>JANAVB010035418.1:5193180-5805680 GCA_029216955.1 Iris pallida
ACATGTAAAAGCTCTGCTTGTAAAATATGATACATTCTGTTTATAAAGGACATTATATATATATATATATATATATATATATATATATATATATATATATATATATATATATATATATATATATATATATATGATGTTATAATTTTGCCACCTAATGGCTCTCAACTCGATTCCGAAGAATGCACAAACTCACTTAACTCAGCCTAAAGGCCCGCACCAACCCATATCGGTATACACCTCTGTTGTCTTCACCGCAACCTTGTTCTTTTTGGTCTGTTGGCTTGCTCCGCCTGTACCACCTGGCATTCTCCTTGTCGTTAGCCTGCATTGCTAGAATTATGGCACAATCAAAATTACAAAATAAAAAATAAAAAAAATATGACACTAACCCACAATTTTACTTTAGTCCGAACTTATCAGAGTCTATTCCAACTTTTATTTTAATATAGTTCAACTGTTCAACCTAAATATAACAATCTATTGCCCTAAAAAAATTAGACGAGTCCGAAAAAGACTTGAATTCCATGGTTCCGTCCTAAAAAATATATTATTGACCGAGGAAGACATCACGTTAATCTGAAACTGACATGACGGCTTCCGATTACATCCAACCTTTCCGCAAACGCTGTCTTCATCTCCCTCCAACGAAGGATTGTCACGTCCGTCTCGAAATGATGTACGATCCTCTCTCTCTCAATCCGTAGAGCACTGTTGTTCCGTCCTTGCTCGCACCAGTCACCATGTTTACATCATGTGTCTAAACGTATGACACCAAATATAGACAAATGTGACAGCTAATGTATATATATAATTTAGTACATCAACCATGTTCTTCGTTTCAGACTATGTGGGGGTCCAGAGTTCGGGACAGGACAGTTCGGAGCATGGACCAGAAAAGAACTGCAGAGGAGAAAGCACTTCTTCTTTTTACTGCTGCATGTCATGTGGAGAAGTGTGTAAGCATTCAATATATAAATAGTGCGCCAACCAATGTTAAATCATGTTGCATGGGTTAGCATGGTACTGGGTCCCACGCATCTTGCGCTTGCTGTGATAGGTTGGCTTGGGCCAGGGGGGGTGTATAGTCACTCCTCCTGTGAAGCTTCCTTGCTATGATGGGTCGGTCACACGGTATGGATAAAAGTAACGGTACCACCAAGTACGTGTACGTACATAGGTTTATTACTACAATCTATCTAGTGCCCCGAGCTACTAAATTGGATATAACCAAATTTTGGTATCCAACCAACATTCCTAACTTGTTTGTGGTCCGAGTCGGACCTATCTGACCCTTCGACCGGACTCGACTGGGACCGCCCCGGACCACAAGATAAGTTCGGACCCACTGTTCGAGTTGAGCCAAATCGGTTCAATCTATAATCGAGCTTGATCAGGAATTACTGAGCTGGACTGCACTTTTACTATGGGTCTGGTTAGGGACGAGCATTCAAAATCGAATCAAATTGGTCCATAACCGAATCAAACCGAACCGAATTAAATTGGTTTATTTTTTGTTTATTCGATTTTTCGGTTCGTTTGTGCTTTATATATATATAAACTAAAAATTCTTATTCGGTTTTCGGTTCTGGACCGAAACCAAAATCGAATAAAAAAATTTAGTATTTTCGAAACCGAAATCAGATCGATTTTTTTTTTAAAATCGAACCGAATCTCTTATTCGGTTCGGTTTGATTTTCGGTCCAAAATCGAATAATGCTCATCCCTATCTCCGGGCCTCCACTTTCGAAACAAATTAAGTTTGAGATCAAGCCAATTTGAATTCAAATATGGGACAAATTTGTAACCTAGAGTCCCATCCAACCATGTAAGAGTGCATGTTTGTGCCGACTGCATCCATAAAATGCCATATAACAAATGTTGTTATAAGTAGTGTTCTAAATAGGTCGTTTTGTTGCATAAGAATGATGCAATTATACTATTTGGTTGCAACTTTCATTAAAAAACAACAAATCCATTGCTCAATATGACTTGAACAGAGAGAATAATAAAAATAATAATATAAAATGTGTAATAATTATTATCGTGGTGTAATAATTATTATCATAAGTGATGTTCCGATCATTTTTGCTAGTTGGAAGAATTAATATAATATAAGTTGCACCGTTTCCATCACCCATCAAATCAATCATTGAAAATAATATAATAATACAACAAATGTTGTATGGATCTGTATTTACAACAAATCAAACACCCGCTTAATTTAGTTAATTGCTTTTAGCAATGATGGATCCACATGGGAAGCAAAGGTTAGATTTTCGGGAAAAAAGAACTATAGATGTTCAAAAGAAATCCAATACACACACAAAAATATATGTAGATATTTTTAAACATTAATAGTTTTTTTTTTCTTTCAAAAATCTGTGTGTGTGTATGTTTTGTTTATGAGTAATGCTATTCGTACCTCCAATTTGTCCCTCCAATACATCCCTCCTTATGTGGCAGCTGACGTGACATGTTAAATAATATTATGTGTCATCTGACATGACCGATAACATGACAAATTTTAACTCAAAAAATTAATTATCCAAATTTATCCATATTAATTTAATATTAATATTAATGTTAATTTAGTGTTAATATTAATATTAATATTAATTAATGTTAATATTAATATTATTGTTAATTTTAACGATAATATTAATTTTAATTTTAATGTTAACATTAATTTTAATATTAATTTTAATGTTAATTTTAATGTTAATTTTAAAATTTGCCACGTCAATTATCACATCAACATATCACGTCAGCTGTCACGTAAGGAGGAACAATTTAGAGGTATAATTTGGAGGTACAAATAGCATTATTCTTTGTTTATATAAATGGTTGCGATATTTTGCTAAATTATTATATATTTTTTTCCCCAAAAAATTCAGTTATAAAAGATTCATAAAATATTTTACTAAAATATATCAAAGTCAACCCAAAAATAAACTTGAGCAATCCTGAATGAATAAAACCTGAACTGGACTGAACTTGATAATCAATTCTACAATCTTCTAGGTCCGATTTTCAATCACTTTATATCTGAATATTCGGTTTATTCTATAGAGGCGGATCCATCCTAGGTCCCGAGAGGACGTTCCTCCTATTGTATAAACATGTTCATACTATATATATGGTTAATATTTTATGAAAATTTTACAATTGAGTAGTTGTATAATTGGTAAATATCATCATATACTTTTAATAAGAGTTCTCGAGTTCATTCTAATTATGTTTTTAATAGCTGACCACTTGGACAGACGGGTGCTTGTGACAAGGAAAAGTTTAAACAAATCGAGGGTGGACGCAACGTGTCGCCTCGATTGGGCCATAGAATCCACATAAATCAATCTTTTTGTTAACACAAATAAAATAACCTGACCAGTGGAGGTCTGACCAGTGATGTCGGTTCACGTGTCGATCGTCCCAGCGGTCGGCGAGGAAGCACTCTTGTGACAATGGTGGTAAATTTTGGCAATGCTGATAAAAGTTGTTCCTGCCATGCCACCAATAGTAGCACAATATCTGTGGGCAATGAAATTTTGGGGGAACTGTGGCGCTGTTTGTACAGTTGCTGCATCAACATGTAGTATAGGTGGGAAAGGCCCTACCAAGTACTAGTTGCTGCTTGGGTCTGCAATGAACACTCACATCCACACACCACACATCTACCATACTCTTAATTCGGAACTGAAGTACACATTCTTGAAGAAAAATGCTAACCGCCTACGTGACATTCATTGATTGGGGAAGAAAAAGAACCAAGTGAGACCAGATGGGGCCATGTTAACAGAGGATGGATGTGGGTTGTAAGAAAGTTGTAAATATTTGATAGTAAATTTAGCATTTTCCCATTCTTGAAATACTGTTTGAACGTCATGTCACGCCCTTCAACATTTAGTTTGTTCTGCAGAAAAAAGAAAATTAATTTCTTTCTACGGACATAAATTTTTTTTTAATTTTTATTTAATTTTTTCGATATTTTAAAAAAGGTCAAATATATGGTCAGAATACATCTTTGAGTCTTATATTTTTGTAATAACTACACCAAATTAGGAAGAAAAGTAAATTCATGTGATGGGTGGAGAAACCACTTTTTCTGCTTCTCTTTCATTTGAGATTTTTTTTTTTTTTAACATACAAATACAAAAAATAAATAACTTTTATTCCAAAAGATGACTTTAGGAGGGTTTAATTTATATTGTATACCTAGTCGTGGACCCAAATAGGAACAATGCTTTTAGAATCTTCTTAGTATTATTAAAGCATGACAAAGGAATCAAGCTGGTAGGAAATGGAAGAGTTTTATATGTGTGCATAAATGGAGATGACCATAAGAAGAGGAGAGATGGAGATCTATAATCTGGAGAGATTACAAAGATATGAGAACACCAACATACTTTTTTATTGCTAACTTAAATTCATTCTTTCTTTCACTACAAAAATAAATAAATTTATGTATCCTAAAACCTTGAAACATTAACCCATTATTATTAATATCAAACTCAAGAAGAAAAAAAATTTCTACGAAAGATCTTAGCTGTTGGATTGTCCAATCTATGGTTGGAGGCGACAAATTTTTGGTGGTGGCTAGGTTGATCGGCATATATGTTCGGGAACCCAACATAAACAAACTTTACGAGTCCCTTCCAAGTCCAGTACGGACTAAGCAAAATTCTATTTTGTCCGTCAGGAGGTGACTGTACGCTGATGTGTCACTCCCTCTTCCTCCTGCACACATCAGATCTACACCCGCAAATTTTGCGACCCCCCTCCAATGGGCAGATGATATGTAGCCCGCAGGCTAGGATTGCAGTCCAAATCCGTGTACAACATAGCACTGCTATACGGATTAAACACTTCCGCCCAAAATAGGCTAACTTTGTTGTTAATGCAAAGTTAAGCCAATCTATAAGCCTAGGTTCACCACATAGGCAAGCTAGACAACCCAACCCAATGGACTAGCTCTCCTGTCCAAACCAGCTTTTGAGCCAAGTTGTTTATTTCGTTGTATAAGCGAGCTTTGAGTTAGTAATGCCATTCCTTTCATACATATTGCGAGTTCTTAGACCATCTCCAACTCATCCTTAAGAATTTTCTCAATTTGAGGACTCATATATATATATATATATATATATATATATATATATATATATATATATATATATATATATATATTATGCTGATTTAAAATTTTACATCTCCAATCCATCAATCCCCAAATAATAAACAACAATTATTTATTTTTACCTAAATTCATTTCTTCACAACTGTTTAATATATTCATATATATTAATGTTTTATTATTAATAGTATTTACCTAGATAACATTATATTATTTGATATTATTTTATAATATTTATACAACTCTAACCCACTAACTTTTTTTTTCCTATAAAAAATATGCATACGCACCACCCACTAGGGAAATAATAGATCACAATCTTATTGGGTCGTTACTGTCACAAATTATGCATTGATAAACAACCCCCAGCTCCCTAATACTCAAATCACCAACCCACTCTAAACAATCACCCCATAACTACCATCCCCAAACTCCCTCTAATCCCAAACTTAAAACCAAAACCCTCAAAAAAAAAAAAAAAAAAAACTGTCCATCAACCGTACCAGAAATTCGAGTTGTCTTGGACTGAACTAATTATATATTTTTTTAAATTTTTGGAACAATGGACACTTGTGTGTGGATTGGATAGTTGGACTAAATTGAGATAAGAATTGGATTGGACTAAAATAAGTGAATAAGCTAAAATTTGGACCGAGATGTATATGTGTTTTTTTTTTTTTTTTAGTTTCACGAGCTTAAAATGTATATCCAAAAAGTAATCATATTTACAACTTAGATTATATGACGTGACACTTCTCATTTTCGTTGTCATCTTCTTCTGAAATTGAGCATCAACATAGAAGGTTATACCAAATTGACAACCAATCATTTAAGATTTGTCAATTTTTTTTTTAATGAGTTTTCTTATATTGGAGAAAATGTAGTAGACACCGACCATGATCTTGGAAACATTGATAACACATGGTTTTGTAGCCGAAAAGCCGTTTGATCCCATGTGGCTTCGTATTATTGTTGGTTGCAGATGACCTGTACATAGAGGGTGGCACATCTTCGATTTCTCCTGTCCCCATCGAAATATATTCCATTTTTGCGCATTCTTAAAACATTGCCAACTACCATATGGACAATGGCATTGGTGGTGATGAATCGGCGACAGCATTGCCAACTACGATGGTGAAGATTCGGTGACTAGCAACGGAGCCTTTCACGGACACTATGGCAGGAGCAGATCTGCTGTTCCATTTATTTCTGTCCAATTTTGTCCTCCTTCCTATTACATGTGGACCACCATCCATATATCTACTCCTATGGTCCATATGTAATAGGAAGGAGAACATGATTGGACAGAAATAAATGGAACAGCCAATCAACATCAGTTGGCACATTGAGCACGTCGAGAGCTTAGCTTTTGGGTGTCCACAACAAAAAACAAAATGATACCCCCTTCTCATAAAAATATTAAAAACAAAATGGTGTCCCTCCAAAAAAATTATTAAAAAAAACTCGTAAAAAAACCAAAAAAACAAAGTCACCTAGCTTTCAACCCATGCCCTTTTACATGTGTAAGTAAAAATCAACTTTCCTGAATAAGTCATATATATAACTAAATCTACATTTTTTGTGTCTCAAAATTGTGGGTCATGGATGTGGTTGTCCGGTTTGTCGTGGGTTAAGGCTGGCCCGGTTAACAACTAAATTTGTGAAGAATAATGTACATCATTTATATAACATGGCTGATAGCACGCGTTAAGTAACATTTAATGTTTTTCAATTGACATAAGATACAATACAAAGGTGTATAATTAATTGAAGTTTGTACTTTTTTTTTTTTGTATTTGATGCGATATATGAGTGCATTTATCATCAAAATTGGTAGATAACAATACAAAAGATACTAAGAGCATCTCCAACCCTATTGTCTTATTTTGTGTTGTAAATCTTAGGTGGCATGAAAGACAAAACAATGTCTTGTATAGGTGGCAAGATTATATTCACAAATGACAATGAGTTTAAAAAGTCATCTCCAATACAAAAGTATTGAAAAGACAACACAAAGTAATTTTTTACAATTTTCAAGACAACTTTTACTCTTCTACTTCTTTTTATAAACATTTTTATTCACAAATGATGATGTGGACATGAAGACATCGTGAAGTGCATTGTCTAGATTTAGAGCATCTCCAACCCTATTGTCTTGTTTTGTGTTGTGAATCCTATGTGACATGAGGCACAAGACAATGTCTTTCCTATGTGGCAAGATGACATTCACACAAGACAATAAGATAAAAATGTGTTCTCCAATGCAAAAGTTTGAGAAGACAATAAAATTACTTTTTTTCAACTTCCAAGACAACTTTTTCACTTCTTCTTTTTTATATATATATTTTTATTCATAATTGATGATGTGGACATAAAATCATTGTGAAGTGCATTGTCTAGATCTAGACAACCAACTTCACATTCTCCTTGCCATGTCAACTTCACAATTTATTTCACATTTGCATTGGAGAAGTACTTTTGAAAAAAAAATGCTTGTCATTACTACGTGGCAACCATTTTTTTCAAACTCACAATAGGGTTGGAGATGCTCTTAGACAACCAACTTCACATTGTCTTTGCTATGTCATTGCCATGTCAACTCCACACTTTATTTCACATTTGCATTGGAGAATTACTTTTGAAAAAAATGGTTGTCATTCCTATGTGGCAACCATTTTTTTCAAACTCACAATAGGGTTGGAGATGCTCTAAGAAAATATAGCCAATAATAAAAATGAAGGCAATTTAGATACATTTAATGTTCCTTAACAAGAAAATAAAACATGGCAACAAATGCACATTAATCGTCCAGCCCATTGTCAATCAATTTTGATCTTCGCATCTACTTAATTCACAGAGAAGATATCTCTGCAGCAATATTAATAATTCATAAAGTTTGGATGTTGCTAAAACTTTTTTTTTTCATAAATACTATTAAATTCCAACTGCCTCTATAAATCCTTGTGGCTGAGAGAAACCAAATCTATCGCCAATAGGTTTCTTCTCTCTCACACACACAGCTATGTCCAAATAGAATCAAGTTATCAACATTTACAAACATTATCAAGGAATTAAGTCTACTCTACTGTTGAGGAGGTTTATCAACAATTTTTTCTAAGCAAAAAATTATATTCAAGAATGCATACGAGGAATCTCTAGATTGTGTAGGCAACAATGAAACAATTGCTTTTTACGAGTGTGACAGCTCAAGTAGCTTAATTAAGTGGCTCACGTAGGTTAAAACAACAAAGAAAAGCGTGTCATAGTTCCTCAGGACGCAGGCAACCTTATAAAAACAACAAAGAAGAACAGAAGGAGTGTCCCTATATCCAAATCTTCATTCATCAACTGTTGCTTCTTTCCAGTTTCCAATTTGAGTCTTACCATTGGAGTTTCCACTTACTGATCCCCTTTCCTTGTGTTTCCAAGCACCTTGAATCAGCTCCCACAGAAATTCCTGCAAAATTACTTACTTTGGAAAGTTACTTCTTGTGTGTTTTATTTCAGGTAGGTGGGGACATTACTTCAATTTTTCAGTTGTTCTCATCTGCAGGCAGGTTTTGTTATCCTGTTATGCGATTTGTAAATAATTTTTATTCGGACAGCTACGTTGCCTGCAGATTGGACTGCAGGCCTGGCCTGCGGGCCACACGTCACCTTCCGATTGGCCGGAGGCGGATAGGGCCGGAAGTTAGCAGGGGGCCAATCGTTTGGCGACACGTGGCCCGCGGTCCAAGCCCGCAGGCAACAAAGCATTTCCGATTTTTATTTCATACTCTGTCCTAGGACTCCATTGGTTACGTCAGAGGATTGGAATCCTTTTGCCCATACCAATAACTACTAATACAAATTAAAAGAATACATAAAACATTAATAATTTTTCGTGGTCAGTATCTTATACTCGTTCCACATTTATTTGGCATTATGGAATATATTGGATTGGTTATTAGCGGGATGTGCTACAGTCGTCCACAATCGACAGTAGAGTTCTTAGAACTTGCAGGTGTATGAAATTCGTATTCCATAACATGATATCGAATATTATAATATTAATATGTGCGAACTTCGGCTAGAATATCATGGACATGGTTAATTTTTAACTTTAGTAGTAGCTTTAATCAAGAGCCCGTCATTTTATATTAGAGTAGTTCTATGTGGAGTATTTCTACCTTTATCCTCTAGATCATAGATGTATTCATTTCTACTGGGGCCAACTCCATCCCTTGTCTTCATTCATCTTCCTTACCACATTACTTTAATATCCTAATGGCTTAGTTCCGAGTTTACTTGCACCTTAATATTTATATACCTTTTTTGTTCACAATCTTAACATGGATTAAAGCAAATTAATACTAGTCTTAACCTACATAGAGCATAATATTTAAGCAAAAAAAGAAAAGGATTTATGAGACTTACTGGGGTTGCAATAATTGTTTGGTAGCACTAGTTTATTTGATATGCTTTAGGAGGCACGAGGTGTTGGGAACGCAGTGTGATCCAAAGTGGAATTGGCACACAAGGTACGATATTGGACTTGGTCCATATGCCTTAAATCCAAATCAACTCTATAACCTTAGACTCTAATACCACTTGTTGGGAACACGGTGTGACCCGAACCGGAGTTGATCCACGAGGTGCGATATTAGACCGGGCTCATATGCCTTAAAATAAAATTCTCATATAAGCTCTAAACCAATCATAATTATCTACACCTCATGATTCCACCTCTTATCCAATGTGAGACTAAATTACCAACTCCATTGTCATCCCCTTCGAACGCTCAACCGTAAACGAGATACAATCCAACAGAAGTTACTTTAAAATCTACTCCTGCAATTTGAAAAGTAGGACTGATATGAAAGCTTACTTACATGTTAAGTGTAAGAAGAAAACGTGTTCGGTAGACTAAGATAACAAACAATTTACAAGTGCAACTAGATACACTGATAGTAAAAATAGATTAGTAAAAAGTAGAAAAGTCATACATTTCTATTTATGTATTGTCATCGTTTCCTACCAGCTTCCTTCAGTTCGGGTTTCGCTTGGCAGTTTCCTCTCGGAATCGGCACCAACAAAAAATTGCAAAAACCACTTACAGGTGCTGCATCATCGATAGAGCCTCCCATGAAACTGGAAAACTATGGTTAGGTTAGTTACTGTGTCAAGGATGAAGTGATCTGCATGTCTGTTCGTCTCTGCACAGGTCACATAAGACCAAATTACGACCCAATTGCAGTAAACAACAAGAATAGGTAGGTGAACAACAAGAATAGGTAGGTGTACGAATTGAATGCGTCCACAAAATAGGAACAAGATTAACTAAAAATAGTTAAACTGGAAACAAGAAATAGTACAAGATAACATAAAAAAAGGAAGAACTTATTTTTAGATGCAAATAAGCCAAGAATAATAATGAATATGCAAGTGAAATCCACTAAAATCCATTACGGATGCAGCAGTTTTTGGGACCTGAAAGAAGAAAAAGAAATGGAGATCACATGAGCATCATCCATTAGAACGTGAAGCCCCACCAGCACACCACTGGGGGACATGTTCACGTTTGTAATTGAGACATGACACAAGAAGAAAGGACACTGGTGCTGATCAGTGTGGGAACCAGCTTGCCTCTCCTCGTCCTCGTGTGGGGGATGGGTGCATCAAATATCAATAACACCAACAATAACGACTTGGAGTTCAACTACAACTATTGTTGATTTGCAACTTGATATCCTATATAATTTTGGTATACAGTAATTTCGAGACTTAAAATCTAATATATGAAGCATACGAAATTTCGATGTAAAAGTAAAAGTAGGATGACTTAAAATATCCCGAAAACCCTAAAGATTACCATGGATGAGAAATGGAGGTGTACAACCAGAATCTAAAAAAGTTCGTAGGCCGCTGTTGCCAACTAACCAATTCTAGTACATTTCCTTGCAAAAAAAATTATACAACCAGATGCAAGTAATTACCAGTAGAATATCTTGCTTTCCAGCAACTGAGTGTCCCATCACCTCTCAGTCACCATGGAGATGCGACAAGTAGACTGCTGAAACGAGCAACTACAAGAAGCCTCCCTTTGTTCACGAAGAGGCTGTCCCCCCTAAAATTTGGAATTCAAATATCACATGATTCAGGCATATGATAGAGAGAAAAGAAATGGAACTGAAATAAAAGATTACAGTACTATAATGTTAATATGAAGAAAAACTTTGAAGATATAAAATGTCAATAGATAGGCAAAGCTTTGAAAATGAACTTTTAAAACTAAAAAAACTACTGGTAACATTATTAGTAAGCAGGAAAGTTTTAAGATCGAAAATATTTTAACTAAGGGTGCGGCTATACGCACCCCATGACTTACTTAGCATATAAGTACACCACATTTTAATTGATTAAAATTAGCATAAATGCTAAGAACATTACATCAAATGACCAAAATATCTTTTGCTATTCTAACCTAAAACCTATCTATCATTCCTAAGCACACCCCAAATCATTATAACCTCTCTACTCTCCTCTCTCCAACCGACCGGCCCCCTCTCCTCTCCGATCCCCTCAGATCCCAAGATCACTGCTAGGATTTTTCGCTTAAGATCACTGCTAAGGTTTTTCGAATCCCTTCAATCGTGTGAAAACGAAAAAAAATTCGAATTTTTTTTGGGTTTTCATGGTTTTGTTCGAGCCTGGTTTGTCGAGCGCTCGGACTGGAGTTCGACCCACGACAGTTGAACCTCTTTGCTAACGTTCGACCAAAGCTGATCGAACGAAAAATTAAATAAAAAAACACAATGTTCGACCACAACTAGTCGGACAAAGCTCTAATGTTCGACCATTACAGGTCGAACTGCCCTATATATGTTCGACTTTCCTCGATCGAACATGTTTTGTTCAGTTCGACCAGTCGAACAGAACATGTAATGTTCGGCCGACACAGGTCGAGCAGACAGTGTACCGTTCGACCTGTGTTGATCGTGCTTATCGCGGATTTTTTTTTTGTTCAACGATTCACATACAGTACTTCAAACCGAGAAAGAAGGATTGTGTCTTTGAAGTTGACTTCCTTCCTCCATGATGCCTTCTTCACAATTTCAAAGTATGATTTTTCTAGGATTTTGGGATTGGGTTGGAGAAGAATGTGAAAATGAAAGAAGGAAGAAGAAGGAGGATGGTGGGGTGTGATAGGAAGGTCATATGGGTATATGAGTATTTTAACATTAATCTAATTTTCAACTTAAGTTATATGGGATGTGCTTCATGTTGCAATAGGGGCCGGTTTAGCCCGAGCCCGACCCAGGCCCGGCCGGCCCGCTGGCCTTGAAGCCCGGCCCGGACCGCCAGTGGCCCGAACCGGCCCGGCCCCCCACCCCCGAACGGGTCGGGTCGGGCCTCCCCCCCAGCCCGAGCCCCGCCCGGCCCGCGCTATTTTTTTTTTTTTTTTTACATAGTTTGGTGGCCCGGCCCGAAGCCCGGCCCGCTGGGACCGGTCCAGCCGACCGTTGGGTTTTTTTTTTTTCTTTTTTTTGACCGTTGGAGGGGGGGTTCTTTTACAAAATTGCCCCTCCCATATAGCCGTTATTAAAACGTTGGGAGGGACATTTTGGTCATTTTGGCGTAAAATTACCAAAATAACCCCGAAAAATTCCTATAAATAGGCCAAAAATTCCATTTTTCAAACACAACTCATTCCAAACATTTCTCTACGGTGTTCTACGGCTTTTCCTCCCCGGTGCTCTGGTGTTCTACGGCTTTCCCTCCCCGGTGCTCTGGTGTTCTACGGCTTTCCCTCCCCGGTGCTCTGGTGCTCTACGGCTTCCCGATCTCCCTCCCAACTCCATTCCGGCTCTACGGCTTCCCGATCTTCCTCTCAATCCCTTACTTTCTTCTAACATAGTTTTACTTTATTTTATTTTATATATGGCTGATGAAGGTTCAAACTCACCTGATCTTGCTGGACAGACTTACCAATATTTTAGTACTTTTTTTGACGGTATTGAAATTCCACCTGAGCAAGTAGCCACCAATCCGATTCCGGAGGGGTTCCAACTATCTCCTCCGGAAGTCGCTAGTTCCACCCAACGTCCTGAAAAGAAAAAAAGGTCTAAGTATTGGGAATATTTTACTTTGATTTTTGAAACTAATCCTGATGGTTCGCTTGTTTTAGATGCCAAGGGTGAACCGATACCGTACAAGGCGCAATGCAAGAAATGTTGCAACCAGTACGCATGGAAGAAGGGCGGTGGCACCGGGACCATATCCAGACACTACGACACTTGCTACGGAAAGGACACACTTCAAGCGTCCCAAACCCAAATAAGCTTTGGCGCCACCGGTTCTTCAATGGGTAACTTTACTTACTCAGCTGCTCGGCATAAAACTAAATTAACTAAACATATTATTCGTGACGAACTTCCTTTCACGACGGGTGAAAGCGAATCTTTACGAGATTATGCATCAATTTCTCTAAACCCCTCCTTTACTAGAGTGAGTAGACAACAAGCTCGAAATGAGGCTATTCGTCTCTTTAACGAACGGAAAGCCGCTTTGAAAGCGGATTTTCAAAATGTTAGTAAGTTGGCTATTACTTCTGATATTTGGACTACTAAGTGGAGTTATGCTTATATTTGTATTACTGCACACTATATAGATGCACAATGGATGTTGCAAAAATGCATCATCTGTCTTAAACTTATAGAATGTCCACACACGGGCGCTATAATTTCAAGTGAGATTTCAAAACACGTGCGTGAATATGATATTCACCCTAAAATTTTTTCTATCTCTTTGGACAATGCATCAAACAATACTGCTGTTATGTCTTCTTTGTCAGTGATTTTTCAGCCTATTTTAGAAGGTAGACTTATGCATGTTAGGTGTGCTTGCCATATAATTAACTTAGTTGTTAAAGAATGTTTAAAATTTTTTGATCCCCATTTAGACACTCTGCGACAATGCTTGCTCCACCTAAACTCGTCTCCAAGTAGACGACAAAGTTTTGCATGCACGTGCGCACATTTTGGTATTAGTTTTAGAAGATTTGTGAAGGATATACCAAATAGGTGGAACTCCACCTACTTGATGTTGAAATCTGCAATTCCTTTTAAGAGTGCTATTACATATTATTGTAGTTCGGATGTCAGCTTTGACTATCAAGTTACTACTGATGATTGGGTAGCAGCTGAAAGTGTTTGTAAATTTTTAGAAGTTTTTTACAATGCTACATGTACTCTTTCTGGTGTTTATTATCCCACATCATGCTTAGCTTTACGTGAACTTTGTAACATGTCTTATTTATTTTCTAAATATAGAGATCATCCAAATTTTGAATATGCGGTGAGAAATATGGAAGCCAAATTCAAGAAATATTGGGGTGAAGTACCTCTTTTATATTGTTTGACTTCCATATTTGATCCTACAATCAAATTGGATGGCGTAGAGGTTTTATTAGATGGATATGGAGAATATATGGGTATAGACGTTACTGACATGAAGGTAGAAGTTAAAGTTGCGTTGGACAGGTTAGTTATACTGTACGAAGAAGGAGCAACGTCGACCCGACCAACTCAGGGGGGGCTAGTAGTAGCTCCGGCTTGGCGTCTAAGCTATCAGCAGCCGGTCGCATACTACAAAGGAAGAAACAAAAGCAATCTTCCCAACCTACTCAAGAGTTGTCTCTTTACCTTAATTCTTATCAAGACGAAGATGAGACTCCAGATCACTTCGCCGTTTTAGAATAGTGGAAGAGACACGACAAGAGATTTCCTGTTCTTTCTAACATAGCACGTGATCTACTGATGGTTCCGGTGTCTACGGTAGCATCGGAGTCCTGTTTTAGTGCAAGTTCAAGGATGTTGAGCGATAGGAGGAGCCGCTTGAAGCCCGATATCTTGGAAGCAATAGTGTGCGTACAAGATTGGATGAAAGCCGATAGAAGAACACAAAACCAGAAAGAAGAAGAAGATCATGATGTCCACGTGCTGGATTTGGAATCGCTTTCATTGCATGAAGGCGAACAACAATGAGGCTACGGTGCAAGGTATTAGGTATGTACATTTAAACTTATACATTTATACTTAAAATATTTCAATTTTAACTTATACTTTTAAATTTTAACTTATACTATTCAAATTTTAACTTATACTTTCAAAAACTAATTTTTATTTTTTTTAAAAAAAATATTTTTTAACTCCGCCTATGCCAAACAAGCATTTGCCGGTCCCAAGTCCGGATAAAGGAAGAGGGAGAAATATTTTTTTTTACTTTTATCATTTTTTTTCAAATTTTTATAAATTTTTATAAACATTTTTCAAAATTAAAAACTTTTGTATTACAAATTTTTATAAACATTTTTCAAAATTAAAATTAAATTACAAATTTTCAAAATTAAAATACAAAAAAAAACTGTTAAAAAAAGGAAAAAAAATAAAAAAAAAACTGTTAAAAAAAAAGAAAAAAAATCGGGCCGGTCCGGTTCAACCGGCCTGAACCGACCTAGGCCCGTGGACCGGTTCAGCCCGGACCGGCCCTCCCTAGGTCCGGTCCAGTGGGTTGGGCTGGGCCGGCTAATAAAAAACCGGACCGGGCTTGGCCCGGACCGTATTTCCTCCTGGGCCGGTCCTGGACCGGCCCGAGCCCGGTCTGGCTCGCAGACATTGGACCGTGGGCCGGCCCGGACCGGCCCGAATACACCTTGAGGTGTGCTTAAAAAGTCATGGGGTACGTATAGCCGTACCCTTTAACTAATAGCACTCAAACGTTATTCAGTAGAATTTATATGCCTTGTACTACCCAAATTTAACTAGGATTCAGAGGTTTAGTTCAGACCAATGGAGCACAAAATTGTTGGATTTGATCGGCACTACAAAAATCTTCAAATTGATATTGCAAATTATATTTTAGTCATACTTTAAGTGTCAAAAACTTTCCTTCGCAATTGAACCCTCATTCATAAACAGGGGAGCTAATACCTATTGTATTTTCTTTTCAACAGCTGTAAACGCATTTCCTCGCAGAAGCTTTGGTGAGTTGTAATGGACTCCCACCTTTATTGTTATTTCAATACGACCGCCATAAAGCCCAAGGACACCATATTTGGTACACTCCCATATAAATTGCTATAAGAAATCTGACGTCTTTATTACCTAAGTGAGATCTGACAGGATCACTTTTATACCATTCTTTATTTTTTTAAGGGAAAAAAAAAACAATTGCTATAAATACTTTCATAGCACAAATGCCAGATATTCCAGGATGTACGACAAAGCCATTTGTTGGGCCATAGTCACACCATCCTTTCTACATTATACTGAAATATGCATACAGTATTGAAACGCATTGCCTCATTGGCCGAGAAAGGGATAGTTGAAACGTGTTTTTCCCCTCAATACAGTAAATTAAGTTTTTACCAAAGGTTGGGCAACACAATGGTTTAGGCCTTTGTCAGGAGACTTCGGAACCCAGTGGAGCTAGTAAAAAGAAAACTGGCTCTTGTTCTCAAAATTTCAAAATCAAATCAAGATTTCAAGAAAGAATATGCAGAATGAAAAACATTCATGAAATCGACAAATTAATTCGTAAAATGACCAACATTGTTTGGTAAGCAGCAGTTGACCAGCCAATATACAAGGGGAAATGCGGGACATGAAGGATGCAACAATTACTGTGCATATGAATCACTTCAATCTAAAACTTCAAATAAATAGTATAAATATTACGTTCAAAACCCGAGTTGCCGCCAAAGATATGAGGAAATATTATCATGAAATATGCTCAAATTTGCTTATTGTTTACAGTGACAGCAACAACCAATCACGTCCAGACACTCAGACGAATATTCGCCTTTGATGAAGGAAATTTTATTCAGTGGGAGAAGAGATGATGTATTTCAATGAAACAAGCATTTATATGATGTTATTCGGTATTCCTGAAAAGCTAATCATGTCGAGATGCTGCATAACGACACACTATTGTAACCATAATCATTAAACCTTAAGCTAAATACAAGGGTAGGCCTTATGGATCCTACTTAAGAAGCCTTCTATAAGGGAAACAACCTATGTTGCAAGAACTATTTTAGAACATTCGTAGCCATGTCAACTTAGGTTTTATTCTAATCCAAGAACCACATAATAATTACAGGAACTGTTTAGTAGTTGATCATAGTACTTTACAGCATAAACTATGTATCTATAAAATGGGACACAAAGTAGAAGTTAAAGAGTCTCATTGGCATTTCAACTAAACTGAAAGTAGGACTTATTTTTAGATAATGTAACCTTTAAAAACTCTATGACATTTTTTGAGTAAATTGGATGGAACCAAGAATATAACAGAGGAAGTCGCATTAAATTAAATATAATATATAACAAAAGGAGGACCAAATCCTTGAAAGAGGATTTCTCCTTTATGCATAGAATTACATTAATAAATTGTATAGTTATTACCTCCTTACAGTAAACTATCCCTTAACTATTTTCAAAATGAAAGCAAGAAGTTTCCAACAATTTATTTGACTTCGACATTCAAACTGCATTAACTACAAATATGCTTGTCTGTATGGATAAATAAAAACTTTACAAAAACGAATTTGGGAAGAGAATATTTGGCAAGGTTGATAGGGATCGTGCTTTCATAAATTGTACTCCATTTAATCAAGGGAAACTAAAGGCATGATTAAAAGTCTCCAAATGACTAACTATGCACCAAGCACAAGTAGAAATTGGAAATTTCTGATCAACAAGGTATTTATAGACAGTGTACATGCCTATGCACATCTTATCCAACTTGAGGGTTCCTTACAAGCTTGTTAAGGCGGCACTAGTCTAAGAGGCGGTAGATCAAAAGGCATAGGTGTGGCCCCTCGAAGCAGAAGACAGGGTCCTCAAGAGTAAAATTACGGTGTGCAGTAGTAAGTTTAGACAAGCTTATGACAGACTTCATGTTGTGGTTTGTGACTCGAATTATAGATCTTGGTCTACATATTGCATACACAAGTTGGAGACTTCAACATCATTTCAATTGAAATGAAGTATTCAATAAGGTAACCACTAAATATTACTAGTATGGATCTTTCTAACCACATATCAATACTACATACACTATCATTAAAATTTTAAAATCTTGAAGAGTGAGATCATTACTGCATAAATAAGGTGCCTATCTGTTACCCCCAGTTTCCAGAAACAGGGATATTTTTGTCATTTTTCACTTTTGAATATTTTTGAAATTATTTATTTAATTATTGTATTATTTTGGGGTGGTTTGAGTCGGGTTCGAATTTTAACTCATTCCGACTTGTTTTGACCTGTTTCGGGGACCCGGGGTAGTGTTGACCTTAGATGGCTCACACACTAGTTAGCCATGGCCCACATGTCAGTATTTTAGTTAGAGACTAGACTAATTATTTTTGGTTAAGACTAAATTGAGATTAGTGGTTTATGTTTGACTAAACTACCCCCAAACCCTAAGCCAACTTGTATTGAACTAATAAAGCAATAGAGGGGCAAACTTGTAATTAGTAAAAGGGGGTATTAGAGCCTCATATGGCCGGCCACATGTAGGTGGGGAGGAGAGAGAAACACCATCTTTTATTCTCATCCACTTTCTTCTTCTTCTTCTCCAAGGGTTCTTTCCATTTTCTTGAGAGCTCCACCATAGTTTCCATCTCCAATAGGTAAATCTCTTCTCTAAAATAGTTTTTTATTGCATGTAGAATGGTTAGGAACCCATAGAAATATTTCCCATGGTTGTGTCTCCATTAGAGTCTATTTCGTGTCCATTTGGACACTTGTAGAGGTGTCCAATATGTAGGATCGTGTCCAAGTGGGAAAACCCCCCTATTTGGACACATGAATATTTTTATGCATTTATTTTGGTGTTTCTAATATTTATTCCAGATTTTTCAATGTGTTTAGAATGTGTTTTTCCATGTATCATAATGTATCATATTATCATAATCTATATGAATATATATATGGTTATATATATATCATTCTCTATATATAAATATATATTTATGTATATATATATATGGTTATATATATATGGATATATTTGTATGTGGGAGTGGCATAGTGTTGGATGGGGGAGAGGCATAGGTGGTCGGCCACATGGTTGTGTGTGTGTGTGTATGTTGTGTTGGTAGAGAGGGGATGAGGGAGTGGTGTTTGTGGAAATGTTAGAGTGGTTAGTGAAGGAATTTGGTAGAGTGGAAGAGAGGAGATATAGAGAGGGAGTTGAGGGTGTTGTGTGGGTGTTTAGTGAGAGGAAGGGGGAGCCCAACCTGCTGTCCCAAACCACCCAAACTGCTGTCCAAAACAGCCCCTAAATTTCCCTCTTCACAGCCCTTGTAAACCCCTATTGGCTGTCCCAAAAACACCCCTAAACAGTCCCTATTTGACCCATGAACTGCTGTCCCCTTTAGCCCCAAAATCTGTCCATAATTTTCCCTATTGGCTGTCCCTTATAGCACCTAAATACTGTCCAAACACAGCCACAGAACAGCCATGGGGACAGCACTTGGCTGTCCCCCAAGACCCACATTTTCTGTCCCAAAACAGTCCACAAAACCCACTCTATGCAGTCCACTTTTTCCCCACTTGCACATCCCCTTTAACCCCATCATTTGTCCACAATAACCCCTTCAATATCAGTCCTGCACAAGCCCCAAATATCAGTCCACATTACCACTTGAAATCAGTCCCAAACTTACCTTTGTGTGTGTGTGGGTATTGGTGAGTTTGTGTGTGTTTGTGTGAGAGCCTAGAGTGTATAGTTAGTGCCTATAGGTTAGCCTATTGTCTAAACTAGTAGGAAGCCTATAGGAAGCCTATGAGTGTGATGTATATGAGTGTATATCATGAGAGTGGGTTGTGTGTGAGTGATGTGATAGTGTTAAGGGTAAATATATGATATGGATAAGGTAATAGGGTAAATCAATATCCCGTATCCCAACATAGCCTAGATACCTAGGATACCCATTATCCTTGGTAGGTAAACCCTAGATAGGTTGATATCTAGCTACCCTAAGGAGCCTAGGCGGATTGGGCAAGGTATCGGGATTTACCTTGGTAGTGTAATGTTAGTTTACCTAGAAAATAGGGTATTTGAGTTAGAAGTCTAAGATAGAGTTGGAACCCGATTCCCTTGGTTGGTAATGATCAAATAAGGTGCTCATAGACTAGTTTTGACGTCGGTTGACCTTTTTGACCAAAAGTCAACCGAGGGTCAAACTTAGCCTTTAAGCGACCCGATTTGACCGAAACCAAACCAGAGTTGACCAGTTGACTGAAAATCAACTGTTAGTCAACATTTGACTTGTTTGACCCAGGGTTGACTCAGTGTTGACCAGAGTTGACTTTTTAACCAAAAGTCAACTGTAAGTCAACCCTTGAACCAGATTGACCTAGTTTGACTTGGATTGACTCCCAGTGACCTAGTATGACCTAGTATGAGCCAGTATGACCTAGTGTGACTCAGTCTGACCTAGATTGACCTAGTTTTGACTTAGACTTGCATTCATGACTTGAATCAGATTTTCCTTTTTCAGTATTTAGCCCTGTTTGACTCATAGTATCTTATTTTAGGTCTGTGATCACTCTGAGCGTCTGTTCACCTTATCAGCTCAGGACCACAGGCGAGTACATTCACTGATAGTTTTTATTGTTTTAATATCTGCTATATCCGATTCAGTCGTAGTGTCTTACTTGATTTCCAGACACGATATTTCACGGACTAGTATATGTCGGATCCTGTCATGAGATGTTGTTCCCGGATTACTTGGTATATTGGTACATGACTCGATTTGTTACTTGTACTTGTATAGACAGGGACTTGGGAGTGGGCTGATCACCTGCTTTTAAATCTCGTGTCATGACGTGTTATGTCCGGATCCTTTATACTATTCGGGGATGGGAAGTTATTAGTGGTTGTGTGATCAAAATACCCACTTGTTGCTTCACACTTGTATTCGACACTTGTTCATAGCTACTTGTTCACAACTTTCCATGGTGACCGGCCTTATCTTCACACTTGTTGTTTCATACTTGTTATTTGTTCGTAGCCGGTCAGATGGAAAGCCTGAACATATTTTTTCCAAGCCGATCACATGACGCACTAATAATTCAAGGCACCTTTTATATTTATTATCTGTGGTGACTAAGTTCTGTTCGGGAGAAGGGTTACAGCCCCAGTCCTTGTTTGGTTTAGGGGTTGTAGCTCGGCTTTCCGAATAGTTCCCAAGTCGCCCTATATACATTCATATCGTCGTCCTTTTCAGTACTCACACCATGATATATATATTTTCAGTTGTTTTTGTCTTGTATTTCATTACACTGTCTCTTATAGAATTTATCAATTCATATGGAACTGCTGTTGGTGTTTGTACTTGCTCATTTTCCTGACAGGATACCGTTGACATATTACAGATGATTCCGAGGCTGATTGCCCGACCTACTATGGGGTAGAGTCTGACGGAGTAGACTTAGACAGTGGCTTGTTGGTAGAGCCACTAGATTTTGCTCACCCTGAGTAGCTTAGCTAGTTAGGTTTGCCTGGCCTGCGAGCCAGCTAGCACTGTCAGTTGTAGTATCTATTATATATTTTCTGAGACATGGATGTTTGTGTATAGCTCTGACTTGTGGATCTTGGACTCATTTCCTGTTTTATCTATCGTATTTTCCTTTCCGTGCTATCTACCTTAGTTTGATATATGTGATTGAGACTGTATTGCTATGTCACCTTCATTCGGAGTGTATATACTGTACAGGTACATTTATCTGTTTTAGTCGTAGTATTTACAGACCCTATATACAGCGTTCTACCGCCGATACTGCGGCGTAGGCTGGACGTAACCACGTACTCGTGCCCCTCTTCAGGGTGCGGGTCGTGACACTATCTCTACACGATACTTCCACAATGAGATCAAAAAGCCTTCCGCTTCTATCCATTGAGGAAATGAAATTCTCGTGGGAAATGCCCTTGTCCTCTTATCTCCTTTCAGTCTCCACGTCCCTTCCAAGAATTAGACCAACCTTTTTCTGAAAAGAGAGATTCATTAACCTAGCTGTGACAAATTCCCTTCTTTATTATATATATAATCCGTCTTGGACCCTTAATCACCTCAGCTCATCAATCGGTTTTGTTTGGGAGCTGATTTGGAAGGAGTGTTGATAGGTACCGATCATCGAGGGAATCAACTTCGAGTAGACACCCAAGGGTTGGCCTGGTTGTCCCCCGGGCGAGGTGGACCTCGGTCAATCTTGCTGATTCCCCCTAGACATGGCTCAATAGAAGGGGTAAGGTAAAGTATTCTTAGAAGATGAAGACAAAACAACTCCAACATAATGTGAGTACATATAACCTGAAAAGGCCACACTGATAGTTGTAGAGCTCAGGATGCCAACTAGGACTTTTCCATCTTGTTAAAAAAGAACGAGAACCAAGCCACGAATAACGTCATGCAGAATGAATGACTTGAAAAAGTCAATGTGGCTAGGTTGTCGATGTCTATCTGGCATAGCTACGAAAGTTTATACATGGCATGTGCTACTAATGACAAATGCACGAAGTTTTTTCTATCATTATAAGCCATACCTCCTCTAAAGTTTGGGAAGGGAATTTTAATGATAAGAAACAGAATCTACTTCAACGTATATGCCCTTAGGCACGACCATCCATAACATAGAAATCACACTTGGAAAGGATGGACAATTAGCTAAAACAGATGACGTTGTAGCGAAGCCGAATGCAAAAAGAGGGTAAATCAGCAACATTAAGATTACAATCGGAGGAGAACTGTTTGATATCCAAAAAACTGCTTAACAACAGTCGGACAAGTAGGTAATGTTGGGACGAACAAATTTTTTTTGGGTAGAGCCGAATCTGGCTATGAGGAAATGCAAAACAAATTCATTAAGGTCTCTTTAATTTTCCGCGTAGTTCGTAGGTCAACCAATGATTTTCTTCTCAAAAAAGATAAATAGATAGATTCTTTTTCTTGTATCACTTCTATCAATGCATTCAAAGAAACAGCTCTTCCCATTTGTTTATCCTGTCAAATAGAAAGAAAATGGGACCAAAAAGAGCCGCATTCTTTACTATTACTATACTAAAGGGGTGGGGTGAAGGGAGGTATACATACAACCGGGACAAAGTGGTTTATAATTGTATCTCAGGGGCATTCTTTTCATTTGGTAGATCCAAGTCCATGGCCTATTTCGGGTTCAGGTTCACTTGAAGCTTTGGCACTCTTCTTTGACGCTTCCATCAGTGTGGAGCTTGATCTTACCTACACCAAGTTCAAGAAAATTTGCTTGTGTACTTTTGGGAAGTGGCTACTACTAACAAACCATGACTTGCTTTATTTGAGCGTTCGGATTTACTCGAGAGGGCATTTCTTGATTAGATAGCAATGGGAAGATAAGACCAAAGCGATTGATGGACTTTCTATCAATACAGGACGACAATCGATTGAGATAGGATACTGAGGGAAGGGATATATTTTTCTCTTTTCTATTCAACTCATTGGACTCGATTTTAAAGTAAGAAGGGGAAATGATTTAAAAAAAAAACTACATGTTATGTTTCATGGACACGAATATGACATGACAAGTTCTGAAAAGACGAAGTGGATTAGACACCTAATTTGGTGTCATATTGGATTTTAGAGTGTTTGTGAAATGTTTGATACATGTCTAACAAGACATGGATTTTTAAAGTGTTCATGCTTCCTTGATTGAAGGTGAGGAGTTGAGAGAAATACCTACTTGAGAAAGAACAATAAATCATCAAAACAAAAAGGAGAAAATGTGGTAGAGAGATAGGCTTAGCATACAGATCAAAAACCGTCATAAGTCATCACCTTCGTCAAGATCCTTTAGGCATTAGTAGAGTATAAAAAGAAAATAAAGAGTAACTAGGAGAAGGGGTGACCAAGAAAGAGATTTATCTATTGACTGCCGGCAGTGGCCGTTGGAATTAGAATTGGACATTGAGATGAGATACAATAGGTTAGGACATACATAACACAAAGAAACGAAAGATGAAAGGTTATTTTTCCTTTCAACTTCTCCAACATATATATTAATTTTAATAATGTCTATAAGTTATTTAGCCTCGCCAGTGTTCAAATTAAAAAAATGGCTTGGACTATATACTAAGTCAAGGAAGGTCAAGACACTTAGGTGGTCCAAGGCGTTGTTGAAGCGGCTGCTTCCTATTCCAAGGCGACCTTAGGATTTCACTGCCTAACTAGCAGTTGCCTATGTGTCAGAGCATCGGAAAAGCTTAGGCGGTCGCCTAAGGCGGCGAGACGGATGCCAAATAATGCCTCCCTCCTTAACATTTGCTATTCAAATATCTTTAGCCGATAATGGTCCAAAGATCAAGGACTACAATTTACTTATTTAGGTAAGGTTATGAATCATAACTAGTAGGCAAAAACGTTAAATAAGATGCAAATGTCATTTGATGAAAACCTGCTTGCTAGATGAAGAGAGGTTGTTTTGCTAAATGCCAAGGAATTAAAAGTCAATAGGGACCACGTACTTGAGGGTATCACTATAAATTTAATTATTCTTACCAATTTATTTGTATTGTCAAACCATCACGCTCTAGAAGAACCTTAAATTACAAGAAAATGAATGTCTCTATTGTAATAAATTACACCAGTACCTAAAGTGATCCAACCCTAAGCATGTCTACATGAACAAAAGTGGGATATGCCACCTCAATGAATCGAATGGTTGAATCAAACTGAAGCGGTAAGTTATGCACTCCATCATTGTCTAGGCTCAAAAATTGGAAGGAATAGCACTTCAAGGTTTGAAAATATAATAGCATTATAATCGGGTCCTATATGCAAGTATCTGTATCAACAGATTTAGATTGGAGAAATGGAGAATCGGGCTATGGCACTTCAAAAAAAAAAAGTGATATTTTTGTTGAAATAAATGAAATAATACAATTGAATATTGTTGAATCACATAAATATACAACCGTCATCCCACACAAACATTCTAAAGTTTTAGTGTAGTGGTAGGCCCTTTAATATGGTATGAGAGCAACACACATTTAAATGAATTTTACAATCAATAAATAAATAATGCTTTTAAATGCAGCTCCCAACCTAAAATGGCTTTTCGACATGCGGGAGGCATAATAATATGAACATATGGATGTTGAATAATACGAATATATAACCCTCATCTCTCAAGAATACTTGAGAGCCTTGGTGTAGTAGCAGCCTAGCAGAACTTTAAGTATTTAACAAACATAAAGTCATAATACCAAAGCTGGGACAGCCCGATGGCAAAGGCCTTCGATGTAGGGAGAGGAAGTCCTTGGTTCAAACCCGGCGGGCAGTGAGTAAATGTTCCTTTAATCTCAAAATACGAAACATGTTGTCTAAGTTATTTATGTTATATCAATTCTAGAAAACAATTTACATAATGTAAATTATAATATGTAATTGCATAGAAAACATGTAGCTTACCAATTATCATATAAACTATAATAGAGACTGAGAAGAATGTAATGCATACAATTAAAAAGGATAGTTGAAATCCATTGGACCATTACCATATAAATTATAACAGAGGTTGAAAAGGATTTCATGCATCGAATTAAAACAAGATGGTTGAAATGGATGAGTGTTTCTGGAGTACTTTGTGATCGTAAGATACATCTGAAGTTGAAAGAAAAATTCTACAAGCCTGCTATAAGATCTGTCATGCTCTATGAATCGTAGTGTTGGACGATTAATAAGCATGTTCAGAAAGTAGTGTAGCTGAAATGAGAATGCTAAGATTGATATGTGTCAATATATTAAAGAGTGGGATAAGAAATGAGTGTATCCGTGGAAAATTAGAGATGACACCAATTGAAGACGAGATGAGAGAAAACCTACTAATGTGGTTTGGACATGTACAACACAGACCCATTGATGCCTCTGCAAGGAGGAGGATAATATAGTAGTTAATGGAGCTGGTAAGACTAAAGGTAGGCCTAAACTAACATAGTTTGAAGTATTAAAGAATAATATAGATCTTGTTAGCGTTACAAAGGACATAGCCCTTATCAGAGACGAATGGAAGAAGAGGATTCAGACAACCAACCCTAGAAATTTGGACAAACGCATTGTTGTTCTTGATGTATGCTTCATATGAATCTTAAAGCATGTGAATTAAAGTGAAATCAAATTGGTGATATATGAATAAGAGGAGTTGAATCAACTCAAGGAGTTGAATCAACTCAAATATATTTCATCATGCTGCAAATTTACAACAATTTTGGAAATTGTTTTACTAGTTTTGGTTAGTTTTTTGCACAAAACATACCCATCTCGATTGAAACTATATACCACAATTCTCAAATTTTCAATAAATAAAAACTAAACCTTATCATAATAAATTCTGCCGATTTCAGATAATTTACTGTCAAAAATGCCCAAAATTATACCTACTAGAGTTATTATTAAGGTTTGCTGTATTAGTATCGAAATCAGTATCGGATCCTTCCTACGAGTATTGCGATTGGTGGTATCAGCAGCTTTGGATCGGAGTATCAAATTTTTTTGGTATTGAAAAGCAAACAATTATTAATAAGTGACTAAATTTAGAAAAAAAAGATTTTATGCATTTAGGCATAATTTTAAGTATTTTATGTGTCGTCTTTAATAGTTTTGAAATTGAATGAAATAATAATCAACCTTACTGATTTATTTACATGAGGTAAATAAATTTTCTTCATTTACATGCTTTTACATTCTTGTTCATTGACCTTTTTTATTTAATTTTCTCTACCGAATTGACTGAGAAAGAGATCCCTAACGTCGATATTGGTTAGTATAAGTAGCAATGCAGTTGATATCGGATCAGGACATGTCAACCCGTAACAGCACGTATTGAATTAGTATTGATACTACAAATTATATATTAGTCATACCGATTTTAGCATGATCAAACATGGAAAGTAGATAGAGGAATTAGTCAATGTTTTGAATATTGGTTTCTTCACCCATAAATTATAGCAACTTTTCCATCAAGAGACGTATTGTTCATACTTTTCTACTTTCTTGTCTTTTATTTTGTCCAATGTTCTAAAAAGCGCTAGGCGGACTCGGTGCGGCGGAGGTCCGCCTAGCGCCTAGCCCGCCTAGGCGGCGCCGAGGCGCCGCCTAGAAAAAAAAAAAAAAAAAATTTTGAAATTTTTGAAATTTTGAATTTTGAAATTTGAAATTTGAAATTTCAATGTTCTAAAATCCAAATACTATCTTAAAACCCGAACAAATATCCAAAATACAACTAAGAATAAACAAAAAATCAAAAAAATCAAAAAAAATTCAAAAAATCCGCCGCCTAGGGGCGCCTAGGCCCGCCTAGGCCCGCCTAGGCCCGCCTAGGGCCCGCCTAGGGCCCGCCTAGGGCCCGCCTAGGGGCGCCTAGGGGCGCCTAGGGCCCGCCTAGCCGCCTAGCCCACCGCCTAGGGGGTTTTCGGTGCGGTGGGCGGGCGCCTAGCGCCTAGGCGGACGCCTAGGCCGATTTTTAGAACACTGATTTTGTCACCACATCGCTACTTTTCATTACTAGTGAATCTATGGCAAGTTGCAACATGCTTTACTACTACCTAGATTTGTGTCACTGTCATCAATATCTGACTAAAATCATCACTGTAAACTCTTTTTCCTTTTCATGTCCCTATCTTATCCTTTTTGTTTCCTCCCTTTCAACATGATTTCCCTATCCCATATTTACTCCAGAATCCTTAACTGCCCAATGCTAATTGCACTATTTATCTTGTTTTCTCTTCAGCCCTTTGTTTCTTTTCCCGTCCTTCCCTCACTCTGTCCCTACCCCCTTCTGTCCATTTCACATCTTCCCTTTACTCTCGTTATCCTTACAATCCTTTTACCTTCATGTTTCCTGTTCCCCTCTCCTTTCCCATCCTCTTCTCACTCGCAGCTTTAACTCTATTATTCTACTTCAGATACATGACCATTACTATTCAGGAGTTGACATAATATTACTTTTAAACCTTCATCTGCTACACATATAAATCAAGGTTCGTAATATCGGTATCAGAATCGGTATTGGATCTTTCCTATAAGTATCGGGATTGGCGGTATCGGCAGTTTCGAATCAGAGTATCGTATTTTTTGGTATCTGAATTCTGAAAGAAAATTAAAATTAAAAATCTAGAAAAAAAATATATTATACATTTAGGCATAATTTTAAGTAATTCCTATGTTATTTCTTACTAGTTTTGTAATTAAATGAAATAGTAGTCACCGTTGTCAAAAGTTTGTTTCTTTTATATGCTTTTACACTCTTGTTGATTGGTCATTTTTGTTCAATTTTTTTTGCCGAATTGGCTCGAAAAGAGATCCCAAATGTCGGTGTCAATCAGTATTGGTATCTGTCGGTATCGAATGAGGACAATGCCAAACCGTGTGGGTATCAACTCTATCGGATCGGTGTCGGCCGATACCGCAAACTATGATATAAATCTGTAGTGATCAGAAATTATAATATTGCAAGACAAATCATATATTAAAATACAGTAAAACACCAAGATTTAACACACACACATATATACATAGAGAGAGAGAGCTATTTATGCTATACCTTTTAAAATAATAGCAGAGCACTAAAGACATGACATAACCTCACCTGACCACGTTTTCTCCAGGTAATATGAGCCCTTGGTACTTATTACAACATCCCCTTAAACTACACAATGAACAATTAAACAAACAAAAGGAACTCCAGGCAAGTCACACAAAGAATGAGTTAGAAGGACAGAGTAAATGGACTATTGAGAAATACAAATTCAAACTCCACGAGTAGGGTACGAAATGGTTATGGCAATAGTCATCTTGTTTTGCAAGAGGTAATGATTCTTCGACTGTTGTGAAACCTTTATCTTAGGATTGTTGATGTTTGTCGAAACATGGCTTCTTTTTCTGTTAAATACCTTTCATGCTGGAACCAAGGAGGTTATACTTGCCTTTGACATGTCATATATCTTTAAGACTGAAAAACATATTAGGCACTAATTCCCTTACTCAATATAGCACCAGAGTATTCAAGACCAATTTACTCAGTCCAAAAATGCATTTCTACTAAGAATTTCACCATCTATTCTATGTACCTAATTGTACCCTACAATTCATCTAAATTATTATCATTCCTCTTCCCAACAATAGATATTCTTGCATACACATAAAAAGACAACCAAGGTTCAAAATCTCGATAAATATACTCTCTGTAGTGTTCTAAAATGCAGCCACCTAGGCGACTAGACAATACGTAGGCACTCAAAAGGTCCTAGGACCATATAGGCTGACTGCCTAGGTGGAATGCCACACCCATTTACTCTTTAGTAGTACACTCTTTTAGACATAAAAGTAGGTAGAACGCAGTATAACTTAGGGTTTGAATTACTTTCATATGCTCCTACCCTTTTATGTAAAATTTAACCTTTTTGTTACTTACAGTGTGATTGTACGACTTTTTATGGTATAGCTATATAAAGAGTCACATTCATACAAGTCTCGGAAGAGAAACAACGGGTTACCACTCCAGAGATTTAGCAACGAACCATTATTGATTATTGTTGCAGGCAACATCTTCATCGCTCACTGGCCAAGGCCTGCCATCCTCTTCCTCTTTTGTTTCTCGACGGTTGACAACAACGGCAGCAGGTACAAAATCCGCTACGGCTTCTGATGCTCCTGAAGAGGTCATGGCTAGTGTTCTTGAATTCATCGCAGGTACTAGATGACATTGTCGATGATATTGATTCGTGTGCCGCAAACACTACTGGTTTAGTTGCACCTCTTACAGCCCACACTGGCTGTTGGCATTGTACCTGCAGCTACCACCATAAGTAGTTTGCCTAGCGTATTGCATGCTTAATAATAAAACTGTTACCTGTTGCTGTTCAACTTAGAATATATATACGCATATAACCTCTTGTCCCTCACTGAAATATCTTCCATCGGATCAGGATGGCTAGTGCTAGTTTACCCATAAAAGTAGAATCAACGAATTTGACCCATAAATAGTGCCTGGACGTGATGTTTAGGAGTCCATATTGCTTCGGACCACCTAGCCCCTTGAAAATGTAACGTATATGTATCCATATAGGTGGCTTTAGCAGTTTCTGCAGATCAAATGACTATCGGAGTATCAGATGTCAACAATTCAGGAAAATAATCTTCAAAATGGAAAAAGATACAAAATAAAATGTTGAATTTTGGCATAAATTTCATGTAATAATGATGCATTTTAACATGAATTCCAATAAATAATATTCAAATCACTGAATAACAGAGTACTAATCCATTCTCTAATCGGTAATGTGCATTTCTTTTGGTTTTATTGCAAGTTTCATGTGGTAGAGATCGTAAACCTATCTAAGATCTTCAATAGACGAAACAATTCAGGAATGAAACTTAATCATGCAGATTTCATACAAGATCTCTTCTTAATCATGCAGATTTCATACAAGATCTTTAAAGGACGATAATGCATGAAATCGACAAATACCTTTTTCAGTATCTTCCACACCAGGACATGCAGATCACACTCAAAATGATCTACACCTAGTAGTATTGACTTATATTCCAACTTCTAACAAAACGTATTCTACATTATGAAATATGTTATAAATAACCTGGAATAGGAGCTAGTCCATCTTCCATGTTGTAAAACCATTGTTGGATGTCATTAGGCTTTTATTATCAAAGAATGACTAAACTGTGACAGCACAAGAATTAGTCCAATAATGGACACAGGATGCGAGTTGAATTGGTATATAGTTGAGTGTTTTGGATTTCATGTGTTAACTATTTTGGCAAATTAACCAAGTCTTGTGCATATTGAGGTCGCGAGTTGGTCATGTCATGACGGGGTCGGTGTGTCATGGTGTGCCAAATGGTATCATAGCTACCTAGTGAATGTGTGCTCCACTAGTATGAGCATGAACCATTTGCACGGATTTCGACGAGAATGTCGTGTCATTGAGTGGGGGAGATTGTGAAACCCCAATATTTGGTCCCATATCGGATATGGGATGAGAGTTTGATTAGTTTATAATTGAGTGTTTGGGTCACATGTATACACCTGTGGATCATGGTGTGATAGAACTGTCAAAACGGGCTGGCGGGGCGGGCCAACCCACAACTCGCCAAAACCCACTATTTGGCGGGACGGGCCAACCCACCATTTTGGCGGGACGGGCCAACCCACCATTTTGGCGGGTCTGAAAATTTCAGTCCAGCCCAACCCGCCGGCAGACCGCGGGCCAGTCCGCTTCTGTAGCTTTACTTGTAGTACTGTACTTTCCAACTTAAGAATCAACTCTTCCACAAGGAAATACAATCTCAGATTCTCAATGGCAATGCAAAATTTACTATATGAATCTAGAACAGTGTCATAAATTTCGGATTCGGTGCGGCAAAGGGGCGGCCGCACATAAAAAAAAAATTGAAGTTTTGGATTTTGACTTTTGAAACATTTTGATTTTTTTTTTGAAATTTTTTGAAATTTGAAATTTTATTTATTTATTATTAAATTTAATGATTTTTTTTATTTTTTTTTTTAGAATCTAAATTTTTTTTGAATTTTCAAAACTGAAATTTCAAATTTCGAAATTCAAAATTTTTAATTTTCCGCTTTGGCCGAACATGGGCCGACTTGGCCGAACAGGCCCGCCTAGACGCCGAAAAGGTCCGCCTACGACCGAGCAAGCGCCTAGGAGGCCGATTTGGGGGTTTTCGGTGCGGCAGGCGGCCGCCTAGCGCCTAGGCCGATTTTTAGAACACTGATCTAGAAGCTGATTTATCTTTTATCATCCACAGGTAAACTTAACAATGTCAATAGCAAAGTCACAAAGAAAAAAAAGCAAAAGAAGAAGATACTTCCACTTCCACCGAGTTTTAGGCTTTTAGTGAAGCAGTCTCTAACAGACTATCTGTCTCACTTTTCCATAATTTTTCGGGGGGGGGGGGGGGGAGGGGGGGAGAGAGAGAGAGAGAGGACCTTTCGGTTTCGGGGTCGGGAGTCGGAACTGGTGGCCACAGCCGGTGAGAGTAGAGAAGGGATAAGAGGTCGGGAGGCTCGGGACTGGTGGCTGGCCGCGCGTGAGCGAGTGAGCGTGCCTGCGTCTGCGCAGTGTGAGTGAATGAGAGTTCTCTAGGAGAATGAATTAGATTTAGGGTTAGGACTTTGTTGTGTTGTGAATATGTGATGTAAAGTCCTATCCTGACTCCTGAGTTGAGATAAGTCACAGCCCACGGGCTAGCCCGCCCCGTCCAAGCCCGCGGTCCGCACGGGCCAACCCACTGAGGCCCGCTACGAAACGGGCCTTTAAATGTATAACCCAACCCACCTTTTTGTATGGCGGGGCGGGCCGGCCCAACGGGCGTGGCTCACCTTGACAGTTCTATGGTGTGAAAATTGAGGCCTGCTTATAGGCCATGTCCCGACGAGCTTGTAAGTCGGGATATGACCACAAAATCCCGAATGGATAAATTGAAAGACTAGCAAAGATTATATTTAAAGAAACGTGTAGATTATGCACAACCCGTTTCTCTTGCAGTCAAAGGTCACATATGTCTGTATTATCTTTCTAGTAAAGAATCTGAACAAGCAGGTGTACCACCTCAAAGTGAAGAATGTTTTTTCCTCACACTGATCTTCCAAAAGTCTATGGCTCAACCACCTATTTTGTGGTTGAGTGGAAGTTTGTGATAGTTTCTAAGTTGCAGAATGCTACCAATTGGTTGGAAAAATCTCCCAAATGTTTGTTGATTTAGCTCAACAGTGAAAGAATTTGATTTAAGAAGTGCCGCAATGACTATTGTACTTTCTTGAAGATCATCTCATGATAAAATTATTTTAGTTTTGTATGTACATAGCATTTGGATTACATTAAATACTGTACAGGGTATTGTTGACTTGAGGTTGTTTCTGCAACAACAATTTCACATAAAGGATTTAGGCTTATTAACACGTCTTGGTGTTGAGGTAGCTAGTTCTCTAGATGGTAATGATCTCTCATAAAGAATAGGGTCTAGAAATTTGGGAGGAGACCGGCTTATTCTAGGTTTCATGGATACCTGTATGGACTATACGAGCACAATACTGATTCAAAATACGGTATCTTTTAGAAATTTAGGGTACAGATTGGACATTGACGCAGTTATATATACCAATAAAAGCACATCTATATACAGATTTTATGTATTATCTTAAATAAGACCTATACTTGTGCACTTTTGGATAGTAATTATGTTCCAAAAAGTTCAAGAAAGGATCTATGGCAAAGAAATGTTACATTCCATATTTACTCATATGTTTGGCAAGACACGACTATGCCAAATCATTTTCTACGATATTTTGGGTCCAGTTGAAGTGTAGACATCAGAGGCCACTATCTGACAAGAGTGTCAAGAAAGTATCATGTTGGATATGGATATGGATACGGGCACATACGATCCTTTGGAGGAGTATCGCTTGAACATAGATCCTATGGAATTGAGTGTCAACTTAGTATACAAAATATGGCAAGTTATTGATCCAGACCTAAAAGGGTGGGGCTACTTGGTCAAGCAAGCTTGGTTGAAAAAGAATTGCAAAAGAACCAAGTTTTGGGATATAAGTAAGCAATAAGCCTATTGATTTAACTCAAAACAAACATAAAACTATACAAAAACCCGGGATTTCGAGCCTTAAATAGTCCTACGATAACACTAATCTCTATTTGGAAAGAGGCCCAAATCATAAACTATTGGAAAGTATATATATAAAAAAAAGGAAATTGCAACTGACAGTCAACAAATATCTATGGAACATGTGCCGCTAAATCTCTTACCCAATGTTATAAATTTCGCTAGGCGGAATCAGTGCGCCGGAGGGCCGCCTAGCGCCTAGGCGCCGAATTAAAAAAAAAAATTCTAATATGTATGATTGTATTCATATATACATTATGTATGTGCAATTATAACAAATAAGCTTATGTGCTCTTGTGGTTAGTCGGTTGTGCTTAAGTTACAGTGGTGTTTACTGATGTGGGGTCATGAGTTCGAATCCCCCAAGCGTTTTCAAATTTTTTTCACACCTGACCCAATAAAAGAGGAGAGAGAGAGAGAGAGACTCATCTGAGTCATCTCCAATTTTTTTCCACCTAACCCTCTCCTCCCCTCTCCTCTACCCACCCCTCCCCTCTCCTCTCCTCCTCAAGGCTGTGACAGCAGCAGGCGGCGGCAACAGCAGGAGGAGGAGGCGGCGGCAGCAGCAACAACAACAAAAACATGATGTAAGTACGTAATTTTTTGAATTTTTTTGAATTCTGAAATTTCAATTCTGATTTTTGTTGAATTTTTTTCAAATTTTAAACCAAAATCGGCCGCCTAGGCGCCGCCGAAACCTGCCTAGGGCCGAAATCCGCCTAGGAGCGCCGCCTAGGGGGTTTCCGGTGCGGTCGGCGGCAGCCTAGACCAAAATTTAGAACACTGCTCTTACCTCTATCCTAAATTGTTGGATACTAAAAAGAAAATTGCAACTATTTGTCAGCATGCTGGAACACATTCAAGAACCACATTTGGATGCTTTGGTACAAAGAAATCAACTCATGAGAAATAATTAAGAAATCTCCAATATAGATCATCAAATGATTTGGTACCAACTACCAAATAATCCCCAATATATAAGAATAAATGTATCAATTGTATACATAACGTCTTTTGCGGTTTCTTACAGCATAGATTTATAAAGGTTTTTTAAGCTTTTGAAACCTCTACCACCAGACCGCTGATTTCCATAATCAAAGACTTCCCCTAACTTTCTCCAATGGCATAAATATTAGACATAAATATTCGAGTAACTTCCTTTCATCATGAGAAACTGACATAAAATTGAGCAACCAGAGCAAAATCCATATACTCGAACTTTTTATCAATAGCCATATCAATTGTCTTATCATCCACCAACTATGTTACTTTATTTCCATATGCTTCATTCTTAATTTCATTTGTCAAATAGTTTTTTGTCAAAACTATTTTTGGTTTTCATCATAGATAGACAAAAAATATCCAGTAGTTAAAATTGCACCCTAGGTTGCTCAGAACACTCCAAATATGGAAGGGCTAATATCATCAACTTTACCAAGGAATACTATTGAAGTTATCATGTATGAATCCTCGAGATGGACACTTCTAGGGAAATTCCAACCTTGGTGTTGTCCTGAGTGGGTTTTCCACCTCAAAGTCGGATTTTGAGACGACGAGCCATTATTCATGTTCACAAGAGAGCTCTTGGGCCAAATTCTCACCCTGCTTTCTAATTCCTCGTTCTAAGTGACATAGGTACAAACGTGTAGTCTTTGGTTGTCATGTCCGCTATGACGCGCCACCATTGGGTCTTTACAGGATCATGCTGTCGTATCATAAAAGAAAGCAAGGGGAAAGCATGAAGATTTGGAAGGACAAGACAATCACCCACAATTTTCTTTCTTCAAATGTTGTTTGCCACAATAGAATCAAGCTCTTATATAACTTGAATTTTGCTAAAAGTTGAAAATACATCCACATCTAAAAAGAAATAATACATCAATATCATCTAAAATTAGAATGTTCCTTTTGAATCCTTTGATGAGTTTCTTGTTAGTCCCTTAATATGTAGAAACCTTGACATAAATGACAAAGATTTCTAATTTGAAGTTTTAACTCTCCATTTTTCCTTATATTCCTTAAATCTCCTTTAATTATTTGAGAAGGAAAATTGTTCACTAGTTTTCTCTCGGTTCTACTGACTGAAACTTTAAGAGTGACAACAATTGCTGCTCACATTCCACCGTAGCTTGATACCGTTGCTTCAAGTTATTTGCTTCTACCTCTGCGTTACTGTAGTATAGTCTGAAGTTATATAAGTCATTTTTTATGGCATTGTAGTGACCGCTTAACTTACATACTTCATTTCGGATGCCATCGCAGTAAATCTGCTTTGCAACTTCAAGCTGAACGTCACAAGACCCAACTTTTTGTGCTTCTGATGTAGCTATCCCTTTGGTGTTGCTCACTGGAGTTGTCTGAACAGATTCACTCCTAGTGATAGTACTCAGGAGATCCTTTCTTCCCTTTAAGAAACTCTTGTTAGCATACTCCCTTCTATCCGTATTAGTATAAATTTTACGGAAACCCTGATTAAAGAAAGGGCAATGTTATCAATATTGCCATACAATTATATGAGTTTGAGCATGCTCTTGTAACCCAAGTAGAATTTGAAGCAAGAATAGTGTATAAATTAGCATTTAATGGATTAAACATAAAGACTATATATAAACTGAAACTTCAATTGGATGCTGATAGAATGTGGCATTTAAAATAATGTTCACTTTGGTAGTGAATACTAAGTGACTATTGTGTCCAGTTTTAAATTATAATATTGAACATCAGCTTCTCCCTTACACCATACATAGGTCATAATTTCTTATCCATATCCACATATATAACTTTGATAAAAGGTTGATGCTAACACACAAAAAAGAAGAAATAAAGAAAACAATAGAAAGACATTCTCCAAACATTAATCTTAACAATTACCTGCCTAGATCACATTCCATAAACAGTATAGTCCAAAAGTACTCGTAGAGAGTGATCCAACAAGGATAAAGAAGGTGAAGAATTGCTTTAAGAAAATACCGCACCAAGGAATTGTGAAATTGACTGTTTTTCAGATGAATGTATTAGGTGATGTTATTTGGATCTTGGTCGTCTTTGCCAATAATTCACTTTTGTGGAGGTTTATTTTGTTAAAACAACTTAATAAAACATCCGCGTGGAGGTCGTATTCTTTCCCACCATTTACTCACAGAAACAAGACAAAATCAAGATATTTCCGATATGCCAAAATAATAAGCATGTTAGTAAGATCGGTTTTATGTCAAGCAGATAGTTCATCTGCTTCAAAAATAATAAGCATGTTAGTGAGATCGGTTTTCCTATTGATGGATGTATTAGGTGCTGTTATTTGGATCTTGGTTGTCTTTGCCACTAGAATTCATTTTTGTGGAGGTTTATTTTGTTAAAACAACTCAATAAAACATTCACCTGGAGGTCATATTGTTTCACTTCTTTCCCACCATTTACTCACAGAAAATAAGAAAATCAAGATATTTGCTCTGTACCAAAATAATAAGCATGTTAATGCGATTGATTTTTGTCAAGCAGAATAGTTAATCTGCTTCAAGAAACTATGGTATTTTCCACAAACTACCTCTCTCCTATGGATCTAATGGAGATTGTTATTTTTCACAGGGGATAGTATATAATAATTGTCAAAGACGCTTATTTTCCTGGTGCACTTTTAAGTGCATAAATATAAAATCATCCTACATTTCTTCTCAATAAGAATGACAGCTAGGCCTGATCCACAAGCTTAATGCAAACTTTAAAGTTTAAACCACATGTACATGTAGTGCAGTTACACCTTCAGATAGAAAATCTCTAGTAGTTATCATACTATTGCTTTTCAAATGAGGAAAGATACATATTCTGATACTTTTGTTTCACCCAAAAATTGTTCTCTATATAGCATTCTACAAATAGAAAGAAGTGGATTGTCATTCTATTTGTGAGGTTATCTGTAAGATCATTTTTACACCCCAACTGCAGTGCTCCTTTGATTGAAATCGAAAGGAAAAGAAAGTCTATTAAGACAACTATAGGTCTATAAGAGCAACCATGCTTTATGATTCAGAGTGTTGCGATTCAAAAACATGGGCAGAAAATGTGTAGCTGAAATGAGAATGGTAAGATGGATGAACGGCATTACGTTGAAGATACGATAGGAAATGATTGTATAGTGAGAAGTTGGAAGTGGTGCCAATTGAGGAAAAGATAAAAACAAAATGGTAAGATCATGTGCAACCTAGATCAATAGATGAATCAATTAGGAGTCATAGATATTAGTTAAAAGAGCTGATAGACTAGAGCTAGGCCTAAATAAATTTTGATTGAGATTGTAAAGAAGGATGTGACTTTTATAAAAGTTACAGAGCACTTGGGCCCTTAACAGAGCTGAATGGAATAAAAGGACTCAAATAGGAGACCCCAAAATTTGGAGTAAAGGCTTTGTTGTTTTTGTCGTAGCATATTACACGGAATCAGATAGGTCGATGATTTAGGTAGATACAGTTTCGAACTTCAACTTCGTGTTATAACTTCTAACGTTATGAATGTACAATCATATACGCATTAAACTGTTGATGTACTTAAAGTCCTCTTAAATGCTTCATATATAATGGAAAAGTTATAATTACTACAACTTCCCATAAATTCAAACCTCGACCTCTTAGAAAAGTGTTTCTTGTTATTCCACCCATGGTATTGCTTTGCCCACCATTAGATTCAGTCTACAAGAAAGCACTTAAAGGAATATTGGAATACAGATACAGATGATATTCGGTCTTTTTATAAATATCGGAAGATACAGACAAAACAACTTCCTTTTTTGTTCATGACAATTAGTAAACCAAAATAAATATATAACAAGATTGCAAAGAATGGATGAAGTGAAATGAGGAAAGTTAAAGATGGCCCTAGATGATACTTAATGATCAACAAAATTGGAAGGTGACGCAGTATGATACTAAAGGGAACCCTAGATGGAACGATGCAGATGACAACAAATTCACATATGTGAAATAACCCTAGATAATATTCTAGACGTATACAACTATCGTGAAATGAAAACAGATAATACTGTGTAGATGAAATCCTATTACGATGATGCAAGGCAGGCAATGGAATCCTGTCACCCTCACTTTTCCAAGTTAGGGGTAAAATGGTAATTTTCCATTTTTGAATATTTTGGAATTTTTATTTCATGAATGTTAATATTTAATGATTATAGGAGTCGGGTTCGAATTTCATCTCATTCCGACTTGTTTCGGGATTCCGGAGAATTTCGACTTAAGTTGTGCTTAACACATTAATTAGCCATGGCCCACAAATCTCATCATTTAGGTCTAGGAGTTTGGTCTAATCCCACATGAGTGGTTAGACCTAATTATGATATTTATTTGGTCTTTTCTAACCCCCAAACCCTAATAACATTTAACCCTTCATAAAGTAAAGGAGAGGGGCAAACTTGTAATTATACAAGGGGACAAATATTCCCCTTATATAGCAGCCACCTCCCTCCCCCTTTTCTTCCATTCACACTTCAAAAATTTTCATCTTCTTCTCCAAGTGTTCTTCCAAAGAAAAGAAGAGCAATCTCGTGGAATCATCTCCAAATAAAGTTTTCTTTCCAAATATTCTTCCATAGATCTCTCCCTCTACCTCAAGTGGTGCTTCTACAAACTTTTGGGAGCAAGAGGAGAAGAGGTGTGTCCTAAACAATTCACTTTGTGTCGGAGCCGTGTCGGAGGATTTTGTATTGGGATCCATCTCCCAATAGGTACAAACTATCCTCTATTTTCATTTCTTCATCATGTAGAATAGTTTTGACCAAGTAGGATTGATCCCCATGGTTGTGTCCCTATTTGTGTCAAGTTTGAGTCCATTTGGTGTGTCCTAGGAAGAGTTAGGATTTTTGCTTGTGTCCTAGTGTTTTCCCCCAAGTTAGACACCCCAAGAATAATTAGATTTGCATCTAAGTGGTTTAGGCACTTTAAATTTCAGATTTTTATATATTTATATATATGTGTGTGTGTGTGTGTGTGTGTGTGTGTGTGTGTGTGTGTGTGTGTGTGTGTGGACTTTTATATATATAGAGAGATGGGGGAAATGGGATGTGGAGAGTTAGAATGAGTTTGTATTGGTGTGTCTAAATATATATATATGTGTGTGTGTGTGTCTAAATATATATATGTGTGTGTCTATATATATATGTGGAGTGATATATATATAGAGTGAGAATTAGAGGAGAAGAATTAGAGAGGAAGAGTTAGAAGAAGGGAGAATAGAAGGGAGAATAGAGGGTGAGAAGGAGGAGGAAAGGAAGAGCATAGCAGCAGCAGTAGGGGGGGACTAGGGGCTGCTGCCCCCCCTTGTACACAGCAGCAGCAGCAGCCTTGTAACAGCAGTAGCAGCAGCAGCAGCTAAAGCAGCTAAAGCAGCAGTAGCAACCCCCCCACAATCCCCCATAAACCCCTATATATATACCTATATATATAAATATATATACTCTATATATACACCCATATAACCCACCATATAACCCCCTCCAAAATAGTCCTATGTAGGTATATGAGAATGAGTTTTGTGTGTGTGTGAAAGTGTGTGTGAGTGTGAGTGTTTGTGTTAGAGTGGTAAAGGATAAATAGTATATAAAGGGTAAACGGGTAAATTCAAGATACGGAATACGGATTGTCGGTTTGACTTGAAACTTGGATGTCTTGATAGGTACACCCTACAAATGTCATAATTGAACCAATTTCGACTCGGTTGACCTAGAGTTGACTTTTTACCCAAAAGTCAACAATGAGTCAACCCTTTGTCTAAAATGGTCCAAATCCAAACTAGAGTTGACCAGTTGACCAAAAGTCAACTGTTGGTCAACACTTGACCAATTTGACCTAGGGTTGACCCAGGGTTGACCAGGGTTGACCAGTTGACTAAAAGTCAACTGTAAGTCAACTCTTGACCCCGTTTGACTTGTTTTTACTTGTTTTGACTTGCTATGACTAGTATGACCTAGAGTTGACTCAGTTTGACTTAGATTGACTTGACATGACTTAGTTTGACTTAGATTGACTTGACAGGACTTAGTGTGACCTAGTTTGACCTAGATTTCATATCATACATTAGAAATCATTCATAACTTTGTTAAACCCAAATTAACATACAATATCTCATCTTTAGGTCTCTGATTACCACTCTGAGCATTGATATACCCTACAGCTCAGGACAGCAGGCGAGTACATTCTCTGATAGCAGTTACTTGTCTTGAAATCTTCTCTACCAGCTCAGTTATAGTGTTTACTTGATTCTCGACACATTGGTGCACGGACTAGTATTGTCGGATTCTTGTCATGAGATGTCATTCCTGGATTTCTTGGGATACTGGTACTTGCTTGGTCTTGATTTCTTGTACTTGTATTGACGCTGATTCCTGAAGAGGACTTGCTCCCCTCTTAGGAAATCCTGCGTCATGACGTGCTATGTCCGGATCCGTATATTATTCAGGAAATGGGAAATTTTATAGATAGTGTGATTAATGCCCATCTCGAGTTACTACTTGTATCATAGCTATACCCTCACCTCACGATGGGTATAGCCTGACCTGTGCTACTACTTGCTCCATAGCTTGCCATCCCGGCCGGGCCGAGTCCACGTACTTGTAGCCGGTCGGCTGGAAGCCTGATCTTGACCCTTACCGATCACATTATGCTATAATATTCGAGGCACATTTTACATTTATTACATCAGTTACATGTTTACAGTTCAGCTTACTTTTCCTGCATGATTCACCTTGACATGATTTTCCAGTTTACATATCCTGTTATACTTACATCTTGATATGTTCATCTTGTACTCTGTTATGATTGACTGTTAGAGCATTTGTCATTACTATGGAATTTGTTACCAGCGTTGTACTCGTTCATTTTCCTGACAGGATACCGTTATGATATATCCAGATGACATAGATGCGGACTGTTCTACCCACTATGGGTATGGTCAGGACATAGACTGCGACCAGCTGACACCCTTGGAGCCAGTGGATGACAGTACTTCTATCTAGATCTACTAGCTAGGTTTGTCTGGACTGAGATCCAGCTTATGTTAGACTTTTGCTACATATGTTATTCGGGACCTTATGTTATGTCTTCGACTCATCTATGGTTGTGACCTTGCTTTATTTCCGCATTCTATATTCACCATATCTATCTTATATTCGTGCCTATCTTTCCTAGTTGTCTTGTGATTGAGTTGAGATTATATACTTCCGTGCGGAGATGACAGGTCTTTATATATTGTGTCTAGATGCTATACTTTCTAGGAGACCTATACAGCGTTCTACCGCCGATTCTGCGGCGTAGGCTGGACGTAACCGCTTCTCGTGCCCCTAATCAGGGTGAGGGTCGTGACAAATCCACATAAATATACCCAAGAATCAACAATTATCACGAGCGTAGCAATACAATTACAAAGCATGTTGGGGTTTACCTGAGGATTAATGGAATAGATCCATGAAATTGAAATGTGTGCACATATTATTCCCAGATGATCATCCGCTTCGAAGCCTGTGAGTCCAGAACAGTTCTGATGGTCGGATCTTGACCTTTTGTAAATGGGACAAGGATTTGGGTTGAGGAGTTGCATGTTGAAAAGGAAGGGAAAGTATATTGTCAAGTACCACAAGATGGAGGGCAATAGAGCTTTAAAGTTGTTGGAGCAGTGGACAACACAAGAGATGGAGGGTGAATGATTGTGGTGATCCAGCAGGTCAGCAGTAGAAAGGAGCAGGCAATGTTTTGTTTGCAGGCAGGCTCTGCAGGCAGCAAGGAAGGGATTTAGGGGCTAACAACCAAGGAAGACAGCCAGGGGGCTCAGTTGGGTTCTGCTGCCAATGAAGGCAAGAGCAAGAGGGAGGCTTCCTCGATGGGTTTCTAGCACTGAAATCAGCAAGGAGGGTGCGGATCTCTTCTTAACAGCAGTTGGTCAAAGATAGGGAGGAGGGATTTGCAGTTAGGAGAGAAGAGGAGGGAATTAAGGTTAGAGATTTCTAGGCTTCATACATAGGGTAAGGGTATGGGTTTCACACTAGTTTTGAAATTCACATGCAATATCAAATAATTCAATTCATTCGTTCGTTCAATTATTAAGGAAATAAAAGTCAAATTGCATCGATTTTATAGACGTACACACTGAAACAGGTTCCAAAATAAAGAACATCCTAAATAAAGTAAATGCAAGCCAACTAAAACCTGACTCGAAACCAATTTTTTTAATAAAAACCAAATAGAAAATAGATCCAACTTGACCCCAACTCAACTAAAAGCAAATTAAACATACCAAACTAAACCAAAAGCAAATTAAACTAGACCAAACTGTGAAGTACTCTGAAATCGAACGGGTACTCCAATAGAAGATATCATAAGTCGATGACTCAACACGTTCAGTAGGAGCACATGGATTTAATTTAAGCTAAGTTGTTTGAAGCTAATTGGATCTTTATCAAAGAAGCTAGACACCATTATGAAGATAGGAAAATAATGTCATGATGCATTCTACATTGGGATTAGAGATGACTCTACCTTTGTAGTCATGTCTCTCCTTCCAGTTGTTGTAAAGCAATGTTGTCATGATCGGATCAAATCGTAGAATCATATAGTGGGATCCAAGATTCCAAATCGAGATCCATATTGTGTATCATAGGATCCACAGTTAAGTCCCAAAAAAAATGTGGAAAACATGGCCAGTTCGTATCTATGTTATGCCATGCATATTTGAGGTATAGAATATCAAATCAAGTAGGTTAGCACATTATATCTTAAAACTTAATTTCTCCAAAACATTAAGTAAACTTCTATTAATATATCATTCTCCAAAGAGTCGCTAGAACAAAATAGACAAAACTAAATGATATTAATTATAAGCTTTATTCAACACTTCCATTTGAACTAGAGAGAGCATCTTCGTTGGAATCATCCATATAATGAATGCTAGCCCTCTCTTCTTCCCCCTTTCCCTTCTCATCAAAAGATATATCTCTTCTTCATCAATATCCAATTAATCGTGTGATTCACAAGAAGACGGGTCTTACACAACCTTGATGTCCTCAAATCATGTTCTTGTATCTCTCCTTGGTTGTAGAAGTCCACCCCAGCAAACAAAAACAAATTTTGACGAATGGGAGGGATATATGTTTTTCTATGTTTAGGTCTTTGAAAGAGGAGAATTCAGAACTTAAAAAGAGGCAAAGTAAATAGGTTAGATATGTCAAGGAACACCCCCACCCACCCCGCACCCCAACCCAACCAAAAAAAAACTTATGAATTTACCCTTGAGTATCACCAAAATGCAATTGTAATCTATTTACCATTGTCTTTCGACATAACACTTAACATATTACAAATAATAATCTCCCTCGATCCTAATCTAGATAGACTATATTACTAGTTGGTAAAAATATGTTCATTCATATTGGGAACTTGAAGAAGTTAATATGGAGCAAGCTCAAAGAATTCCTTGTCTAGGGTGAGGTGAGTTGAGAATAGTGCGCAAATTGAAAGGAATTATATAGGAATTACCAATCTCCAAGAAATCATTGTGTAATTTTGATAAAGTCACTTGAATCTGTATGCAAAGTTGTGATATGGAATATAAGTAATGTGCCAGGTATCAATAAGGTCACACTATAAGAAGATGATATTATGATAATGCTCAGCAGTAATCCAAAATGGATAAAGGTACAAAATACCCACACTAATGATTGGGGAAGTTGTCAATTGCAAGAACGTTTAAGTTTATAGGTTATTTCTTGTAAACTCATCCTCTCTGGCATTGATCCTAACAAGTTATTAAAGTATTGCAACAAGTTGACATTATCCACTTTGAAGTAAGCCAGACAAGTAAATCGACAGATCCTCAGAATGCTAAACTTGGAGAATGTTTTGTTTCAATAAAGGGATATATGAAGGACCGTAATGGATAAGAACTTCCTTGAAAGTTGAAACCTGATAATAGACCTTTTGATTTACATTAGTTAGATTTAGTGGTTCTGGATAGTCTCCTTTACTCCAATATAGAGTAAAGTAATATTTTGAAAGCTTTCCTCACCCTATATATGTACTCACACCAAATCTGAGTAAAGTAGTGGTTCTGTAGTCTCATTTAGCCACTACTATCCGATGTTTGCTTATGTTCGTATCAAGGTTCGCATTATCGGTTTTGGACCCTTCTTATCAATATCTATCAGTATCGGTTGTTTCTGATCGGCATATCGGGTTCTTCATTTCGTATATGGCTAACAGATCACTCTCCTCGATCACTGTGAAAGGAATGATTCAAGCCTCTCCTCTCACCCTTGATCATGTAGTTTAGTATACCTAAATTTCATGCCAACCTTCTTTTCACTAGTCACCTCGAAGTATTCATAAAATGATCATTGACGTTTGTCTTCATATTGTGTTCAAGCTCCTAGCGAGTACAAGCATCGGTAGGGGGCACAAGCTTAATGACTTAACTTGGAGTCTTGGATGAACGTCGTGTATTAATTCCGGATACTGTTGCTACTTTCTCTCATTTTCTGATCTGTCTCCAATGGCACAAGTGTCTGGGATATCCTTACAAAAACTTAAAGCAATTATTGTCCTCAGGTCAGCATGTGTATGTTTGGAGTGTGAGGCTTGTGAATTGAACAAACTTCACCACTCTTTTGATCTCATCTAGGATTGAGAAACATAGCTTTCCAACATTTGTCTTAGTTCATTCTGAATCCCTGATATCTAGGGGGCTGGTCATCTCTCGTTCTTTTTTCAGTTTAACTACTTTATCATTTTTATTGATGGTCATTCTCGTATCACATGGATTTAAATGTTAAAGAATCGATCCAAGTCTTTGATGTGGTTAAAATTTTCGCAGTGAAATAAAAACTGAGTTCTCCTGTAATATCAAAATCTTTTGGACCGGAATGCTTTGAAATATATGAAAATGATCGATCAAGACGAAAGAGATCCTTAGATCGGCAACATCGAGTATTCAATAGTTAGTATGAAAACCATGTGGATTAAACTCACGGATCAGTAACATTGATTCAAGTATTCAAGTTAGATCCTCTGGTCCAGCACCAATTCGATATGTTTCCTTGTGTAATTGGGTTTTACCCACACTTACAGTAGTTACACCAATGGCAGTTCAAAGATAATTAAATATGCAGAATATGATTCCAAAAATATCACAACTTTTTCTGAGAGAGAAAAAGATGATAAATCAATGAGTAGGTACTATTTGGTGAGGATTGTCTCAATAGGTAAGAGAGGTTATCAAAGCAAGCAGATTCAGCATAGACACTCCAAAATCAGTGTCCTGTGTTGGACATATATCTACACATAATGACCAAAATAGACTGAAATGTGCCAAATTGGTGTGTCTTATCCATGCAACATAGCAAAACTACTATCCTTATGCGGGTATAGATATTTCGGTACGAAAGATGACTAAAATTGGACCCAAAAAATAAGAATTTAATCCATTATACAAATAACCTGGTGAAAACCCCAAATTCAGATGTTAAATAACTAAGATGTGGCTAATGTCCAATCTATCAAATTCGTCGCTCTTGCAAGAATTTGCTCACAATGATGTTTTGTGTTGATTATACCAATATTCTCACATGATACTAATAGGACTGAAATTGGAGCAACCAATTTTAATAAGACACGGGTTTTGATATCAAAAAGAAAAAAGCAAATGAATTTCGGCAGACTCCTGATGGTGCAGGACCTGGACCAGTAAATCCTAAGATGCAAGTTTTGGACAGGATATCGATGTAAATAAGCTTCAAGTCGGATCTGGATCCCCTTCACCAGGTCAAGTCCGAGTCAATTTCGGACAGTGTACTGTAATCTATACGAAATTAATCAAAACCTTATAATTCGTATACGTTCTCTCTAAATCATTGGACCAAGTCCAGTCTTATCCGCCCAAGGTCGGGACCAGTTCACAGAAACCTAGGTCGGATCCAGGGTTGTAGACAAACTCTCCGGTCTAAATAACATCCCTAATTATATAAAACACATTTTTCTCAGATTGTTTTTTGCATAAATCTGAATCCTTCTGGGAAGCACGGACACTCCAAAAATCCGGGCCATGTCAAACTGCCGGACACGACTCGGACACTTCAAAATACATTAGAACACTCCAAAATAGGAGACATGTCCGCGTCGCCTTGTCCTTGCAGTGTCGTATCCGTGTCCTAATTCTAAATAAACAAACTCACGATTCGTTCAATATGCAATCGGGCCCAAGAATCATCAACTTAATTTTTAACAATAAAAAAGGATAAATTTGAGAGAGAGGGCTCACGTATTCCTGGAGCTGTCGGCAGAAGCTTTGGAAGTTCCCGTGTTTGAAGTACTTCGGGAGGACGTGCTTCTCGAACTCGAAATCGTTCCGGATGACGAAGCCGCCGCCGGTCTCCCGCCAAGAGATGATCGAGTCGGTGGAGGGGTCGTCGACCATCGCTTCGCACTTGGTCAGGAAGGACGGGACCTTCTTCTTCCTTCCGCTGCTCGAGCTTCCTGCTTCCATGGACGACGGTGATGAAAACGGGGGAGGAGAAGTTTGGGTTTGGTGTGTGGGGAGAAAGAAACCCAAATTTTAATTTCCCCCAAAAAATTATAGGAGGGAGAAGTGATAGATTCAAAGGTGCTGGCAAACAACATGTGATCTCATAAGACCACCAATGGGGCATTGCCAAATTGTAGAGAATGGGACTATTATTCCGCATTTTGGATAATGAAGCTACATTTCCCATGACGTGCTGGGGAGTGCAGACAGAACCTGAGTGGGGCGTGCCACGAGTGGTGGAATGTGGGCAGGGCGCGCCATGAGTAGTGGAGTGTGGTGGAGTGTGGGCAGTGGGGCGCGCCATGAGTAGTGGAGTGTCGTGGAGGGCGCGCCATGAGTAGTGGAGTGTCATGGGGCACGCCATGAGTAGTGGAGTGTCGTGGAGTGTGGGGCGCCCATGTGCTGAGTGGGGCGGATAGGCCATCAGTGATGGCGTGCGGCGAGAGGCCATTAATGATGACGTTTTAATGGCGTGTGGGTGTGGGTCAGAGCGGCGTCTACGAGAAAGAGCGGGGTCTAAAGCTGAACGGGGTCCCCGGATAGGCCATCAGTGATGGCGTGCGGCAGAGATGCCATTAATGATGGCGTGCTTCGATCAATGGCCATCACTGATGGCGTGCGGTGGCCTGCGGTCTTCGAGAAAGGCCATTGATGGCCATCGGTGTTGAGCCTGCGCCATCACTGATGGCGCGTCTGTGCTCCGTGTCCCCGCACGCCACGAGAATTGTCGTTTCGTTACCTAAATTACAATTTCCACAGACTTGTTACTTTTTTACAATTTCGTTAAAATTCTTTTACTCTACATGAAAATTTCTGTTTACACTAAAAAAATTCTCAATGCGATGAATAATGTACATTAATTTTCTAGGATTGGCTTTGTTTTGTAATAAGTTTATTAGGAATATAAGATTCTTATAATAGTTTCATATTTGTTATAATGATCTTCAACATAATTTTAGTTATATTATTTTCCAAATATAATATTTGAGGAATGTTAACTCAAAGTCAGGATTGTTAATTTTAAACTCGACGAGCTTTCATAGTTTTTCTATATCTCAATACATACAACAAGTAACAACAAAAGTAATCGCATATGAAAAACTATATAAGGCGTCTTAAACGTTGAGACATACATAATCCTGAAGCTAGTATAAAGAAATATAATACTAACAGAGTGTCCAACACATTATATAATTGTATAATCAGTGACCGTCTAGAACAAACAATCACGTCGTCAAACAACGGCAAAAACAGGCTCTCGAATACAATGGCTAAACATTTGCCCTAAGCTAAACGTCTCGAATAAAATACAGAATATGCAAGTATAAGTTAAGAAAGCAATACACTCGCAATCCGGTGTCGCAGTCCTCGGATAACGACCATCCGTGAAAGAACCGGTAGATACTCTAGCGTTACTAATAGACATTGTCATGCAAAACCAATGGGGTCAACCCCAATAGCAAGTACCACAATGAATGCTTGGTGACGACAAAAAACTAATCATATAAATAATAAAATTATAGCATAAAATCTCAATCAAGGAAATAGTATATAGGGACATGAGTTTTATCTAAGATTTGTATTATATCGTCGAGGCAGTAGCCCATCACTACGCCAAACAATGAGAAGGGGTACGTCGAGATATATAGCATACGTCCCCAAGACTACTAGCAAGCAATATAGTATATATCAAGTGATTTAATAGACCGGCTAAGCAAATCATGTGACCTACAATATTGTATTTCGATTATCTCATTTAATATGTAATAAGGACTCGTCAATTGTGCGCCGCCTAAGCAGGACTGGCTACACACACACACACACACACACACACACACACACACACACACACACACACGTGTGTGTGTAGCCCGTTGGGAACAACCTTGGACACCTGGGGGGTGGCCAAGTTCGACCCCCCCAACGCAATCCACAACTAACCCTAAATAAGAATCCACAACATTGTAATATATATATATATATATATATATATATATATATATATATATATATATATATATATATATATATATTACAATGTTGTATGAGTAACAGTCACAACGCTCTTATAGGACAGTAACTGGGATGGTCTGATGGCTGACTGGTAAGATGTATGAAATCGGAATCTCTTTTTTTTCTTACGATTATTTGTGTGATTTAAGCTAGTTAATTAACCTACCTTTCTTTGTGGAACTCGTGTCGGGGACACACAACCATCCGTCTTATATGTCATACTGAAGTATGGGTACGATGGGTGCGTATCCATGTTGGTTCCCGGGGGTTTCAACCCATATTTGTCATGAGTGCAATGCAACAAACCACAAACAATCATATTTATAATATATGCTACTATCAATAATCGACTACATGGGTATCCGCACAGGTAACGATATATACATGTAACTATGATATCAATAAACATGGACACAATGCTACATGCAACAAGGGCACCTCGGTGTTATAAACATGACTAGAGCCCTACAGTGTATACTGACATGGAATAATGCACATATGGTATAGTCGGGTCTTGAGACATGGAATAATTAGGTAAAATTATCTATATGAACATTCTCAAGTATTCACCTCGACACATCCACCCTCAAGTAGACACCTCATCTAAACTATGTCACTAGTATCAAGATACAGGGGGTATGACTTTATCTGACAAACATGATCAAAAATTGAATTAACCAAGTATCGGTGGGTCAAATAATCTAACTAAAAATCCTAAAAGTTCATCATTAATTACTCATAGGTACGACTATATATGCAACTCAACATTCACACATTGTTTATGGGCTAATAGGAATATGGGTCAAGAAGACTAGTCAGGTATCAATGGATCGTAATATTGGTTCTAGATCATAGGGAGATATGGTCCAAATCATAAGATTTGGTCCAAATCCTCCAAAAATTCTCATATGACTTTAATGTTTAGCAAACAAGACAGCTTAAATGGAATATAGTTAAGAAATTGTGGTTTGAACTTAATTAGTCTAGTATGCCTCAAAAAAATTGATTTAATCCCCTATGAACCGACCATTTCCTGAAACATCGTTACTATCTCAATTCAATGACATAAGTCACACGATATATGAAATAATTAGCTAAGAATATCTGTTATAAATGTGTGATAATATGCTTAAGAGCTAGAAAGAAGTATTTAAAAAACGAAAAAAAATCAAAATAGCTCACAAAAATCATGATTTTTTTGCTATATACATCTCAGGCGGTATACTTACGGTATATCTCCGATATTCCGTCGTGCGGACAACATTCTGAAAAAAATGCTTGTTTCGACAATAAAAATCTCATTTCAAACCAGGATTATACTTTACAAAACTCTAAATAACATGAAATCAAAATAGCCACAAGATGGAACTATTAGTTTTTAAAAATTAAAAGGTTTCAAAAGGGTTAGTGTATTATTAAAAAAAGTTTTCAGTGTAAAAAAATAAAATTTTAAAACTTTTCAATTCTTTGAAATCACTAGCACGCATTGGGAATGGCCAAATTTATTTGTTGGAAACATAAATTCATATAAAAAAGAGAGTACATGACTTCATTTTGAAGCAATATGAACTTACCCAGCATAGGGAGATAAAGTAAATCCCAAACCACCAGCATTGATGTTACTTCCGTTTCCCGTTATACGTATTTTCAGTGTACGTATACAAATTTTGACCCGTATTTCTTTATTTCCTTATTGCTTGCCTAGATATATCTTGATTAGGGTTGACCTTGGGTTGGTTTGGTCCAACTTGACTTGCTTTGGATGGCTTGGTTTGGTTTATTTTGATGGTTGGTTCAACATGTTGAACCATCCCCTCTCTTTATAAACCAATTTCTTTCTCTCTCTTCCTTTACTCTTCATTTACTTCTTCTTCTTCCTCTTAACTCTCCCACCAACCTAGAGAGCTAGGCAAGTGCTAGCTTGCTTCCTGAGAGAACTCATTTCTATTTGTTCCATTTTCTTTCTTACACGATTTTAAGACACTTTAGAACTTAGCATTTTTCGATTTGGTGGATATTTTCTTGTAGATATAAGTTTATGTTATTTTCGATTTTTCTTAGTTTTGATCTATCAAACTTGTTTGTTTTCAAAATCTAGTTGTTCCATGTTGTAGAGAATTTCGTTCTACCCCATTTTGACCTATGGAAGTCCAATTTCTGACTTAAATCGGAGGTTGGACGGAGCTTGGAAGCCATGGCTCATCTTCTCGGATTTTAGAGAAGATGAGCAGTGAGTCCTGCCGCATGAAGTCCTGCGGCAGTGTTGCCTTGGCCGCATGAAGTCTTGCCGCATGAAGTAAGTCTTGCCGCATGAAGTCCTGCGGCAGTGTTGCCTTGGCCGCATGAACCTTGGCCGCATGAAGTCATACGGCAGTGCTGCCTTGACCGTGTCACGCCCCAGATCCAGAATACTGAGAGCGGGGGCAGACACAGTCAACTACGTATATAGAAGTGTAAACCACCTCGATATACGGTCACGGCTGTCTAGATATATGAGGGTTTATTTACAAGCCATCAGTCTCTTATGGTCAAGAACAAGCCTAGTGTCTCAATCTCAAGCAAACAAGTAAATGTAACAAGATGTTAGACCATCATATACTCAATAGTAAGGCATCCCATACATTTTATATACAGATGATCATGAAGCCAGTCGTACAAAATACGAGGACTAACAAGAGTTTCAGTCATACATGATCAACCCTAGGATTTGTCAATCATGTTACAGCCCTTAGGTAGACAAGAAATATAAGTATTCAACACGAGCTAACACTTGCTTGGCGGCTAAATGCCTCAAAAGAATAATTTTACAATAGAGCGGGAGAGTAAAATAAAACCCACTCGTTGCCAGGGTTACGTCTAGTATTCACCATATGGCTGGAAGGCTGGAAGATCCTCGGAAGCTACTCTGAAATCTGGCCATACAAAACCAGCTGGGTTAGACCCCAGAAAGAGCAAGTGCCACAAGGAAGGCTTCACTTAAGAACTAAAACCAGCATATTAGCACATAAGGACATAAATGAATAACGAAAGACATGAGTTAGAGAAAACAGGGTGATAAACGATAAGATAACTAAAGGACTATTCCGGTAACCAAGTTACAACCCGTAAACCAAACAAGGACTGAAGTTGTAACCCTTTACCTGAACAGAACTTAGTCTCTGACCAATTATCGATACAGTAAAGCATAAACAAGCATGTCTTGAGATAGCCATGCATGTACTGGATCTAGGCAAGACTAGACAAGATAGGACCCAACCAACATTTACGGCCAAACAAGGAGTACGACTTGATACTTTAACTAACTAGGGTTATCACAAGCCTAATTACTAGCAAGTTGCAACGAGATATTCCTGCAGTCACAAGCCCTGCGGCTATCCAGGTTATCCAGACGAGATTTATTTAAGAGTTATCAAGAATTATTAGGTGACTTAGAGTGCAACACATGACAGTATGCATATTACTTGTTCCAAGAAGTGTCCTACATGACAGTGGGCTGGAAATGTGCCCTACTCGACGGCAGGCTACAAGTCCATCAGGTATGGCCGGGATAATAGGATCGCCTGTAACTAGAAACATCTCTCTCTATGAACTACTTTGACCAATCTAGTAATTAACCTAGTCAAATTTAGCACGAATCCCTGACCGTGGTAACCAGGGACGCAAGTCCTAGACATGATGTAAGATAAGACTGGTAGCTTATACGAGCACATTCGAGAACGATCACCCACGGTGTCAAGACAAGAGTTATTTAGCAAGTCAAGATAGTCGTTGCAACATCATATCAAGATTATCATGTTAGGTTACTTATCAAGATTACTTATCAAGAGTGCGCCTCAGCGGGCCACTATCAAGTTTATTCATGTCATGTTACTTGTCAAGAGTGCACCACAACGGATCACTATCTAAGATGATCATATCATGTAAAGTCATATTGTTACGTCGTGTTTATGTAAGTACACCAGGCGGGCCACTATCAAGGAGTTGTTAGAGAGTGCACGTGCCATACCAAGATCGTGTTTAAAGCTCAGAGTACGTGCCATACCAAGATCGTGTTTAAAGCTCAGAGTACATGTACAACATGGAAAATAATATTATAGGACTAGTCAAGTAAAGAGTACAAACAAAGTCACAATTCACACTAAGGACCATGGGGACAAATATAGACATTTGCAAGAGATGGCACAAGGGGGTCAATGGAGTGTCATGAAGAGCATGCACCCGAAATACATGTACTGAGAGTGGCATGCGCCCAAGGCTATGCGCCTAAGGGCATGGTGCATAGTCTATGCGCCCACATGCATGTGCCGACATGAGTGAGGCAGGGTGCATGGTCTATGCGCCCACATGAGTGAGACATGGTACAGGGTCTATACGCCCACATGAGTGAGGCAGGGTGCATGGAAAACTAAGTCAGGAGCCATCTATACTGCCTAGGTGGACGCATAATAAGGGCTATGCGCCCATTGCTATGGAACATCATAACTTAGCACATACCTAAAGTTATGCACATAAGCAAGTAAAAAGTTATGGGCGCATATATAAAGCCATGCGCCCACACTGAGGAAGGCAGGGAGCTTGGGTGCATATATAGGGCTATGCGCCCACTGCTATAGTCCCTGTGGGCGCATTAAATGCCATGCGCCCATATTGTTCTTCTTCTCCAACCCGAGAAAAAGAACCATGGAACCCATGAACTTCCATGGTCCATAAATCACTCAAAATAAATCAAAATTTGGGTTTTCAAAGGTCCAATTTCGGTAAAATCAAATCCTCTACAACATAGAATAATCAAAACTTAAAAACAAAGAAGTTTGAGAGATCAAAACCCAAGAAAACCAAAATTTGTGAAAACTTAGATCTACAAGATTTAATCCTCCAAAACCAAGAATGCTAAGTACTAAAGAGTCTTAGATGCTTGTGGGGAAGACAATAGAACAATAAAAATAGAGTTCCTCCATGAAGCAAGTTGCACTTGCTTTTGGTGGGTGGAAAGAATTAATGGAGGAAGAAGTAAATGAAGAAGTAATGAGGAGAGAGAGGAAAGTTGATATTTAAAGGGGGGAGGGTTTAGTCATAATGAACCAAGCCCAAATCAAACCAAGCCAAACCAAAATAAACCAAGCCAAGTCATGACCAACCAAGAGTAGGCTAGCAAGTCAAGTCCAACTACGGTTCACCTGACAAACGTCAGAGATCTCGTATACAAATATGAAAATACGTATAATAAAAAATGGGAGTGACAGGGCGCTGTAGAAGCATGAAAATTTCAGCAAAGAAGGCTTATGCGCCCAAGCCAATGAGGACATATGCGCCCAAGTAAACTCATATGCACCCAAGTCACCCTGTGAAACTCTATGCGCCCAAGTCACCCTGTGAAGCTCTATGCGCCCAAGTCACCCTGTGAAGTTCTATGCGCCCAAGACAAGCTCCCCCAGAATGAGGGCGCATAGCCCTGTTTCAGGCTATGCACCCAAGTCAGAACATCCCCGGACTCGGTCAAAGCCACGATCAAAACATGCACCGAAGCGTACAACCACGTCAGTCTCCACGAGCAGTCATGCACCGAAGCATGCGGCTACGTCAGCACCACGATCAACCTACGACCATGCAGCCTGCATGCGCCTACATCCTATGCGCCCAAAGCAGGACCATACGCCCACATAAAAATCAGTGTTTTTCCTCATGTGGCCACATAACATCATTTTAGCTCAAAAACTACTATAAAAAGGGGTCTCATTCCTCTTCAAAACATAGAACGGAGAGCATTTTCAAGAGCCAAATTGCTGCACTTCTTATCAATGCAATAAATATCAAAATAATTCAAAGAGGTCAAAAGACCAAAACACCCTCAGGCCAAAATAACAAATAAAACATCCTAATCACATGGTTGGGCTCTAGGTTAGACAGTCTCTAGGGTTTCACTAGCAAAACATCAAAATTACAAGTCATAGTTTTAAATAGTTTTTAAAATAATTTAAAATCACCAAAAATTATATCATGATTTAAATGCCATAAATAATGATCAAAATTAAAAAAATTAAAATTATCCTTATTTTAGAAAACTGGGTGTTACAAGTCTACCCTCCTTAGAGAAATTTCGTCCTCGAAATTAAGATGGTAGTACTCCTTCTAGGTCAACACCCCATAATCATAGTCTCAAATCACATAGTTCGATAATCATATGAATCTGTCCAAAATCATGATACTTAGAATCTTCGTCATGCTAGTGAGCAAGGCTACGATAATCACAGAGCCCTCGACTAAGGTACATACCTCTAGAATCATGGTATCTAAAATTTTTGTATTGTCACATGCTTGGCAGCGAAAACCTTAAATTCTCACACCCGAGAAATACATCCAAAATCTGACTATATGCCCTCGCTATGCCAGCTAACACGACTATCGAAGATTCTAGATTCCATAACTGAGGTGATCTAGCCCATATGACTTATCTCAGAAGAAAATTAATCATATCACAAGAACAACAGAACAAAATTGATCAATCAACAAGGAACAGATGGAATCAAATTTTAAGACAGTTATAAGAGGCAATTACGAAAATGGAATCAAGAAGAACAGAACCTGCAGCAAGATCTCCAATGGCCTGTGCATCCTCGACTGCCATGGCGAAAGCTCGTCCCTGCTGGCCTTTCCTGGCCTGCTATTGATGCTGCATGTATCTCTGCTGCTGAGTTGGTAAGGGTAATCCTTTTTGCTGGCCCACCGGAGCCTTAGTTCATGCTCCATGAACTGTCCGTCCAAAAGACTCAGGACACTCTTTCAACCGATGATCGGATCCTCCGCAAAGCAAACATCTGCCCAGCCTCTTCCGACATTCGCCCCAATCGTACCCTAGTTTCTTACAGAAAGGGCAAAGGATAACAAGATGCTGTCCCAGGGCCTGCTGCTGCCTATGCTGCTGCTGCACCTGCTAAAAGGGTACACGATCCTGAAACTGTTATTGCTGAAAGTAGATCCTCGGCTGCTGATACTGCTGCTGAATCTGTAAGCGGGGCATCGGCTATGGATACTGCTGCTGAATCTGTAAGTGGGACCTCTTGGCCGGGCACGCACTGCCACTAACTCCATGAGTGTCTCGCGTCCTCTTCTCCTTCAGCCCAAGATCATCCTCCACTGCCATGGCTCCTACCAGAATCTGCTCGAAAGTGGCATCGCGGCTGCTCTTGGTATACGACCTGATTTCTCTGATCAAACCCCTATGGAACCTCCTCGCCTTACCGGCCTCAGTAAGATCCTCAACGAATCTACTCAAACGGCAGAACTCCCCGGCGTACTCCTCAACGGTCTGGTTCTCCTGAACCAAACTCTCAAACTGTGCCTCCAAGGCACCGAGTGCTGTATCAAAAAATAATTTCTCCTTGAACAGTTTCTTGAAGGTTGTCCAAGTTTGACCGGCTGTACCAACCCTCGGGTCCGTCTGGTACCAAGTACGGGCCAAGTCCTGCATCTGACTGACTGCTGCCTCGATCTGTAATCCAACTGGTATCTATGCCAATCGGAATATCTCCTCAATATGTTCTATCCAATCGTCAGCGTATATGATGCCCTATGTACCTTTGAAGTCTCAGGGTCCCATCTTCTTAAAGGATTGGATGTCTGGAGTCTTCGGCTGATACTGCTGCATCTATCCTCCCAGTGGCTGAGCAGTCACCAGCTCTACTGTCGTCCTGACCAACTGGTGGGTATCGTGTATGTTCTGTCGAAAATCAGCAGACTGGCTTTGCTGTATCTGCTGCTGTGCCTCCAGGAATCGCTGGAAGAAGGTAAACATCTGAGCCGCATCCACTGTCCATGAAGGTAGCTGCTGCTGGAACATATCCAAAATGACGGAGGAAGACCTCCAGACAGGTGGAGATGCACTCCCAAAAGCTGCAGACGCTCCTATATGAGCAGAAACAGGAGGTGTTGTGGCCCCAGCGTCCACAATCGGACAAGGGACGGCAGACCTCTCACCAATGTCTGCTGGGCCAGAGCGATGCGATCGTGTCTCAATCACCATCCTGGAGACAGATCAAACAAAGAATCAATACTGAGATAGAAACGATAATTCAAGAGTCACGACCCGCACCCGCTTTTCGGATACGAGACGTGTCCAAGCCAGCCTACGCCGCAGAGTCGGCGGTAGAACGCTGTCAAGCCCGCAAGAATAAATGCTCAAAATAAACAATATTGCTCATTCATATTTCTAGATTTATTACAACATTTACAATTAAAAAAAATACAAGATTTTACAATTAATAAAATTAATACAATTGCTTTCTATTTCTAGGTTGTCTTCAGCATATCCAAGCCTTCCCCAGTGCTAAGAGTGATAGCGGCTAAACCTGAAAATGTTGGTTTCCAGTCAGAAATGGAACAAGTACACAAACCGATGACAATGCGAAAACACAATAGAATTAATAAGACATGAAAATAACATATGAGATATCAAAACTGGAAAATAACTGATGACATAGCACGATAGAGAAATAAACAAGGAAAAAACGAATAAAAGACATCTATCTAGGTGGTGTGAAATATCCTTTTCGACATGTGAACGGCTAGGGGGTAAATCCGGCACACTGCACGTGTCGTGTGCAGCAGCTATTATTCAAGAATAGACTCATGGGATAGTTCTAGGTAGTTCACATGTTTAATAAGATATTTTCTCTCCCGACTACTCCGTGTGACGAGCATGTCAACAAGCAGCAAGATATACGTATAGACATGAAATGAAAAGACTACTATGAATCAGAAAGCAATCAGAAAGTGCACTTGCCTGAGGTCCTTAGCTGGAGAAACCAATAATAATATACCACTCAACGAGCCACAATCAATCAACACATGCAGAAGTCTCCGGATGCTGAAATAAATAGTACCAACATTCTCAGAATAGTCAAATTAGCTAGAATTGCCTATCCTTAAGTCCAATTCTGGACATAGGGGCAAAACGGTAATTTCGGGCAAAAATGATGTCCGTCGTTGGACCCGCTTTGCACCGAAATACGTGCCAGAGTCAACGGTCTCTAAAGTCATCAAACTACATGTCTACGGATCCGATTTTCCGATACGAACCCAACCGTATGTCCAAAGTTGGATTCTGACGGGCCGTGCACAAAATCGCCCGTTGAGTGGGACCGTGGGCCCGCAAAACGGTGATTTTATCAACTGTCTCAGAATCGGACCAAACATGGCATACAGGACCAAAAAAACGATACGGTCCTGTTGGCACAAGTTTTGTCTCGATCTGACGAGCGTGCACAAAGTAATTAGAGAATTTGCAAAGTGCACGATACGGTAAATTTCGACGGATACGCATCAAATTCGTCGCGCACACGCGACCAATTTGAATTCCGCCAAAGCCCACACGACCACGTAGCCGTTATACACCTTTTAATGCTTTCGGTTCGCGACCAAGTCGCCCGGTTTGGTGGGACGCACGTGGTATCGGAGAAAATTCTAAATTTTGAAAACTGTTTTTCATGTTTTTTTCTCGATTTTCACTTAATTTATTTAACTTTATAAATCATTAGAAGTCGAAATACTGGTGGGGTTTCCATCCTCTACAGGTTATCTAAAACTTTGTTCAGACACAATCTCAAAACCTTCGAAGGATCGACGGAAAATCGTCTTCCACTGTGGGGTGTTCAAGTACGAACCTGCTCGGTTTTTGACTAATCGAACGCCAGTTTTGGCTTCGATTTCTGGGACAGTACAAATCATCTAAAATAAAAGCGTTTGAAGAGACTTATAGCCGTATAGTTCGTCTTCGTACCTGAGAAGATGGAACGCAAAACGGCGGAGCGTGCGGCGCAGGAGTCAGGCACGAAGTCGGGGTCGGGCACGTCTGTTGCTGCCGCTCTTTCCGTTGCGCACGGCACGCGCGGCCTCATGGCCGACCTCCGGCCATCGACGGTTGTCCTCGGCCGCGCGCAGGGCCAGGATGGGGTCGCCAGGGTGGTGGCGGCCTGGTGTTTAGGGTTTCGCGTTATCGAAGTTTCATTGCTCGATACATATATAGGTGTGTACTCATACGCGCAGAGTCGGGGGTCTCGGCCCGCTCTGCCTGCTGAGTTTGGGGAGCTCCGCTCGGCCTGCTGAGTTCAGGTCCAAGCTCGAGCTGGCCTGGGTTGTTGGTTTTATGTCTTTTGTTTTTCTTTTTCTATTTCTATTTTCATTCTTTATTTCTATTTCCTATATATATATATATATATATATATATATATATATATATATATATATATGTATGTATATATACACAAATACGTATGTACATATATATACATATATATCTACATACTGTTTCATATACATAATTATTTATACGTATTCCCACCTATATGTAATTATATATTTTATTCTATTTATCTATATTTATAAATAAAACTTATTCTATTCAACAATTAATATATATATATTTATTTATATATACACACACATACACGATTATATATATTTACATATACATACAAATACACACATATTTAATATTTATATATATTCATTCGTATTCACACATATATAATATTTATATACTATTTATATATACCCATATATCTTGATGATAATAACTAATAGTAATAAATAATTTATATTTAACAACCACAATAAAAATAATAATAATAATAAGAATAATAATAACAAAATTCAATAAACCAATAATGGTGTATATACCATCATGCACAGTCTATTTATCCCAAAAATGTACAAGGACCTATTTATATACAATTATTATTGAATATCACTCATCATAATATTTATAATATTTAAATACGAATGCTTAGAAATATTCCTCAGTTTATTAAAATGGAATACAACACCATCTTACAAAATACGTCAACATGTATGTCATTGGTCGTCTCGCCTGACTACATGGGCTTGGGCTCAGTTCGGGTCCAGTTTGACTAGTTTGGTACGACCGGTCACCTAGACGTCAAATAATATTAATAATGAGTAATTAAACTATTTATAATGGTCATGTCATAACTTGGCCTGGTTTTTTTAGTTAGGACATCACTATGGCTCGGCTTTCCTTAGCATGGCTAATACACTAGTCTAGGCACGCCACTACACTATCAGTATCACGATTTCTAGTCGTCTGGTGCTTCAAAACTCAACCATGGCTAAAATCATCTACCGTAATAATTAACTAAATAATTATTTACAAAAATAAAAACCACCATTTTAAATTAAATAAATAATAAAAAATATTTCAACAATTTTCGGAAAGTGGAGCTACAAATCTACCCACCTTAAAAATAATTTCGTCCTCGAAATTTTAACTCATAACCATGCCTAAAATTCAAAAATAACAGTAAAAGAATAAATCCACTATTACTACAATCTTCTCAACTTTTAATTCCTCAAAAAAAAAGTTTGTATTCTTTTCCTAACTATTTCGTAATTCTGAATACTGGGGGACTTCTACCCACCTTTTGTCACACTACTCCATCAAATCTTCTGTCGCTAAAACTTTATAATCTCCCAACTAATTGCTAAAAATTTCTATCAATAGATATCTACTGCATATGGCTTATATAATTCTCCCTTATCTGTCACGTAACCCTAGAATCAACAAGCACAAATTTATACAAGTAGCTAAAAAACATCGATAAACTCTAGTAAGCACGACTATTCGTCGCTCCGAAGTAGGGAGGACAGAAAGATAAGGCAGAATAATCGGGAGCAACTTTGAAGTTTCAAGAGCCGTGGAGAGTATCCAATGTTACAGATAGAGAGGAAGTTTATGAACTACTGTTTAGTCCAGTCACTTGCTACGTCGAAGAGCCCTTCGTTACTTAGAGTGGCCTGCAATCCGTGCAATATAGAAGTCTCGTTCTCAAAATTCTATTTCAAACAAGGTTCCATAACGGAACAAAATTTGAGAAATCCAGATTGTGGTCTTAATGGGTTCTCTATTTGGACATCAGTCGTTGGTTGGATGAACATTGGATTTCAATCTATATGGGCTAGACAAGATCCCAATGATAAAATTATTCTACTAGTTAGGACAATCTAGAGTAGATTTCAATCATATATTGGATTGAAGGAATGAACTGAGTCAAGGTTGAGGTTCTAGTGGAAGTCGGGAAGTATACCGGGTAGGTACTATGGTAAGAGTTTTAGCTAGTCCTTTTAACCTGAAAGTCGTAGCACAAAAATAGAGTACAAGAGGACAGGTTTGAGTGGGACATGATATACCTAGATGAAGGTGGACCCGTCTAGATCTTACATGTGAAATTTGTTGGAAGGTAACAGCTGGTCTCGTGCTCCGAATATTAATGGCACGGCCGGGGACACAAAATGATCTAGGTGGGAAGTGGGAGTCCAAGGGGCACTAATTATCATCCTAATAAAACTATCATATTCAATCGGTAATCCTCGTATATCCCAAAATTTTAGGAGGCTCACAGTCTACCCACCTTAGAGGTTAGGGCACAGTATTTGTTGGAGGCTCACAACACTTGGTCTCTTGAGAATAGGTAGTCTCCTAGGTTGGCATCTGGTCAAGGAAAGGATCCTAATCATTCTCGGACTCCTATGACTAGAAGGTCAAGATTAGCAGGTTTAGTGTCGATGGAAGGACGAGTAACCAAGGCAAGGTTCCAGTCACTAGGCCAGCCGATGGTAGTTACACTTGCGTGTACAACTATCATAGTCATGGGAATACTCTGTATCTATCTATTAATTACGAGCTTTCGTCTTTCTATTCAGTGAAAGACAAAAACAATAAAGAATTCAAGAGGGATGTTACTGAATAAAATTACGTGATTCAAAGACGGATGTATAATTCAAGAGAAATTGTCAAAGCAGTCGTGGGTGAGATCCTAGAGACATCTATATCTCAATCCACGTAGGGTAATTAGATGAACAGCGAACCAAATGCATCATGGTTGATCAGACCGTAATACAATGATTCTGATTAGACAATATGTTAGCGGGCGTCTCCAATAAACATGTGTCTTGAATCAAGCTCGATAAAAGAGTAAGCTTGCAAAGCTAGGCTGTAATAGCTGCGTTGGTCAAAAATAGTCAAAATTCAAGCATGCGGGATTTTTGGAAGGAGGAGTAAGTAATTCAAGTTTTGAGAGAAACAAATCCTTACCTGGTGTTCTGGCTTATACATTCATCCTACTATCTTCCTATCCATAAGGCCTTGGTCGGCTAATGGGTCATGGAACTCTAGATTCTATATTCTAGGTAACTTATTAGTGTCGGTCAATTACCTCGTCACTAGATCACAAGGACCACATAAAACGAGGTTGGGAGACATGCCACTCAACTTACAGAACTTACACTAGTATTGGTTTTGGATCTTAGGAAACATACAGGACATTTTTCTATTCCTCTATGGTATCCTAAACTTGTGATCACGTCTGAATTCATTTCACCGAGAATTATGCCTCGTCCGTATACTCCGACTGCGGCAAACCCTTGGTTCCGTGATTCAGAGGTGACATGCTACCAGGTACTCTACTCTATATTGACACGAGGGTATCTTAAGATCTAAAGAGGTCAATTAGGATATAGTTTTAGCAATGATCCATAACCAACAATTCTTTGAAAGAATTTCAATTCTATGGGTTGTGCCTTGCCAGTGCGCTGCTGGCTGCAGTGAACCCACATCTCCACTCTCAGGTAATTGACGAAAGTGCGCTGCTGTCTAACCATTCCTTTAACTATATCCGTAAAATTTAGGGGCTTCTAGAGATTCAAACAGGTTGACTAAAATAAAAGCGTAGGTAATTGTCCTATCAGTCACCACTTAAAATAAAAGAGTTAATATGGAGGAAATAACTAAAGACAAAAGAGATACAAACATTCTAGTATTTATTTCATATACATTTCTATGGTTGAGGAAAATCCCAAATCAATCTACTTCGAGATTCGCACACGAATTGCAGAATCAGAAATTATAAACTAAATCCTTACAGCAAAAGAGAATTTAAATAGGCAATTCTAATTTACGATATAAGGTTTATATCTAATAAAGCAAGAGAAAATTAAGCAGTTCATCAAGATCAAAGCCTTAATTATAGGTAAGCCTAACTTACCAAGTGAATAGCATATCCGTATGGGGTCATATTGTCATATCAAAATAATAGTGTTTCTATAGAGATCGAGCAAGTTATCTTAATTCAAAAATAGCATGGCCTATCTAACAACCTTAACTACCCAATTAGTCAAATAAATAAGGGACCCTTATCCTAGTTATTATCCTAAATCATTTTAATCCTAATTGTGAATGAGCATTTCCTGGGCGCAGGCTCGCAGCAGTACGACTAATATGGTACTACCGCGAGTTCGCATAATTCGCGAAGACTGACTTGCATGGGCCACCACAAAAACTTGTCACGACCCGCACCCGCTTTTCGGATACGAGACGTGTCCAAGCCAGCCTACGCCGCAGAGTCGGCGGTAGAACGCTGTCAAGCCCGCAAGAATAAATGTTCAAAATAAACAATATTGCTCATTCACATTTCTAGATTTATTACAACATTTACAATTAAAGAAAATACAAGATTTTACAATTAATAAAATTAATACAATTGCTTTCTATTTCTAGGTTGTCTTCAGCATACCCAAGCCTTCCCCAGTGCTAAGAGTGATAGCGGCTAAACCTGAAAATGTTGGTTTCCAGTCAGGAATGGAACAAGTACATAAACCGACGACAATGCGAAAACATAATAGAATTAACAAGACATAAAAATAACATATGAGATATCAAAACTGGAAAATAACTGATGACATAGCACGATAGAGAAATAAACAAGGGAAAAACTAATAAAAGGCATCTATCTAGGTGGTGTGAAATATCCTTTTCGACATGTGAACGGCTAGGGGGTAAATCCGGCACACTGCACGTGTCGTGTGCAGCGGCTATTATTCAACAATAAACTCATGGAATAGTTCTGGGTAGTTCACATGTTTACTAAGATATTTCCCCTCCCGACTACTCCGTGTGACGAGCGTGTCAACAAGCAGCAAGATATACGTATAGACATGAAATGAAAAGACTACTATAAATCGGAAAGCAATCAGAAAGTGTACTTGCCTGAGGTCCTTAGCTGGAGAAACCAATAATAATATACCACTCAACGAGCCACAATCAATCAACACATGCAAAAGTCTCTGGATGCTGAAATAAATAGTACCAACATTCTCAGAATAGTCAAATTAGCTAGGATTGCCTGTCCTTAAGTCCAATTCTGGACACAGGGGCAAAACGGTAATTTCGGGCAAAAACGATATCCGCCGTTGGACCCGCTTTGCACCGAAATGCGTGCCAGAGTCAACGGCCTCTAAAGTTGTCAAACTACATGTCTACTGATCCAGTTTTCCGATACGAACCCAACCGTATGTCCAAAGTTGGATTCCGACGGGCCGTGCACAAAATTGCCCATTGAGTGGGACCGTGGGGCCCACAAAACGGTGATTTTATCAACTGTCTCAGAATCGGACCAAACTAGGCATACATGACCAGAAAAATGATACGGTCCTGTTGGCGCAAGTTTCATCTCGATCTGACGAGCGTGCACAAAGTAATTAGAGAATTTGCAAAGTACACGATACGGTAAATTTCGACGGATACGCATCAAATTCGTCGCGCACACGCGACCAATTTGAATTCCGCCAAAGCCCACACGACCACGAAGCCGTTACGCACCTTTCAATGCTTTCGGTTCGCGACCAAGTCGCCCGGTTTGGCGGGACGCACGTGGTATCGGAGAAAATTCTAAATTTCAAAAACTATTTTTCATGTTTTTTTCTCGATTTTCACCTAATTTATTTTACTGTATAAATCATTAGAAGTCGAAATACTGGTGGGGTTTCCATCCTCTACAGGTTATCTAAAACTTTGTTCAGACACAATCTCAAAACCTTCGAAGGATCGACGAAAAACCGTCTTCCACTGTGGGGTGTTCAAGTACGAACCTGCTCGGTTTTTGACTAATCGAACGCCAGTTTTGGCTTCGATTTCTGGGATAGTACAAATCATCTAAAATGAAAGCGTTTGAAGAGACTTATAGCCGTATAGTTCGTCTTCGTACCTGAGAAGACGGAACGCGAAACGGCGGAGCGTACGGCGCAGGAGTCGGGCACGAAGTCGGGGTCGGGCACGTCTGTTGTTGCCGCTCTTTCCGTTGCGCGCGGCACGCGCGGCCTCGTGGCCGGCCTCCGGCCATCGACGGTTGTCCTCGGCCGCGCGCAGGGCCAGGATGGGATCGCCAGGGTAGTGGCGGCCTAGTGTTTTGGGTTTCGCGTTATCGAAGTTTCGTTGCTCGATACATATATAGGTGTGTACTCATACGCGCAGAGTCGGGGGTCTCGGCCCGCTCTGCCTGCTGAGTTTGGGGAGCTCCGCTCGGCCTGCTGAGTTCAGGTCCAAGCTCGAGCTGGCCTGGGTTGTTGGTTTTATGTCTTTTGTTTTTGTTTTTCTATTTCTATTTTCATTCTTTATTTCTATTTCCTATACATATATATATATGTATATATACACAAATACGTATGTACATATATATACATATATATCTACACACTTTTTCATATACATAATTATTTATACGTATTCCCACCTATATGTAATTACATATTTTATTCTATTTATCTATATTTATAAATAAAACTTATTTTATTCAACAATTAATATATATATATATATATATATATATATATATATATATATATATATATATATATATATATATATATACACACACATACACGATTATATATATTTACATATACATACAAATACACACATATTTAATATTTATATATATATTCATTCGTATTCACACATATATAATATTTATATACTATTTATATATACCCATATATCTTGATGATAATAACTAATAGTAATAAATAATTTATATTTAACAACCATAATAAAATAATAATAAGAATAAGAATAATAATAATAGAATTCAATAAACCAATAATGGTGTATATACCATCATGCACAGTCTATTTATCCCAAAAATGTACAAGGACCTATTTATATACAATTATTATTGAATATCACTCATCATAATATTTATAATATTTAAATACGAATGCTTAGAAATATTCCTCAGTTTATTAAAATGGAATACAACACCATCTTACAAAATACGTCAACACGTATGTCATTGGACGTCTCGCCTGACTACATGGGCTTGGGCTCAGTTCGGGTCCAGTTTGACTAGTTTGGTACGACCGGTCACCTAGACGTCAAATAATATTAATAATGAGTAATTAAACTATTTATAATGGTCATGTCATAACTTGGCCTGGTTTTTCTAGTTAGGACATCACTATGGCTCGACTTTCCTTAGCATGGCTAATACACTAGTCTAGGCACGCCACTGCACTATCAGTGTCACGTTTTCTAGTCGTCTGGTGCTTCAAAACTCAACCATGGCTAAAATCATCTACCGTAATAATTAACTAAATAATTATTTACAAAAATAAAAACCACCATTTTAAATTAAATAAATAATAAAAAATATTTCAACAATTTTCGGAAAGGAGAGCTACATCAAGGGAGGACAGTTATTTCAAGGAAGCAATCTTCAACAAGAATTTAGATGGCAGGAATTCAGTTAAGAGTTTTTTTCCTAGATGTGATTGAGTACCTCAAAAATAATTCTAATCCTACTGCAGGCTGTAGTGATACTCTAGTTCGAATACCACTACACAAACTCGACCTGCATGGGCTACCACTAAAAACGTGTCACGACCCGCACCCAGTGTAGGGGGCACGAGAAGTGGGTACGTCCAGCCTACGCCGCAGTGTCGGCGGTAGAACGCTGTTCTAGGTCATGAACATAACTAACGCAATATGAAATACTCTCCAACTGGAGACCAAGTCACAGAAGGTATAACTCAATCACAAATCTAGTAGTAGAATATATCACGATGAAAAGATAAGGGGATCCTCAAAACTGAGGTACAACAGAGGTGAAATAAGCAAGCAACAACATCTAGTCTCAACATCTCCAATAATATACAACTCAGAAACAAAACAACAAATGACAAAAAAGAAGAACAATCTAACTATCTATACTATGCATGGTATCATCCTCAGCAGCTGTCTGAACCTCCACAGGGTTCCAGGTCGCGAGTATCATCTAGGTGTAGAGCCTAAAAATCAAGTTTACCTTCAATATACTGACCAGTAATCAAGTTGCGCCCCAAAAATCAAGTTGCGCCACTGACATGAAGCTCATAGAACAGACTGCGCCACTGATCAGATTGTACTCAATATCAGACTGTGCCCAGTTCTTTTTGTGCCAAAATCTACGTGGCATCTGACACTTAATGGTCATCATTACCTGACAAATACTGACGGCTGACACAACAGTGAACGAGGAAAATCTCTTTGAATCCCGTAAATTGTGTCGCTCAAGAGAAGTTGGTGGACAGCTGTCATGTACACTTCGTGAGTTACGCCCAGGCGCAATCTAAACAAAATCTTTAGTTGCACCTGAGCACAACCTGAACGACTTTTTATCAGAAGCTGCCACGTGTGTAGGCGCAGCTCAAATCAAGCGCAGTTTAACTTGTTGACTGAAGCTCGTGCAACCTGATAAAGTTGAGACAACTTACATTCTAAAGCAGGATGACGTGGCGCACATGCCACTAATCTCTCAAGACGTGTCTACTATCCTGTACACGACCACGCGTATCTCAATCATATGATGCCACGCGTCTAAATACAGTTAGTACACGATTGACAACTGAATGAAAGTTGGCGCAACAGGAGGTTGGCGCAATCCAATATGGCGCAATCCAGCCTCGCGCACATCAGAATAACTACTGAAACAGTTATTTCCTGAAATCTATAAATAGAGTTTCCAATCATCATAGAGGGAGACCAAGAACTCTAGCAAAAAAATTGCTGCTGCATTCTCCAGAGGCTACAGTCTTCAAGTTCACATAGTCCAAGGGATAAAATGATCGTCTTCTGATCAGATTCCTAAAGTTGTACTTTTTCAGAATTTATTGTACTTTGTACTCTTTTACAAGTTTGGAATAAAAAAAATTTATTTTGTTTTTTACAAACAAAATAGCGACTCTGCTGGGGACGACTTTCTCCTCCGACAAGAAAGTGACAACTCAATGTGACATTGCGTCGATCGGCAAGACGCAGAAAACTCTGGTTGTTCAAGTCAACCAGACAGCCTACGAGAATATGATCAACACCAAGAGCAACAAGCGCACGGTGGCTATCGCCAAAAACAGGACTGTATGGACTCCTAAATCTTTCACAGTCGCTGTTGCCCAGGAGCAACTTGAGTGCTCAATGACCAAGGCACAATCCGCCTCAGTGGCTCCAGTACAGCCTGTCGCTGTTGCTAGGGCACAATCTGCTCAATCTGCTGCCCATGTGCAGCCTACTACTATCTTTACTGCCAAGGCGCAGTCAATCCAAGCTACTGTGGAGGCACACTCTACTAATGTTGCTGCCAAGGCGCCACCAGTAGTCCGTAGGACTATGGCGCAACCCAAGCAATCTGCTACTTCGGCACAACTCAAGGGAACTAGTCTTTTGGCTATTCCCTCTTCCAATTCTCAAGTTCTGAACTTAGAGGATTCATGTCCTAGTACCAACACTATACAGAACAGAAAAAAGACCTATGGCATTTTCTCAATTGGCACAATATATGCCTAAAATGATCACACAACAGAACAAAAGGAAACGCTTCTTAGCTAACCCTGTTCAAAATAAAGGAAAGCACCCTTTGGTCTTTCCTCAAACTTTCCTGGTCTATGACTCAGAGGAAGATGTATCAGATTCTATTCCTGTAAATAGAGGTCCTCGAATCTCTGATACCGAAAAGAATACTGATCAAAGAGGTATCTTACCTACCCCTATGGGGTCTGGTCAAGATCTTCCTACCTTACAAATTTCAAGATCCAAGCAAGAAAAATGAAAGGTATCACAAACAGAGACACCAGGAGCAGAATTTTCAGATTTACGCGCTTATCTCAATAGGCGTCAAGCAATGTCAACTTTGGCAAAACGTAAGAACCCTATGCCAAGGGCCAATCTGCATCAAAAGCCAAAGTTTGAAAAGAAAGACCCATCTACCTATGCTAATAAGTTGAGTACATCTTTGTACACTCAAGAAACTAAACACCTGAAGAATATGAGACATGTTCCTAACATCATTAAGGAACATGTTTCTCTGACTTCTTCTCGTCCTGTGGTTATAACTGATCTCCGGCAACGTCTTACACAAAGGCGGAAGAATACGGGAATGTTTTCCTCACCTCCAAATCGCGCTTCAAATCGCCACTGCCTATATGAAGTTGTCATCAACTATTGTTGCCAATCGGCTCGACGATCTGTCTTCGATCGTTTGAACTATGCTTTAACTCCTGAACATATAATAGAAGATGAACTATTATATGCTTCTGTTAACATGACTTCTCAGGGCACTGAGGGTGGAAAATGTCCAAGACGTAATGCATCCCATAATCCCAGTCAACAATACTTAGACCGGATCCATGCATCCAATGAAGGTGTCTTTCAATACACTAGATCGAGAAATCGTCATTTGATCCAAGGTGTCTTTAATCAAGAAGATCTCCCTATCACTCATGTGGGAGAGGAATCTCTTTCAGAGTTTGATACAGATAGTGAAAGTTCTTAACAAACTATCTCATCAATAGCAGCAAAAGAAGTGACGGCATATACCATTATGGAAGATCAAGATGCCTCTACGTCAACCAGCCAAGAGCAACGAATTGTTGCATTAGAAGACAAATTGAAAACTATGGCAGAAATGGTCGCAAGCATGCACACCATAATGGTGGCTCAACATACAGTGCCTCCGATTGTAAACCCTGCTACAAATTCGGAGCTTATAGCATCTTCTGTACCTGTTAGTCTGGGGGTACCAGCCCCTCAGGTTGCTTCTGTGCCAACTCAAGCTGATCCAAGTCAGTCTGGTGCTGGGGGTGGTAATTACCACGATGTTCCTCCTCCCAACACTTTTAACCAGCCTATCAATTCCCAAACATCAGGGGATGCAAATGAGGCTGTGAAACTTCTGCGCACTCAGTTTGAGGCCTTCAAGCAAAAGGATAGCCTACAAAGATTAGGCATAAAGTAACCATATCCTACAGAGTGGAAGGAGGTTCCATTTCCTCCTAAATATAAACTCCCAACCATTATGCTGTTTGATGGTAGCACTTCTCCAAGTCAGTACATCAATCATTTTGAGGTGATGACTGATCAATTATAGCCAAATGATGCTCTCCTTACCAGGGTGTTCGTCGGTTGTTTAGCCGGTGTAACATATGACTGGTATCGTAGCCTACCTGATGGCTGTATCACTTCTTTTGCTGGTTTCAAGCAAATATTCTTGGAACGATTTTATGAGGGAGTCAATGACATGACAATGTCTGCCCTCATTAAAATTAACAGAGGCACAATGAATCCACAGAGAGTTTTATTGAAAGATTCTGCCAAGAGGCACTCAAAATACCTTTACGTACTCTATCTGCTGTAACAATAGACACTTGCAAATCAAACTTGTTGCCTATTATCAGTATGTGGACGGGATCTACACAATTTCAGGATTGGCCTTCTTTTATTGTTAATACAAAGGCGGCAGAAGTGAGTGCCGAAAAGTTCAAGCAGTTAGGAGTCCAGATGACTCATCCTAACCAAGATGAACATTCTACACCCGGGGGTAGTAATCGCCAAAATAACCGCAAGAGTAAAGAAACACTGGCCATTAATCTCAAAGGCAAAGATTCTTTGGCTGTCAATGTTACTCAGACGACATCCACCCCATCAGCACCATTACAAAAGTCAACTCGTCCAAAAGAAGAGTATTCTTTCGATGAAGATGATACTTTAAGCAACTTCGATTGCTTGATCAAAAGCAATAAGCTTCAACTTCCAGAGGCTAAGCGACCAGTAGAAGTTGGTAAAACTGATCACCCTAAATACTGTGTTTATCACAGATTCATAGGGCATCCAACCAGAGCATGTTATGTGCTCAAGGGCAAAATCCAGGAGTTGGTCAACTCTGGAGCAATTACTCTACAGTAGGACGAGAAAACGGTGACTGCTAATGTGGTTTCTCTCCAATTCGGTGATTTTCCACCACAACTCGTACAAGATGGTGTTGTCCCCATTCCAAGAACTACTCTGGAAATTGTGAATATCCCGCCTCCTCAAAATGAAGGTCTCGTTTCAATGTCAACTGACAGAGGAGAGATTATGTGGTTTCATCCAGATCTGGTGGCAAAATTTAAAATGCCTTCCTCTTCTAAGCAAAAGAAGCATTCCAAGTCTAAATCTAAGAACTGTAATATGGTAACCTTTGAACCATTAACAGAAGAAGAAATTCTAATGGGCACTAGATCTGGAAAACCCTATCTTCGGGAGTATTCCAAAAATCAAGAGAACCCTGCTCCATCCCCGGATGCTTTTCCTTCATCATCTACCCCTACTGATGATACACCGTCTACATCCTTACCAGTGGTAGAGCCATCTCCTCCTAAACCAACATCAGCAGACAAGGGAATGCAACCTGTTCGCTTTGACAAAGCATTGAAGAAGTCCTCATCTCTTGGACTTAAAAAGCCTTACAATTTTGACATATTAGCTCAATTGGCCAATACTCCAGCAAAATTGTCAATCTTTGAACTTTTACGTCTCTCAAAAGAAACTCGTGAGACGTTAAGTGAAGCCTTGATGCAGGATGATACTTGTCTGACTCTTCTCAAGAAGCCCGAAAAGGAGCCAGTCAGCTGTGCACATTGTCATAGTGTATTTGAATTAATGCCCAATATCACTTTTACACAAGATGACATGTTGTTAGAAGACAATCGTCATGATCGTCCTCTCTATTTCATGGGGTATGTGGACACCATGAAAGTCGACCGTATTCTGATTGATCCCGGGTCTGCACTTAGCATCATGTCAAAGTCCTTATTGGATGCCTTAAAAATTCCAATACATAATCTTTCTACAACTATCACTACCATCCTAGGGGATTCAATCAAGGAAGAAGTGAACCTTTGGGGAAGATATGCCTAAAACTTTAAATTGGCAATCTTCGTACAAAAGTAACTTTCTATGTTATTGACAATCATGGCTCATATAATGCTTTATTGGGAAGGCCATTCCTCCATGAACACAATATTGTACCCTCTACGCTCCACCAATGTTTCAAATATGTGGATGATAATGGAGAAGTCCAAAAAAAGGTTGCAGATCTGAATCCTTTCAAGGGAGTTGAAGCATACTGCAACGATTCTCGTATGTACAAGGAGGAATTCATGAAGGTGGTACTAGCAATGGACAAAGATGAAGAACAGAAGAGTATACCTAATGATACTCTGGTGATTCCAGTCAAAGGACGTACCTCCTGTCCTCAGTCTTCCCAACCACTGACTATCTATCTACCTTCCCATGAGAAGCGACCTAAAGGTGATAGTCAGGAACAAAGGGAGCTCACCTCTTCTGAGCCGCTTGTAATCGACCTTCGTCATAAGAAGCTCCCTCCTCCTTCTCGTTCTTCTTCTCCCCCGCTTGTCATCAATCTGACTAAGCCTGCTAAGGCTAAAGTCCCTGTTGTAAATGATGGTATAAAAATCAATAAAGCATCTCCTTTGCAGTATACTAATGTCTTTTACTATACTCAGTGTTATCTAGATATGCTAGATAGCTTTAAACCACTTAGAATAGAAGTCGTATCATCTCGACGAAACATGGTATCACTGGATTCAATACAAGAGTCGTACTTCTTAGTACCATCTCGAAAGAAAGATGAAAAGCCTATATTCTTCAACAAAAGAGAAGAACCAAAAATCATGCTCTATAATGATAATAGAAATGATACATGAAGGCTACAATTACGACGCTATAGTCCACAATCCAAAACGTGTCACGACTCGCACCCACTGTGAGGGTACGAGTACGTAACAGCGCCCAGCCTACGCCGCAGTGTCGGTGGTAGAACGTTGTCCTAGGTTACTATCTAATCAACAACTCACGTAATTATATAATGTACTTGTCAATATCTCAACTCCGAACGGAGGACAAGTATAGATATAATGAAATCTCAATCACAGTCTAAGCACGATAAGATAACACAGAAGTTTATAACTAAAACTAAACAACAACATTTATAAACTACTAAATAATAATATCTCAAACAAACTCAAATACAAACTCGTATCTCAATTATTACAATTCAAGTTCTAAAACATAAAAACTAAACCAAGTCTACTAGCTAGTCTCCCGATCACTCCTGAGTGTCGGGGCCATAGGTAGCTAAGCCATCTCCTGCTCCAAGGCAAGTAGGGCAAATATTCTCAGGGCAAGCATCTGTAATATTTTCAACAGGTCCAGTCAGGACAGGAACGAGTACAATTCATCAAAAAATCCTAAGTAAATGACAGAGAACTATAAAGCAGTTATAGACAGTTGTATTGATGAATATGACAGTTTGTACGAGTAATGATGTAGAGAGCAGTTAAGGTACAAGGAAAGTAAGGTAACTAAACAAGAAGAGAAACATAGCAAAGAAGACTGTAAAATACGATCTAGCTGAACTAGAGTAATATAATGAGTTCAGATGGTACAATATAAGTCGAGTGTAATTCCAATGTGAGTCTAATATAAGATGAGTCGAATGTGATTCTAATCATTGTTCTAATAAGGTGAATCGAATAAGGTGATACGAATAAGGTGATACGAATAGTGATTCACATGATGTTCTAATAATGATTCGAATAAATTCTCCAAGTGTGTTTTAAAATACTTAGTTAGACATGTAAACGGCTAAGGGTAAATCTGGCACATCACACACCTGGCCGGGTGTGGAATGGCTATCGTTCGAATATTATTCACAGGGGGTGGTTCGAATAGTGGAAATGTTCACATGTCTAATCAAGTATTTCCCCGCCCATCTAATACAAATGAATCCATAATCCAACACATAAGACGAATACAAGTCCAACCAGCAAATGAAGATACGAATAGGTGGTTCGAATAGTGATTCGTATGGTGATTCGAATAATAGAGGTAAGACGAATAAGTATGTGTGTCATATACATGGATTCAGAAATAACATTACGTATCTGTAACAGAGAATCACATACAGCTAACTAGAACTGAAGTACAGTAATTGACAAATAAATGAGAGAACTATCAGAGAATGTACTCGCCTGCTACTCTGAGAAGAGTAGTGTAATATCAGATGCCTGCACCAGAGTCACAATGTCCTAAACAGAGTAATATGGGTTATGACATGTTCAATATAAGAAAAAAATAAAGGCTACAATGCAAACTATATGATTTCTAGGTCAAACTAGGTCAAAGTCAACTCTAAGTCAAACCTGGTCAACTGTCTAGGTCAAACTAGGTCCAAGTCAAACTTGGTCAACTCTGGGTCAACCCAAGTCAACTAAGAGCCTAAGTCAACTATCTAGGGTTTAGTCAAACTATATTCAACAAGTCACTTAGGCTGTTGGGTCAACATCTAGGTCAAACTTATAGGGCTAGCTTATAATAACTCATAGGCTAATATGCCTATATACATATCACTATATACTATCAACCTATAGTCCTAGGCATATATCCCAATCTGTCAACTCTTATTTACTTATCTAGAGTTTCTCAAAAGGGGATACCCAATACTCAATAAAAACCAAACTCATCATATCCCTTACCTATGCAAGGCAAACCCCTCACTTTACATGTGTGGCCATGGGCACTAGTCTATGGCCCAAGGCCTAGCCACTCCCATATATATATACACATGTATATATAACATATCTCTACATTATCCCAATAGCGTAATACCTTAGACCTTCCCCTTACTAACATCAAAGAGATACATGAAATAGGCAGAGTATAGCATGGAAGCAGGACAGTTCATCCTATTGTCTGAACTTAAGCCCAAGGATAACAGTCATAGACATCTATTCTAATGAATTGTTAACTTGGGGAAAGATGAAAACTAACCTATCTTAGATGGCTAAAGTAAATGTTCAAAGGAACTTAACTGGGAGGGTTTGGATAGATGGTAAAGACTGCACAATACACACATATAGGCTGATCTTAACCTCTGTAAAGACTGAACAAAACACTCCATGTCTTATACCCTTGATACTTGGCCACCTCCACATGCCTAACCCAACTCTAACATCCCACTGTTTAAAAAAAATCCTATAAACTAAATACCAACATCTCTCTTTCCTAAGTGAACCCTCACCCACTAGCACACATGTGGACATAGGCAAATGCCAAAACCAGAGAACACCCATCAGTAAAAACTGAAGGTGAACCACTCAAGGTTCATAATGAAGAACCTGGGAATAATATCAAGAACCAATCTTGGTATCAAACCAAGTCACAGTTCAAATCAATATGAGAAGGCATTGCAAAACCAACAGAAATACAAGTGAAAACCAAACTGGAAATGACAAAGGTAATTCAACCCGAGAATTAATATGAAACTGGGAATGAACTTAATTACCAAATTCTGAGAAAACACTATTATGCAACCTAAACAAATGATATAAAAACCTAAGAATCAAGGTAAAACCAAACTCCATCCATATTGCACATGTGAAACACAATGAAATCCAACCAAAAACATGCAGTATGCTTCATACTGACATCTGAAGATTAATTCACATTAATTAGCATAAAAACACAGCAAATGAACTCAGTGTCATGTTTTCCCGATTTTGAAAGTGTGTGTGTTTGAGCAATGTGTGTGTATACAAGCAAATGTGAAGAGGGTCCAAGTGTCGAGACACAAAGTGCATCTCAGATTTAGTTTACATTTCCAATCCCCATTTCAGTAAAGTTCTCAGGAACTCACACAGTTAACATTAATCCCAAAAATCTCAGGAATTACAATAACTAAAATCTCATTAAAATCATATGAAAAATTCAGTTTACCATTGGTTTAAAACTCAGGAATTCTGTTCACAATCCTTCTCAGTCTTCTATTTCAAATCCCAGTTAATAGTAAATCTGATTCTCAGTTTACTTACATTTCAATCTCAGGAAGAAATCAATTTCAGTTCTCTGTTAAGTTATCAAATTTCGAAATGAAACTCAGGTTCACTTTTGAGTTCTCTGAAACACGTGTAATGGCAGTTCAAAATACCAGTCCAAAACCAATTGAAAATCCATTTCCTAACACCAATCAATACACAACCATATCAGTAAACTATGACACAAGTAAATGGATTTATTTGGCAGTTTAAATCATTACAACAGTTAAAAATATACAATTAAAGCTCAGGTTTCAAATTTGTAGAACTGTGTATCAGGCTTTTTAGGAAAATCATTAATTCGAATCAAATTAATTATCTAATTTACAATTAATAGGTTGGTAATCAGAGTACTACATGTGTATGTGTCTAGCAGACCAATATATGTCAAAAATCTGGACACAAACGTGTCCAAATACTCACGCACACACGTAGACACACACGCGTGCACACAGCGTCGTGCAGCGATGCAAGTGTCTCATGGACACGACACGAGCCACGTGGGACCTCGTGGTCATGTCCACGTGTAGCCCACGTGTTGGGCTACACACTCGTGTCAACACGAGGTGTCCACAACGTGTCCAGAGTCGACACGACTCGTGTGTCAGTGCGCATTTCTCGTGCGTGCACAGTGTGTGCGTGATCCGTGCGAGATCGAGAACTCCATCGATACTCGATCATATCACGTGAAACTTTGTGGGTGGTATGTCAGTCATTGCCCCTAGGTACTGACAAAAAATGGTGGTGTCTCGTGTCGTGTCCAGTGAGAACTGGACACGAGGTAGCAGGACAGTGTGTGTGGGTGTGCACAGCGTGTTCGTGTCCAATTTGGACACGGATACGTAACAGTTTTGTGCTCAATCCATTTGATTTGTGATCTACACTTAAAAACCTATTTTTCCATTCAATTAGTTTTTGAAAATAATACCATTTAATTCTCACAAGCATTTCATCAAACACCTAGGAGACACTATGACACGTGTCCGATACGGACACCAAACGGACACGAATTCTACCCAAATTTCGGGGACACCTAGGGGACTCCTAGATCTAGCCCTACATGCAAAAAAAAACAGAAATTTAAATCAATTTAAGGGGTTTTACCTATATGTGCAAAAAGCTTGGAAAAGCTTCAAATGGGGGATTCTTCCTCTTGATGGCAAAAGCTCCATAATTGTCCCAAAGCTGAGATTAAATTCCACATTCAAAAAATAGGAGAAAATTAGGTTCTAATACAAGAAACTAGGATTAAAAAGGAATTAAAATAGATTTATGGGAATTTTTGGAAGAGGGACAAATACCTTTCTTTTTCCAATGTTGAAATGAATAAAGAAAGAGACAAGCCCTAGAGAATAAGTGTTTATATAGGGTGGGGATCCCTATGGCTGGTCATTTAGGGTTTGGTTAGGGTTAGGGCTTCTAGTTATGGGCCATGGGCCAAGTCATGATCAAATGAATCATTAAGCCATAAGTCATTTCATGAAACCACAAGCCATGACTTAAATTTACTAAACCAAATTCCCTCATTCTAAAATTAGTTCCTAATGACTAAAAGTAGGTTAACCTAAGTTAGACTAGGGTCACCATGGCTAGGGTTAGCTTCTAGGCTAGTTTACTAGGTCTCAACAAGTCAAGGTCAACTAGAATTCACCAATTCAATAAATCCTCAAATAAATCAAATAAGTCAAAATGACCAAAATACCCCTAGGCTAAAAATGATAATTAAATCATCCTAATGATATGGTCAGGCTCTAGGTTAGGCAGTCTCTCAGGTTACACTAGCAAGGCATCAAAATCACAAGCCATGACTTAAAACAGTTTTAAATTGATTTTAAAAATAATTAAAAATCACCAAAAATCATAATATGAAATAAATACAATTAAATAATATTTATAAATGCAAAATTTCAAAAATACCCTCATTCCAGAAATTGGGTGTTACAAGTCTACCCCCCTTAGAAAAATTTTGTCCTCGAAATTAAGATGATCGCACCCTTCCTAGGTTAAACCCCCAACCAATCAGAGTCGAAGCAACACAATCCTACTGGTCGTGATTCCATAGTCTCGAACAGGGTAGCTACACTATCTAGCAATCACAAGCAATATCCTGGTAGGTACTATGGAAATCACACATGAAAGTGGGGAAGAAGAACAGGAAGACGAACCTTCTAACCTATCACCTGCAGTGTCGGTCTCCTCGACTGCCATCGCAAAAGCTCTATCCCTCTGGGTATGGTGCTGCGCTACAGGTGGCCTAGCTCCCTCTCTCCGACCCGGTGCTCCGTCATATACGGGTGCAGTAGGACAATCCCTGACCTGATGAGCAGCAGATCCACAGAACAGACAAACCTTTCGTCTCCTATAACAAGTCTCCCAAACGTGCCCTGCCCTCTTGCAGTAAGCACAAGTCTGCACCGTACGGTCCTGTCCTCTAGGCTGATACTGTGCCTGTTGTACTCTTACCGGTGCCTGTATCTGCTGAATCTGTATGTGAGGCCTCTTGGCCTGGCCTCCGCTGCTGCTGCCCCCAACTGGGTCTCGCCCCCTCTTGAGCCTAAGCTCAAGATCATCCTCAGCCAATAAGGCTCCCGTTAAAATCTCCTCAAAAGTGGCATCCCTGTTGCCCTTGGTCAAGGACTTGAATTCCTTGACCAGACCCTTCCGGAACCTCTGGGCCTTCGCCGTCTCGCTCAAACCCTCTACGAATCTGCCGAGGCGACCGAACTCCCCAGTGTACTCCTCCACTGACAGGCTCCCCTGAACCAAGCTCTCGAACTGCGACTCTAAGGCTCGAAGTGCTGAATCAGGAAAGAACTTCTTCTTGAAGAAGCCCTTGAACTCCTCCCAGGACTGTCCAGCTACTCCCACCCTGGGGTCTGACTGATACCAGGTACGAGCAAGATCTCGCATCCGGCTAGCTGCTGCCTCTATCTGGAGATCTGTCGGTATCCGGGCCAGGCGAAAGATCTCCTCTATATGCTCGATCCACTCATCAGCATATAGAATCCCCTTCGTCCCCAAGAAGTCTTTGGGGCTCATCTTCTGGAACTGCTCTATCCCCGGTGTCCTCGGCTGCTGAACCACTGGTCGAGCTGCGACCGTCGTAAGGGCTAACTCTATGCTCCTGTCCTGCCGGGCCTGCTGCCGGTCCATAAACTACTGGAAGTAAGCGAACATCTGTGCCACATCCACGTGTCCTGTAGGCGGCGGCTGCTGGAACTGCATCTCTGGGATGACCGGGTCCTGCCCCCGAGCTGGTGGAGGCATACCCCTTGCTGCTGCTGCTGAAGTCCCAATATGAGTAGAGGTGGCAGGAGCTGCAGCCTCCTGACCCTGCTGAACTGGCTGAGAGGTGGCAGTCCCCTCTACAGCAATTGCTGCACCAGAGCGATGTGATCGTGTCTCCACCATCCTGAAGACAGATCGAACAAGGAAGTCAATACTGAGCAGGAATCGATATATCAAAGGAGGACAGTTATTTCAAAGAAGGCAAATCAGTACGATATGTAGATGGCATGATTTAAAGCAGAATTTTCCTAACTGTGATTGAGTGCCTCTCCGGTAAAGCCTATCTCTCAGTCCTATCGCAGGCTCGCAGCAGTACAACTAAGTCGCCGTACTACCGCAATATCGCACTAATGCGACTCTCGACCTGCATGGGCCACCACTAAAAATGTTTTACGACCCGCACCCACTGTGAGGGTACAAGTACGTAACAGTGCCCAGCCTACGCCGCAGTGTCGGCGTTAGAACACTGTCCTAGGTTACTATCTAATTAACAACTCACGCAATTATATAATGTACTTGTCAATATCTCAACTCCGAACGGAGGACAAGTATAGCTATAATGAAATCTCAATCACAGTCTATGCACGATAAGATAACACAGAAGTTTATAACTAAAACTAAACAACAACATTTATAAACTACTAAATAATAATATCTCAAACAAACTCAAATACAAACTCGTATCTCAATTATTACAATTCAAGTTCTAAAACATAAAAACTAAACCAAGTCTACTAGCTAGTCTCCCGACCACTCCTGAGTGTCGGGGCCATAGGTTGCTAAGCCATCTCCTGCTCCAAGGGAAGTAGGGCAAATATCCTCAGGGAAAGCATCTGTAATATTTTCAACAGGTCCAGTCAGGACAGGAATGAGTACAATTTATCAAGAAATCCCAAGTAAATGACAGAGAACTATAAAACAGTTATAGACAGTTGTATTGATGAGTATGGCAGTTTGTACGAGTAATGATGTAGAGAGCAGTTAAGGTACAAGGAAAGTAAGGTAACTAAACAAGAAGAGAAATATAGCAAAGAAGACTGTAAAATACGATCTAGCTGAACTAGAGTAACATAATGAGTTCAGATGGTACAATATAAGTCGAGTGTAATTCCAATGTGAGTCTAATATAAGATGAGTCGAATGTGATTCTAATCATTGTTCTAATAAGGTGAATCAAATAAGGTGATACGAATAAGGTGATACGAATAGTGATTCACATGATGTTCTAATAATGATTCGAATAAATTTTTCAAGTGTGTTTTAAAATACTTAGTTAGACATGTAAAGGGCTAAGGGTAAATCCGGCACATCACACACCTGGCCGGGTGTGGAATGGCTATCGTTCGAATATTATTCACAGGGGGTAGTTCGAATAGTGGGAATATTCACATGTCTAATCAAGTATTTCCCCACCCATTTAATACAAATGAATCCATAATCCAACACATAAGACGAATACAAGTCCAACCAGCAAATGAAGATACGAATAGGTGGTTCGAATAGTGATTCGTATGGTGATTCGAATAATAGAGATAAGACGAGTAAGTATGTGTGTCGTATACATGGATTCAAAAATAATATTACATGTTTGTAACAGAGAATCACATACAGCTAACTAGAACTGAAGTACAATAATTGACAAATAAATGAGAGAACTATCAGAGAATGTACTCGCCTGCTACTCTGAGAAGAATAGTGTAATATCAGATGCCTGCACCAGAGTCACAATATCCTAAACAGAGTAATATGGGTTATGACATGTTCAATATAAGAAAAAAATAAAGGCTACAATGCAAACTATATGATTTCTAGGTAAGTCAACTCTAAGTCAAACCTGGTCAACTGTCTAGGTCAAACTAGGTCCAAGTCAAACTTGGTCAACTCTGGGTCAACCCAAGTCAACTAAGAGCCTAAGTCAACTATCTAGGGTTTAGTCAAACTATATTCAACAAGTCACTTAGGCTGTTGGGTCAACATCTAGGTCAAACTTATAGGGCTAGCTCATAATAACTCATAGGCTAATATGCCTATATACATATCACTATATACTATCAACCTATAGTCCTAGGCATATATCCCAATCTGTCAACACTTATTTACTCACCTAGAGTTTCTCAAAAGGGGATACCCAATACTCAATAAAAACCAAACTCATCATATCCCTTACCTATGCAAGGCAAACCCCTCACTTTACATGTGTGGCCATGGGCACTAGTCTATGGCCCAAGGCCTAGCCACTCCCATATATATATACACATGTATATATAACATATCTCTACATTATCCCAATAGCGTAATACCTTAGACCTTCCCCTTACTAACATCAAAGAGATACATGAAATAGGCAGAGTATAGCATGGAAGCAGGACAGTTCATCCTATTGTCTGAACTTAAGCCCAAGGATAACAGTCATAGACATCTATTCTAATGAATTGTTAACTTGGGGAAAGATGAAAACTAACCTATCTTAGATGGCTAAAGTAAATATTCAAGGGAACTTAACTGGGAGGGTTTGGATAGATGGTAAAGACTGCACAATACACACATATAGGCTGATCTTAACCTCTGTAAAGACTGAACAAAACACTCCATGTCTTATACCCTTGATACTTGGCCACCTCCACATGCCTAACCCAACTCTAACATCCCACTGTTTAAAAAAAATCCTATAAACTAAATACCAACATCTCTCTTTCCTAAGTGAACCCTCACCCACTAGCACACATGTGGACATAGGCAAATGCCAAAACCAGAGAACACCCATCAGTAAAAACTGAAGGTGAACCACTCAAGGTTCATAATGAAGAACCTGGGAATAATATGAAGAACCAATCTTGGTATCAAACCAAGTCACAGTTCAAATCAATATGAGAAGGCATTGCAAAACCAACAGAAATACAAGTGAAAACCAAACTGGGAATGACAAAGGTAATTTAACCCGAGAATTAATATGAAACTGGGAATGAACTTAATTACCAAATTCTGAGAAAACACTATTATGCAACCTAAACAAATGATATGAAAACCTGAGAATCAAGGTAAAACCAAACTCCATCCATATTGCACATGTAAAACACAATAAAATCCAACCAAAAACATACAGTATGCTTCATACTGACATCTGAAGATTAATTCACATTAATTAGCATAAAATACAGCAAATGAACTCAGTGTCATGTTTTCCCGATTTTGAAAGTGTGTGTGTTTGAGCAATGTGTGTGTATGCAAGCAAATGTGAAGAGGGTCCAAGTGTCGAGACACAAAGTGCATCTCAGATTTAGTTTACATTTCCAATCCCCATTTCAGTGAAGTTCTCAGGAACTCACACAGTTAACATTAATCCTAAAAATCTCGGGAATTATAATAACTGAAATCTCATTAAAATCATATGAAAAATTCAGTTTAACATTGGTTTAAAACTTAGGAATTCTGTTCACAATCCTTCTCAGTCTTCTATTTCAAATCCCAGTTAATAGTAAATCTGATTATCAGTTTACTTACATTTCAATCTCAGGAAGAAATCAATTTTAGTTCTCAGTTAAGTTATCAAATTTCGAAATGAAACTCAGGTTCACTTTTGAGTTCTCTGAAACACATGTAATGGCAGTTCAAAATACCAGTCCAAAACCAATTGAAAATCCATTTCCTAACACCAATCAATACACAACCATATCAGTAAACTATGACACAAGTAAATGGATTTATTTGGCAGTTTAAATCATTACAACAGTTAAAAAATATACAATTAAAGCTCAGGTTTCAAATTTGTAGAACTGTGTATCAGGATTTTTAGGAAAATCATTAATTTGAATCAAATTAATTATCTAATTTATAATTAATAGGTTGGTAATCAGAGTACTAAATGTGTATGTGTCTAGCAGACCAATATGTGTCAAAAATCTGGACACAAACGTGTCCAAATACTCACGCACACACGTAGACACACACGCGTGCACACAGCGTCGTGCAGCGATGCAAGTGTCTCGTGGACACGACACGAGCCACGTGGGACCTCGTGGTCATGTCCACGTGTAGCCCACGTGCTGGGCTACACACTCGTGTCAACACGAGGTATCCACAATGTGTCCAGAGTCGACACGACTCGCGTGTCAGTGTGCATTTTCCGTGCGTACACAGTGTGTGCGTGATCCGTGCGAGATCGAGAACTCCCTCGATACTCGATCATATCACATGAAACTTTGTGGGTGGTATGTCAGTCATTGCCTCTAGGCACTGACAAAAAATGGTGGTGTCTCGTGTCGTGTCCAGTGAGAACTGGACACGAGGTAGCAGGACAGTGTGTATGGGTGTGCACAGCGTGTTCGTGGCCAATTTGGACACGGACACGACACAGTTTCGTGCTCAGTCCATTTGATTTGTGATCTACACTTAAAAACCTATTTTTCTATTCAATTAGTTTTTGAAAATAATACCATTTAAGTCTCACAAGCATTTCATCAAACACCTAGGAGACACTATGACACGTGTCCGATACGGACACCAAACGGACACGAATTCCACCCAAATTTCGGGGACACTTAGAGGACTCCTAGATCTAGCCCTACATGCAAAGAAAACAGAAATTTAAATCAATTTAAGGGGTTTTACCTATATATGCAAAAAGCTTGGAAAAGCTTCAAATGGGAGATTCTTCCTCTTGATGGCAAAAGCTCCAAAATTGTCCTAAAGCTGGGATTAAATTCCACATTCAGAAAATAGGAGGAAATTAGGTTCTAATGCAAGAAACTAGGATTAAAAAGGAATTAAAATAGATTTATGGGAATTTTTGGAAGAGGGACAAATACCTTTCTTTTTCCAATGTTGAAATGAATAAAGAAAGAGGCAAGCCCTAGAGAATAAGTGTTTATATAGGGTGGGGATCCCTATGGCTGGTCATTTAGGGTTTGGTTAGGGTTAGGGCTTCTAGTTATGGGCCATGGGCCAAGTCATGATCAAATAAATCATTAAGCCATAAGTCATTTCATGAAACCACAAGCCATGACTTAAATTTACTAAACCAAATTCCCTCATTCTAAAATTAGTTCCTAATGACTAAAAGTAGGTTAACCTAAGTTAGACTAGGGTCACTATGGCTAGGATTAGCTTCTAGGCTAGTTTACTAGGTCTCAACAAGTCAAGGTCAACTAGAATTCACCAATTCAATAAATCCTCAAATAAATCAAATAAGTCAAAATGACCAAAATACCCCTAGGCTAAAAATGATAATTAAATCATCCTAATGACATGGTCAGGCTCTAGGTTAGGCAGTCTCTCAGGTTACACTAGCAAGGCATCAAAATCACAAGCCATGACTTAAAACAGTTTTTAACTGATTTTAAAAATAATTAAAAATTACCAAAAATCATAATATGAAATAAATACAATTAAATAATATTTATAAATGCAAAATTTCAAAAATACCCTCATTCCAGAAACTGGGTGTTACAAAAACCATCATCCGTAAAATGGGCTATGATTTCAGAACAGGTCTCAACAATGGTAAAGTAAGGCGAACCCCTCTTCGTATTGCAGTTCCGAAAGGAAAATCACAATAATACCACAGTAAAACGAAACGAGGCCTAGGTTATACGTCACCACTTCCAACTCCAGAATCTTCTGAATCTGATGAAGAAGAACGTTCAAATTCTTCTGATTCTATCTCATAGGATTCTGATACCAGCATTGGTCATGTTCATCGGATAACAGTATCTTCTAACATGGTATCTGCTGATTTCTCAGAAGATGACGAAAGTGACATTGAAGAAGTTACTGAAATGGACCCTTAGGCATAAAAGATAGACAATCAGTAGAAACTTCGTTTTGAACAAAGAGAACCACCTACTGAAGATCAACTTGTCCAAATCGATATTGGAGAGGAGGGTGTATTACGACCAATCTTCATTAGCAAGAATCTCCTAGAGGATGATAAACAAGAATTAATTCACCTTATTCGTGAATACATTGACGTCTTCGCCTGGAGTTACGAAGATATATCGGGATTAGATCCTCAAATTGCGACTCACAAGCTCAACATTTTGTCGAATGTCAAGCCGGTCAAACAACAACAACGGCGATTCAAGCCTGAAATGATGGATGCAATTGATGATGAAGTCAAAAAGCTTATAGCTTGCAGTTTTATCAGAGAAGAACAGCATCCTGACTGGGTAGCCAACGTCGTCCCAGTCCTGAAGAAGGCCGAAAAAGTTCGAGTCTGCATAGACTTTCGGGATCTCAATGATGCTTGCCCTAAAGACGAATTCCCTCTCCCAATTACTGATGTTATGATCGACAATACATGTGGATTCGAACGAATTTCTTTCATGGATGGGTTTTCTGGATATAATCAAATTTGGATGAATCCTGAAGATGAGAAACATACTTCGTTTCGTACTCCTCCGGGTGTGTACTGTTATACGGTCATGCCGTTTGGCCTTAAGAACGCAGGTGCAACTTACCAGTGGGCTATGAGTACTATCTTTCGAGATCATTTGCGAAAGACAGTCGAATGCTATGTTGACGATATTGCTGTCAAAAGTCGTCTCAAAGAATATCACATTCAAGATCTAAGACCGGCATCTTTTCTTTGAAAATTAAAAGTGACCATCAGTTCATTCACTTTCTTTGATTTATCATTCATTGGACATTTATTGTCTCTTGTTTAAATAATTTGAATTCACGTCCTTTATACCTCTGAATTTCGATTATTTATATCAGCAACTTATCATGTCCTTGTTACCCCTGATAAAGTTGTCCATTGAAATAACAGTATTGCTAAATTTTATATTCTGCCACGTCCATATTGCATATGAGCAGATATAATGAATATTGTTATTTTCTAAAATCTTGAAATATATCACGTCCAGTACCTCTGAATATATTTTCTATTCTATTACTTATATCTATAACAAGATATGCAACAAGTAATGGAACCACATAAATTTTTTTACTATTTCTTTTCTGCAAAAGAAGAAAAAGAGTACATTGGAAAAAAGAACGAAACAACAACATTTGCCCATTTTTTACTCTGAATGATAGATGATAAGTTCTACAATTTGTTTCTTTAGAACTTGAATTCTTCCATCACGAGAATCTAGCACTCTCTGCCTAGCTTCAATTCGTCCTGATTCAGGATCGAAAGGTTGTAGAGCAGCAGTTCGGCGTTTTAACTCTTCATTCTGAAGACGTTCAAATTCCTTCTTTCGATCCTTCAAAATATCCACCTGATCAACAGCAGATTGGTACAATTGATTTTCTTGTTCTATGTTCTGCTCAGTATTTTGGAGTTCTGCCTGAAGTCGAGCAATTTCGGCTTTTAAACCAGCAGCCTTTTTCTCTTCTTCTATAACCTTAGTCTTGTGACTCTCAGCAATAGCAGTTATGTCAGAGATTTGAACATCTAGCTCAGAGGACTATCTAGTGGAAGTCAGCAGGAATGTCTCAAAATCAGCTTTACTAATCTCTGCTTCTTGAAACATGGTTTCATATTCCGTGTTTACTAGCGGCTCGATATCTCCTCCTTTCAGCTCCTTGTAAGCCTTAATTGAACTCTCTAGTTCATCCAAAATATGTTCCAAAAATGAAGCTTGAGCTTCGTCTCCTTGACTACGAATGCCTTCAATCAAGAATGTGGTGGGAGTTCTAACGGTACTGAAAGGGACATCTTCTCTCTCCATAACTCTATGAACTAGAGGCTCCAGAGACGTAAAAAAGACTCTTGTGAAAGAGGTCACTACAAATTTGTTAGCCGCCAGGGCTCCTGGAGTGGCTACTATCTTTGAAGAAGTCTTTACAGCTTTAGCATGAGGGGGTATTTTATCTGGAGCACTAATATGAGAAGAGCTTCCTTCCCCGGCTACAGTCCTCGTGGGTGCTGCTATAAATTACATAAGTTATGACTCATAATTCTAAAGATGCAATAACAAATCATTCATAGTGGGGAAACTTACTTGGGCTGAGTACATCATGAGGAGTCTCAATCATCTTAGCTGTCTCAGACTGAAGTTTGGACAGAGTCTCTGTAGACATGGCGGCCTGACTACTCCCTGCTCCTGATTCGGTCGGAGGTGGTATAGTTACTGGAGTTTCATTCATTTCAGTTGCCACCTTAGGCACTTCGAGTGACTCAGTGGTTGCGGATTCATTAACTCCAGGAAGATTGACAGGTCCCTTATCATGAACCACCTCTTCCTCGTCTTCAACAGGCGAAGGATTTTTATCAATTGGGATTTCTTGTGATGGTGATACATTCGCTAAAGTTTGTTTTTCTTTAGCAATGTTGTCCCAATCTTCATCATAAGTTTCATCATCAAAATCACAACCATTCAATGCATCAATCACTGCTTCTCCTGAATGAGTAGATATTTGAGCTTGAGAAGTATCTTGTGGAGGTAGATCTTGTCTTGGAGAGGAAGCTTTTGGACTCATAGGAGTTGGAGAGGGAACTGTTATCCCTGCTGCAGCAAGTACATTGGCAGGAACATTTACTGTCACGATGGTAGGAGAAGGATGGACATCTATTTAAATAATCAAGGAAAAGCGATTCAGATATATATATATATATATATATATATATATATATATATATATATCTGGTAAAAGTTAATATGAGAGAATATTTCACAGCTTTGATAGTACCTTTTTGAGATGGTTCCTCTTCAGCAATGTCCAATCTTCTTCTAACTTCTTTGAGTATCGGTGCACTTGGCCCTGCAACAGCTCCGGTACGATTACCTTCTGGATCAATCAAGGAAACAGAAGTTCCTCCTTCTGAAATCTTCCCTTGTTTCTGAATAGAAGATGGAGTAATGTCCTTCTCTCCAGAGGAAGAACTGAGAAGTAACTATTTTGATTGAGAACGAGTCGTTCTCGTGATCATTGGTTCATTGATAACCAGTGATGTTCTTTTCTTCTTCTCCGGAGCCCTTGGATAATTAGGAAGATTATCCTGTTGAGGAGAGACTATCATTTCCTTAGTCTTTCTCTTCTTCAGACCTTTGACAGGGGATTTGTTTTTCTGCATCTTCAAAGATATATCTAAAGGATCTTGAACCGGGTCAGCAAAATTCATTAAAATCGATGCTTCCAGAGGTACATCAGCGGGGTTCCTGTCTTCTACGTCTCGGAAAGACTGAAGAGTGCGTTTTCCTTGTTTAATTCTTTTTTCAGTTGCAAAGCTATGTGAAGGATGAAAGTTTTCAGCAAATGTGTTCGTTGAAGTGTAGAAGTTTGCAATGAATATAGCATACGCGAACCTTAGGAAAGTTTGTAAGACATAGAAAAAATAGCCTTTGTGCCCCGAGCATTGTAATAATTCCAAGCTCTAGCCCCATCAATGAGATAGCCTGTAGCTTAGAGGCAAGTGGTCGCATTTCCTACATGAAGTTGATCATACCCGAATTGCCGTGTAAATCGACTCGACAAATACGGCTCCAAATATCATTCTTCCTCAAATCTACAAACCAAGTAGGACGGTCGGATTATTTTAAGCCAGGAAAAGATGTTTGGACTAAAACGGAGTGTTTCTTCGGATAAATCCATCATCTGTGGAGGCATGGCATCATACCCTGTAGGAGGCCCAACACACTGAAAGAACCATCCTGATCCACGGATCAGGGCAAGTCGGCATTCCGTAAGAGCAGTGTATTTCCAGTGAGCATTAGCAAAACGCCCAATGAAATCTCCATCAGGAGGTCCCATATCCGGGTCCATCAAGCAGGGATGATGTAGTAATAACCATCCAAACAAATAAGTGAATGGCATTTCTGTACGGGGAAAATCCGATCGATTATCATTTTCTTTCAGCATAGTGTCCGCAAAAGAACGCAATCCTGCGTTCAGGCGACAGGTCATGGCTGAAAGCAGATCCATCTTGTATCCAAATACAAGACGTGTCGTAGCGAACAGGACACCCCGATGAAACCTGTCAACTGCACTAGCCCCCGGAACTACAAAGCATCGTAGCCATAAAGATAGAAAGCCTGCCAACTGGACTTCTGGAGACATAGGTCTGTAACCCTGTCGAAGATAACTTTGAAGAACGTCGCCAGCCTTGAACTGACCCGAGTCCTCAGTCAGAGTGACATCCCCATGATTATGCTTCTCCATCAATAATTGTATATCACTTCTATCGAAAGGTTCAAAGAAACGAGGCATACAAGCTTGACTGTCCAGTGGCTTGTCCTCCCACACATGACCCAGAAACAGATATGGCATCCATTTTGTGATATAGCAAGTACCCGCAGAAGCACTTTCGTAGTAGAGTGAGCAGATTTTGTAGTAGCACAGCAGCTCTTCGAAAACTGTGATCATCTAGGGATTCTCCTTTGCTAGAGCATCTAATTCATCATTTGTGGATACGTATTCTTCATATGGGTTGTCACCCATCGGCAGATGATAGATATATTCCATTTCGTTAAGAGCAAACCCCATTTCCCCATGAGGTGTCATGAAAGTCCCTGTGCTTTTGTTATATCTCTCTACCAAAGCCAAGAACATGTGAGGATTTGGATGAATGCCATATACCGTAGTGCAGATGGGATTATAGAGGCCCAGATCAATGAGCCTGTCTTTGAATTCCTCCAAAATCCATATGGACAAGCTACTCTAACGTCTCATTTCAGGGTTTACCAGGCCTGTCATTCACATAGCACGGTCTGGATATCTTCCTTCAGCTTTTGCAAATATATTTACAAAAATGGGTACTCTGACAGGAAGGAGCAATGAGGAGTCCTCGGGAGGAATACAGCTTGGTCATAAACCTCTCAAGTGTGTGCTATATTTTTCAGAAGTAATATAAAAAAGGTCTTTGTTCTGTGGACCCACTTTATAACAGATTCGGCCGACTCTTGCTTGTTGGAGAGGAGTCAGATCCCATGACATCCTCCTAGGATAGCTAGCAAAAGCATATTGAGATAATGCCATGGACCTGGATATTTCTGTTAGATGAATGGAGTTGTTTCCCTTTAAGAAATATCTCGTCTCTTTTCTTGCCTTAGGTTGGAAAGTCTTCTTGATTGCATCTCCAAATAAAAAGGCAGGTTTCTTGTGGACGGTAGTATCCAAGCTCTGCAGAGGTTCACCGTTCATTAAGTTCAAAAGGGTTTGATTGTCCTGATCTATGAGCAGACTTCTTCGTGCTTCAGGACCATCGTAATGAGGAAAAGTGACGTGAGACAAATTCTCTCTGTATTCTGGGACATTAAATGTTGAAGCAAACTTCTCTACGTCTGGGTCTTCCCTGAGATTAACTGCAGAGAGATGCATAAACGAAAAAAATTAGAAACAAAAAAAAACGAAGCTGTATGATTTCTTGAATCACACAGATTTTCTGAGTTGCGCCACGAGATGTATTGTGCGAGAATTAAGTTACGCGATATATTGAGTTGCGCGATAATCTAAGTTGTGCCACATGCCATGTTGCGCGAAACTCAAGTTGCGCAACACCTCAGGTTGTGCCACATTTTTTACTGTACGCAACAGTGTTCGTAAAAATGAACACCCAAGGAGAGAGCAACCACACCCTAAGAAGGGGTGGCGCAAAGTTTATGATGCACCACACTCTAAATAGAGGGGCATAAATCAATTATTGATGAAATCACAAGATCGAATCGGCTCGTCCTTAATCACCTTCCATTGCTGGATTAGCTGTCTCTCGACGAGATGAAGGCGGCACATATTATGGCACATGGGTAGGTGGAACACGAGTTAAAGAAGTGGCGATAGCCTTTTTCTTATCAGCAGCAGTCCTTTTTGGGGCCATGTCGTCAAGAAGATGATCGGAGAAGAGGGGTGTAAAAGTTATAGAAATTTTCTCAGAAGATTAAAAGTGAAAGTAAAAAATCATAGTAGAGTAAACGGGGATTATTTATAGCCAAAAAATTAAAATCCTAACAGTCATCCCGAATCGTACATGATACATCTAAATTGGTCATAACAGATTGCACGAGTTCGGCGCAACCTGACTTAGTCAAAAAATTTATAAATTTAAAGTATTCCAAAACTTTGCAAAGTTTTTTAAGTTTTAAAAACTTTGAAGGGAGTCTTATAGAGCCTAAAAATCAAGTTGCGCCTTCAATATACTGATCAATAATCAAGTTGTGTCCCAAAAATCAAGTTGCGCCACTGACTTGAAGCTCAGAGAACAGACTGCGCCACTGATCAGATTGTGCTCAATATCAGACTACGCCCAGTTGTTTTTACGCCAAAATCTACGTGGCATCTGACACTTAATGGTCATCATTACCTGACAAATACTGACGGCTGACACAACAGTGAACGAAAAAAATCTCTTCGAATCCCGTGAATTGTGTCGTTCAAGAGAAGTTGGTGGACAGCTGTCCTGTACATTTTGTGAGTTACGCCCAGGCGCAATCTAAACAAAATCCTTAGTTGCGCCTGAGCGCAACCTGAACGACTTTTTATCAGAAGCTGCCACGTGTGTAGGCGCAGCTCAAATCAAGCACAGTTTGACTTGTTGATTGAAGCTCGCGTAACCTGATAAAGTTGAGACAACTTACATTCTAAAGCAAGATGATGTGGCGCATATGCTACTAATCTCTCAAGATGTGTCTACTATCCTGTATACGACCACACGCATCTCAATCATATGATGCCACACGTCTAAATACAGTTAGTATACGATTGACAACTGAATGAAAATTGGCACAACAGGAGGTTGGCGCAACCCAGTATGGCGTAATCCAGCCTCGCGCACATCAGAATAACTGCTAAAACAGTTATTTCCTGAACTCTATAAATAGAGTTTCCAATCATCATAGAGGGAGATCAAGAACTCTAGCAAAAAAATTCTGCTGCATTCTCCAGAGGCTACAGTCTTCAAGTTCACATAGTCCAAGGGATAAAGTGATCGTCTTCTGATCAGATTCCTAAAGTTGTACTTCCCCAGAATTCATTGTACTTTGTACTCTTTTACAAGTTTGGAATAAAAACAAATTTTTATTTTATTTTTTTGCAAACACTAGGCAAGCTCCATAGTAGGGGGTACAGGGTTCCTCATCATCCTCTGTAATATTTTCAACAGGTCTAGTCAGGACAGGAGCGAGCACAATACATCTCACGCAGATTATAACAGGTTAGAAAATATAAACATACAAAAGAGTAAGATACATAAAAACTAAAAGAATGTACATGATGTAAAAGAGAGAACTGTAATAAAAATATCTACTATAAGTAGAGAACTATCAGTGACTAGTGATGTATAGTACAAGTCGACATGTAAACGACTGGATTTTCATATGAATGTACTAAAGAAGCTCACATGGTTATACTACTTTGGAATTGTTCACATAACTATTTATACTCTTTTATACCCCAATAAATACACAAAGATCCAGACAAGTTATGTTACGCACATAATTTTCACATGAAAGCCCATAGATGGGTGCACATGGAGTATATATGAGGGCTCAGAACTTAGTGCACATGAATTCCACATGACGGCCCATAAATGGGTACATATGAAGTATAGGTTACACATGAAGCACATGAGAAACATGGCCGTACATGAGAGTACACGAGCGTACATGAACGTACATGAAGCACATGAGTATACATGAATAACATGAGAGCGAGGAATACATGATGTACATGAACACATGACATGAAGTATCCGATGCTCCCGAGGGGAATAACATCTCAATGTAGGGATCCATATAGTACCAATCCATGATAATATCGTAACAACATCAAGTAAGGTAATCTAGAGCAAGAATATAATCCTAAGCAAGTTATGAAATGATCAGAGAATGTACTCGCCTGATATCCTGAGTATCTGAAGTGAATATACTGTCTGAGGAGAGGTGTCTGACTCCTATTTAGAACAACACAAGTCACAACATGTCCAAAATGGTCAAATAAAATACTACAATGCATTCTACATGATGTTTGGGTCAATCTAAGCTAAAGTCAACCTTTGGTCAACTACACTAGTCAAACTAGGTCAAGTCCTAGCCCAAACAAGTCTAACAAGTCTCACTAGGCCTAACCAAGCCTAAGCTAGCACCCACACACAATCACAAGGCAATCTGAACCACAACAATGCATAATATAAAATAGATACTATATGAATACATACATTACATACATTATTGTATTATATTATATTCATGCTTGCATTCATGTATTCATTTATGTATAGTCTTATACATATATTGCATTCATGTTATCATCATTCACATAGCTACACTCATATATAGAGGATATATATATATACATATATATATATCATGTTAACACATACATGCATAGAGAGGGGTGTGTTGGTGTCAACATATAATGTAGTGATAGTGTAGACATGCATATAGAGAGGGTTAATGTGTGTGAGTATGTATAGACGAGTGTGTGTGTTCTGTGGGGATAAAAGGGTGATGCAGGAATTAGAGCCTAACACAACATCTCAATGTAGCCACCCCTTATCCAATCTCAGGTATCCCAATATTTAGTGTAACAGTTAAATACATCATCCATATTCTTGTCTAACATTACATTCATGCATACCACATAACCTACATGTTCTTGGTTTCAGTTCTATTAATATTATGCATTTATTCAGTTTTAAAGCAATACATACATAGATATAGATACATAGATATATTTAGACACATTCATATATTCACATATTATCATGCATGAATATAGATTTTTATATATATATACTATGTATATAGAGAGAGGGATAAAGTGACAGTGGTGTCATGTGTGTGTGTTTACAATGTGTGTTCTCAGGTTCCTCTGTGTGTGAGTGTGTGTAGCAGTACATAGGTTCTCAGGTTTTTATGAATGTGTGGTTGTGTGTGTAGCAATAGAGTGTGGGTGAGTGTACCATGTGTGTGTGTATACAAGTAGAATGTGTGTATGTGTGTATACAGGTTTCCAGCCTTAGTGAATGTGTTTCCAGGTTTTAGAGTGTATGTGAGTGTACCATGTGTGTGTGTATAGCAATATCTATCACAGGTAAGGGAACATGTGTGTGTCGAACGTAATTCATAGGGTGTGTTCTCAGTTTATAGAATGTAGCAGTAGTGTAGGTAGCTGTACATAGAGTGTTCAGATTTCACAGTTCAATGTGTGTGTGTTCATACAGATTACATCATAGTTTAGTGAACATGCGTGGGTATGTATTAGATCACAACACAGGTTTTGAGCATTTGTGTGTGTTTCAGAAATCAGTGTATACACAGGATCAGTTTTTAGTTTACATCCATTTTGCATTTCGAAACCCAATTACCAAGCTAACATGAATCCCAAACAGTGTAAACTTAATCTCAGATATAATATGTGATCTAACATTGTAAATTAATCATCTAACCATCATTAAAACAGAATTAAAACAGAATTTAAATCTCAGGAACAATTTACAGAACATATATCAGACCATTTGGGAAAACACAAATTTGAATTCGATTCATAGTTAATTATCCAAATAATGGGTTGGTAAATGATAGTGCACATGTGTATATGTCACACAAGTATTTTGGTGTCCATAAACTGGACACAAACGTGTCCAATCGCGAAATAACATGTGTCAGCAAACTGCACTCTGGCAGTCTCATGCGGCGTGCCATGGCTCTCGTGGACACGCCATGAGATACGACACGCCTCGTGGTCATACCCACGTGTAGACCACGTGTAGGGCTACACATTCGACAACTCACGAGGTATTCACAACACGTCCAGTGCGGACACGCGGTGCGTATCAGTGAGAAAATACACAGTACAGTGTACGATGTAAAATGAGTACAGGCCTAATATCGTGTAACGCCCCAGTCCCAAATACTTGAGACTAGATACGTATCATGCCAGCTGTATACATACGAGTAAATATACGACTCATATGTATACATAAGCTGTAAATGTAGAAAGCCAAGACACAAATCCACGAAGATAAATAATAATATAAAAACAACTTTGAGTTTGTCATGTACACAATAGTTGGGCGGAGACAAATCCACTACCAACTAAATTAATTATGGAAAAATATACAAGGAAAGAATTGAGCAAGCGAGAGCAAGGGACGAGTCCAAGAGCAATCATTACGAAGAAAGGAATGGCCTTAGCTAGAGCACCTGCAAAAATTACGAAAACACACACCTGGAGAGATCACTAGGTCCTCAGAGGGACGTAACAAGACACATAATATCATGCCGATAAACTGAATAAATAAGCTCAACAGAAAAGTATGCATGAGTAAAGGTTCCTACCCATTCTAGGTGATATGCACTTTGAGGACAACGTTCTACGCAGGGGCTGTAACGGATTCACGCAAGCAAGTAATAGAGAGTGGCCAGCAAGTAGCGCTCATCCGAGACGCTATCGACCTGGGCAGAAGGTAGTGCTCATGAGAGTCACCCTCGGCCCAAAATGTGTGTAAAAATAAAATGTAGCCCCTACGCTAATAAATATCCCCTCCCCCCAATGATACTATACATGTGTCGACTCCACGACACTGTTTAATCCTTAATAACTGCCAAGTCTTCTACACAAATCTATTAGTAGTTATATCCTAACACACGGCCTGTACGCGCCAATGATCAGTCAGCACGCAAGTCCGCATCTATATGCGACTCACAACTCACACACAATCTGTGGCACATCGTGACAGTTTATGAGATGCACTAAACCTACGGTGGTCCCTTAACTCTAAGCCAATTGCATAAGTATAATAATTTGCATCTATATATGTTTTTGAAAGAACAACATAAAGAAAAAGCATGCATGATATTGAGCAAGAAATTAAATAATAAAGACAAGGTGTCTTGCCTGGTGAGTCACCTGGTGTGGTGCGATGATCAAGATGTCATGTTTTGTCCAATAGCCGAGGTCCATGCGAACATGGCCTAAATTCGCGAGAGAATAGAAACGTGTGAGTAGTCGTGATCAAGGGGATAATCGAGGAGAATTTGTGGAGATAGATACATATATTAATTTTAGAAAATTATTTTTATAATACTTTCACGTAAATACTTGAAAATATTTTATATATACAATTTGGAAAAATATCTTTTTATTAGTCAAAATATACATCTAAATAAATATTTGAAAAAAAAATTAAAATTAGTTTTTAGGCTAAACTCACATTTAAAATATATAATATATATATTGTAGAAAAGTAACTTTTCGTTAGTCAAAATATTTTAATAAAATATATGAAGAATAATTTTAGGACTATTTAGTGGTGTCCAAATAATTTTGGAAAAATATGCGTTTATCAAATTTATTTAAATAAAACAGAAATAATACACTACTAATTCTAAAATAATAATAATATAATAATACTAATAACAATGATAATAACAGTAATAATAATAATAATAATATACAGTAATGATAATAATAATAATAATAATAATAATAATAATAATAATAATAATATACAGTAATGATAATAATAATAAAACTAATAATAATAATTTTAATAATAATAAATATTAACTAATACACTCTACTGTTCGTTTCAAAGAAAGTAAGTAAGAGGGAGAGAGAGAGAAGAAAGGGTTTCGGGGGTTCTTACCAGAGCGGTCGGCGTGTCGCCGGCGAGGCCGTGTCTCCGACCAGCGAGGGGAGGCCGGGATCCGCGAGGCGGCGGCGGCTCGGAGGACGTGCCGGAGTGATGCGGCGCTCGGCGATGGGGTTTGGAGAGCGGCGGCGAAGGGGATTGCACCAACGATTCGTCGACGCTAGCCGAGATACGGCGGCGTTGGATGGAGCTCCGGCGGTCGGTCAGAGGAGTGAGGCTGCGCCTTGCCGGAGAGGGCACGGCTCAGCGGAGGTCAGGACAGATCGGAGGAGTGACGCACGGTGGGCTCTACGGGGCGGATGGGGGTTTCTACTGTTGGCTGCCGCCCGGCGCGCGGAGGGAAGTGGGAGAAGGTGCGGGCGCTGGACGCCGGAGGTAGCGGCCAGTCGGAGGGTGCGGCCAGCGGTCTCGTGGAGGCGCCGCAGCAGATCTGGGCGGTTGGCAGCAGAGGAGTTCGGTGCTCACCCCGGCATGGCGGCGCTCGGCGAGGCACCACCAGCGGTCGAGGTTAGGCTTCGCCTTCTTCTTACTTTCTGGTGAGGATGGTGGCGGTCTGGTGAAGGGGGTCCGGCGGGATGGTGTCAGAGGTGGTGTGGGGTGATGATGATGACGGAGATGGTGGTTTGGTCGGAGAGGGTGTGGCCAGTGTGGAAGGGGATCTCGCCGGAAGATACGGGCGAGGAAGACGAGCAATCGTGAACTCTTGGTGCAGCATCCGCCTGACACGGCTGTCGGTCTATCGTGGGAGTCGAAAGGCCTAGTTGGCGGGTTACAGTAGTAGAGGAGATGACATCGAGAACATGGAGAGGGACTGGATTAGGGTGTCGTCGTGTCCGGAGTTGTGTCCCGACACGAGGTGGACGTCTGGTTTGTCAGACGAAAAAATGTATTTGTAAAAACACAATATAGTGGATGTAGAGGCACAGACACGATGCACAATATTGTGAAAATTTTATGGAGGAGTATCTCTCCTATTTATAGTAGGTGGGAATTCCCAGTTGGATAGGGATTGCAAGAATTTAAATTCTCCCTAGATAATATCATATTATATTTTAAATTCGTTTTAAACTATTTCAATCGAAATCAAATACAAACTAAATAAATTCTATACTTAATTTAAAATAAAGTCAATAAAATCTTTTGCAATTTAATTTACAATATTTAATCAAATATTAAAATTAACAAAATTTCAAATATCATTTTCATAATTAAATAAATATAGTAATAATTAATTTCGAAAATTATGATAAATACTTAAATATTAATTCATGAACTAGCTTTTATGAATAACAAAATATATTAATAAGCAAATATCACATTTCGCAAATCTTTTGAAAATATTTCATATAAACCACAATTTTTCAAATCACCACTCATTTTTAAACGACGAACAAATAACTCTTTTTTTTTAGAAATTAAAAATATCACATATTATTTGAACATGTACCTTTCCTATAAAAATAAATTTATAATAAAATATTTTTCTAACATATGTACCTCGACACACATTCGCACTCGTCGAGAAATTACGAAACGCAATTCTCGCACGCTACGCAAATACAAAAATACGAATTCGTATGCGACGTGTAGATACGAAGTACAAAAAAAATATAAAATATATTTTAAATAAAAAAATCGTAGTAGAAAATTTGGGGGCTTACATCCTACCCAACTTAAAAGAATTTCGTCCTCGAAATTTAGGAATAGATAGGGTAGGTAGGATCGAGAGGATAGAAAGAATATTATTCGAACGAAAGTACGAAATCTTCTTTAGACGAGAACGCAAAAATATTCGGCGGGATTGTGAGCGATATTTCAATGGCAACATGTCATTTGATCGACTAGAACAAAAATTCGATGGTTTCAGTTTAGATTACGATCATGAATATGACAACCAATCAATGACTAAGCTTGATCAACCCTAACATTAACCTTAAAAAGGGCAACCTTATAAGCAGGTAATAAACTCCTTAATCCTTTGATATCGGCAATATTCGTATACTATCTCTCATCATAAATTGTTCTTTCCAAAAATTACTTTCGTAGCACGTCCCCTTAACATTTAACAAAACCCAATATGATTATAATTATACTCTAACTTCCTCTATCTTGTCGTAGAATTTCAATTAGTCTCAAATTTTGAATTCCATAATCTCTATTTATACTAGCTCACTTATATATATCTTTCCAGTTATGATTTCCTCTAAAATTAAAATTCGAAAATCTCCAACCAATTTGGCTCAAGTAAAAGTTAGAATCTTCTTACTACAAATTTGTATTATCGGTCAATGTATGATGCATCCATAGGTATCAAAAATAAAAGTCCGTATTCAATGATAAACCTCGAAAACTAGCAGTATACCTTCATAACTCAATCTTCTATCATCATAATTGAAAATTTTCTATAATATTTATTAATTTCTCTCAAAAATTTCTTCTTCAACAATCTCAGTTTCTTGATGGTAGAAATGTAACTCATCTTACAACTTAATTCTCCATGCATCAAAATGTAAAGGTTTCTTTCTTCAACAATTTGTTATCCTTGAAAATATCGTCATAACATTATATGTCATCGAAGGCAATATCAACATTTTTCTTTATCAAAAATTTGCATCCATAAATTTAGTATATAAATTTGGTTCTTAAACAACCAACACTCTAGAAGATTCTTCACTCGATATTTGGTTACCTCAAAACAAGCTTTTGAAATTCGCGAAGTCTATTTATCCTTGAGTGTTTCATCAAAACCTAATATATCATTCCTTACTTCCTTGATTCGGATTTATTGCACATTTCCATTTATGTCCCACCTATAGCTCATAATCTCGTAATTATCTTAACCAACTACATGATTTATCCATGCTGTGGGGTTCTCTAATCTAGCTGCTACTAACTCAAGATAGTCATGATCAAATTTCATTTTGCGTAATAGAATCATACAAGGAACAAGGTTGCATAAACTATGGAGGAATCATAGTGAAATAATAGTAAAGCAATTGGAAGGAAGAAAAGTAAATGTTGCTAATATTGCATGAAGAGTAAAATGTGTTATGGGTCTAAGTAAATCAAGATAATACAAAAATAAAATGACAAGAATTGGGCAGTCAAGATAAATCACAAGGTTAAGCAATTAACGAATTTAGTAGATCACAATCAGTATCGGGTCGAAAGACTTGAGTCAAGATTTGACCTCCAAATATATAGTCAAAAGCATATCGGTACCATGGTATAGGTTATAGTTGAGTTTTTATGGCCCGAAAGTCGTACCATAAAAATAGAGTACAAGGGGACGTGTTTTAGTGGAACATGATATACCTACATGAAGGTGAGCTCGTCTAGGTCTTGCATGTGAAATTTGTGGGAAGGAAAAGTCTAGTGTTGTGCTCCAAATTTCAAAGTCACGATAGGGAACGCCGAATGATCAAAATAGAAAGTGGGTTTTCATAAGGTACTAATTAATGCTCGAGAATAAAAAGGTAAAAGCACGAAATAAAGATAATTTAGAAAATCTCGTAGATCAAGTTAAGATAAGTTAGAGGCGCAGTTTCTAGAGAGAAAATAGTCTCATAGATAAGGGTATGGTCAAGGGAACGACTCTAATCATTTCTAAGTTTCAAACAATTAGATGGTCACAAATAATGATCTAGATTTGAGGGAAGGTCGAGTAAGTCAAAGATATGTTATCGGTTTGGTCGATGACTAACTATACTTGTGTATATGCAATATCATAGTCATAGGTGGCATGGCAATCTAATATGGAATACTTCTATCTCACTAGGGTGACCTTACTTGCTTCTTGGTTCTCTACCAATATATGATATAATCTAAAATTTCAAGTTCCTCGAAATTTATTCAATAAAATTTTCAAGATATTTCACCAAATTTCCTATTCATCTTAGACTGTCAACTTTGATCAAAATTTTAAATCTTTAGTCAATCTCGAAACAACCCTTGTATATCGCAACTTGAATAATAACCCCCCCTTTTTTTTCCAAATCTTAAACTTAACATTTAATAAGTTTATTCATCGAAATTCATACTACAAAATGGAACGTTTAAATAACTCCCGAATTTTAATTCTATATCCTTCAAATGTATATCTAGCTTCCAATAAGTCACAACTACTCTTCAAAAGTAATTTCCCCTTTTTTCCAAATTTAAATATCCATAATCAAGGTTTTAAACTCGAAATCTAAATAACTTTATAAATCATAAATCATATGACGCAATTTAATTCAAAAATATTTTACCAAAATTTATCAATCTCCTCAAATTTTGGTCAATCGTAATTTTAAAATTTTATGATTCTTTTCAATCAAATTTATATCCCTCCAAAAGATGTATAGCTATAACTCAATAAGTCACAAATGTTCAAAGACCTTCAAAAATTAAAATGCAAAATCAAATCAATTTATTTTCTTGATCTAGCTATCCTCTTGTGTATACCACATTGTAATAGCAAAATAAAATTCCAACTATCCATTGAAGGCGGTAATATGCTACTATCCAACTTGAAATTAACTAGTTCTTAAAATCATACTTTCTAGAAAAAAATAAATTCCTTTATAACTCAAATAAAATTCCAATGCATATTAATTGCCAATGCAATCCATCTAGCCATGTGTTTAACCTATCGGCATATACTAGTGTAGTCATCTTTACTAAACACGAAACTAAGAATTTACGGTAGAAGGAGTCAAGCAAGATGTAAATCAAGGAGGTCGAACGAGAGTTCGGAATTTGAAGTCAAGAAAGAATGTCAAGTAGGTGGATGAGATTCTAAACTCTAATCCTATATTGCAGGCCCGTTGGGTACAGTCATGTAACTGAAACGGCAACTCGACCTACATGGGCCACCACAAAAATATGTAACGCCTCAGTCCCAAATACTTGAGACTAGATACGTATCATGCCAGCTGTATACATACAAGTAAATATATGACTCATATGTATACATAAGCTGTAAATGTAGAAAGCAAAGACACAAAATCTCATCCACGAAGATAAATAATGATATAAAAACAACTTTGAGTTTGTCATGTACACAATAGTTGGGCGGAGACAAATCCACTACCAACTAAATTAATTATGGAAAACTATACAAGGAAAGAATTGAGCAAGCGAGAGCAAGGGACGAGTCCAAGAGCAATCATCACGAAGAAAGGAATGGCCTTAGCTAGAGCACCTGCAAAAATTACGGAAACACACACCTGGAGAGATCACCAGGTCCTCAGAGGGACGTAACAAGACACATAATATCATGCCGATAAACTGAATAAATAAGCTCAACAGAAAAGTATGCATGAGTAAAGGTTCCTACCCATTCTAGGTGATATGCACTTTGAGGACAACGTTCTACGCAGGGGCTGTAACGGATTCACTCAAGCAAGTAATAGAGAGTGGCCAGCAAGTAGCGCTCATCCGAGACGCTATCGACCTGGGCAGAAGGTAGTGCTCATGAGAGTCATCCTCGGCCCAAAATGTGTGTAAAAATAAAATGTAGCCCCTACGCTGATAACTGTCCCCTCCCCCCAATGATACTATACATGTGTCGACTCCACGACACTGTTTAATCCTTAATAACTGCCAAGTCTTCTACACAAATCTATTAGTAGTTATATCCTAACACACGGCCTGTACGCGCTAATGATCAGTCAGCACGCAAGTCCGCATCTATATGTGACTCACAACTCACACACAATCCGTGGTACATCGAGACAGTTTATGAGATGCACTAAACCTACGATGGTCCCTTAACTCTAAGCCAATTGCATAAGTATAATAATTTGTATCTATATATGTTTTTGAAAGAACAACATAAAGAAAAAGCATACATGATATTGAGCAAGAAATTAAACAGTAAAGGCAAGGTGTCTTTCCTGGTGAGTCGCCTGGTGTGGTACGATGATCAAGATGTCATGTTTTGTCCAATAGCCGAGGTCCATGCGAACATGGCCTAAATTCGCGAGAGAATAGAAACGTGTGAGTAGTCGTGATCAAGGGGATAATCGAGGAGAATTTGTGGAGATAGATACATATATTAATTTTAGAAAATTATTTTTATAATACTTTCACGTAAATACTTGAAAATATTTTATATATACAATTTGGAAAAATATCTTTTTATTAGTCAAAATATACGTCTAAATAAATATTTGAAAAAAAATTGAAATTAGTTTTTAGGCTAAACTCACATTTAAAATATATAATATATATATTGTAGAAAAGTAACTTTTCGTTAGTCAAAATATTTTAATAAAATATATGAAGAATAATTTTAGGACTATTTAGTGGTGTCCAAATAATTTTGGAAAAATATGCGTTTATCAAATTTATTTAAATAAAACAAAAATAATACACTACTAATTCTAAAATAATAATACTAATAACAATGATAATAACAGTAATAATAATAATGATAATAATAATAATAATATACAGTAATGATAATAATAATAATAATAATATACAGTAATGATAATAATAATAAAACTAAAAATAATAATTTTAATAATAATAATAATAATAATAAATATTAACTAATATACTCTACTGTTCGTTTCAAAGAAAGTAAGTAAGAGGGAGAGAGAGAGAGAATAAAGGGTTTCGGGGGTTCTTACCAGAGCGGTCGGCGTGTCGCCGGCGAGGCCGTGTCTTCGACCAGCGAGGGAAGGCCGGGATCCGCGAGGCGGCGGCGGCTCGGAGGACGCGCCGGAGTGATGCGGCGCTCGGCGATGGGGTTTGGAGAGCGGCGGCGAAGGGGATTGCACCAACGATTCGTCGACGCTCGCCGAGATACGGCGGCGGTGGATGGAGCTCCGGCGGTCGGTCAGAGGAGTGAGGCTGCGCCTTGCCGGAGAGGGCGCGGCTCAGCGGAGGTCAGGACAGATCGGAGGAGTGAGGCACGGTGGGCTCTACGGCGGCGGATGGGGGTTTCTACTGTTGGCTGCTGCCCAGCGCGCGGAGGAAAGTGGAAGAAGGTGCGGGCGCTGGACGTCGGAGGTAGCGGCCAGTCGGAGGGTGCGACCAGCGGTCTCGTGGAGGCGCCGCAGCAGATCTGGGCGGTTGGCAGCGGAGGAGTTCGGCGCTCGCCCCGACATGGCGGCGCTCGGCGAGGCACCACCAGCGGTCGAGGTTAGGCTTCGCCTTCTTCTTACTTTCTGGTGAGGATGGTGGCGGTCTGGTGAAGGGGGTCCGGCGGGATGGTGTCGGAGGTGGTGTGGGGTGATGATGATGACGGAGATGGTGGTTTGGTCGGAGAGGGTGTGGCCAGTGTGGAAGGGGATCTCGCCGGAAGATGCGGGCGAGGGAGACGAGCGATCGTGAACTCTTGGTGCAGCGTCCGCCTGACACGGCTGTCGGTCTATCGTAGGAGTCGAAAGGCCTAGTTGGCGGGTTACAGTAGTAGGGGAGATGACGTCGAGAACATGGGGAGGGACTGGATTAGGGTGTCGTCGTGTCCGGAGTTGTGTCCCGACACGAGGTGGACGTCTAGTTTGTCAGACGGAAAAATGTATTTGTAAAAACACAATATAGTGGATGTAGAGGCACAGACACGATGCACAATATTGTGAAAATTTTATGGAGGAGTACACGATGCACAATATTATAAAAATTTTATGGAGGAGTACCTCTCCTATTTATAGGAGGTGAAAATTCCCAGTTGGATAGGGATTGGAAGAATTTAAATTCTCCCTAGATAATATCATATTATATTTTAAATTCGTTTTAAACTATTTCAATCCAAATCAAATCCAAACTAAATAAATTCTATACTTAATTTAAAATAAAGTCAACAAAATCTTTTGTAATTTAATTTACAATATTTAATCAAATATTAAAATTAACAAAATTTCAAATATCATTTTCATAATTAAATAAATATAGTAATAATTAATTTCAAAAATTACGATAAATACTTAAATATTAATTCATGAACTAGCTTTTATGAATAACAAAATATATTAATAAGCAAATGTCACATTTCGTAAATCTTTTGGAAATATTTCATATAAACCACAATTTTTCAAATCACCACTCATTTTTAAACGACGAACAAATAACTCCTTTTTTTTTAGAAATTAAAAATATCACATATTATTTGAACATGTACCTTTCCTATAAAAATAAAATTTATAATAAAATATTTTTCTAACATATGTACCTCGACACACATTCGCACTCGTCGAGAAATTACGAAACGTAATTCTCGCACGCTACACAAATACAAAAATGCGAATTCGTATGCGACGTGTAGATACGAAGTACAAAAAAAAATACAAAATATATTTTAAATAAAAAAACTGTAGTAGAAAATTAGGGGGCTTACATATCGTGTCCGACATGACACGAGGAGTCATAAAACTGGGCGAGTGGCTTGTCAGTCACTGCCCCGACCTCTACACCAAGTTTTATGGGTGCACGTGGCCTGTGCAGTGAGCACGACACGTGTGGCAGCAGGACACTCGAGACACGGTCTCGTGCTACGTGTCCGTATCAGTTTTCAACACAAAAACGACACAAGGATCGACTCAGACAAGAGGGGTTGTGATCTACACATATAGTGCTACAAGATCATTCAAATACATTTCAAAAATAGCAAAATAAATTCTATTATGGCATTCTAACAAACACTTACAAATAAAAAATAATACGTGTCCGATACGGACACAAAACCAATGCAAAACTTCACCAAACACACACCACATCTAGGGGAGACCTAGATCTAGGCTATCATGCAAAGAAATCAAGATTAAATGATAGTTTGAGGTGTTTATCTATAGAGTATCAAACACAAGAAAAAAGTCCCAAATAGGAAGATTCCTATTGCAAGTAAAAAGCTCCAAATTGTACCAAATCTGAGTTTTCTCTCCATAGAAAGCAAATAGAGTATGATTAGGTTCTAATGCAAGAAACTAGAGTCAAAAATAAATTAAAATGAAAGAGTTATGGATTGAGGAAGAAGGACCAATACCTCTTTCTTTCCAAAAGTTGTTGTGATGCAAAAGAGGCAAGAACTAGGAAGAGATATTAAATAGGGGGATTCCCTAGGAGGCCGGCCATGTAAGGATGAAATTAGGGTTAGGGTTGTGGCTAATGGGCTTGGGCTAAGTTTCAATGCTAAAAGAATCAATCCATAAGTAAAAAGTCCATGAACCTAAATCACTTATTCTCTATATGAAACTTGATTCAAAACTACTCAACTTGGGTTGACTTAAGTTAGACTAGGGTCCCACCATGCTAATCAAGTCACCATAGCTAAAATCAACATCTAGGTTAGTTCCAAAGTCTCAACTAGCAAAAGTCACAAATAACAATCACCAATGCAATAAATATCAAAATAATTCAGAGAGGTTAAATGACCAAAACACCCTCAGGCCAAAATGACAAATAAAACATCCTAATCATATGGTTGGGCTCTAGGTTAGACAGTCTGTAGGGTTTCACTAGCAAAACATCAAAATCACAAGTCACGATTTTAAATAGTTTTTAAAATAATTTAAAATTACCAGAAATCATATCATGATTTAAATGCCATAAATAATGATCAAAATTACAAAATTTCAAAATTATCCTCATTTTAGAAAACTGGGTGTTACAGAAGATATCTACTACTTCATCGTTCCAGCCAGAAATAAGGATAAAAAACTAATTATTTTCGGTCGAATAATTGGCGAAAGAAAGTTCGTTCCGGACTCTACTTCTCCCAAGCACAACACGGAAGATGATTATGACTCTGGGAAAATGCAACATTTCTGATATAGTTGGCAGGCCAAGAATATCATCCAGAACATGGGATATGACATCAAAAGCGACCAGGGGCTAAATTACGGCCGGGGACGACGGTTGCCAATACGACACTTTGCTCCTCCCGGCAAACTCGAGAACTACTATCAACGAAACAATGTTGGTTTGGGTTATGTCACTCCTCCAACAACTCCCGAAAGATCAGATGATGAAGCAGATCGTTGTTCTCATTCTTCTGATTCCTATCTCTGGGACTCAGACTCCAGCATTGGCAATATGTTCAAAGCAACTATGTACGTCAACATGGTTTCAGTTGACCAAATTGTGGACAATGTCCAATCGATCGAGCTTGAACAATGGGCTCAACAGATGGATACTATGTGGGAGCTGTGCTTCGAACAACGTTAACCACCTACCGAAGACGAAGTCATCCAAGTCAATTTAGGAGATGAATCATCTTTTAAACCAATCTTCATCAGCAAAAGTTTATCTGGTGATGAACGACAATCTCTTATACAGCTTATAAGAGAATACATCGACGTCTTTGCATGGAGCTATGAAGATATGCCAGACCTGGACCCTAAAGTCGCCATGCACCGCCTAAATATTTCGTCCAAAGCTAAGCCAGTGAAGCAGCAGCAACGACGATTCCGACCAGATGTCATGGAGGCCATCGAGAATGAAGTCAAGAAGCTCATTGCCAGTGGGTTCATTCGCAAAGAACAACACCCTGACTAGGTTGCCAACATTGTTCCAGTCATAAAAAAGAATGGTAAAGTTTGAGTCTGTATCGATTACCGTGATTTGAACTCTGCATGTCCGAAAGACGAGTTCCCTCTACCGATCACCGACGTAATGATCGACAATACTTGCGGCTTCGAGCAAATGTCCTTCATGGATGGGTTCTCAGGCTACAACCAGATCAAGATGTTCCCCGGCGATGATAAGCACACATCTTTTCGAACACCGTTGGGGGTATACTGCTTTACGGTGATGCCCTTTGAATTGAAAAATACAGGGGCGATATACCAGTGAGCCATGAACACAATTTTTTGCGATCATTTGCACAAAACAGTGGAGTGCTACGTAGACGATATCACAGTTAAAAGTCGTCTCAAGGGAAACTACCTCCAAGACTTGAGAACGGTGTTTAAACTAATGCGTGCACACCAACTCAAGATGAATCCAACCAAGTCTTTTCTGGGAGTCTCCAGCGGCAAGTTCCTTGGTTTTGTCATCACTTCAAAGGGTATTGTAACCACCATTTTTCTAAAATGAGGGTAATTTTGAAAATTTGTAATTATAACCATTTAATAATGATATTTAAACCATGTTATGATTTTTGGTAATTTTTAATTATTTTAAAACTATTTAAAATGTTGAATTGTGATTTTGATGGTTAACTAGTGTAACCCTAGAGACTGCATGACCTAGAGACTAACCATGACCATGGGAACCTAACCATGTGATTAGGATGACTAATTGTTACTTTTTAGCCTAAGGGTATTTTGGTCATTTTTGACTTATTAATGAAAATGAATTTTGATTAATTAATATTGTGCTAATTGAATTGTTAGAGACTAACCTAGTTTTGACTAAACCTAGATGTTAACGATGCTCATGGAGGTTTAGTTAGAAGGTTAGAGACTTAATAGTTAAGTTTGATTGACAATATCTAGATATTTCATAGTAGGATATTTATCCCTTAGGATATTTGTGAAAAAGAAAGCCTTAGGACTATTGGACCAATAGGAGGACTTGGAATTTGTTGGACAAAACTTAGCCACACATCTAAAACCCTAATCCTAACTATTCCTACAGCCATCAAGCCCATTCCCTCCCCATTTAATCACATCATCAAAGTTCTTACCTCTTTTTAAATACCTACTAAGAACCCTACTTGTGTTCTTCCCCAAACCTTCACCAATTCCTCATTTCTCCACCAAATTGGACCAAATGAATTGTGTTGGACTCCCCTACAGTAGTAGAGGCTAGTGGGGGCTTGCTTGCGAGAAGTGGAGCGCGTGTGGACATCGCTCGAGGAAGGCAACTTCTTATTTCGGGAGTCTATTCATTGAGGTTTCACCCTCAATAGGTAAAACCTATCAAACCCTAATAAATTCCTAATTTATTTCCATAGATGCATCCATTTAGGGTTTTCCTAGGTGTAGCCCAAGTTTGGTAGAAATTTGTGTCGATTTTGTGTCCGTATCGGACACGTATCGGTATTTTTAATTGGGTGTTCGATGAAATGCCACATAGGAAATTATTTTAGTAAAATTTAAAACTAATTACATCATTGTGTAGCCCTTAGTGTGTAGATCACAACCCTAATTGACTGAGTCGATTTTAGTATAGTTTGGACATGATTTTAGGGCTTGGACATGCAGCACGAGACACTGCATGGGGCTCGTGCGGCTGCCCTGCTGCTTGGGTATCCTAGCGGACACGACACGGCACCCCGACACATGAAAATTTGTGGGTGGGTGCGGGCAATCACTAACACTGTGCACATAAAATTTAAGGAGATATTATCGAACGGTTTGAGAAAAAACTCGACTGCACGGGTCGCACACACACATACGCACGCGAAAAAATCCACACTGATACGCCTCTCGTTTGAAGACACGACACGACCCCTACTAAATACATACATGTGTACACCCTCACCTATATCCCCTCTACCCTCTTACATGTGTACGTGACACTTGGTGCACTGTGTCGTGTCCACGAGGACACGAACACACCATACGAGCCTGTGTGCGCACAGTTCTGAACTGTGTTGTTTTTATGGTTTTGGACACCTCGTGTCCCCTTATATGGACATGAGACACCTCCTCCATGACACGTACACTTGGGACACGTGTCTGTTTGTCACTGTTTTAGGTTTTCGAATTGTTTTGATATTCAAATTGGGTTTTATGAGAGAATTCTGATACCTGTCGAGTTTTTCCAGTTTTGAATTAATGTGTAGAGTTGATATTTCTCAGAGATTTCTGCATTTCGAATCACCCACCTAATCCTCTGTTCTCTCTTAGAGCCCAGTCAAGTTCACATAGGATTCGGTCTCTACTAGATGCAACAGATACTAAATCAGTCCAGGTACTGAGTTTTGAGATCAAGCACTTGATTTCTAGATATCCTTTTTCCCTAATGTTCAGATTTCCTTGTGCATATGTATGTATATATATGCCTAAGTATATATATGTATATATGTATATATGTCTGTATTATATATATATGTATGTCTATATGTATGAATGTATAGATATTTATGAGTGTGTGTATGTATAGGTGAGAGGGGTTGGGGTTTGCAAAGATAATGCAAACTTGAGAGATAACCTGAGAGTATAAACCAGTGAAATGAAAATGGAGGTTTGAATTGAATTGAATAATAGAATTAAAATAGAGTGAGTGAAGAGATGAAGGAATGGGATGGATGGATAGATGGTTGAATAAAAGAATGAAGGGGGAGTTAACTGAAATTAGAGGAAGAAACAGCAGCTACCAGCAGCAGTATAGGGGCTGCACAAGACAGCCCCACTTGGCACTTGCCACCCCCTTTGGCAGCCTATTTTCCCCCTCAATCTCCCATAGTGTGTGTGTATATGTGAGTGTATGTGTCTGTGAGTGTGAAGGAATTGAGGGAGGGATCCTGGGTTTAGGAGTTGGCTAATAAAGAGTTCCCATATGGTTTACACTTGAGTTGGATCTTAGAGTATTGGTCCTTGCATCATTTGTGTGAGAACCCTTACCTTGTCTTAAGGTTCAGACCTTGAACACATCTGTGTTCAGTCCAGTTAGCCATGTGACCAGTTTTCCCTCTGTTTTATTGCATTTAGTGAATGTTCATATATATGTAAGGTTTTGTGATGTACATATTATATTATATTATATTAAGGTTGAGGTTGGGTAGTATGGATAAGGGTTAATGTGATACTTAGTATATATTTTGGGTTCAGAGTTCAATAGTCTTATAGAGCGTAGACATGTTATATATATATATGTAATACTCCTAATGTATGTTAAGGTATGACAATTGATTTTATGAAGTTGATACCTATATACATGTGATGATATACACATGTAAGTTTCAGTGGTATCATAGATTAGGATATGAAGTGGTGTCTGTACCTCCTATCTAGATGAGTGGTTATGTGGTTAAGTGAATATATGTTATAGAGTGTAGGGAATTATAGAGGGAAATAGGTAGAGGAGTATGGCAGCAGTAGCAGTAGGGTCTACTGAGCTCTGTATGGCATTACAGATGCAAGCTAATATGCCTTACAGTAGCAGAAAGCAGTAGCATGACCAGTGGTAGCAGCAATGAAGCAATAGGCATTGCAGTAGAGCCATAGCAGCAGTAGATAGTGGCTAGGCAGTTGTCCTGAGCTCACTTCATTGGCCACTTAAGTTGACCTTTAACCTTGAGCATATCAGAGGTTTGTTAAGGTTAGAGTGTTAGAATTATGCCAGATGTTAGTTTCAGATTAGTGAGAGGATGAAGGTTAGTTCAGATGTGTTAACTAGTGTATTAGGTTTTGAGTGTCAATAACATGGAGTCATAGTGGCTTTAGGAGTTAGTGTTGTGTCCTAGTGTGATTGTGATATGAGGTTACACATATATTAGTTAGAGTGTTAGGAGAGGGTATATTCATGATATATGTATGAGAGCCCAGGGTAGTTCAATATAGAGTTTAGATTATATATGAGTTTAATCTATTATGAGATAAGTGTTATAACACTTTAGCCTAGTACTATATGATATCCTAGGATATGAAAGTCTATGGTTTAGATTTGAGTTAGCCTATAGAGTTGACCAAGTTTGACCTCATAGTCTAAGTTGACTAAATTGACTAGATAGTTGACCTAAACCCTAGACTAGTTGACTAGTTTGACTATAGTTGACCTAGTTTGACTAGATTGCTGACCAAGTTGACCAAGAGTTGACTTTGACCTAGTTGACTTAGAATCATGTAGTTTGTATTGCAGATTTTTATTATTTCAATTTGAGTATTTAAATAACCTGTTTTACTCTAAATAGGACTCTGTGATACCAGTTCGGACATCCATTCATATCAGTCATTCAGGATGACAGGCGAGTACATTCTCTGATCATTTCATACTTGTTAGGATTTATATTCTTGCTCTAGGTTACTTTATATGATGCTGTCACGTTATTATCACGGATTGGTACTATATGGATCTTATCATACGATATTATCTTCCTCGGAGTGTATTAGATACAGTTGTCATGTGCTTTTCACGAACATCTTGTATTTCATGTACACCGCTTTCATGTATACTCTTTTACAATCTTATACTCTCATGATCATGTGAGCAAACATGATAAAAACCTCTTGTACAAGGTAACGTAACTTGACTAGATCCTTGTGTATTGATTGGGGAGGATGAGTAGAAAATGGTTATGTGATCAAATCTCATCTTGTACAATCTTGTGAACCCTTGTAAAATCTTGTACAATCTTGTAAAATCTTGTATATGTCCTAAACAGTTTATATAACCATCTCATGTTCTAAATCACAGGTTATTTACAGTTCTTACTTATCATGTATATAGATATTTCTAGTTATCAAATCTCTCTTATTTTTATACATATTTCTTTACAGTCCATGTATCTTACTCTTTTGTATATTTTATATTTTCCAATATGATATGAACTGCGTGAGATGTATTGTGCTCGCTCCCATCCTGACTGGACCTGTTGAAAATATTACAGATGATGATGGTGACTGTCCTACCTTCTATGGGGCACACGAGGGTGACCTTCAGGAGCCTGAGGAGCATCTAGCTCAGTAGAGGGTGCCAAGTCTAGTCTAGTATTTATAGTTTTCAGTTTGTATCGGATTGTTCCGATTGTTAGTTGAGACTTAGTTATATTTCAGGACTTGTATTTATTTGTGTTGAACATCTATTTTGTGTGGTGTGATAACTCTATTTATATTCAGTTTCTTCCTTTTATCTGATTCTATATCGTGCTCTATCTTTCCTAGACTTGTGATTGAGATATAGAGTTGAGATATTATATTATACCTCCGTACGGAGATGACAGGTTTATATATCTTGTTGTTAGATGTTAGAATTTATAGATGACCTATATAGTATTCTATCGTCGATACTGCGGCGTAGGCTGGACGTACCCACATTCTCGTGCCCCTAATCAGGGTACGGGTCGTGACAGGTATACACGTTGACCCGAAGAAAGTGAAGGCTATCCTCGATATGCATCCTCCAAGAAACCTCAAAGAGCTACGCGGACTGCAAGGAAGGCTAGCCTACATCAGACGATTTATTTTGAACCATTCTGGAAGATGTCAACCATTCACTCAGCTTATGAAGAAAGGCGTATCTTTCGTCTGGACTGAACAATGTCAACGCGCATTCGACGACATCGAGAAGTATCTCACAAGCCCCCCAGTATTGGTAGCTCCAATAATGGGGAAGCCTTTCTTACTATATATCTGCGCTATGGACCATTCTCTTGGCACACTATTAGCTCAGAAGAATGAAGGCAGCCATGAACAGACAATCTACTACCTCAGCCGCACAATGGTGGGTGCCGAGCACAGATACATACCTGTGGAAAAAGAATACCTTGTATTGGTATTTGCTATCCAGAAGATGCGCCACTACGTGTCTGGACAGACTATCCACATCATATCTAAACTCAATCCTCTCAGAATACTCATGACTAAACCGGGTTCTCTCAATTCCCGTTTAGCTATGTGGACAGTGCTGTTGACTCCATACGATATATTGTTCGTGCCTCAGAAGGCAGTAAAAGGCCAAATATTAGCTGATTTCCTAGCAGCTCATCCGGTGCCATAATCTTCCAAACTCTACGACGAAATCCCCGATGAAGTAGTGGAGTCTAACACTGCAACTGAAGAAATCCCCATTTGACGAATGTTCTTTGACGGTGCATCAAGAACATAACCTAAAGGAAATATTGTGGTTGGAGTAGGTGTCGTGCTCGTGTCACTCGACCATCTGGTTATATATCATGCATATTCTCTCGTGGAACCATGCACCAACAACGTGGTCGAATATAATGCCCTATTTTGGTCTACAATTGGCTAAACAATCGGGAGTTGACTATCTAGAAGCTTACGGTAATTCCAAGCTAATAGTTAGTCAAGTCCGAGGGGATTATGAAGTTCGTCACGAAGATCTCATCCCCTATCACAGAGCAACAATCGAGTTGGCATCTACTTTTGCTGGATTCTTCATCGAGCACGTGCCTCGATTACAGAATATAGAAGCAAATGCTCTAGCCGGTCTCGCTGTTTCCTTGACCGTCCCTACCAATACTCAGCAGTCGATCATAGTGTCTGGTCGAGAACTATTCTGTGTGAAAAATGTCTTGCATATTCTTCACAGTTACACAACGGAAACAAACGTCGATGTTAAAGACTGGAGATTTCCTTCCATAGACTACGCCGTCTATAGAATCCTCTCCGAGGACCCGAAGGAAGCAGTGTATATCCAAAGACGATCCCTCAGATTCTACTACGACTCAGCTACCAAGATGCTGTACCGACGCTCTTACGACGGGTTACTGTTACAATGTTTATCAGACACAGAAGCCAAACATGCACTCTGGGAGGCTCACGACGGAGTTTGTGGTGTACATCAACCAGGCCTCAAATTACAAGATTGCCTCAAACGAATGGGTTATTATTGGCTCACGATGATAGCAGATGCTGTTGAATATGTGAAAAAGTGTAGAGCCTGTCAGTTCTATGCCGATTTTATTCATCAACCTTCGGAGTTTCTACACCCGACGGCAGCATCTTGGCCTTTTGAAGCCTGGGGCATGGACGTCATAGGATCAATCAGCCCGCCATCTTCCAGAGGACATCGGTTCATCCTAGCCATAATCGATTACTTCTCCAAATGGGCGGAAGCTATACCGCTCACTGAAGTGAAGGCGTCAAACGTGATCAGTTTCATCAAACATCATGTTATCTACCGCTTCGGCCTACCTTGTAGGATCATCCATGATAATAGTCCACAATTCGTAAGTCATGCATTCTATCGGTTATGCGATAGGAATCGAATCCAAAATATAGCCTCTACTGCCTACAATCCAGCGGCTAACGGGCTAGCAGAAGCCTTCAATAAAACTATCATTAAAATTCTCAAGAAATTTATGTCTTCGAACAAGCGTGATTGGAATGAGAAGCTCGGCGAATGTCTATGGGCCTATCGTACAACGGTCCGGACTCTAACGGGCAGTACGCCATTCTCTTTGGTTTATGGGAGCGAAACAGTTCTTTCCCTAGAAATCCAGATTCTTTTTCTTCGAGTAGCCTTAGCCAGCGAGTTGGCTACCGAAGAAAGCTACCGTCTGCGTCTACAAGAGCTCGAAGCGCTAGACGAAAAATGCTTGTTAGCTCAGCAGCGTATTGAGCTATACCAAGCACGCCTTTCCAGAGCCTTCAATAAAAAGGTGAAGGAAAGAATCTTCCAAGTCGGTGATCTAGTCTTAGCAGTGAGAAGACCAATGGTCATGACGCACAAAACAAAAGGGAAATTTCAGCCTAAATGGAAAGGTCCTTTCATTACAGAATCGATGTATTCTAACGGTGTGTACCGACTAACCAAGCCTGATGGCGACTTGCTCATGATGCCTATCAATGGCAAGTTCCTGAAGAAATACTATGTGTAACCTTCTGTAAATAGTGTTCATATATGTCCAGTCATGTAAATGTACAGTACGATGTTTATGTGATTCGGAGAAAAAATTCTAATTATTATCCGTATTTCAAGAGTCTTGAATACGCCTTAGATAATAGGTCCTCTAAAATATTTTCCCCAACGAAATCATTCCCATTTTTGACTCTGTCCAAACTCGGTTTGACGAAAATAAGTCACGTCCCTATTACCTCTGAATTATTTTTCGATAATTATTTTTCCAGTAAAATGATTAAGAAATATTTTTCCACGTCCATATAACCTCTGAGCAAAGCATTCATCAAGGATAATCACGTCCATATTACCTCCGAATTATTCACTCCCACCTAATGTTATATATCTTTTCATGTCCATATCACCTCTGGTCAGATATAGAACATCTTCTGCTATTACATCCATATTACCTCTATTAGCAGCTTCGTTCAACCTATTATCTATATTCAAAAAAAAAGTTGAATATAAAACAGATAATGGGTCCACATCAAATTCCTCCAGCGGAATATCCATCGGAAATATCCTTACTACGTCCACATTACCTCTGGTTCCGACATTTCACAAAACCACATTCATTCTTTATTCTTTACTTGAACGTCTATTAAGAGACGAGAAAAAAAGGGTACAAGAGCCTTGACGGCTGAAGAAAAAAAACAATTACAAAACAAAAAGTCTAAGGGATACATAGTCGATTGATATTGTCCCTTAGAGCCGCGATTTCGGCTTCAGACTTCGCGGTAGATCGGCGACGCGCCTCTTCTTGACGAGCGAATTCATCCTCGAAAAGGATTAGACTCAGATGCTCTCCCTCCAACTTCACCAGCTGTTCTTCTAAATGGACAGAAGTGGTGGCAGTCATGGCAGCCTGAGCCAAGTAATCCTCCCGCTCAGATGTTGCAGACCTCAAGTCGGCTTCCAGTTGAGCAATCTCGCTCTTGATCTGCGTGATGTGATTATACTTCTCAGTGACCTGTGCATCCAGTTTATTTTTCGAGGCAGCATGCGCCTCACTTGCAGCGTTGAACTGACCATACTGGTCAGCCAATTTGCCGATCTCTCGAACGAGGGCGTCCTTCCTCGCCTGGAAAGTAGCCTTCTCCTCCGCGAGAGCCGTGATCAAAGCCTCATCTTCTGCGCGGAACAACGACGTCGGGCTCCGCTGTTTGGTATCCCAGAACCTGGCCACTTGACCCTCCAGGTCATTCAGAACTTTTCTCATAGTATTAGCCCGCTCTTCATAGCCGGCAATGCTCTCGAGGGCCGCCACTTGGCATTCGACAACAGCCTTCACAGGGCCAAAGGCAGCATTCCGATTCAGGACTCCAGGAAGCTTTACTTTCTGCACAGAGTAGAAAGCTTTGACGACTTCCTGGGCCATCTCATCGTCTTCAGTAGAGGTCGTTGGGGAGGAGGCTTGGAGAGTTTCTTCTGCTACATGAAGGGATACCTGATAAGAAGTCGAACCTGACAAGAAAATATATATATATATACATCAGTAACCAAAAAAGGGAGAAAATACGAAAGAGTTTTAATTTTGTACCTTCAGCTTGCTCAGTACCAGCCTGGGCTACGCCATCAGTCTTGGCTTCAGGGAAACCAAGAGCAGGCCCAGATTGTTCAAGAAGAACAATATCAAGGCCCCGAGCCGCATCAGGCCTGATATCTTCCACAATCCCAGTCGGAACGGAAGCGAATTCAGCAACAGCCCCCTCAACAGGATGTTCAACCTCGCCTTCTGTAGCCGATACCGGCTCACTAACAGCTTTCTCCGCAGCAGCAAATTTGGAGGAGCCGGAAACAACTTATGTCCCTTCCCCAATGCCTGGGATTATCTTCGCGAGGGGTTCCTTCCCCTTGTCTACAAGGGAACATACAGTCGTGGTCAGCCTCACGAGGAGCACACAAAATCGAAGTCAAAAAATCTCATCCGAAGAGAGGCGCAAAGATCATGTACCCGCAGGAGGATGAGCTGATTGGACTTGATTCTCATCTAAGTCTCTCATCACGGCTCCAATCGCAGACATATCCCCAAAAAAAATGTCATAGGAGGGACTGATCTTTTGGTCATCGTCATGGTCTGGGCCTTCACCCTGATCATCCCATCGCTCGACCCTTACAGCTGAGGAAGAACCGCCCTCATCCATCGTTCGTGGACGAGCAGGGGACACTATCGTCACGTCCACTTCCTTAGATAAGGAGGCACCCACCTCAGCTACAACTTCAGGGTCATGTGCAAAGGACAAACGTAAGGGTGAGAAAGACTCTAAAGGTTTGACCAAAATAGCTATGGAGTCTAGGAAGGGATCTACCTTCCGAATGGTAACGGCCTGCAACGTCGTCTGCCGAAAAGACCGTCTGGGAGGAGGCGAGCCGGCACCCACGTTTGCGACCTTCTTCCTCCCCCGGGAAACAACTACCTTCTTCCTTTTAGGCCGTACAACCAGTTCGGTTGATGCTTTCCACTTATGAGGAATGTCGGGAAGAGGTTCTTCAGTATCCTCTCTCCAAGGCGCTGCGACGATAGGCTCCTCAACAACAACTCTCTGTTGCGGCGCTGCACCCGGTTCTACTGTGGGCACTGCACCTTCCTTTCTGCTACTCCCCATCATGCGCAATCGTCCTATATCAGCGAGGGTAGGGGCAAGCCTAGTCCTCGATATAAATCTATGCTCATGGTCATACCGAGAAGGAAGGGTATTGACCTAACTATAGAACTTAGCAGCAGCAAAGAGCATGTGGGTGTCGGGTTTATCTTCGGGCAAGGTAAAAACTGTCCCTGTACATCTAGCATTGTAGTAGCCCCATGCACGTGCCCCGTCGATCAGACTCCCTATCGAATGGAGATGAGGACTGGGATTGCCCAAAAGAAGCTGGCTGTAGCCGAATTGCCGTACAAAACAGCTCGACAAATAAGGTTCCAGGAAAGTGTGGTTCATGTTCCTGAACACCAGATGGGAAGGCCTAATGGATTGGAGCCAACGAAATGTACCAATAGGAAGGCTAGTAGTGAGTGCTCCCTCATCTACTAGGGTGTCTCCCGTGCGACCACTACCAGACGGAGGCGATACTCTGAAGAATTCATAATTCTGCAGAAAAATCAAAGCCCTCCTGCAAACAGGCACCCCTGTAACAGTCCAATCCGTGTCTCTGAACCTCCGAAGGAAGGCATCTCCCGCCAAAGAATCTGTCACCAGCCCGACGTTCATCAATTTGGGACAATGCAGCACCAGCCACCCCATCAGATAGTGGACGGGTAACTCAGTCCTAGCAAAGTCCTTCCTGCCTTCGGGTGTTATCGCGTTCACAACAAAATGTCGCAAACCCCGTTGGATGGCACTGACCATCGCTGGAAGCAGAGCAAGATGGCGTCCAAAGGCCAGCTTTACAGCCGGGAGTATCATGCCCCGACTTATTCTCTCAATAGACCCTGAACCACTAGGGACTACGCAGTCACGAAGCCATATCATCAGGAAAGCAGCTAGCACCGCCTTTTCTGACATCTTGAACTCGGTTTGCCTGAAGAAATGATAAATTGGGAAGTTTTTCTCAGGATCATCACTATCTTCGGCATCCACAGCCCCGTGTGTAGCTTTCCTTCCCAAATTTTTTTGAAATATTTTTTATTATTTATTTGATTTAAATGGTGATTTTATGATATTTATAAATAATTATTTAGTTAATTATTACAGTAGATGACTTTAGCCATGGTTGAGTTTTGAAGTACAAGACGGCTAGGAATCATGACACGGATAGTACAGTAGCATGCTTTGACTAGTGTTTAGTCATGGTAGGGGAATGCCAAGCCATAGGTGTGTCCTAACTAGAAAAACTAGGCCAAGTTACGACCTAACCTCTAAAGACGTTTTAATTATTTATTATTTAAATTTATTGACTCGTAGAAGATCCGATTGTACCGGACTAGTCCGGACCGGACCCGAACCAAGTCCAAGCCTACGTAGTCGGGTAGGATGTTCAGAGACGACCATATAGATGCATGTTGTATTGGCATTTTACTTTAGTGATTTAGAAAGCATTTTGGAAATGATTGTTATATATGTATAATTTATATCCTAAATATTCTTGCTATTAGTGTAGAAGCATGGAAAAGAATAGGAATTTTTATGCGGCCCAGAATCAACATAAAACTTCATGCGGCTCAAAACCTGGGGAGTTTCATGCGGCTCAAAATCCTTGGGAGCTTCATGCGGCTCAAAAAGCTTCATGCGGCGCATGAAGCTTCATGCGGCCTTATGCGGTTCAAAATTTGTCTATACAGCTGGCCATAATGACTCTGACATAAAGGCAACAGCTCTGACAGAGATGATGGCTCTGACATAAAGACAAGACATGACATGCTCTTAAAAAGACGAGAAAATCATCATGATATTCGGCGCAGTTCACAAATTCCAAAGACAACTCTTTATGCGGATCGCCTATGCGACCTTCATGCGGCTCAGCATGCGACTCAGTCATGAGACCACTCTCATGCGGCTCAGTCATGAGACCACTCTCATGCGGCTCGGTCATGAGATCTCCCTCATGCGGCTCGGTCATGAGACCACTCTCATGCGGCTCGATCATGAGACCACTCTCATACGGCTCAGTCATGAGACTAGTCTCATGCGGCTCGACCATGAGACCACTCTCATGCGGCTCGGTCATGAGACCACCCTCATGCGGCTCAGTCATGAGACCACTCTCATGCGGCTCGATCATGAGACAACTTTCATGCGGCCTGGTCATGAGACACTCTTCTTGCGGCTCGGCTATGTGACAGTCCTTCATGCGGCTCAGCCAGGATGCATCGTTCATGCGGCCCGCCACAGAGTAGCAGTTGAGACACGTGGCAAAAATTGACCAAGTCTTAACAGTTCGGATTTAGTGCAACAAACAGATCATGATCAATCTTAACCAATCCCCAGCTGTCCACTTCTCGAGACACAGTTACAAGGATGTGGCCCAAAATTAACCACGTGGCTGTACACCCCCATTACTCATGAATTCCTATTAATAGCAAGGTGCTATTCCCTTGCACACACACAGAGACATACAGAGAGATATACACACACCCAGGCAGAGAGAGAGAGCATTTCTTCACCGGAGCCGAGGTTGCGTTCGATCGTCCAAGGAGTAAGGCAGAGTTGATAGCACTTTTTCGAGCCTCAACCGTCACCCCCCAGAATCAAAACTAAACAATTGTACTTAGATTACTTTTCCTAGGTTTTATTCCTAGGCTCTCTTTTGTACAAACGAGTTTGTAATTGTGAGTTAAAGTTCAGTCCTCCTATAAAACTGTTCTGTTCTACGACAATCAATGGCAAACACGATGGCGACTCTGCTGGGGACTAACTTCTCCACTGCTGAGAAGTTGGTGACGCAATCGAACGCAGCCAAACTTGGCTCCACGAAACATATGCTGGTTATTTGCTTCGACCAGCAAGCGTTTGAAGAGATGCTCTCCGAGGGGAGCGTTAGCCCCATCCAGAAGCGAGCCGACCCAAAGAAGGCCCGCAGGGAGTGGAGGCCCAAAATCGTTGCCCCTCTCCAAGCTCTGAAAGAAGTGTTCTTTGCTGTCCAAGACGGCGAAGAAGGCTCACATGCGGCCCCACTTCAGGCCGCAGAGGACCATGCTCTCCCCAAGTCGGACAAAGGAAAATACTACGATGCTGGACTTACGGGAGCAAATGGAAACTCTATGCGGTCCAGGAAGAAGCCGCATAAGGGTGACAGCCGCATACAGAAGGCTCATGCGGCCACCAATCTCAGCCGCATGCAGAAGGCTCATGCGGCCACCAATTCCAGCCGCATGCAGAAGGCTCATGCGGTCACCAATCCCAGCCGCATGCAGAATGCATATACGGCCACCAACCCTAGCCGCAGGAAGATGACCTATGCGACATCCAATCCCAGCCACCAGCCATCTGCTCTACATGGCTCGGGTTCAATCTTCGATCGCCTCTCATGCGGTCCTGACATCAGAAGCTCCAATGAGAATGTGCCAGATTCTAGGCGGCACAGTTTGGACTCTTCCTACTATGCGCCCTCGGGTGCTAGAGCGAAGAAGTCTAGGACAGCATGGGCTCGTCGAGCTCAGTCAGCTGTCCCAACCTCTGACCATCAGAGAGTCCCGCTAATTGTTATGCGGGCCTCTGATGGAAAGTTGTACAGAACCGCCCGTGTCCAGCCCCCGGCGGCAAACAGACAGGGTGGTTTTCAAGAGTCTTCCAACAATGATCGAGGGCAAGTGCTTTTACTAGCCCCGCATCTGGGAGCAAACATAATACCAACACACTCGTGCGCTCGGGATTCCTGGGCCTACAAAACGAGTGTAAAGGTTGATCGAGATGTACTTGAATTACGAGATATGATTCTTCACAAGCGCAAGGAAAGAGAAGAAACCTTGGCATGCAAAGAGTCCTTCCAGGGACATCACTGCACTCAAGTCATTATCAACTGCTGCTGCAATAAGACAGCAGTACAAGAGGACCGGCAGTCCGTTTTCCAACGATTGCAGCAGACAGGACCGGTCCTAGAACAAAGCTTGGGAGACGAAGCGCTTCCTTTTGCCTTCTGTAACTCTGCTCGGATGGTCCCTATCGGCAAAGGAGGGAAGAAAATAAATACCTCCAACCCGATGATCTCAACCAGCGCGACCAAGAAACTCTCATCTAAACGGTTGTCAACAGCTGTCACAGGAGGAGTTTATCAAGGTACCCGCTCTAAGACGAAATCTTCAACACTTGGAGATTCGTCATCTACATCCCTGGGGGTAGTTGAAGTTGGGGGTAGCACTCCTCAGAACATCCACAACAATCTGGTGTTCCAAGAAGAAGAACCAGGGGAAACAATCCCTCCAACAGATACAATGGAGTCTGACGTCCCTGAAGACGTCCAAAAATCCTAAGACGAGGTAACCTCCTATGCAGGGGGTGGCACCTCCTCCGAGTTCGAACCAGAGGAGAACATTCCCACATACCCCGACGACTTCTCTGTGCAAGGGTATGATTCAGAGGGCACATCTTCTACAGTGCCTTCCACTTCTCCTCACGTGAAGACAGTATTCATGACTGAGAATGATCAAGACGGTCCCAGTGATCGGCAGCGCCTCGACACTCTCGAGGCCATACTTCATACCTTGGTTAAGTCAGTGGACGAGATCAAGGCGGCCCTACCGGCTCTACAAACAAGGACACCTGGTCAAACAAGCATGGGTCATGCCGCCAATACAGACTCAAACACGACCACACCAACCCCGTGCAACAACCCATCCAGAGTATCGGCTCCTACTACTGCAGAAGAGGCCAGGGAGGCGAGAAGAGAAGTCCAGGAGCTTCGGGCAATGTTTTACGCAAACCTCTCTGGACCTCAGGATACGATAGCCGTATCCCGCTGCATGGAGAGATGTCCCCTTCCCTCCATGATACAAACTATTCAACATCAATCCATATGACGGAAAGACCTCTGCGAGCCGGTATATGACCTACTTCGAGGTTACAATAGACCATCTGTCGTATGACGACCCCATCCTCACGAGGTTATTCATTAGGGCATTAGAGGGGGTCGCGTTCGATTGGTACCGCAACTTGTCGGATAACTGCATCCATTCCTTTGCCGGCTTTAAACATATGTTCCTAGAAAGGTTCTACGAGGTGGGACAAGATGTGACAATGTCAACCCTCATGGACGTTGTCCAAGGAGAAAAAGAGCTGACAAGGAATTACATTGAGCGGTTTCGCCAAACCGCGATGAAATTGCCCTCCGGTAATCCAGACACTTCTTTAATTGAGATTTGCCAAAAGAGGCTGCTTCCCATAATTAGCCTCTGGATGGACGAAAGTCAATTTAAAGACTGGAAGACCTTCATCATCAGCACCACTAGCGCAGAAGCAAAGCTGAAGAAGGCTTGCCAACTAGGGATGCATTTCTCGGATGGAGAGGATAAGGGCAAACGCCCTAATACCAACAACAACAACGGCGGTAATTCCTCTAACAATCGAGACACCAAAGGCAAACAGGCTATGGTGGCCGATACAGCCCAAAAGCCTGAGCCAAAGCAGGTAGAGAAGCAGTAGCCTCAGGTGACTTATTCCTTCGAGGATAGCCATATCAAGCCCATCTTTGACATGCTCTTGCAAGGAGATAGAATTCAACTCCCTCCGCCGAGACGTGAACCTCGACCTGCAGAGATGGAAAGCCCGAAGTACTGTCACTTCCACCGCTACGTCCACCATGCTACTCAAGACTGCTTCCAATTGAAGCGGTATATCCAGAACCTCATCGATTCCAAGGCTCTGGCCATTGATTTTGAGGAGGTAACTGTGGCTGCCAATATGGTGTCAGTCCAATTCGGTAGCTTTCCTACAATGAGGACTCAAGATGGCGTAGTACCCATCCTCCAGGCAACAATGGAGGTCACCAATCTTCTACCTTCCCGAGACCAGACGACTGGGCTGGTGCCCCTCACTACGTCAAGAGGGGAGGTCAAGTGGGTCCACCCGGACTTGGTGACTGAAGTAACAAAGTCAGCATCATACCCTACCGGCAAGAAGAAGGGCAGGAAGACTAAGTGCTGCCACACAATCTCAGCCGGTGTCAAAGAAGCGACAGCTGTCGTTACTCGGTCCGGTGCACAATCTCAACCCATGCCGGTTAATTCGGCTGAAGAACGTCAGCCGACCACTTCTGATGCCCCAGGACCTTCTCAGCCTCTACCGGCCGACAAGCCTAAGCCAAAGGAGACCCACTTCGACAAGCCGCTCCGTAAAGACACACCTCAGGGGCTGGAGAGGTCCTACAATTTTGACATCTTAGCACAATTGGCCAACACACCAGCCAAATTGTTATTATATGAGCTCTTGAGGCTTTCCAAGGACGTTCACGTCGCACTGAGCGAAGCACTCCAGAATGCTGACGCTTATTTGGCTCAGGTCAAGCTTACAGGGGAGAGCTCGCCAGCGGATCTCCAGGACAGCGCTTGCACAGGTGCAATGCCCAACATTGTATTCATTCCGCAGGATATGCCCATCAAGACCAACCTACACGATCGCCCTCTGTATTACACTGGATACGTCGGCGACATCAAGGTAGATCGGATGCACATTGATCTCGGTTCTTCAATAAGCATCATTCCGAAGAGCTTGCTTCACCTCCTACGCATCCCTATGTATTGGCTGATACCTACCAGCACCGCCATCAGTGGTTTCAATTCAGGGAGAAGCTACCCTATTGAAAAGATTCGCCTGAAATGCCAAATTGGCGACCTTCAGTCGGAAGTGACTTGCTATGTCATAGACGCAGATACGTCCTACAACATTCTCCTGGGGCGTCCGTGGATACACAATTATATGATCATGCCTTCCACATTGCACCAGTGCTTCAAATATATCGACAAATACAGCTTCGTAAAGACGAAATTTGCCGACATCGATCACTTCAAAGGGGTTGAATCCTACTATTCGGATTCCTATCTGTACGAGAAATCGAAAAGGTACTTGATCAAAGAGGATGCTCAAGAGCAGACGGAGGCTACAATACGATCAGAAGAACCTCTGAAGATCCATCTCCAGCCTCATAAACCAGGCAGAACTGCACCTATTGTAGCCGCTCTGCGTAAAGAAGCAACTAGTCTTCCGGTGCTCATCGCACAAAAGGAGCAGATGGTTATCCGACTTCCAAGGTCTAGCCAAGGGCCGAGACCCACTGGGGAGCCGCTGACAATCAGACTGCCAAGAGCCGGCCAACAACAATCAGAAGAGATCAATCCTTCTGTTAAGCCGATGATCATTCGTCTTTCCAGGATAAGTCGACAGCCAAGCGCTAAGCCAAGGACCGCTAGTGAGCCAACGACTCCACGTCCAACACCAAGTGCTAAGCCAGGGACCGCTAGTGCACCAACGACCCCACGTCTTGCACCACCAGTAGAACCTTTGATGATCAAGCTGCCCAGGTCATCCTTCCAGTCTTTATTAATATAGGGGGTGGCTGAAGAGGAGTTAGAGCTAGCCAAATATGTGGCTGCGTACACTGATGTTCCTTCTGCTGATGATGTAATACCACCAGAAAAGATACCTTATTTTATCAATAAAGGGCTATCTTTGAACTACCTCGAGCTTAACAAGCTCCGTATAATGTATGCTATGGAACACGGTATAGGCACCAACTTACACACACAAGTGATGAATGTCTATACCACGAACCAACTTACTCCCGTGGAAGGCACTTGCTTCATAGTCGAGGGAGAAGATCACCCAATCATCTTTGGCCGAAAGAATGGTCAACAGTCCTTCAGGCCAGAGGAAGTCGATCTCGAACCCGACACCGGAAGACTACCTCTTTATCTATATAGCTCCCGCTCCAAGTACCTCATGCAAAAACAAGGGTATGATATGGAGGCTACGCCAGGCTTGAACTACGGTACCGACCGACGATTACCTTTACAATTGCCAGTCTCGGCTGAAAAACTACGGAATTATTACAGCAAGACCAGACGTGGTCTGGGCTATGTTACACCTGCAACAACTCCGGAGAGCTCGGATAAAAATGTGAATGGCATTCACATTCGACTGGATCATCCACTTTCGATTCGGATGTCAGCATCGGGGACGTACTCAGGCAAGCTTGGTCTGTCAATACGGCATTTGCTGATGCCTATGAAGAAGACGAATACGTACCCAAACTTCTCGAGTTAGAGCTTTGGGTTCAACAGCTAGATGCACAATAGGAGAAGCATTTTGAACAAAAAGATCCCCCTATCGAAGATGAGGTTATGCAAGTTGACCTCGGCGATGAATCCTCTCCAAAGCCAATCTTCGTTAGCAAAAGTCTGACGGACGAAGAACGGGAGTCGTTATTACAACTCGTCAAAGAGTATATTAACGTGTTTGCCTGGAGCTATGAAGACATGCCAGGGCTAAACCCTGAGGTTGCACTCCATAAGCTCAACATTCATCCGAACGCAAAGCCGGTCAAGCAACAGCAACGACGGTTCCGCCCAGACATCATGAATTCTATCGAAGCTGAGGTCAACAAACTAATAGCCAGCGGCTTCATCCGTGAGGAACAACATCCAGACTGGGTCGCCAACATAGTACCAGTCCTCAAAAAGAATGGGAAGTTCCGAATTTACATCGACTTCCGAAATCTGAACGAAGCATATCCTAAAGATGAGTTCCCTCTTCCTATTACGGATACAATGATTGACAACACATGTGGCTTTGAGCGCATGTCGTTCATGGATGGCTTCTCAGGATACAACCAAATCAAAATATTTCCTGACGACGAAAAGAATACATCATTCCGAACGCCAATTGGTGTGTACTGCTACACAGTCATGCCCTTCGGTTTAAAGAATGTCGGCACCACATATCAACGAGCTATGAGTGTCATCTTCAGAAATCACCTGCGTAAGACAGTGGAATGTTACGTCGACGACATCGCCGTCAAAAGTTGCTCTAAGGAAGATCATCTGCACGATCTGAGGACAGTATTTGACCTGATGCGAGCACACAACTTGAAGATGAATCCCACTAAATCCTTCTTGGGCGTATCCAGCAGAATTTTTTTAGATTTTATCATTACCGCCCAGGGAATCCATATAGACCCTGAAAAGATGAAGGCAATCATGGAGATGGGTCTCCCGAGAAATCTCTGAGAACTCAGAGGCCTTCAAGGGAGGCTAGCTTATATCAGGAGGTTTATCTCTAACCTCTCCGGACGATGCCAACCATTCACACACCTCATGAAGGAAGGCATCTCCTTTGTATGGGATGAAGTGTGCCAACGTGCCTTTGATAATATTAAAGAATATCTGTCGAACCCTCCAGTCCTGGTGGCCCCGGTCGCTGGAAAGCCGTTTTTGCTTTATGTACGAGCGGTGGAGCATTCCTTCGATGCTCTACTAGCATAAAACAATGATGCGGGGCATGAACAAGTTATCTATTATCTCAGCCGAATGATGGTAGGGCCTGAGCATAGATACACCATTGTGGAAAAGGAATGTCTCGATTTGGTGTTCGCTATTCAGAAAATACGACACTATGTTACAGGACAGACCATCCATGTTATATCACGAGTCAACCCCCTCAGGGTCCTTATTACCAAACCAGGTGCACTCAGCTCACGTCTTGCTACCTGGAAGATATTATTGTCCCCCTACCACATGATCTTCGTCCCGTAGAAGGCTGTTAAAGGTCAAGCTCTGGCAGACTTTTTAGCGGTCCATCCAGGTTCGGAGTCAACCAGAATATATAAAGAGATTCCCGACGAGGTTGCCGATTCAAATATGGCTTCCCATGATACCGTCTGGCGAATGTTCTTCGATGGTGCTTCAAGAACCGGGCCCAAGGACAATATCGTTGTTGGGGTCAGAGTGGTACTGATTTCTCCCTCTCGATTGGTGATCAATCGGGCATACTCCCTCACGAAACCTTGTTCAAACAACGTGGCTGAGTACAACACCTTGGTTATCGGCCTCCAACTTGCAAAGGAACTGGGGGTAGAGTACTTGGAAGCATATGACGATTCACATTTAATCGTTAATCAGATCCGAGGTTCATATGAAGTTTGCCATGAAGACATGATCCCCTATCATCAAATAGCAATCGCCATCATTACGTCCCTGAAAGGGTTCTTCATAGAACATGTTCCAAGACTCCGGAATATTGAAGTCGATGCCCTAGCAGGACTTGCCGCTTCTCTTGCGGTTCCAAATCATACTCATCATTTGATGGACGTAATAGGCTATGAATTGGTTTGTCCTAAGAACAACGTGCAATTTGCTGTGAGTTACTCTGCCCTGGCGGTCGACAAAACACAGGACTGGAGACTTCCGTTTATTAACTTCGTAGTGTACGACATCTTGCCAAAAAAATTAAAAGAAGCCACTTCTATCAGAAGACGTTCTCTCAGATTCTTCTATGATACAGAGACAAAAATGCTGTATCGGCGATCCTATAATGGGTTGTTGCTCCGATGTTTGTCAAATACAGAAGCCAAAAAAGCTGTACGCGAAGCTCACGAAGTCGTTTGTGGGGTCCACCAACCTAACCCGAAATTGCAAGACTGCCTTCGCCGGATGGGCTATTACTGGCCTACGATGGTAGCAGATGCGATAGATATGCAAAAAATGTAAAGCTTGTCTAGTCCACGCAGATTTCATATACTAACCATCCGAATTCTTACATCCGACAGTGGCATCCTGGCCATTCGAGGCATGGGGAATGGATATTATTGGTCCCCCCGCCTTCGTCCAGAGGACATCGCTTCATACTCGCAATTACAGACTACTTCTCCAAATGGGCGGAAGCTGTTCCACTTGCAGAAGTGAAGACATCAAACGTGATCAGCTTTGTCAAGCATCACGTCATCTATTGCTTTGGACTGCCTCGAAGGATCATCCACGATAATGGTCTGCAGTTCGCAAACCATGCCTTCTATCGATTTTGCGACAAACACCGAATTCAGAATGTTGCTTTAACACCGTACAACCCGACGGCTAATGGTCTGGCTGAAGCATTCACAAAATAATAATCAAGCTTCTCAAAAAGTTCGTGTCCTCAAACAAACGCGACTGGAATAAAAAGCTTGGCGAATGCTTATGGGCGTACCGTACTACAGTCCGGACAGCCACTGGGAACATACCATTCTTTCTGGTATACGGGAGTGAGGCAGTTCTCCCCTTGGAAACTCAAATTCCCTCGCTCCGTGTCGCCCTCACTTACCGATTGACGACGGATGATAATTACCATCGTCGACTACAAGAGTTGGAGGCCTTAGATGAAAAGCGCATGCTAGCTCAACAACGAATTGAGCTTTATCAAGCACGCATCTCTGGAGCCTTCAATAAGAAGGTCAAGCTGAGAACATTCCAAGTAGGCAATCTCGTCTTGGCAGTTCGGAGGCCGATGGTTATGACTCACAAAACTGCCGGCAAGTTCTAGCCAAAGTGGGAAGGCCCATTTATCATCGAGGCTGTATTCTCCAATGGTACATACCGTCTCGCAAAGCAAAACGGAGACTTGCTCATGATGCCCATCAACGGCAAGTTCCTGAAGAAATATTATATCTAAACGACATCCGTCGAATCAACAGGATTGTTGAGTTATGTACCCTTAAGTACCGCTGAACTTAAACCCTGGTCATTCCAAATGAATCCATATCGCATCTTCTGGGTAGTGAGTCATGTATGATCATACCTCTGAACTTTCTCCCTAAAAGAGCATCTTCCTCATAATCTATTACCCGCGCTTTCAGCGCATAAAAAGGGTAACAAGTCCACAAAATTCCAGAAATAACCACGTCGATGTCACCTCTGAGTTGTTTCTCTTCCATCATAAATAAATCACCCCTTACGTATGTAGAAGCATGGAAAATATCAGAATAATGCTCTATGCGGCTCGGAACAAGAGAACCCCATGCGGCTCATACAGGAGCAGTCCCATGCGGTTCAGAGAGACCCTCGGTCTTATGCGGCTCGGGACAGGAGAGTCCATGCGGCTCATGCAGGAGCAGTCCCATGCGGTTCAGAAAGACTCTCAGTCTCATGCGGCTCGGAACAAGAGAACCCCATGCGGCTCATACAGGAGCAGTCCCATGCGGTTCAGAGAGACCCTCAGTCTCATGCGGCTCGGGGCAGGAGAGTCCATGCGACTTACATAGGGACGGTCCCATGCGGTTCAAAGAGTCCCCCAGCCGCATGCGGCTCAGAAGTACATGCGGCTCACATACGACCAACAGAGATATGCGGCTCGATCAACAGCACGTGTCCCTGGGGGATCCCTTCACACAACTGGCCATCAAGTAATGGCCTTATTTAATGCTCTGATTTGACAGCTGACGGCTCTGACATGAAGTGTCATGATGGTCCTGTCATAATGACAGACTCTTCGGGAACAGAAGAAAATCTCTGATACGATCCAAGATGGCCACGTGGCTACTCCCATGCGGCTCAATTGAAGAACAGTTTCATGCGGCTGGCAAGAATCATCTTCATGCGGCTCACCAAGAAGCCATCCCATGCGGCTCACAAGTGCTATACCTATGCGGCTCACTGAGATGCTGTCTCATGCGGTTCATGGATATTATGCAGCTCTGGCAGAGTCCACCATTAAGACACGTGGCAGAGATTCAATTACCCCCATGACTTGACAGCTGGTAGCAGGGTGATTATGGGACGCGTGGTTTTAAATCAATCAGAGATTTACCAGATCCCAATAACCATATTTAACGTTATCCTCACAATTAATGAGATCAGGGCATATCACTCATGATCAAGCCAATGGGACACGTGGCGAGAGATCCGAGCTTAACACAACCAATCATGAAGATTTAAAGCAATCAGCATTAATCATTCATAGGATTCGATACTATCCCCATTTATGGCCCAGATCCTTCACGCTTAAAGCTAATGGTCCAGATTGATTAAGCATCCGGCTGCCGCCACTTTGAGAATGGGTAATCATCCAAACCCTAATGATGCCCCCACTATTATAAATAGCAAGGTGTCATTCCCTTGTAAAAAAGGGAGACGGTCAAAGAGAGATATGCCCATACAGAGAGACCCCCCAATAATCAGAGAGAAAATACACAGAGAGAAAGAGAAGCCAGAAGAGTAGTAGAGGGAGAGTAAGAAGAGCATTTCTTCATCAACGCCAACCATCTCTTCACAGGAGCCAAGGCTGCATACCGATCGTCCAAGGAGTAAGGCAGGGCTGCCGTCGCCTTCCTGAGCCTCTATCGTCACCCCCCAGAATCTAAAATAAACAATTGTACTTAGACTGCTGTACCTAGGTTTTTGTCCCTAGGCTTTCTTTGTACAAGCGAGTTTGTAACGTGAAGTAAAAGTCCGGTCCTCCGATAATTATTCTGTTCTTTTATATTTCATGGCAAACACGATGGCGACTCTGCTGGGGACAAACTTCTCCATGGCTGAGGAGTTGGTGATGCAATCGGATGCAGCCAAACTTGGCTCCACGCGACAAAAGATGGTCGTCCGTTTCGAACAACAGGCGTTTGAAGAGATGCTCTCCGAAGGAAGCGCTGGCCCGGTCCAGAAGTGCACCCACGGTACGAAGGCTCGCAAAGAGTGGAGGCTAAAATCATTTTCTCCTCCCCAAGCCCTCGATGGGATACCCTCTGTTGCTCAAGACGGTGAGAAAGACTCTCCTACGGCCCCACTTCAGACCGTAGACAATTCTGCTGTCCCCAAGTCCGGCAGAAGAAAACACTATGATGCTGGACTTGCAGGGGCAAAGAGGAACTCTATGCGATCCGAGCCGCATAAGGGTATTAGCCGCAGGAAGAAAGCTCATGCGGCTACATTCGCCAACCGCATGAAGAAAACTCATACGGCCACATCTGTCAGCCGCATAGCTTATGCGGCTACAGTTGCCAACCACATGGATGAAACTCATGCGGCTAAAAAAGTCAATCGCTTGCAGAAAACCCATACGGCCACAATTGCCAACCGCATACGGCCAGCCTGCACGGTCGTGACTCCTAGCCGCATAAAAACAACTCATCCAACGGCAGAAGACAACCGTATGCAGACAGCCTGCACGGTACCCAATTCTAGCCGCATAGCGTCTGTTCCACGCTCTTCTCGATTAGTCTTCGACCGTCTCTCGTACGGTCCTGACCCTGATAGTTCTCTGGATGATAAGCCAGACTCTGTGGTATTCAACTTAGACTCTTCCTATTACGCACCCGCAAGTGCTAAAAAGAAGAAGTCTAGGGCAGCGCGGGCTCATCAAGCCCAGTCAGCTGCCCCAACCTCTGACTGTCAGGGCGTCCCATTGACTATCACGCGGGCCTCTGATGGAAAGTTGTATAGAACCGCTCGAGTCCAGCTCCCGGCGGCAAAAGGACAAAGTGGTTCCTCTGACCTGCGTGAGGCGATCCTCCACAAGCGCAAGAAAAGAGAAGGGGTTTCGGTGTGCAAAGAGTCCCCGCATAGACGTCACTGCACCCAAATCATCGTCAACTGCTGTTGCAACAACGCGGCAGCGACGGAAGATCGGCCGTCAGTCTTCCAAAGACTACAGCATCCGAGCTCAGAGGACGAGGCACCTCCTGTTGTCTCATGTAATTCTACTCAGAAAGTCCCCGCCGAGGGGAAAGGAAAGAAGACAAGCATCTCCAGCCCCAAGATATCAACCACTACAGCTAAAAAACTATCGTCTAAACGGTTGTCCTCCACCGGAATATTCTAACACACCCGTTCAAAGACGAAATCTGCTGCAATGGGAAATTCATCATCCACATCGCTGGGGATCGTGGGAACTGAGGGTAGCACTCCTCCGAACATCCACAACAATCAGATGTTTCAAGGAGACGAGCCCAGGGAAACAACTCTCCCATCAGGTACAACAGACGTCGATGTCTCCGAGGACATCCATGACTCTCAAGACGAAGCAAGCTCTGAGGCTGGGGGTACTGTTCCCTCCGAGTCCGAACCAGAAGAAAATATTCCTACATATCTCGATGACTTCTCGGTACATGGGTATGACTCGGAGGATACATCCTCCACCGTCCCTTCCATTTCTTATCATACAAGGACGGTATTCATGACGGACAACAATCAAAGTAGTTCCAGTGATCGCTAGCGCATCGACAATCTCGAAGCCATATTACTTGCTTTGGTCAAGTCTGTAGACGAGATTAAAGTAGCCCTTCCAACTCTGTAATGAGGGACGCCTGGCCAAACAAGCGCGGGTCCCGCGGTCAATGCGGACTCGAATTCGACGGCACCGAACCCGGGCACCAATCCTCCCGAAATAACAGCCCCTACCGCGACAGATGAGGCCCGAGAAGTAAGAAGAGAGGTTCAAGAGCTCCGAGCCATGTTCCATGCCCGAGAAAATGCTCAAGACCTCAGAATTCGCCAACCATACCCTGCGGAATAGAGGGATGTTCCATTCCCACCAAGATATAAGCCGTTCAATATCAACCCGTATGATGGCAAGACCTCAGCAAGTCGGTACATCACTTACTTCGAGGTCACCACCGACCATCTGCCCCATGATGATGCTATCCTCACGCGATTATTCATTGGGGCATTGGAAGGAGTCGCCTTCGACTGGTATCGCAATCTGCCGGACAACTGCATCCACTCCTTCGCCGGCTTCAAGCGCATGTTCTTGGAGAGATTCTACGAAGTAGGGCAGGATGTCACCATGTCCACCCTCATGGACGTCGTCTAAGGGGAGAAGGAGCTGACAAGGAACTACATCGAGCGGTTCTGCCAAACTGCCATGAAGCTGCCCTCCAGAAATCTAGATTCCTCTTTAATTGAAATTTGCCAAAAGAGACTGCTTCCAACGATCAGTCTCTGGATGGGCAAAAGTCAATTCAAAGATTGGAAGACGTTCATCATCAGCGCCACAAGCGCCGAAGAACGACTGAAGAAGGCTCGCCAACTGGGATGACACATCTCGGAAGAAGAAAATAAGGGCAAGCGTCCTAACAACAATAATGGGGGTAGCCCCTCCAACAATCGGGACAGCAAAGGAAAGCAGGCTATGGTGGCCGATACAGCACAAAAACCTGAGCCGAAGCTAGCAGACAAACAATGGCCGCAAATCACATACTCCTTCGAAGACGGTCACGTCAAGCCCATCTTGGACATGCTCATACAAGGGGACAGGATTCAGCTTCCTCCACCAAGACGGGAACTACGGCCGGCAGAAATGAAGAATCCAAAGTACTGCCATTATCATCGCTATGTCCATCATGCTACACACGATTGCTACCAGCTGAAACGGTACATACAAAATCTCATCGATTCGAACGCTCTGGCCATCGATTTCGAAGAGGTAACCGTGGCGGCCAACATGGTGTCCGTATAATTCGGCAGCTTCCCTCCGACGGAGACTCAAGACGGGGTGGTCCCCGTCCCTCTAGCGACAATAGAGATTACCAATCTTCCACCTCCCCGAGATCAGGCTGCCGGTCTAGTACCCCTCACCACATCACGAGGGGAGGTCATGTGGATCCATCCAGACTTGGTATCAGAAGTGACTCGGCCCACACCATCTTCCACTGACAAAAAGAAAAGTAGAAAAGTTAAGACCTACCACACAATCTCGGCAGACAACGAGGAAGCTACAGCCGTCGTCACGCGGTCCGGAGCGCAATCCCAACCTGTGGTTGACAATCCAGCTGAAAATCATCAACCCACTACAACTGATGCTCCGGGACCGGCTCAGCCTTCGACGACCGACAAGCCTAGGCCGAGGGAGACTCGCTTCGACAAATCCCTCCGAAAAGAGGCAGCCCAAGGGCTAGAGAGGCCCTACAACTTTGACATCTTAGCACAATTGGCTAACACACCGGCCAAGTTGTCACTGTACGAACTCCTAAGACTCTCCAAGGACGTTCGTATTGCATTAAGCGAAGCACTCCAAAATGTCGATGTCTATCTGGCTCAATCCAACCTCACCGGGGAGGACTCACCCGTGGATCTCCAAGACAGTACCTGCACGGGAGCAATGTCCAACATCGTCTTCACTCCGCAGGACATGCTCATCAAAACCAACCTACACGATCGCCCGCTATACTACACGGGATACATCGGCGACGTGAAGGTGGATCGGATGCACATAGATCCTGGCTCTTCCATAAGCATCATCCCGAAGGGTCTGCTACATCATCTCCGCATCCCAATGCATCGTCTGACGCCTACAAGCACCGCCATTAGCGGTTTCAATTCGGACAGGAGCTACCCTATTGGGAAGATTCGTCTGAAGTGTCAAATTGGCGACCTCCAATCCGAAGTCACCTGCTACGTCATAGATGCAGATACTTCTTACAACATCCTCTTGGGGCGCCCATGGATACACGACTATGTGATCGTGCCTTCCACGCTACACCAGTGCTTCAAATATGTCGACAAATACGGCTTCGTGAAGACGGAATTTGCTGACATCGATCCCTTCAAAGGGGTCGAATCTTACTACTCGGACTCCTGCCTATACGAAAAGTCAAAGAGGCACCTTGATGAAGGAAATGAACAAGCTAGTACCGAGACGGCCACATGATCAGAAGTGCCTCTGACGATCCACCTCCAAGCTCGCAAACCGGGAAGGTCCGTACCCCTTACTGCCACTCTGCGGAAGGACGCGATCAGCCTCTCGGCGCAGGAAGAGCAGATGATAATCCGGCTGCCAAGGTCCGGCCAAGTGCCGAGACCCACAACGGGGCCACTGACAATCAGATTGCCGAGAGTCGGTCAACCCCAAACGGAGAAGCTCAATCCCTCCGATCGGCCACTGACGATACGCCTTCCCAAGAAGGGTCGTCACCCCGATGCAAGGTCTGACACTTCTAGTGAACTAGCCACTCCTCACTCCACGTCAAGTGCCAAACTGGGGGTCGCTAGTCTGCCAACAACTCCACGATCTACTCCATAAACTGAACCACTGATAATCAAGCTTCCCAGGACGTCCTCTCAGTCTTCATTCACACAGGGGGTAGCCGAAGAGGAACCAGAGTTAGCCAAGTATGTGGCTGCCCACACTGATGTTCCCTCCGCTGATGATGTAATCTTCCTAGAAAAGATACCTTACTTCATCAATAAAGGGTTATCTTTGAACTACACCGAGCTCAATAAGCTATGTACAATGTATGCCATGGAACACGGTATAGGCACTCACCTACACACACAAGTGACAAAGGTGTACACCGCGATCCAGCTTACTCTAGTAGAAGACGCTTACCGAATAATCAAGGGAGGGGATCATCCGATCATCGTCGGCCGGACGAACAACCCGCATCCCTTCACCACAGAGGAAGTTGACCTCGGATCAGATGCCGAAAGACTGCCTCTGTATCATTATAGCCCCCAATCCAAATATCTCATGCAGAAACAGGGGTATGATCTGGAGACGATGCCAGGTTTGAACTACGGCACTGGGCGACGATTACCTTTGAAGCCGCCGGTCCCGGCGGACAAACCACGAGACTACTATAGCAAAACTCGATGCGGGTTAGGATATGTAACGCCTACTACGACCCCTGAGAGTTCAGATGAAGAATGCGACTGGCAGTCATATTCAACCGGGTCACCAACTTCTGACTCGGATACCAGCATCGGAGATGTATTCAGACAAGTAATGACAGTCAACATGGCATTTACCGACGCTTACGAGGAAGACGAAGACATCCCCGAGATCCTCGAGCTAGAGCCGTGGGCCCAGCAATTGGATGCACAATGGGAAAAATGGTTCAAACTGAGAGAACCTCCTACTGAAGATGAAGTCATACAGGTTGACCTCGGCAGCGAATCTTCTCCAAAATCAATTTTTGTCAGTAAAAGCCTAGCAGACGAAGAACGGGAGTCACTGCTAGAACTTGTCAGAGAATACATTGATGTGTTCGTCTGGAGCTATGAAGACATGCCAGGGTTAAATCCCGACATTGCTCTTCACAAACTCAATATTCGGCCAGATGCGAAGCCAGTCAAACAACAACAGCGATGCTTCCGCCCGGGCATCATGGACACGATCGAAGCCGAAGTCAACAAACTGATAGCCAGCGGTTTCATTCGTGAGGAACAACATCCCGATTGGGTCACCAATATAGTACCCGTCCTTAAGAAGAATGGGAAGATTCGAATCTGCATCGACTTCCGTAATCTGAACAAGGCGTGCCCCAAAGATGAATTCTCCCTTCCTATCACAAAAATCATGATCGACAATACCTGCGGCTTCGAACGTATGTCATTCATGGATGGCTTCTCGGGGTACAACCAAATCAAAATGTCTCCTGATGACGAAAAGCATACATCATTCCGAACACCAATTGGCACGTACTGCTACACAGTCATGCATTTCGGTTTAAAGAACGTTGGCGCCACATATCAAAGAGCCATGAGCATCATCTTCAGAGACCACTTACGCAAGACAGTGGAGTGCTATGTTGACGATATAGCTGTTAAGAGTCGCTGCAAGGGAGACCATCTGCAGGATCTAAAGACGGTATTCGACCTAATGTGAGCGCACAATTTGAAAATGAACCCTACGAAGTCCTTTCTGGGCGTATCCAGCGGGAAGTTCTTGGACTTCATCATCACGGCAAGAGGTATCCATGTAGACCCTGAGAAGACGAAAGCAATCATGGAGATGGGTCCCCCGAGAAAACTTTGCGAACTCAGAGACCTCCAAGGGAGGCTAGCTTACATCAGGAGATTCATTTCTAACCTCTCCGGGCGATGCCGACCGTTCATGCACCTCATGAAGAAAGGAGTCTCATTCGTATGGGACGAGGAATGTCAGCGTGCTTTCGACAGCATCAAAGAATATTTGTCAAACCCTCCAGTCTTGGTGGCCCCGGTTCTTGGAAAACCATTCCTGCTCTATGTACGAGCAATAGAACACTCCCTCGGGGCTCTGCTGGCACAAAACAACGACGCAGGCCATGAACAAGCCATATATTACCTCAGCCGAATGATGATTGGGCCAGAGCACCGATACACCGCTGTGGAGAAGGAATGCCTCGCCTTGGTGTTCGCCATTCAGAAAATGCGACACTATGTCACCGGACAAACGATACATGTGATCTCACGAGTCAACCCTCTCAGGGTCCTCATGACTAAACCAGGGGCACTCAGCTCTCGCCTCGCTACATGGGCAATATTGCTACCCCCTTATCATATGATCTTCGTCCCACGAAAAGCAGTCAAAAGTCAAGCCCTGGCAGACTTCTTAGCAGCCCACCCAGGCTCGGAGTCCTCCAGAATATATGAAGAGATCCCTGATGAGGTCGCCGACTCGCATACAACCTCTCATGATAATATATGGCGAATGTTCTTCGACGGTGCTTCAAGGACCGGACCTAAAGGCAATATAGTCGTCGGAGTCGGGGTGGTGCTGATCTCCCCTTCCGGATTGGTGATTAACCATGCTTATTCCCTCACAGAGCCCTGTTCTAACAATGTGGCCGAGTACAACCCTCTGGTCATTGGCCTCCAACTCGTAAGAGAGCTGGGGGTAGAATACCTTGAAGCATACAGCGATTCCCAACTAATCGTCAATCAGATCCGGGGCTCATACGAGGTCCGCCACGAAGACATGATCCCTTATCACCAAATAGCGATTAACATCATCTCGTCATTCGAGGGATTCTTTATCGAACATGTCCCCAGACTCCGAAATATAGAAGCTGATGCCTTAGCTGGTCTTGCCGCTTCCTTAGCAGTTCCGAACTATGATCGTCAATCAGTGGATGTGATAGGCCACGAACTGGTCTGTCCCAAGAATAATGTGCAATTCGTGGCGAGTTATTCCGCCCAGACGATCGATAATGCCCCAGATTGGAGACAACCATTTATCGACTTCGTCGTCTACGACATCTTGCCCGAGAACCCAAAGGAAGCCACTTCCATCAGACGACGTTCTCTCAGATTCTTCTACGATACAGAGACGAGAATGCTGTATCGCCGCTCCTACGATGGATTACTGCTTCGGTGTCTGTCAAACACAGAAGCCAAAGAAGCCGTACGAGAAGCTCATGATGGCGTCTGCGGGGCCCACCAGCCCGGTCCTAAATTGCAAGACCGCCTTCGACGAATGGGCTACTATTGGCCCACGATGGTGGCAGATGCGATAGATTATGCTAGAAAATGCAAAGCCTGCCAAGTCCACGCGGACTTCATTCACCAACCATCCGAGTTTCTACATCCGACGGTGGCGTCCTGGCCATTCGAAGCATGGAGAATAGATATCATTGGTCCAATCACTCCACCTTCCTCCTGAGGACATCGCTTCATACTTGCGATCACTGATTACTTCTCCAAATGGACGGAGGCTGTACCACTTGCAGAAGTTAAGACTTCAAACGTGATCAGCTTCCTTAAGCATCACGTCATCTACCGTTTCGGACTGCCCCGAAGGATCATCCATGATAATGGTCTGCAGTTTGCAAGCTATGCATTCTATCGGTTTTACGATAAGCACCGTATTCAGAATGTCGCTTCGATACCGTATAATCCGGCAGCGAACGGGTTGGCAGAGGCATTCAACAAAACAATCATCAAGCTTCTCAAGAAGTTTGTCTCCTCCAACAAATGCGACTGGAACGAGAAGCTCGGCGAATGCTTATGGGCTTATCGCACCACAGTTCGAACAGCCACCGGGAATACACCATTCTCCCTGGTGTACGGGAGTGAGGCAGTCCTCCCATTGGAGACTCAGATCCCCTCACTACGCGTCGCCCTCACACATCAATTGACGACAGACGAAAACCACCATCGCCGGCTACAGGAATTGGAGGTACTAGATGAAAAGCGCCTCTTGGCTCAGCAACGAATTGAGCTATACCAAGCACGCATCTCCGAAGCCTTCAACAAGAAGGTCAAAATTAGAACATTCCAGGTGGGCGATCTCGTTCTGGCAGTCCGGAGGCCAATGGTCATGACTCACAAGACCGTCGGCAAATTCCAGCCAAAGTGGGAAGGCCCGTTTATCATCGAGACAGTATTCTCCAAAGGTGCTTACCGCCTCGCAAAACAAAACGGAGACTTGCTCATATTGCCCGTCAACGGCAAGTTCCTGAAGAAATATTATGTCTAAACGATATTCTCTCCAGATCATCGAGTCCTGTACCCGCTGGTACCGCTGAACTCACCTCCACATTCCCTTCAGATTATCGAGTTATGTACCCGCTGGTGCCGCTGAACTCACACTTTCTCAATATTCTAAATTACCGAGTTATGTACCCGCTGGTGCCTCTGAACTCACATTCCGGTCACTCTTTCAGATAGTAAGTTACGTATGAATATACCTCTGAACTTTCTTCCTGGAAGGGATCCTCCCTCATGATCCACTACCCGCACCCCCAGTGCACAAAAAGGGTAATCGATCCACAAATTTCCGAAACGGCCATATCCTCATTACCTCTGAGTCGTTTCACTTCCACCAAAAACAAACCGCCCCCTCGCATAGAACTTCCACGTTCTCCTACCTCTGAGTCGTTCTATGTACCCCCTCTTCATTGAGCCCACTCCTGCCATGTCCTCATTACCTCTGAGTGGGAAGGCTCCGTCGAAGAAACCTTCAGGCTTGCCATGTCCTCATTACCTCTGAGCAAGTATGTCGGTTCCCTTTCAACCTATTATCTATACCCACAACCAGAGTACGACAAGGATAATAGGTCCACAAATGTCCTCTGTTGACCATAAATGTCCTCTGTTGACCACAAATGTCCTCTGTTGACCACAAACGTCCTCTGTTGACCACAAATGTCCGCTATTGACTACGAGTATCTTCTGCGAAGTCTCCCTGCCATGTCCCCATTACCTCTGAGCAGGAAGATTCCACGGTAAAACCCTCATGCTTGGCATGTCCTCATAACCTCTGAGCAAATATGTTGGTTTCCTTTCATTCCATTATCCGTATCCTAAACCAGGGTACGCCAAGGATAACAGGTCCACAAATATCCTTTGCTAAGCTTCTTAGCATAAATCCACCATCTCACCATGCCCCGGGAGCCCAGCTGCTCTACAGCATTCCTTTTCCCAATACCGAGAGCACCCATGACCACTTTGCCATGGCTGTTCCGGATATCCTGACCAAACTTGTTATCCGTACCTAAAACCAAGGTACGCCTAGGATAACAGGTCCACAAATAATCCCCAGCAAGTCCAGTTCTACGAACACCGCGAGTGCAAGAAAGAGAAAATGAGTTGAAACATGCTCATTCATTCAAAACTCAAAGTGCTACATCATTTAGGATCACATCCTTTACAGAATCAAAACTAAAAGACGAAAAAGAAAAAAATAGCAAAAGAAAAATAGAGAGATGATCACTGCTCCGGGGCACATAACGCCCTGAGACGGTCCGTCAGCAAGGCAACCGACCGCTCAAACCTCTGGGTAGCTCGACGCTCTGCCTCTTGGGTCAGCACCGCCTCGTCCTCCAGTTGAGCATGGGCTTGCCAGTTATCCTCGAATCTCTTAAAGGCCCGCTCCAGGTTGACAGAAGATCGGGAAACCCTCTCGGCCTCCTGAGCAATCAACTCCTATTCCGCACGAGCAGCCTCCAGCTCTGACTCTAAGAAGGTTAACTCCCTCTGGAGTGCGAGAATCCGCTCCTTCGTATCAGCAATTCCACGAGAAGCAGACTCTTCCCGAGCCCGACAAGCCTGACTTCGACGACCCAGCCTGTCATACGAAGCGGAGAACTTGTCAAGGTCCCCCTGCACTACTGGCCCGACAGTATCTTGAGCGAGCTTGATCCTATCCCGAGCAGCAGTGAGGAAGCCCCGCTCCCGTTCAATCGCAGCAGGCAAGCCCGCCTGCCGTATCGCCAGCAATTGGGTCACAAGCTGATCAGCCTCTGCCAACTTAGGCTCCAGGAGTGCAGCCAACCCCACCCCGCCAGGAAGAGACTTCAAAGTTGCAACCTGACCCCGAGCGCACCGCAGAGACAGAGTAAAAGGGGTCCCCCGTTCTACAGCAGCATCTACGCCCCTCTTTAAATGGCGATAGAAACTGTCGACTACGTCCCGCGTCACCTCGTCCAGAGCCTCCGAGGAAGCCGGTGTCAACGAGAGTGTGGCCGAAAATGCTGAAGAAGACGCAACAGAATCTGTCGCTTCTGCCATAAGAGAAACAAACTTCGTATGGAAGGACGCATGAACAGCGGCCAACTCCTCTTCGGCGGCCCGCAGAACTTGAATGCTCGGCAGGGTCGAGAGGTCAATCTCCGGAGCCATATGATCAGCAGAGGATGGGGTGGAGATCATCGCCAGCTCCATTTCCATCTGCCCGGGGCTGGCGGGAGGCCCTCCGACATGAGACAGCAAAGGAGAGGAAATGCTCCTTTCTCCCAGATCGTGGCAGGCCGAGCCTTCCCCAAGAACATCCGCGGTAGGAAGTAAAGGGTTAGGACCTGTAAGGCCAAGGCAACCATGAATCGATTTGACCCGGAGGATATGTTGATAGAGCAAATAAGCCCCCTCACTAGTCAATATTTGGCTTATCTTACCAGTGGAAGAGTGTGGAGGCTGAGGTTTGCCTACAGCCACCGCAGCCTCTTCACCAGCAGCCTCCGAGTTAAGTATGATAGGCTCCTCCACCCCAGCATCCTCGGGAGGGGATACAACGAGATCGATGTCGCCTTGCGGAAATTCAGTAACCTCAGAGACAGGCCCGAAGGAACCTTCGTCGCCTCGGACTGGGGCCTCAGCAGCTTGGGAGTCCTCAGCCGCCGCTGAGAGAGCCCCCGCAGAAAGAACCGCGGCACACATGTCGCTAATTAAAGCAGCAAGGGCCGGATCAACTCCAGGGGCAGCAGACGGTTCAGGAGAGCCTGGTTTATCAGACGCCTAAAAAGAAAAAATGGTCAGGTCATATCTCCAAGAGAAAAGAAAACCACAACAAAGAGATGGCTCCGACTTGGTCTTACCTCCGGAACATTGTCATCATCCTCACCCCTCTCCGTAATAAGTAGCCTACGAGGTCCGACCGTCGCTCTCTTCACAGAAAAGGCTACTCCTCCGCCAGTAGACTCACGCCTGCCTTGCTTACGTGAGGAACCAGGCACGACATGCGGTAGTTCTACCCGCACCACCGCCGATACAGGTGGCAACTGATCTACCGCCTCATCTGATACGACTGACGGTTGATCCGTCATCGTCTCATCTGCCATGATGGGCGGTTGACCCGCCTCTGCTTCGCCACCAGAAGAGAGAGAGTCATCGTCGTCCAGCTCGTTGTCTTCCTCAATTGTGTCAAAGGACTCGGAATCGGGCGTAGGAACTCTATTCACCCCTTTCTTCTTTGCCCTCGACACCGTAGCCTTCTCCGCCAGACGAGTGCCCACAATGAAGCTAGTCCTCGGGTCAAAATCAAGAGGAAGCTGATTTGCCGTAACATGATATAGGGCCGCCATATGCAAAATTTCCCCTATCACATTTACTGCAGGAACTGAGAAGCTAGTTCGAGTATGACAAGTGTCATAGTAGCTCCACGCTCTAATACCATCGAGAATGCTATCCTCGAATCCCAGGCAGGAACTGGGACGCCCAAGGAATAGTTGGCTGTACCCAAACTGGCGGGCAAACCTACTAGACAAGTAGGGCTCCAGGTACACGGTATTGCGATTGCGATAAACTAAATGCGTCGGACGAATGTTGTGCAACCAGAAACGCATCTTCTCAGGTAAGAAATGAGGAGGTCCAACGCCATCAACATGGACATTCCTCACTTCCTGGTCGGTGAAACGGGGAACGGACACGAAGAAATCATATCCGTTCGCCCTCGCCAGCATCCTCCGACACACCGGCATGGTACTATATTCCCAAGGCTGATGACGGTGTCTGAAAAGAAAAGCGTCATCGTCTGTAACGTCGTCTCCCGTCTCAGGTCTCATCAAAGACCGATAATACAATAACAGCCATCCCAACAAGTAATGATAAGGCAGCTCTATACGTTCAAAGTCCATCGCTACGTCACGAGCGATGACCTTAGATGAGAAGGCACGGAGACCATGCTGAATGCTGCACACCATAGCGGGAAGAAGAGCCAGCCTGACCCCAAAGGCTAACTTCACAGCGGGAAGAATGAAGTGACGGCCGATCCTCTCAATAGCACCTGCCCCTCCTGAGACCACACAATTGCGCAGCCATACCATTAAAAACCCTGCCAAGAGTGCCTTCTCTGACAGCCGCCGAGTACCATAATAAAAATAGCTGAAGGAGTCAATCTGACTCCCAAATTTGTTACCCTTAGACTTCGACCTCCTAGCAGTCGACACCAAGTCTTCTACTTTCCTAGGGGTTTGACGATCTCGGGAAGTAACTCGGCCAGCAGCACTGAATTTGAAGAGATATGAGACCCAAGAGTTGGTATGAGGAGCGTCCCCTTCCGAGCTATCATTTTTCTGGATAGCCGTTCGGTGACAGGTGCTATGATGACACAACAGTTCTTGATACACAGTGACAAAGCCTGGGAATCGTCGATCTAAATCCTGGAACTCCTCATTCGTCAGAGTGTATGCTTCGAAGGGTTCGTCTCCCCAGGGGAGCTTGGAGACAGCATACATCTCATGAAGAGCGAGCCCCAACTCCCCTACAGGTGTGAAGAAAGTTTCTGTCCGATGATTATACATCTCCAGAAGGGCCATGAATAACGGCTTATTAACGGGCAATCCGTGGCTGGTACCCCGGATAGCATCATAAAGATTGACTTCTCGCAAAAATTCCCCGTAGTTTCGCAGAACCCACGAGGTCAGGTTAGCCCACGGAGGAATGGGGTGTAACCAGCTCGGCATCACCAATCTGCCAACATGATAGGATCCTTTGCGAGCAAGCTGACTCAGAAAGATATCAGCCTGAGAGAATGAGAAGTTAGGACCGGGTGTGTTGATAAAGGTACCCGGAGCTAACCCCGTCACAGATCGACTGGTCGGATCCTTGACCGCACGTACTGACCCAGTAGTTTTGTTGTAACGGATGTTACCAACAAACATCCCCGGTCTGGTTGGAGTGAGGGGGTCTGGCATCTGCCTGTCCAAAACGATCATGTTGAACCACGCAAAAGGGAAATGACGCTTCATAAGGGGGATGTGAATCGGCATCCCGTCCAGATCAAAATTCCAACTCTCGGAAACATCCAGCACTCGTGAGTTTTCTATGATCAATGCATCCCCAAAGAGGAAGACCGGCCTCAGATGCTTCCCATTAGGCTTCCCGGAACTCATCATGTCACTAAGGAATTGGAAAGATTGGACCCTGATAGCATTTAGTCGCTCCAAAGGTTCACTAACAAGGAGCTGCTCGGACACTTGACGAACTAAATCATCCCGTCGCACATCCATGGCAAGCTGATTCAAGCCAACCAGAAGTGCCCCTGCAGGATTTACTGGCAGATTCACTGAAGAAAGACAAAAGAAACAAGGTCAAAAAGATAGCCAAAACACAAACTACGTGATGCTTATGCGGCTTAGCTTAGCATAACCTCATGCGGCTCAGTTTGAAAGAGTTCATGCGGATTCAGTTCAAATGAGCTTATGCGGTTCGGTTCGAAATAAGCTTATGCGGTTCAGGGCGGATGAGCTTATGCGATTCGGCTCGAAACAGGCTTATGCGGTTCAGTGCGGATGAGCTTATGCGGTCTAGTTCAAATGATCTTATGCGGACCAGTTCGAAAAAGGCTTATGCGGCTCAGTTTGAAAGAGCTCATGCGGTCCAAGTCCATATGAGCTTATGCGGCCCTGACGATGAAGTAGTTATGCGGCTGCAAACAACAACCTTCATGCGGCTCAGGCCTGGGTCATATCCCATGCGGCTCGAATATGAGTCGGACACGCAGCATACTTAGAAATATAGGCTCGCGCATAAGATATGCGGCGTAGCCATGACAGTTCATGTTGATGGTCCTACCAGTAATAGGCGGATGAACGTCGAGGTAAAAATAGGTACGTCAACCGTCGGAGGAGCCGCCACGTTCTCCGCCGCAGTCGATGAAGACGCGGCCTTCTTGCCCTTCGCTGCCGCAGAAGATGATGCGGCCTTCTTGCCCGTAGCAGCGGTAGCCTTCTTGGGAGCCATTACGATCATTGATGGGAGAAGACGAAGAGGAGGTCAGCAACAAGGAGTTCGAGCAAAGAGAGAAGGTAAAGAAACCCTCAAAGAATAAAAATTACTCCTATTTATAGGCGAAGGAGGCTCGAAAATCAACAAACGCCTCGATTCGCATGCCGCCTAAAAGAATAAAAGGCAAAAAATGCTTCGGTCAAAACGAAACCGACTCTTGGGATCCTCCTCCAAAAGGCGGCGTTAATTCAAAAAACGAATCAAGGGCATTTAATGTAGAAGTTTTGCACACGTGGTTGGGACACGTAGCAAAAAAAAGTCTATGCGGCCTAATAGCTCATGCGGCCAGATAAAACCATACGGTCAACAAAATCCATGCTTCTTATTCAAAGTATTTCAATTTTGCAAATTGAAAACTTTAAAGGGGGTCCTGTAGAAGCATGGAAAATATCAGAATAATGCTCTATGCGGCTCGGAACAAAAGGACCCCATGCGGCTAATACAGGAGCAGTCCCATGCGGTTCAGAGAGACCCTCGGTCTCATGCGGCTCGGGACAGGAGAGTCCATGCGGCTCATGCAGGAGCAGTCCCATGCGGTTCAGAGAGACTCTCAGTCTCATGCGGCTCGGAACAAGAGAACCCCATGCGGCTCATACAGGAGCAGTCCCATGCGGTTCAGAGAGACCCTCAGTCTCATGCGGCTCGGGGCAGGAGAGTCCATGCGGCTTACATAGGGACGGTCCCATGCGGTTCAAAGAGTCCCCCAGCCGCATGCGGCTCAGAAGTACATGCGGCTCACATACGACCAACAGAGACATGCGGCTCGATCAACACCACGTGTCCCCGGGGGATCCCTTCACACAACTGGCCATCAAGTAATGGCCTTATTTAATGCTCTGATTTGACAGCTGACGGCTCTGACATGAAGTGTCATGATGGTCCTGTCATAATGACAGACTCTTCGGAAACAGAAGAAAATCTCTGATACGATCCAAGATGGCCACGTGGCTACTCCCATGCGGCTCAATTGAAGAACAGTTTCATGCGGCTGGCAAGAATCATCTTCATGCGGCTCACCAAGAAGCCATCCCATGCGGCTCGCAAGTGCTATACCTATGCGGCTCATTGAGATGCTGTCTCATGCGGTTCATAGATATCATGCGGCTCTGGCAGAGTCCACCATTAAGACACGTGGCAGAGATTCAATTGCCCCCATGACTTGACAGCTGGTAGTAGGGTGATTATGGGACGCGTGGTTTTAAATCAATCAGAGATTTACCAGATCCCAATAACCATATTTAACGTTATCCTCATAATTAATGAGATCAGGGCATATCACTCGTGATCAAGCCAATGGGACACGTGGCGAGAGATCCGAGCTTAACACAACCAATCATGAAAATTTAAAACAATCAGCATTAATCATTCATAGGATTCGATACTATCCCCATTTATGGCCCAGATCCTTCATGCTTAAAGCTAATGGTCCAGATTGATTAAGCATCCGGCCGCCGCCATTTTGAGAATGGGTAATCATCCAAACCCTAATGATGCCCCCACTATAATAAATAGCAAGGTGCCATTCCCTTGTAAAAAAGGGAGACGGTCAAAGAGAGATACGCCCATACAGAGAGACCCCCCAATAATCAGAGAGAAAATACACAGAGAGAAAGAGAAGCCAGAAGAGTAGTAGAGGGAGAGCAAGAAGAGCATTTATTCATCAACGCCAACCATCTCTTCACAGGAGCCAAGGCTGCATACCGATCGTCCAAGGAGTAAGGCAGGGCTGCCGCCGCCTTCCCGAGCCTCTATCGTCACCCCCCAGAATCTAAAATAAATAATTGTACTTAGACAGCTGTACCTAGGTTTTCGTCCCTAGGCTTTCTTTGTACAAGCGAGTTTGTAACGTGAAGTAAAAGTCTGGTCCTCCGATAATTGTTCTGTTCTTTTATATTTCATGGCAAACAACGTAGAACTTTTACGTCCATATTACCTCTGAGTTATTCTATGTACCCTTCGTTGAGTCCACTCCTGCCACGTCCTCATTACCTCTGAGTAGGAAGACTCCGTTATAAAATTCTTATATTTACCACGTTCTCGTTACCTCTGAGTAAGTATGTTAGTTTTCTCTCGACTTATTATCTGTACCCAAAATTAGGGTACGCCAAGGATAATAGGCCCACAAATGTCTACAGTTGACCACAAATGTCCACAGTTGACCACAAATGTCCGTAGTTGACCACAAATGCTGTACTCGGTACTCTAGTACATGCACCTCTTTCCTCACCATCACATGCCTCTGGAACCCAGCTGTTCCATGGCATTCTTTCGTCCAATACCAAGAACTTCCATGTCCGCCTTACCACGAAGTTGTTCTAGGTATCTCTATCAAACTTATTATCCAAACCTAAAACTAAGGTATACCAAGGGTAATAGGTCCACATAAAGTCCTCCAGTGGGGCAAATATTATAATACCAAAGATACGGTACAAGCACAACAGATAAAGGATGATGTAAATATAGCCATTCATTTAAAATCAAGAGTACTACATTTTCTGGGACCACTTCCCTGTTAAAAAAATAGAGGAACATAATAATGAAAGAAAGAAAAAGTCGATCATGGTTCGGCGACACACAATTCTCTGAGTCGGTCCTTCAGCTTGGTCGTCGATCGTTCAATCCTCAGCTTGGCCCGGCGCTCAGCCTCCTGAGTCAACCTCTCTGCATCCTCCAAATGCGCATGTGCCTGCCAACCGTCTTCAAGTTTCTTCAGTACACGCTCCAAGGCATCAGAGGTTCGGGTGACCTGGTCGGTCTCCCGGAGAATTAGCTCTTATCTTTGCGGAAAGCCTGGAGCTCAGATTCTAAAGAAGCCAATTGCCTCTGAAGCTAGAGGATCTGCTCGTTCGTATCGGCTAGCTATCCCACGAGAGGCGGCCTCTTCCCGAGCGATACAATCCTCTCCTCTGCGGCTTAGTTGATTATACTTCATAGATAGATCTCGAAGGTCCTTCACTAGAGCAGGTTTGGACGTATCCCGTACCGTCCTTACCTTTTCTATGGCTGTTATAAGGAAGGCACGCTCCTGATCTATTGCTAAAGACAGATCGACTTGTCGCAGTCCTTGAAACTGAGCCACCAGCTGATCAGCTTCTACTAATTTAGGCTCCAGGAGCTCGACCATCCCTGCCCCACCGGGAAGTGTTCTGAGGAGTTCAATCTGACCACGGGCACATTGACGAGCCAATGCGAAAGATGCCCCCCTCTCCAGGGCAGCTTCGACCCCTCGTTTCAGATGGCGGTAAAAACTATCAACCACGTCCTTTTACGATTCATCCAGAACTTTCAAAAAAGATGGTGTCAAAGGAAGAGTAGCTGGCAGGGTTGAAGACGGTCGTGAAAAAGATGCACCAGAGCTTGATGCCCCTATCACTAGGGAAACAAGTTTCGAGCGATAGGACGCCTGAATAGCAGTCATCTCCTCCTCCGCGGCCCGAAGGATCCGGAGACTCGGCAAGGCAGAAAGGTCAACCTCCGGTGTTGGAGCCACATGAACCAAGGAGGGTGCATGGACCATTTTTTCCCGCCCCGGCAGTTCTACTACGTCTCCTCATGAACTTGATCCGGCAGGAGGTCCCTCGGTATGAGTTGGAGGAGGAGGCGGCATACTTTCTTCCACCAGATCCCCTCTGGCGACTTCCCCCCGATGATCCGCCGTCGACAGCAAAGGAGCAGGACCTGTATGTCCGAAGCAACCATCGATCAACTTAACCTGAAAGATATGAAGATAGAGTAAATGAACCTCTTCACTAGTCAAGACATGACTTAGCTTACCAGTGGAGGGTTGCTGAAGCTGAGGCTCACTCACAGCCACCGTATCCTCTTCAACGACGACACTTGAGCCGATTGCAGCTGCTTCCTCTGCCCCAGCTGCCCCAGAGGTGGATACAATTGGGTCAGCATCAACCGGGTGAGGTTCAGCAACCTCGGGGATTGGTTTAGTAGAGCCCATATCGCCCCTAGTTGAGGTGTCAGCAGCGGGAGGAATCTCACCCGTCGCCGGGATGACCCTGGTGGAAGTAAGCTCGACAGTCATAGCACTAATTAAGGCGGTTAGAGTAGGGTCAACCTCAGAGGCGGTAGCCGGCTCTGAGGAGTTCACTTCTTTCGACGCCAACAAAGAAAAAGAAAATGATCAGATTATTTCAGAAAAAAAGAACAAAAAAAGAGGATCGTAACTCGATTCACCTCCGAAATAACGTCGACCTCCTCACTTCTCTCCCTAATGATCGGCCCACGAGGCTTGACCGCAACCCATTTTCGGGAGTAAGTTATGCCGCTTACAGAGGATGCACGCCTGCTACATTTTCGTGAAGGACTAGGCGCAACAGGGGGCTGATCTGCCACCAAATCATCCGCAGGAGGAAGAGGCAAGTTATCAGGGTCATCCTCTTCGTCCACATTGGTAGACTCCAAGTCAGACACATCAACTGTCCTTCCCTTCTTAGTCCTTGGCTTCTCCTCCAAGACAGTACCAACAATGAAGCTGGTACTTGGGTCAAAATCTCTTGGGGACCTATTCCCCATAACATGGTACAAGGCCGTCATGTACAAAATGTGTCCCGACTCTCCAGCATCAGGAACAGAGAAGGTGGCACGGGTGTGAACCGCGCTATAGTAGTACCAAGCCCGGATACCGTCAAGGATGCTACCCTCAAAACCCAGGCAGGAGCTGGGATTGTCCAAGAACATCTGACTATACCCAAATTGTCGGAAGAATCGGCTGGGTAAGTAAGGCTCCAAAAAGACGCAATTACGGTTGCGATACACCAGATGTGCATGACGAATGTTCTGCAACCAGAGGAGCATCTTCTCGGGCAAGAATTTGGGAGACACGGCACCATCAAGATGCACGACTCTTACTTCTTCATCAGTAAAATGAGGAACAGACACAAAAAAGGAGTATCTATCCACTCGCGTCGGCGCCATCCGACAGACGGGCATGGTGGTGTACTCCCAGGACATACGGTGGTACTGATAGATGAAGGCATCATCAGCAGTCACGTCATCCTCTGGGCCAGGCCTCATCAAAGACTGGTAATGCATCAACAGCCACCCCATCAGATAATGGTAGGGTAGCTTGATTCGTTCAAAGTCTTTCGCCGTTTCGCGAGCAATTACTTTGGACGAGAAGGCACGGAGGCCACGATATATGCTGCATACCATGGCAAGGAGTAGAGCTAGTCTGGCCCCAAAGACTAGCTTCACCGCAGGAAGGATCAGGTTGTGGCTGATTCTCTCAATAGCACCAGCCCCTCCCGAAACTACACAGTTCTGCAGCCATACCATCAGAAATCCCGCCAGGAGAGCCTTATCAGACATCTTCTGGGTATCCTGATAAGAGTAATTAAAGGAGTCAGATTGGCTCCCGAATCTGCCACCATTGGTTTTTACCCTCTTGGCAGTCAACACCTGATTTTGTACCTCCTTCCGGGTTCGAGGACGTCGGAGGAAAACCCGACCTGAGGCGCCTAGCTCAAAAAGATAGCTGAGCCAGGTCTTGGTACGAGGAAGGTTCCCTTCCGAGCTATCGTTCTTCTTCTTTGATATCTGCTGGCACGTACTATGGTGACATAGTAGTTCTCGATAAACAGCCATAAAGCCCGGGAACCGTTGCTCAAATTCCTCGAATTCTTCGTCCGTAGGGGTATATGTTTCAAAAACTTCATCTCCCCAGGGCAGCTTAGAGACTTCATGCATCTCGTGGAGAGCGAGCCCCATCTCCCCTCCAGGTGTAAAGAAGGTCCCCGTTCGGCGGTTGTACATCTCAAGAAGAGCCATGAATAGCTTCTTGTTTATGGGCAGACCATAACAGGTGCCCCGAATGGCATGATACATGCCAATCTCGAGCATGAGATCCTTGTATGTCCGTAAGATCCACGAGGTCAAGTTGATCCATGAAGGGGTGGGGTTCATCCAGTTCAGCAATGCCAACCGACCAAAGGAATAGGACCCCTTCTGAGCAAGCTGGTTCATGAAAGTGTCAGCTTGGGAGAACCGAAAGTTGGGACCCTGCACATTTATGAAGCTGCCCGGGGACAACCCCATCACAGAGCGGCTGATCTGTAGCTTGCTTGCAACTACCTACTTTGATGTTTTATTATAGTGAATATCACCCACGAACATCCCCTGCTGGCTCAGAGTTAGCGAGTCCGCCATTTTTCTGTCCATCGGCAGCATATTGAACCAAGACAGCGGAAAGTGACGCTCCATCTGAGGAATGTGGATCGCCATCCCGTTGGAAGAAAAACTCCAACTTTCAGAGATATCTAGAACGTTGGGGTTCTTTACAGTCAGAGCATCCCCAAGAAACAATGGTTTCAGATGTATGCCCCCTAATTTTCCCGAGTTCATCATACCCGAGAGAAAGAAGAAGGATTGGTTCCTGATATCCCTCAGCCTCTCATCAGGTTGATCTTTGGTGATTTAGGCCGACACATAATCGACCACATGGTCGAACCTCACACCCACAACAGACTGAGCTTGACCTACCAAAAGCTCCCCTGAAGGATTGACCGGCAACTTCACTGAAAAAGACAAAAGAAAGAAGTCAGAAGATAGCCAGAGAAAAACCACTTAATGTCTTCTGAGCTTATGCGGCTCTGTTAGGTGGGTCTTCATGCGGTCCAGTTCATAAGGTGCTTTTACGGTCATGTGACAACTTTCATGCGGCTCGGTCATGAGACAACTCTCATGCGGCTCGGTCATGAAGCAGCTTTCATGCGGCTCGGTCATGAGACGACTCTCATGTGGCTCGGTCATGAAGCCACTCTCATGCGGCTCGGTCATGAAGCTACTCTCATGCGGCTCGGCCATGAAGCATCTTTTATGCGGCTCGGTCATGAGATAACTCTCATGCGGCTCGGCCATGAAGCATCCCTCATGCGGCTCAGTCATAAGACATCTCTCATGCGGCTCGGACATGAAGCATATCCCATGCGGCTCAGTCATGAGGCGTTCATGCGGCCCATATGGCACAACTTATGCGGATTCATCACACTGAACTGGAGCAGTCCAATGAAGACGAAAAGCGCATTAACTATGCCGAAACATGATAGGGAAAGGCCCGCACATAAAACATGCGACATAGCCATTGTGGTTAGGGTTTGAATTCATGTAGTCTCTTCCCAACGCTCTTACCATCAATAGAGGGATGAACGTCGGGGTGAATCAAACTCACCGTGTTCGACGAGGAGGCAAGTCATTTGCCCTTCGCTGCAGCACTGGAGGAAGCCTTGGGAGCCATTGATGATCGAGAAAGGAGAAGAAACAGCGACTAGGGCAATAGAAAGATTGAAGAAGGAAGTAAGTAAAGAACCCCTCTCTTCAAAACTGCTCGTACTTATAGGCTGTTAGAGGCGTGTGAACCGATAAACACCGCTTTGGATTTCGTGCTGCCTAAAGGATAAAGCCGACTCTTGGGATTCTATCCCCTTTTATGCAAAAAGACTGCTCCGAATCTTCAAAGAAAATCAAAAAATTTAATGCCAACTCTTGGGGTTCTATCCAAAAAACGGATTTAAATTTAAATCAAAAAAATAATTAATGGGATGCCCACGTGGCACGAGACCAGTATGCGGTCAGAGAAGCCTATGCGGCATGAAGAGCTTATGCGGATATACCCATGCTTCTTATTCAAAGTATTTTAATTTTACAAATTGAAAACTTTGAAGGGGGTCTTGTAGAAGCATGAAAAAGAAAAAAAAAATTTATGCGGCCCAGAATCAACATAAAACTTCATGCGGCTCAAAACCTGGGGAGTTTCATGCGGCTAAAAATCCCTGGGAGCTTCATACGGCTCAGAAAGCTTTATGCGGCTCAGGAAGCTTCATGCGGCCTTATGCGGTTCAAAATCTGCCTATACAGCTGGCCATAATTACTCTGATATAAAGGCGACAGCTCTGACAGAGATGACGGCTCTGACATAAAGACAAGACATGACATGCTCCTAAAAAGACGAAAAAATTATCATGATATCCGACATAGTTCATAAATTCCAAAGACCACTCTTTATGCGGATCGCCTATGCGACCTTCATGCGGCTCAGTCATGAGACCACTCTCATGTGGCTCAGTCATGAGACTACTCTCATGCGGCTCAGTCATGAGACCACTCTCATGCGGCTCAGTCATGAGACTACTCTCATGCGGCTCGGTCATGAGACCTCCCTCATGCGGCTCAGTCATGAGACCACTCAAATGCGGCTCGGTCATGAGACCACTCTCATACGGCTCGGTAATGAGACCACCCTCATGCGGCTCAGTCATGAGACCACTCTCATACGGCTCGGTCATGAGACAACTTTCATACGGCCCAGTCATGAGATACTTTTCATGCGGCTCGGCTATGGGACAGTCCTTTATGCGGCTCAGCCAGGATGCATCGTTCATGCGGCCCGCCACAGAGTAGCAGTTGAGACACGTGGCAGAAATTGACCAAGTCTTAACAGTTTGAATTTAGTGCAACAAACAGATCATGATCAATCTTAACCAATCCCCAGCTGCCTACTTCTCGAGGAACAGTTACAAGGATGTAGCCCAAAATTAGCCACGTGGCTGTACATCCCCATTACTCATGAATTCCTATAAATAGCAAGGTGCTATTCCCTTGCACACACAGAGAGACATACAGAGAGATATACACACACCCAGGCAGAGAGAGAGAGCATTTTTCACCAGTATCGAGGTTGCGTTCGATCGTCCAAGGAGTAAGACAGAGTTGATAGCACTTTCCCGAGCCTCTATCGTCACCCCCAAAATCAAAACTAAACAATTGTACTTAGATTGCTTTTCCTAGATTTTGTTCCTAGGCTCTCTTTTGTACAAGCGAATTTGTAATTGTGAGTTAAAGTTCAGTCCTCCTATAAAACTGTTCTGTTCTACGACAATCAATGGCAAATAATTAGGTTACTATCCTTGTAAATATGATAATATTCTCGTAGAATGATATTTGGACTTTGGCATTTACATTGGCAATATATATATATACTTGAGTATAAATATGTTCATAAAATGGTAGACGATGTGCTTTATATATATATTCCCAATAATTTAAATTATAAATTTTAGTATTTAAATTAATAATTATATATGATGACTGTATATATGTATAATATATCTTGGTTGTACATATATGTTATATGGTGATAATATATCCTGATTGTATGTATATATATTATTTGGTGGGTATATAGTCATCATATATATATATATATATATATATATATATATATATATATATATATATATATATATATATATATATATATATATATATATATATATATATATATATATATATATATATATATAAATGGGAGCATTATAGATGAATAGAAAAAAAATAACTATAGCAGCCCAACCTAGCAATCAGCCCACGAACCTGACCCCAACACAGGCCCGAGCCCGGTCCAATCATTCCCTAAAATTCCCCACACGCAAAGTCAGTCCCCACAGGCAAAGCCCAAACAAATCGTAGACCCAACTCAGCGAGAAGCCAACCCGAGAAGGAGTTACACATAAATATACATGTGTACACGGTAGAGATCGAAAGGAAAGAACAGAGTAGCGGCGGAAAAACCTAACCCTATCGATCTTACACGTTCACCACCCCCAGCCCCGACGCGGCGTGTATCCCTGGACCGTCGCACGGGCCGTCGGAGGTCGACCACGAGCGGGTGCACGAAACAGAGACGAAACGACAGCAGCAATGGCAGGAGCCGCGGCAATGTTCGGGACGTCGTATCTCCCTCGTTGCTCCACCGAATCATGTTCCGTTTGTTGAGGTACAACAACAACCTAACCATCTATAGATCCCATTAATTAGTTCATCTTAAATCAAATAGAAAGTCGAGTTATATTAAATTGAAATCGACGAAAAACCTGTTCTATGAACAGAGTAAACAACAGCCAGACACCCATCTTTGAAGGCGACAAACCGCAAATCCTTCGACTGTTTAAAAAATGTATTTGAATAGGTTTATAGCCAACATGTAGGGTAACAAACCCTTCTTTTAGTTTTAAATAAATCTAGGTATTCATTAAATAAAACCTGTGCAAAGTTTAGCAAAAACCTATTTTTAAAATAATAGAAATATTGAAAAACCATTCGATACGACATGCGTCCCGCCAATCCGGGCGACGTGATCACGAACCGAAGGCATCGACAGGTACATATCGGCTTTGTGGACATGTGGGCTTTGACGGAATTCAAATTGGTTGTGTTTGCAATAAATTTGATACATATCTGTCAAAATTTACCGTATCGACCTCTGTGCAAATTTTTCAATTACTTTGTGCACCTTCGTCAGATCGAGACGAAACTTACACCAACGGGACCGTATCATTTTTCTGGTCTTGTATGCCAAATTTGGTCCAATTTTGAGACAGTTGATCAGATCGCCGTTTTGCGGGCTCCACGATCCGATTCAACGGGTGATTTTGTGCACGGCCCACCGGAATCCAAAATTGGACATATCGTTGAGTTTGTATCATCAAAACAAATCCGTAGACATATAGTTTGATGACTTTAGAGACCATTGACTCTGACACGCTTTTCGGTACAAAGCGGGTCCAACGGCGGACATCATTTTTGTCCAAAATTACCGTTTTGCTCCTGTATCCAGAATTGGATTTAAGGACAGACAATCCTAGCTAATTTGACTATTATGAGAATGTTGGCAATGTCTGTTTCAATTTTTGGAGTCAGTTGTGAGATTTGGACTTTATGGCATAGCAGTTGACTATATTTTGTTGGATCAGCGTGCAACCTCCAGGCAAGATACCTTGCCTTCCTCTACAGTTTAATTTCATGTTTATAGTTTTCATGTAGTTATTTTATTATCATAAGATGCTTTATTTGCTATAGATCTTATACGTTATCTTTAGTTCTCTAGTTAAATTGACTTGATATGATTTCTTCATACCATGTTCACCTGTTTATTATCTTGCTTGACTTGATAGTGTAGTATACCAGCTTGTCCATGCTAGAGCAGTCCTTACCTGTGTCTTGACATGAGTTGTACCTTGTCTCACCTGTACCCTGACTGAGTCGTGTCTTGGAACGAGTGCGTGTGATTTAACTGCTATTTCCCTGTATCGTTTTTCCTCAACCAGAGAGTCCACACTCGGGACGAGGGTTGATCCGTTGCACCAGAGAGTCTACACTCGGGACGAGGGTGTTTGTTTCCTTGGCACCAGAGAGTCCACACTCGGGACGAGGGTGTTTATCTTGATCTGTTTACATCCGCGAGTCCACTCTTGGGACGAGGATGTTGACTTGTACTTGCACCAGAGAGTCCACACTCGGGACGAGGGTGCCTTGCCGTGAACTATCCTCCGAGTCCACACTCGGGGCGAGGGTTAGTGATTAGTTCAAACCTGCGAGTCCACTTGGGGCGAGGGTTTGGTATTCCATTGATCTCGTATTCACTTGTTCATCCAGCAGTTCAGTTACGTGTAGTTATTCTTGGATTCCAGTTCATAGTCACCTGTCAGTAGCCACGTGTCATTAGTCACTTATTAGTAGTGTGGTCGTAGTCTCTTGCCATGTTAAGTATCGTTTCTTGTTATATCATGTTTATATTATCATGCATGATTAAACTTTTAGATATGCATGTTTTTATGTATCTTGCTATGTCCCCTGAGGACCTGATGATCTCTTCAGGTTTAGTGATTGCGTGGAGTTAGATAGTTGTCACGACCCGCACCCTGAAGAGGGGCACGAGCACGTGGTTACGTCCAGCCTACGCCGCAGTATCGGCGGTAGAACGCTGTATATAGGGTCTGTAAATACTACAACTAAAACAGATAAATGTACCTGTACAGTATATACACTCCGAATGGAGGTGACATAGCAATACAGTCTCAATCACATATATCAAACTAAGGTAGATAGCATGGAAAAGAGATATGATAGATAAAACAGGAAATGAGTCCAAGATCCACATGTCAGAGCTATACACAAATATTCAGAGTCTCAGAAAATATATGTAATAGGTACTACAAAACTGAAATATACTAGCTGGCTCGCAGGCCAGGCAAACCTAACTAAACTATGCTACTCAGGGTGAGCAAAGTCTAGTGGCTCTACCAACAAGCCATGGTCTAAATCTAGTCCATCAGACTCAACCCCATAGTAGGTCGGGCAATCAGCCTCTGAATTATCTGTAAAATTTGTCAACGTATCCTGTCAGGAAAATAAGCAAGTACAAACACCAACAGCAGTTCCATATGAATTGAGAAATACTATAAGAGACAGCAATAATGAGATACAAGACAAAGATATAGGCGACTTGGGAACCATTTGAAAGCCGAGTTACAACCCCTGAACCAAACAAAGACCAGAGTTGTAACCCTTCTTTCAAACAGAACTTAGTCTCAAATTATGGTACAGTATAAAGACAGATAGAGCATGTGAGTAATGGAAATCATAGCATGGTGAGAAGTACAGAAAGTAAAGCTGAACTGGAATATAAGATACACTAATAAATGTAAAAAGGTGATTTGAACTATTAGAGTGATATGTTGTAACTCCACCTCCCTGATTTTTTTTTATGCAAATATGTGAAGTTTACATTTTGAATTATTAAATTTTGGTTGGTGAAATCCTAATTTAGCTAAGAGATTAATTCCTTAAGCCTTTTGCTCAACCCTATTGGGCTTAAGCCCAAATCCAATTATTATTATTATTTTTTTTCTTTCTTCTTGGCCAGGCTTTCCAAGCCAGAGCCTTTTTCCCTTCCTCTTAGCCGGACTCTTGGCTAAGAACCTAGCTTTTAAAAATACTTCTGTACTGGACCGAGGGTTCTTCACCAAGCCTACAACCGAGGGAAATTCAAATTTCCAACCGATTTCTCTCTCCTCTCTAACAGAATTGTCAGAGAGGGTCAGGGTGGGGATTTTTCGCCAGGTGGTAGCCTGAGCCTCACGCTACTAGTTGTCTATATAAGGAGCAATTGCTCACTCTTCCTTCCTCATTCTACCATTGCTCTGTGGAGTCCTTCCCTAAATTTTGATTCGACCAGAGGAATGGCCAAGGAGCTAGAGAGTCACTGCTTTGATCCTTGAAGCTGGTAATGATACTTCCCTTGAATCTTCACTAATCTTCTTGATTCGAAACTAAATTGTTACGTTGGTTTGAATGACTCATTCCATTCAGATTCTTTCGTGTTCTTATCAATCTATAATCAATCCATCAATCATTTCATCTAGATCTGAAGCTTTACTACTCCGTTTATATATGCTTAGTTTTGAACGATTGTTTTCTGTTGTTATTGAATTCTTAAGTTTTGAAGAGTGGATCGTTTAGGCTTGGGTGAAGTCAGAATACTCGTTTAAGATCGGTGAGTTCTTCGACGATCTTCAATGGATCCTTTGAATAATCCTAATGCCATGATTGTTTGGTTTATTCCTGGTCACCACACATTTGTTTAATTGCTTGAATCAGGAATAAACCCTGTTGGAACCCGATTTGCTGTGGCACTGAGTCTTCCAATCTCGTTTTTAATCACAATTTCCAGGTATGACTCTTATGATTATAACTGATGTATGAGTAGGCTTGTAAATTTTTAGAGATATTAAGAGTAGATTGGATGACCTGACATTTGGTTGGATTAGGAATCAAACACTTGAACCATGGGTTGTTCAATTTCCTCCTGTGCAAATTTCACTGGAAAAAGATTGAACAGTGTAACTTACTGTCCCTGGGTATGCACAAGGATGGAGAAATCCTTAAACCTTAGTATTTAGGAATGTCCAATATCTATGATTAAGCTGGTTGGTTCAGATTCAACTTGCAGTGTTATTAAATGATGAGTAGGACTCAGGAATATTGATTTTGATCCTAACTAGACTGAATGAGGGCAGGGTCAGCTAGATCATTCCTTTTATGTCTAGTTTTCCTAAAGCATTGTTATGTAACTGTTAGATATGTTGATCAGGCAACTCTTGCCATTTCTTGTTATTTTTATTTTCAGCTAACCTCCAAGACAGGATACATCTTGTTTATTTTAATTTTTAGCAAACCTGTCAAATCTATTTTGTGTTGAGCTATTGCATGAAATCAATAAGTTAGGTGGTGTTTTCAAATGGATTTTGAATGTATGATTCAGTGGTACTCATCCTTTAGACTGATGGACCATTTTCGAATTTATATGTGGGCTTACATTCGAATGGTACTCGACTGTAATTTGAATGGGCATTATTCAGTTTAGATGACCATAACTGTGCAGGTTTTGATAAGAAATGTACAGTCCAGCCCTGTAGGTTTAGGTACAACCTAGTAGAATTCATGTTTAGTTGTTAGTTGCCAGACCAAGCTTAGCTGAACTGGGAGGCAAGATTGAATGGTTTTGAATTTAGATGTCCCTGTTATTACCAAAGGCCTGAATGCCAAACATCATAACTGGTTTCAGTACCTGTTCAAATTGGGGACTGAACCTTTGTCCAGTGAATCATGTAGTACTAAATAAGATGGACTGGTGTTGAGTTCGTGCTCAGGACTATTACTGTCATGAACTCAGGAAACCTGAGATCACTTCTCATGATTCAGTCCAATAGAATGCAGTACCTGGGATCAATCTCATGGTCAGTACAAATGAACTGCAGAAATCTGGGAACCAATCCAAAATTCTCCAGTCCATTTTACACTGTTATTTGACTGCACCTGGAATCTCACCTGCATTTGTGTCATATTACCTAGTTTGTTTGAATGGTAAGATTTCAGTGTGAGTTGGAATGTTATATTTTTCACTTTGAACCAAGGATTCCAGTCTCAGGAAACCTGAGAGTCTCAAGTTATCTGAGACTCTTTAAAGAGTGTATCTCAGGAAAACCTGGAGCACACTCAGGGGACTGTTGAGTTCTCAGGAACACTTGAGAGACCATTCTCAGGAGCCTGAGAGCTTTTCCAGGAACTTGAGAGTCTCAGGAAAACTGAGACTTTAACCCAGGAACCCTGGATAAGTGTCAGTAATCTGAAACTTAGCTCAGGAATGCTGAGATTAAGTCTCAGGAAATGAGACTGAAATCTCAGAAACTCTGAGATTGAGGTTCAGGCAACCTGAGACTTTAAGGCCAGGTTATTTAGGAAATCTGGGTGATAATTTTCAGGTTTAGATTTCAGGATTTAGATGGCATCTCATTAGGTTAGTTCAGGTTCTTTTTAACTGGGCAGGAAAGGTTGATCACTAGTAAGTCTTTGATTCATTAGGTCCTCTATGAGTTATAAGTCTTGGGACCAATACAAGATAGTTTAGGTGAACTTTAGATTCTAGAAATCATTTCACATATTGTTATCTGAGGAAGAAACCTATATCAAATTCCTGTTTTATGACAGGAGCCTAATAGGACTTTGTATTCCAAATAAGTTCAATTCTAGAGATTTTATTCATGGGATGTAGTTAATTACCCTACTTTTAGTTTAATCTAACTTTTAGGCAAATAATCAATTATAGGGTAACTTGTTTCACCAAGAATAGGACTTAGGGTATATCTTAAGTGACTTGCTAGATTTAAGAATTAAGTTATTTTAGATTATTGACCAACTTGTACACATCATTATTTTCATACAGGAGGATACATAGCTCATTTGCCTACTTGTACTTTCCTGGAGCCAGGCAAGTACATTCTATGGTTTTGTACTTTTCATTATATATCATGTGCTTCCTTGGGTGACACAATTGCTACACGTCATGTACTTTCTGGTGCTCTTGTTCTCTTGTGATTATTACTTGTATCTGGGGAGGGGAAATATACTATCTATGTGACCAATCCCAAGTAACAACTCAGGTGTGTTTTAGCTTAGACCCTGCATCGTGCACGCGGGTCCTAAGTCACCATTCATGTGCTTTCAGGTGCTTACCCTAGCCGGTCACATAGTTAGTTATATTTCAAATACATTACACACATGTTCAGGAGATTTCCTTGTACTTATTTCCTGTGATATCATGTTCTTTCAGGTGCTTACATATCATGTTCATTCATGCTCTTACATTCATGTTCTTTCATGTACTTTACCCTGTTCTTCATGTACTTATCCACCTGTATTTTCCTGTACTTTCCATGTTCCCTTGTACTTCATTTCATGATGTCATGTTCATTACCTAGAATTGTACTTGCTCCGCTCCTGACTGGATATGTTATGATAGGTGAGATGGAGGCTTTGTGTGACACATACTATGGACAGGATACTGCCTTCCCTACTGAGCCAGCTGGAGCTGCTTGTGACCTAGAGGCTGCAGAGGCCTAGTTTTATTTAGTTTTCCATTTATCTTTCCATGTATTGAGACTAGCAGACTCTTATAGTTGAATTATAATAAATTCAGATATTGTATCTCTTTACTCTGGTTGGGACATATTATATAGTTGCTGTGATTCTATACTTTCATGTTTATCTGGTTAGTTTCCCTAGCTTGGTACAGCTTACTTCATTGTGTCTAACAATAAAGGCTGGGCGTGTCCGACTCGTGTCCGATTATTCGGGAGCGGGTCGTGTCATGTTTTTAGTGGTGGCCCTTGCAGGTCTATCCTAATGGTACCTAGGTCTTAGCGTACTATTGGGGGACTTGATTACACTAGGGAAACTTGATCACAGCATAGGAAAATCGGGAAATAAGGGTATATCAGGTATATCAGGTGTATCAGGTATTTTAATATTCTATAAACACTTGTTGTATGTAGGTCTAGGTTATTTTAACAGTTTTTTATTTTTCAGATAGTTCAAAAGCACACGACACCGGAATGGTTGATCCATCTATACTTGAGGTCTCCAAGCTTCCATCCCGCAGGTCATCCCTACTATCTCCATGGGTAGTACATGGTTGACGGAGATGATTGAAGAGTTCCTTGATACCCAGAGAGAGCAAGCCGTCATTTTCCAAGCCAGACTTGTGGATGCGCTTCTCAAGCCAGAAAAGACTTCTGCTTTCCAGACTCCCAGACCTTTGGACTTCTCCGACACCGAGCACATATCTTGTATCGAGGAGCAGATCGAGAACCTGGAGTCGCAACTGAAGATCATTCAAGTCCCTGAAAACTCGACTCCTCTGAAGATTGAAGTCACCAACCAGGAGAGATTCAGCTCGTAGCACATACAACAAGATGGAAAGCTAAAGCCCAGGAGCACCATGAAGACTTATGACGAAGACAACAACTATCCTGGACCCGCAAAGTGTCGCAACACTTAGTCTGCGCTTCTTCGGTCACACCACCAATCGCATCATAAGGAGCATATCTCAACAGCCAGCACGCCAGCAGATGTATATCCCTAACAGAGGCTCTGCACTTCAGCCCCAGCGGGAGATCCAGATTCAGATCTAGCCGCCGATCATTTACAATTTCTGCCACCTCTCAGGATGCCACTATGAAGAGTGCCGCAAAAGACGGAGGCTATACTATACTACGGATCGCCTGCCCACCAAGTCAAGACTGCTGGAGAACGTTGATCACACTGCCCGAGAACAAGCGCGAGGAGCATCAGACTACAGTAAAAGGGAACCACCTTCTCAGAATCAGCAAACACATGGAGCACTACCGCAAGGATCAGCCTACATCAGGACAGCTAAAGAAATTGAAGTGATTCCAGTCCCGGAGAAACACTGAAGATAGATTGAAGACAGAAGATTTCTTTGCATGGTTGGGAAAACCATGTATCTTGATTAATAATCCAGTTTTCCCTTAAATTCCTCCTAACACATTGATCATTCTTGAAACTTCTGTTTCTATTTTGGAATCTTGGTTGGTATTCGAAACTTAACTCGAGATATTGTTTCATATTCGACAAACTTGTTTCAGACCCATAATTCGATATTTATTTGAAATCCATTATTCGATACCGTTTGTACATTCATTCATGACCTTGTTTCCTAGTGATGGCTCATATTTGTAAATTTTGTTCTTTTATCAAACTTCGTGTTAATTAAGATTTAATTCCTACTCGTTTATTGATATTCTGTTCGCTAATCGAACTGTGCTATTCCAGAATTAATCCTACTTGAAATATCATTCTGAAACCTTGTTGAACCTTCACTTCTATTAGTGCTTGTTTAAGATTCTACTTCCTATTCTCGATTTTATTCGAGACTTGTTGCTATTGAGACTCGCTTATTTCATGTTTACAATCCAATACCTTGTCTCCTATTAGAACCTGTTTTTCAGTCACTATTCTAAACCTTGTTTTCTCGTTAAGATTTTCTATTTCGAGATTTCAGTTCCTAATTACGACCTTGTTGATACTTGATTTTTCACTGTATACCTTATTGGAGAATTCGTTTCAATTCAAGCTTGCTCGAGATTTTATTTTATTCGAGATTTTATTGAAACTTGTTTCCAGTACGGAATTTTATTCTTATTTTGAAACTTGTCTCCTATATAATATCTTGCCTCAGTTCATCCTTCGAGACTCAGTTATCCCTTCGGGATAATGTCCCATATATAGAATCTTGTTACCATTCCAGATATCAGTTGATGTTCCGTCATAATTTGAAACTTCGTCCTGTCTAAAATTTTAAATCTCCCTGGTTGCCCTTTTGTACTCACTGATTGGATTCCTTGTCGTCTCGTAGTACCTAATAAATCCTTGTATTCTACTAGTCAGATAACCTCACCATTTTTGCAACTTGGATTATTGAAACTCATCTTAATTTCTTGAATTTTCTGTGGATAAAGTCGAGAGGCTATTCGATGACCTACTATGGCATGACAGTTGTGCGCTGCAGCCATTAGCTGGATTATGGAGACTGAGGGTTCACTGCAGCCAGTAGCGTACTGGCGAGGCAGGAACTTTAAGTTGAAGTGATTTCAGACAATCATAGGTTTTCGAGTACTGTCGAGACTTGCCATATTCTTCATACCCTGATCTCTTGGGTTGCTTCGTCAATGATTGTTAGGAAATGGATAAGGTTGACAGATTATTCGGTGACATATTGTTATTTGAGTCACGGAGCCGAAGTCCACTGCAGTCAGATATATACTGGCGGGGTAGGGATTCTAGGCAAAGTGATTTTAAATAGCTATATGTTCCCGGACACCATGGAAACTTTATCCCTTTATTATATGATTATTAGTTTTCGAGAATCACAAATCCTTGCACGTTCATCCTGATTTGATACTGTATCTCTTGAGTATTGCGTACGTCTCCTCAATCAAACCTTGCTAAAATTCCGTTCTAGCATTTTATCGTTAGATCATTGAATTCCTCAAAATTGTGTATTACCAGATTGTGACTCCGTACTTCATTTGTGACTTGTCTAAACTTCGATCTTAAAGTCTTGTCTATCTGACCATGATTTTCTATCTTGTTCTAGTTTAACTCTGTTAAACTATCGGTTTTTGGTCGTACTTAATAAATGTGTCTTCATGATTTTGCTCCTCTAAGTTGTAATTGGAACTTCATTCTATCTCGTGTCTATTCGATTTTTGATCATTGATCGTGTTATTCCAACTTCTTGTGTGTAATTTATCGTATAGGGTCTCAAGGCTTAGGTAGCGTTTCAGAGTTGCACAGGATCGGCAGAAGCACTGGGTGGATAGCAGCAGACGGTCACTTGAGTTCGAGGTTGGAGACAGAGTATTCCTGAAGATCTCACCGACTAGGGGCGTCATCAGGTTCGGCAGAGGCGGGAAGCTCAGTCCGAGATTCATCGGACCCTTCGATGTGACGGCACGGATTGGCGAGGTAGCATATCGACTAGCGCTTCCAGCTAGATTAGAGGGAGTGCACGATGTTTTCCTCATATCCCAGCTTCGACGATACATTCCAGACCCGAGCCATGTGGGGGACTATTCTGAGCTGGAGGTGGGCCCGAGATTGACTTACGAGGAGCAGCCGTAGAGATCCTCGACCGGAAGGAGAAGCGTCTGCGGAACCAGACCATTCCTCTCGTCCGTGTCATGTGGAGACACCACTCTCCGGGAGAGTCCACATGGGAGCGCGAGGATGAGATGCGGGAACGCTATCCCACTTTATTTGTTTGACTGTACTCTATTCTTCTATTTTCAATAAAAGACTGGTGTTTGGATTTCTGTGATTTGCTGAGTTTTGTTTTAGCCTTTTAATTTCGAGGACGAAATTCATTTTAGGGGGGGAGATTTGTAACTCCACCTCCCTGATTTTTTTTATGCAAATATGTGAAGTTTACATTTTGAATTATTAAATTTTGGTTGGTGAAATCCTAATTTAGCTAAGAGATTAATTCCTTAAGCCTTTTGCTCAACCCTATTGGGCTTAAGCCCAAATCCAATTATTATTATTTTTTTTTTCTTTCTTCTTGGCCAGGCTTTCCAAGCCAGAGCCTTTTTCCCTTCCTCTTAGCCGGACTCTTGGCTAAGAACCTAGCTTTTAAAAATACTTCTGTACTGGACCGAGGGTTCTTCACCAAGCCTACAACCGAGGGAAATTCAAATTTCCAACCGATTTCTCTCTTCTCTCTAACAGAATTGTCAGAGAGGGTCAGGGTGGGGATTTTCCGCCAGGTGGTAGCCTGAGCCTCACGCTACTAGTTGTCTATATAAGGAGCAATTGCTCACTCTTCCTTCCTCATTCTACCATTGCTCTGTGGAGTCCTTCCCTAAATTTTGATTCGACCAGAGGAATGGCCAAGGAGCTAGAGAGTCACTGCTTTGATCCTTGAAGCTGGTAATGATACTTCCCTTGAATCTTCACTAATCTTCTTGATTCGAAACTAAATTGTTACGTTGGTTTGAATGACTCATTCCATTCAGATTCTTTCGTGTTCTTATCAATCTATAATTAATCCATCAATCATTTCATCTAGATCTGAAGCTTTACTACTCCGTTTATATATGCTTAGTTTTGAACGATTGTTTTCTGTTGTTATTGAATTCTTAAGTTTTGAAGAGTGGATCGTTTAGGCTTGGGTGAAGTCAGAATACTCGTTTAAGATCGGTGAGTTCTTCGACGATCTTCAATGGATCCTTTGAATAATCCTAATGCCATGATTGTTTGGTTTATTCCTGGTCACCACACATTTGTTTAATTGCTTGAATCAGGAATAAACCCTGTTGGAACCCGATTTGCTGTGGCACTGAGTCTTCCAATCTCGTTTTTAATCACAATTTCCAGGTATGACTCTTATGATTATAACTGATGTATGAGTAGGCTTGTAAATTTTTAGAGATATTAAGAGTAGATTGGATGACCTGACATTTGGTTGGATTAGGAATCAAACACTTGAACCATGGGTTGTTCAATTTCCTCCTGTGCAAATTTCACTGGAAAGAGATTGAACAGTGTAACTTACTGTCCCTGGGTATGCACAAGGATGGAGAAATCCTTAAACCTTAGTATTTAGGAATGTCCAATATCTATGATTAAGCTGGTTGGTTCAGATTCAACTTACAGTGTTATTAAATGATGAGTAGGACTCAGGAATATTGATTTTGATCCTAACTAGACTGAATGAGGGCAGGGTCAGCTAGATCATTCCTTTTATGTCTAGTTTTCCTAAAGCATTGTTATGTAACTGTTAGATATGTTGATCAGGCAACTCTTGCCATTTCTTGTTATTTTTATTTTCAGCTAACCTCCAAGACAGGATACATCTTGTTTATTTTAATTTTTAGCAAACCTGTCAAATCTATTTTGTGTTGAGCTATTGCATGAAATCAATAAGTTAGGTGGTGTTTTCAAATGGATTTTGAATGTATGATTCAGTGGTACTCATCCTTTAGACTGATGGACCATTTTCGAATTTATATGTGGGCTTACATTCGAATGGTACTCGACTGTAATTTGAATGGGCATTATTCAGTTTAGATGACCATAACTGTGCAGGTTTTGATAAGAAATGTACAGTCCAGCCCTGTAGGTTTAGGTACAACCTAGTAGAATTCATGTTTAGTTGTTAGTTGCCAGACCAAGCTTAGCTGAACTGGGAGGCAAGATTGAATGGTTTTGAATTTAGATGTCCCTGTTATTACCAAAGGCCTGAATGCCAAACATCATAACTGGTTTCAGTACCTGTTCAAATTGGGGACTGAACCTTTGTCCAGTGAATCATGTAGTACTGAATAAGATGGACTGGTGTTGAGTTCGTGCTCAGGACTATTACTGTCATGAACTCAGGAAACCTGAGATCACTTCTCATGATTCAGTCCAATAGAATGCAGTACCTGGGATCAATCTCATGGTCAGTACAAATGAACTGCAGAAATCTGGGAACTAATCCAAAATTCTCCAGTCCATTTTACACTGTTATTTGACTGCACCTGGAATCTCACCTGCATTTGTGTCACATTACCTAGTTTGTTTGAATGGTGAGATTTCAGTGTGAGTTGGAATGTTATATTTTTCACTTTGAACCAAGGATTCCAGTCTCAAGAAACCTGAGAGTCTCAAGTTATCTGAGACTCTTTAAAGAGTGTATCTCAGGAAAACCTGGAGCATACTCAGGGGACTGTTGAGTTCTCAGGAACACTTGAGAGACCATTCTCAAGAGCCTGAGAGCTTTTCCAGGAACTTGAGAGTCTCAGGAAAACTGAGACTTTAACCCAGGAACCCTGGATAAGTGTCAGTAATCTGAAACTTAGCTCAGGAATGCTGAGATTAAGTCTCAGGAAATGAGACTGAAATCTCAGAAACTCTGAGATTGAGGTTCAGGCAACCTGAGACTTTAAGGCCAGGTTATTTAGGAAATCTGGGTGATAATTTTCAGGTTTAGATTTCAGGATTTAGATGGCATCTCATTAGGTTAGTTCAGGTTCTTTTTAACTGGGCAGGAAAGGTTGATCATTAGTAAGTCTTTGATTCATTAGGTCCTCTATGAGTTATAAGTCTTGGGACCAATACAAGATAGTTTAGGTGAACTTTAGATTCTAGAAATCATTCACATATTGTTATCTGAGGAACAAACCTATATCAAATTCCTGTTTTATGACAGGAGCCTAATAGGACTTTGTATTCCAAATAAGTTCAATTCTAGAGATTTTATTCATGGGATGTAGTTAATTACCCTACTTTTAGTTTAATCTAACTTTTAGGCAAATAATCAATTATAGGGTAACTTGTTTCACCAAGAATAGGACTTAGGGTATATCTTAAGTGACTTGCTAGATTTAAGAATTAAGTTATTTTAGATTATTGACCAACTTGTACACATCATTATTTTTATACAGGAGGATACATAGCTCATTTGCCTACTTGTACTTTCCTGGAGCCAGGCAAGTACACTCTACGGTTTTGTACTTTTCATTATATATCCTGTGCTTCTTTGGGTGACACAATTGCTACACGTCATGTACTTTCTGGTGCTCTTGTTCTCTTGTGCTTATTACTTGTATCTGGGGAGGGGAAATATACTATCTATGTGACCAATCCCAAGTAACAACTCAGGTGTGTTTTAGCTTAGACCCCGCATCGTGCACGCGGGTCCTAAGTCACCATTCATGTGCTTTCAGGTGCTTTCAGGTGCTTACCCTAGCCGGTCACATAGTTAGTTATATTTCAAATACATTACACACATGTTCAGGAGATTTCCTTGTACTTATTTCCTGTGATATCATGTTCTTTCAGGTGCTTACATATCATGTTCATTCATGCTCTTACATTCATGTTCTTTCATGTACTTTACCCTGTTCTTCATGTACTTATCCACCTGTTTTTTCCTGTACTTTCCATGTTCCCTTATACTTCATTTCATGATGTCTTGTTCATTACCTAGAATTGTACTTGCTCCGCTCCTGACTGGATATGTTATGATAGGTGAGATGGAGGCTTTGTGTGACACATACTATGGACATGATACTGCCTTCCCTACTGAGCCAGCTGGAGCTGCTTGTGACCTAGAGGCTGCAGAGGCCTAGTTTCATTTAGTTTTCCATTTATCTTTCCATGTATTGAGACTAGCAGACTCTTATAGTTGAATTGTAATAAATTCAGATATTGTATCTCTTTACTCTGGTTGGGACACATTATATAGTTGCTGTGATTCTATACTTTCATGTTTATCTGGTTAGTTTCCCTAGCTTGGTACAGCTTACTTCATTGTGTCTAACAATGAAGGCTGGGCGTGTCCGACTCGTGTCCGATTATTCGGGAGCGGGTCGTGTCATATGTGATCGGCTAGGGAAGCAAGAGATGGTTATCCACTTAGCCCGGTAATCCACGGTGTCCTCAACGGAGAGTCATGCCGTCCAACCTGGATAACTGGTAATGGGGTGTCTGCTACACCCTACGTGAGGTGAGGGTGGCGCTAGCAAAATATAGTTACAGGGAGGCTTGATCACATAACCCCTAATAATTCCCCCATCCCCGAATAGTATCACGGATCCGAACATGGCACATCATGACACAGGGTTCGTGAGCAGGGGGCCAGCCCACTCCCAAATCAGTGTCTATATAAGTACAAGAACACAGAAATATCACATACTCATATACCAAGGGAGTCTAGGAATAACATCTCATGACAGGATCCGACGTATACTAGTCCGTGAACCGTCGTGTCAGGAATCATGTAAAACACTACAACTGAATCAGATATAGTAGATATCAAGACAATAAAAACTATTAGTGAATGTACTCGCCTGTGGTCCTGAGCTGATAAGGTGAACAGACGCTCAGAGTGATCACAGACCTAAAATAAGATACTATGAGTCAAACATGGCTTAATACTGAAAAAGGAAACTAATATAAGTCATGAATACAAGTCTAAGTCAAAACTAGGTCAATCTAGGTCAAACTGAGTCATACTAGGTTACTGGGAGTCATTCCAAGTCAAACTAGGTCAAACGGGGTCAAAGGTTGACTTACAGTTAACTTTTGGTCAAAAAGTCAACTCTGGTCAACTATGGTCAACTCTAGGTCAACCCTAGGTCAAACTAGTCTAATGTTGACCAACTGTTGACTTTCAGTCAACTGGTCAACTCTGGTTTGGTTTCGGTCAAATCTGGTCGCTTAAAAGCTACGTTTGACTCTCGGTTGACTTTTGTTGACTTTTGGTCAAAAAGGTCAACCGACGTCAAAACCAGTCTATGAGCACCATATTTGATCGTTACCAACCAAAAGAATCAAGTTCTAACCCTATCTTAGACTCCTAACTCAAATACCCTATTCCTAGGCAAAACTAGTACTACCTTACCAAGGTAAATCCCGTTACCTTGCCCAACACCAAGGAAACCCCGCTAATACCCAAGATACTAGCCTAGGCTCCTTAGGGTAGCTAGATACCAACCTATCTAAGGTTTACCTACCAAGGAAAATAGGTATCCTAGGTATCTAGGCTATGTTAGGATACATGGGTATTGGGTTACTCTATTACCTAATCCATATCATGAATTTTACCCTCATAACTCTATCACACTCACTCACACACAACACTCTCACAAAACACTCACCTATATCACACTCACAAGGCTTCTCTATAGGTTTCCTATTAGTTTGCACATAGGCTAACTATGGTTCACTAGCTACACTCATTTAGGCTCACACTCATAAGCTAATATATGGAATGATATGGGGTTATGGTGGGGCTGAAATTGAAGTGGTATGTAGACTGATATTTATGGTGGAATGTCAAGGACTAACATGGTTAAACCATGGACTGTTTTGAGAGGGCAAACAAGGACAACCATGTAGGTGTTTTAGTGGTGGTGTTAAGGGGTAACAAGGGGACTAAAATGTGGCAATGTAGGGACTGGTTTTACAGTCCAATGGGGGTTAGATAGGACTGTCTTTGTAGAGAAAGGACAGCCCATCAAATGCTAAATTCTGGACTGTTTAAGGGGACAAAACTGGACAGTAATGCAGTGAATTTCTGGACTGTTTGGAGTGAAGGGGACAGCCAACATGGCTTGGCTTGATGGCTGTTTTGGACAGCAGAAAATGGAGGAAATCTGGACAGGTTTGGCCTGTTCTTGACTGTCATGGACATCCAAGAAATGAAGGAAATTCTGGACAGGTTTGAAGGGTTTTGAGGGGACTGTGAACAGCATTTTGGGGACTGGTTTTGCAGTCCAATGGGACTGTTTTGAGGTCAGCAAGGTATGGGTTTAATGGACAGTGTAAACTGGGTTTCCTCCTCCCTCCTATTCACTCCAATCTCATGTCTCTATCTCACACATAAACACACACACAAATACACATACTCTCAAACACCTCTCCTTTACACCCTCTACCACACAACCACACATACTCATCCTCCCTCTAACTTGGCCGACCACTGTGCCTCCATCCCCCATACCAACACAATGTCACACACCACACATATATATCCACATATATAATCCACCATATATATATATATATATATATATATATATATATATATATATATATATATATATATATATATATATATATATATATATATATATATATATATATATATATATAAAACCATATATATACATATATATAGATTTAGATAATATGATACATTATGATACTATGGAAACCACAAATCTAAACACATGAAAAATCTGGAATTAATATTAGAACAACATCAAAACAATACACAAATAATTTACATGTGTCCAAAGAGGGTTTTCTCCATTAGGACACGATCCTACTCCTAGGACACCTCTACAAATGTCCAAATGGACATGAAATGGACACCAAACCATGGGGTCAATCCTAAGGGTCAAAATGAATCTAATGCATGAAAAGAATGAGAAGAAGAAGGGATTTATACCTCCCGGTGACTCGAATCGATCCCGAAATGCCACCGACACGTAGGAATCCCAAACGAACACGAACAAGCTCCGAATCCTCTCAAACTTGAGGAGCTCCTTCCTCGGCTAGAATGGAGAAGGAAGGATGAAGATTCGGTGAAGAAATGAAAGGATTTGGTGATGATTTGATTAGGGTTTGCTCTCAAATCAATTTGGGGAAGAATAAGAAAGAGAATGAAAGAGAAAATAATAAAGTGTGGAGCCTTACCCACCATGTCATGGCCGGCCATAATGGGAGTTTTTGTCCTATTAGGAAATGCCTAAAAGCCCTCCCCCCCTCTCTAGCCTATTGGTTAATACAATGGTAAGGGGTTAAGTCGGGGGTAGTTTGGTCAATCCTGAAACACTAATCCAAATTAATACTAACCAAAATAATTAGCTTAGTCACTAACTAAAATAACTAACATGTGGGCCATGGCTAACTAGTGTATGGGCCCGCTAGAGTCAAAACTACCCCGGGTCCCCGATACAAGTCGGAATGAATTGAAATTCGAACCCGACTCAAACAATCCCCAAATAATACAATAAATAAATAAATAAATAATTCCAAAATAATTTTTTAAGTGGAAAATTAACAAAATACCCCTGTTCATGAAAACTGGGATTGACAAATCTATCCACCTTAAAAAAATTTATCCTCAAAATTAAAACAAACATACACTGAAATACAATGCAGAAACAGAAATTATACCTCAGGGCTCGAAGAGATAAGGGAAACGCTCCCGCATGTCGTCCTCTCTCTCCCAGGTAAACTCACCTGGAGAGTGATGCCTCCATGCAACGCGAACCAAGGGTATACCCTGGTTCCGGAGCACCTTCTCCCTACGATCCAGAATCTCGACTGGCTGCTCTGGATAGTGAATAGTAGGCCCCACCTCGATCGCTGAATGGTCCAATACACGGCTGGGGTCCGCCACGTACCGTCTCAGCTGCGACATATGGAACACGTTGTGTACCCCCTCTAGCGTATGCGGCAAGTCCAGTCGGTAAGCTACTGCACCGACCCTCTCAAGGATAGTGAAAGGTCTGATGTAGCGCGGACTAAGCTTTCTGCCTCCGCCAAAGCGAATCGTGCCCCGTGTCGGAGAAATCTTTAGGAACACCAAAGTACCAACCTAGACATAGAACAAACTCAGCACACAGGACAAACAAAATCACAATCAACCACAAACAGGAACTGAAACTAACCTCGAATTCTAACGGTCTCCGGTGGCTATCGGCCCAATGCCGCTGCCTATCCTGAGCCACCCCAAGTCTATCTCTAATCAGCCTGACCTTCTCAGCTGCATCCACCACCATCTCCGGTCCAAGCAGCACCCTCTCGCCAACATCGTCCCATGACAAGGGAGTACGGCATCTCCGTATGTATAGAGCCTCGAATGGCGGCATCTCTATACTGGCCTGATAGCTGTTGTTGTAAGCAAACTCTACCAGGTGAAGATAATCCTCCCAAGAACTCCCGAGATCTAGCACACACGTGCGAAGCATATCCTCCAAAGTCTGGATAGTCCTCTCCGACTGCCCGTCTGTCTGGGGGTAATAAGCGGTACTAAACTTGAGCGAGGTGCCCAAGCTAGCCTGCAAACTCCTCCAGAAGTGGAAAGTGAAACGGCTATCCCGATCTGAAACTATGCTCACAGGAACCCCATGCAATCGCACGATCTGACGAACATACAGCTCTGCCAACCTCTCCGTAGACAACCCCACATTGAAAGGCAAAAAGTGGGCCGATTTGGTCAATCTATCAACTATGACCCAAATCGCATCTTTCCCTCCTGGAGATCATGAAAGTCCGGACACAAAGTCCATGGTGATGTGCTCCCACTTCCACTCAGGAATGGGTAGTGGCTGTAGCAATCCACCAGGCCTCTGCCTCTCGGCCTTCACCTGCTGACAAACCAAGCAGCGAGATACAAACTGAGCCACCTCGTGCTTCATGCCGTACCACCAAACATGCTCTCTCAGATCTCTGTACATCTTGTTGGCACCAGGATGCATAGAGTAATGAGAGCGATGAGCCTCCTGAAGAACCTCCTCCCGAAGCTCCCCACTCGGAACGCACAGTCTAGCACCGTGCCGCAGCGAGCCATCCTTGGCAATAGAGAAATCATCAAGCAACCCTGCCTGCACCTGCTCCCTAAGGCACCTCAGGGCAACATCATCATACTGTGCTGATCTGACTCTGTCCATCAACTCAGACTGAATCTGTAAGCCCCACATCTGCACCTCCATGCCCGGAATAATCACCTCGATTCCCAAACTGTCCAGGTCAGCCAAAAGATGATGGTCTGATGTCAGATACATAGCCACTGGATACCTGCTCAAGGCATCTGTAACTACGTTGGCCTTCCCTGGATGGTACTGCAAGGCGATATCGAAATCCTTCATCAGCTCAAGCCAACGTCTCTGCCGCATGTTCAGCTCCTTCTGAGTGAACACGTACTTCAAGCTCTTGTGGTCAGTAAAGATCTCAACCCGCTCTCCGTACAGATAGTGTTTCCACAACTTCAGGGCAAAGATGACAGCGGCTAACTCCAGATCGTGAGTCGGATAGTTCTTCTCATGAGGACGTAACTGCCTAGATGCATAGGCAATCATCTTCCCGTGCTGCTGAAGTACACAACCCAGACCCCGACCAGAAGCATCGCTGTAAATCGAGAAACCACCGGTCCCAGACGGCAATGTCAAGATCGAAGCTGATGTCAACCTGTGACGCCCCAGAACCAGAATACTGGAGAGCAGGGGCGTACATAGCCAGCTACGTATATTGAAATAGAATCCACCTCGCTATACGGTCACGGCTGTCTAGATATGAGGGTTTACTACAAGCCAACGGTCTCTTAAGGTCAAGCCTATTGTCTCAATCTCAACAAATAATATAATTACAAGATGTTAGACCACCAAATATACAATAATAGGCGTCCCAAATATTACATATTCAGCTGATCATGAAGCTAGTCATACAAAATACGAGGACTAGCAAGAGTTAAGTCATACATGATCAACCCTAGGATTTGTCAATCATGTTACAGCCCGTAGGCAGACAGTAAGTAAAGATGCATCGAGCTAACAGGTGCTCGTCGGCTAAACGCCTCAAAAGAATAAATTTACAATGTAGTGGGTGAAACAAAATAGAAAACCCACTCGTAGCCCGGGTTCCTTCTAGTCGCCACCATCGGGCTGGAGGTTCGATAGATCTTCGGGTGCTGCTCCAAAATCTGGCCACACAAAACCAGCTGGGTCAAACTCCAGAAAGAGCAAGTGCCACAAAGGAGGCCACGAAATAAAGACAAAAGCCAGCATATCAGAACATAAGAAAATAGAAGAAAAGTACAAGTAATAAAAGTACAGCAGGACAATAAACGACTAGGGACATGGAACCATTTCGGGAGCCAGATTACAACCCGTAAACCAAACAAGGACCGGGGTTGTAACCCTTCGCCTGAATAGCACTTGTCTCTATCTATTTATTGTTAAAGATAAGTAAAACAAACATGTTCGGGAGGAACCAGGTACTGGGACTAGACAAGACTTAGACAAGGATAGACAACATCCATTCACAAGCGGCCAAGCAATTACTACGGCTTACTACTTTAACTAACTAGGGTTATCACAAGCCTAATTACTAACAAGATGCAATGAGAATTTCCCAGTCCCAAGCCCTGCAGACTATCTAGTTATCCTTTCGTGGGTTGAGAGTATGGTTGGGTACATCGCCCAGGAGATGATATACCCTTAGGTGACTTAGAGGTGCAACACATGACAGTGTGCTGGAAACGTGCTCTACTCGTCGGCAAGCTACAAGTCCATTAAAGCGCCCAAATAACGAGATCTGTTTGTGACTGGAAATTCTCCATGTTCTAGTTTGATCTAATCATTGGCCTAATCCAATTTAGTATGAGTGCCTGGCCGTGGTACCCAGGGAGTCACGTCCTAGACATGATGCAAGACAAGACAAGTAGATTTGCACAACGCAACAAGAAAGAACACCCACGATGTCAGGGCAAGTCAAGTACGACCAGTTATCAAGTCGAGTCAAGTCAAGAGTGAGCCGAGGCGGCCACTATCAAGATATCAAGTTACAGGGGATTAATTACAGGTCGCAGGTTACAAGTTAAAAGCCACAAGTTACAAGCACACAACAAGTTACTGCCAAAATCAGAGAATACTAGCCATAAATTAAAAACACAGAAAATCGTGTCAAGGCGTGTCAGGTCAAGTCAAGTCGTGCTGTGGGCATCAAGATCTCAGAGAGCAAAAATCAGCAAGAGAAAATCGAGAACCAAAGGGAACACCAAGGGTCAGAAGGGGAAGCCATGGCACAGGGTGTGCCAGGCAAAGGGTTCGGGCAAATAGAGCCAAGAGACGCGCTCGGGAACAGTCGCAACGCGCCAAGGGGTGCAGGAAGCTAAGCGCGCAGGGGCGCGGGGTCCAAGTGCGCAGGGGCGCGGGGGCCGAGTGCGCAGGGGGCGCGCGGCCAAGTGCGCAGGAGGCGCGCGGCCAAGTGCGCAGAGGGCCGGGGGCCAAGTGCGCAGGGGGCACGCGGCCAAGTGCGCAGGGGGCCGGGGGGCCAAGTGCGCAGGGGGCCGGAGAGCCAAGTGCGCAGGGGGGCCGAGGGCGGCAAGTACGCAGGGGGCCGAGGGCGGCAGCGTAAGACAGCCAGCGCGCGGGCCAGCTACAAGGCACGCGGCCAGCGAGGCGCGCATCGCGCGGGGCTGAGCGCAATCGGGCGGGGGCAGCAGCGCGCTAAAGAGCGCGCGCGCTAAGGGGTCAGCGGCCAGCGCCATTGGACACGGCGTGGGGGAGGGCAGCGCAATGCAGCCAAGCACGCGGGGCGCAAGGCGGCGAGGCGCGCGGGCCAGCAGCACGCTAAAGAGCGCGCGCGGGGGAGGGGGTCTTCTTCTTCCTCTTGCTAAGAGGAAGAACACCCATGGCTTCAAATCTTTGGAACATCATAACTTGGTCCATAAAACACGAAATCCGGATTTTCAAGAGTCTAACTTGTGTAAAATTTGATTCTCTACAACATAGAAGCATCAAAATAAGCAAAAATCCAAGTTTGGTAGATCAAATCCAAGGAATTCCAAAAATGATAAAAACTTAGATCTAGGAGAATCCAAGCTCCAAATCCAAAAATGTCAAGTTCTAATGTTGTTCCAAATCATCTAATTAAGCTAATAGACAAATAAAATTTGGTCTTCATGTGGTGGCAAGATGCACTTGCCTATGGGTGGGGTGTTGTGTGGAAGAAGGAAGAAAAAGAAGGAGTTAGAAATTAATGGGGAAAGTAATGAGGAGAGAGAATGGTTGGTGGGATTTAATGAGGGTGGTTGTGGTAGAATGAGGGTGGAGTATAGGTTAAAGTATTCTATTGGGTTTAAAATCAAACCAACCCAACTAAAACTGAGCCGAGCCGAAACCCAAAATACGAGAAAACCCAAAATTCCTCAAGTCGAGAAAAATAAAAATTTATGCCAAAATCCAATTACGAGTATAAATACGAAATACGGGGAATGAGGGTGATACAACCTCTTCTTCAGCTCATCGAAGGCGGCATGACACTTCTCAGTCCAGACGAACTCTACGTCCTTCCTGGTGAGTCTAGTCATCGGCTCCGCGATCCGCGAGAAATCCTGGACGAACTTTCGATAGTAGCCCGCCAATCCCAGAAAGCTCCGAATCTCGGCAACTGTACTGGGCGTAGACCAAGACTCTACCGCAGCAATCTTTTTCTGGTCTACTGAGATCCCGTGCTCGGTCACAACATGACCCAAGAACTCGACCTGGTCCAGAAAGAACTCACACTTCGACAACTTTCCATACAACTGCTCATTTCTCAAGGTCTCGAGCACAATCCTCAGATGCTCCTCGTGCTCCTCCGGCATCTTTGAGTAGACCAGGATGTCGTCTATGAAGACCACCACGAACTTGTCAAGGTACTGATAGAATACCTTGTTCATCAAGTTCATGAACACAGCTGGAGCGTTGGTCAACCCAAATGGCATCACTGTGAACTCGTACTGGCCGTACCGAGTCCGAAAAGCTATCTTCGAAATGTCTTCCTGCTTCACCTTTAGCTGATGATAGCCGGACCTCAGATCTATCCTTGAAAACACCTTAGCGCCGCTCAACAGATCGAACAAGTCGTCGATCCTCGGTAATAGGTACTTGTTCTTGATAGTGAGGTTGTTGAGCACCCTGTAGTCGATACACATGCGTATCGTACCATCCTTCTTCGGTACAAACAGGACTGGCTCTCCCCAAGGCGATGAACTGGATCTAATGAATTTCTTGTCCTGCAGCTCGTCGACCTGCTTTTTCTGCTCCGCCAACTCGCTGTTGTTGACCCTATAGACGTGCTGTGAGATAGGCTCAGTGCCCGATACTAAGTCTATAGAGAACTCAATGTCTCTATCCGACGGCATCCCAGGCAACTTCTCGGGAAAAACATCCATGAAGTCAGCTATCAATGGATGTGGCAATGCCTGCCCCGCCAGTAAAGCTCCGCAGAACCCATCTCCCGGCTCAGCTGCTCCTCTAGCAAACACAATCTCTGGCTCTCCCGATGGCATAAACAAAATCCTACCTCCTCTGCAATCTATACTAGCATGGTGCATGCTCAACCAATCCATTTCGAGTACCACATCGTACATCGGAAGGGGCATTACGAGCAAGCATGCACCCAAAACTCGGCCTCCTACAGTAACTCTCCGCCCCTTGCAGATATTGTTGACCAGGATGATGCCTCCCCCGGTCAATATCTTGTAAGTCCTACCCAAGGGTTCAACAATAATATTGTGTCTCAGAGCAAAGGAGACAGACACAAAGCTATGAGAGGCACCAGAATCAAATAAGGTAAATACAGGGAATGAATCAAGAAGAACGTGACCTGCCACTACATCGCCTACTGGCTCTGCCTCCTCCTCTGCTGTTAGGGTAAACACTCTGCCCACAGGGGTTCCCCTCTGGTGCTGCTGAAAATGCTGCTGCTGCGTCTGAAGTGGAGGACCTCTCTGCTGAACTGCCAGTCCTCTGGTCGGCTGCGCTCTATCCTGGAAAGAACAAGAGAGAGAATGAAAGAGGAAATAATAAAGTGTGGAGCCCTATCCACCATGTCATGGCCGGCCATAATGGGAGTTTTTGTCCTATTAGGAAATGCCTAAAAGCCCCCCCCCTCTCTAGCCTATTGGTTAATACAATGGTAAGGGGTTAAATCGGGGGTAGTTTGGTCAATCCTAAAACACTAATCCAAATTAATACTAACCAAAATAATTAGCCTAGTCACTAACTAAAATAACTAACATGTGGACCATAGCTAACTAGTGTGTGGGCCCGCTACAGTCAAAACTACCCCGGGTCTCCGATACAAGTCGGAATGAGTTAAAATTCGAACCCGACTCAAACAATCCCCAAATAATACAATAAATAAATAAATAATTCCAAAATAATTTTTAAAGTGGAAAATTATCAAAATACCCCTGTTCATGAAAACTGGGGTTGACAATAGTAGTTCTGGATGGCGGATGATTATGACATGTGGGAGTTTCAGATGATTACGATATCGCTTGCATGATTCAGGTATTTGTCAGTGATACTACATTGTTATCCTTTCATGATTTTACATTCCTTATCATGAGATATCCTGCTTATTGATTCAGTTTAGAGACTCCTGTTTTATTTCTTGGAGTCTTATCGGACATACATGCTAGTGGGCTGCAGACCACGACCTATAGTGTTCATTCATGTTTCGTATACGTATTGTGGATTTAAGATATAGATTTGTTTTGCCATGATTTGGCAGTTTACCATAGCCGTGACAGCGTTTACGTATTCGAATCGGGCTGGAGTCTGCTTGATGCGTAGCTGGCTTGCTCACGAGCTCGCGTCCGAAAAGCGGGTACGGGTCGTGACACCGTGGTCTGCCATCAACTGCTCTATCTTAGAGCTCGTCAAGGGCTTGTGAGACGAGAAGGAAACTGGGCCGTTCCCCCCTTCTTTGGTGAAAACATAGTTAGTCCAGGCCCTTGTATGTGGAAGGGACCCCTCAGTCTTACCCTTCTTCGTAATCTGGTGACAAATAAAAAGGTGACAAAGTAACTCTTTATACACACTCATCATCTCAGAGTTCTTTTTCTCCAAATCCAGGAGCTCCGCATCACAGGGGACGTATTCTGCGTATGTCTCTGTCCTCCAGGGAAGTTTGGATATCGCCTGCATCTCGTGAAGAGCCAAACCCATCTTCCCACCCAGAGTGAAGAAGGTGCACGTATGATGGTTGTACAAAGCGACAAACATCGGCCAGTTAACCTTAATACCATATTGGGTGGCCCTGACGGCATAAAGAAGACCGACAGCTTTTAGGGTGGCCTCGTAAGTTGAGAGCACCCTGTCACGCCCCAGAACCAGAATACTGGAGAGCGGGGGCAGACATAGCCAGCTACGTATAACGGAATGGAATCCACACCGCTATACGGTCACGGCTGTCTAGATATGTGAGGGTTTCACTACAATCCATCAGTCTCTTAAGGTCATAAAATAGCCTATTGTCTCAATCACAAGTAAGCAGATAAATGTTACAAGATATAAGATCACCAAATATACAATTGTAAGGCGTCCCAAATATTACATATCCAGATGATCATGAAGCTAGTCGTTACAAAATGTGAGGACTAGCAAGAGTTCAATCATACATGATCAACCCCCGGGACTTGTCAATCATGTTACAGCCTGTAGGCAGACAGTAAGTAAGTACAATCGAGCTAACACTTGCTCGTCGGCTAAACGCCTCAAAAGAATAATTTATAATATTATAGTGGGAGAACAAAAGAAACCCACTCGATGCCCTGGTTACGCTTGGTGACCACCATCGGGCTAGAATGCAGGGAGATCCTTTGGTGCTGCTCCGATATCTGGCCATACAAAACCAGCTGGGTCAGACCCCAGGAAGAGCAAGTGCCACAAAGGAGGACACAAAATAAGAACCAAAGCCAGCAATTAGCACAATAATATAATTACATAATAAGAGACAGTAATTTAAGAAAAGCATGATAGATAATTATAAAAGACAATCTTGCATAGAATCACTAAAAGACAGGACATATGGAAAAGCATGTCAGGATGATATACGATGAGATAACCATGGGACTATTCAGATAGCTAGGTTACAACCCGTAAACCAAACAAGGACCGGGGTCGTAACCCTTCGTCTGAACGGAACTTGGTTTCTCTCACCATTTATCGGCAAGATAAATATAAGAAATCAGGTCAAGTAACAATCTGGAGTGACAATCATTATAGTGACAATCTGGAGTGACAATTATTATAGTGACAATCTGGAGTGACAATCCTTCAATCATTCTGGTACAATCTTACAATCAATCAATTCTAGATAATACTATACTGTACTAGACTCCATCCAAGCAATCACGGCCAATCATTGCCTACGGCTTTCTACATTAACTAACTAGGGTTATCATAATCCTAGTTACTAGCAATATGCAATGAGATGCTCCAAGTAGTCACAGGCCCTGCAGCTATCCAGGTTATCCAGGCAATCATTATAGTGACAATCTGGAGAGTTCAATGCATTAGAGTGACAATATAGTTCAATCATTAAAGTGACAATCAAGAGTGCCCCACATAACAGTGGGCTGGAAATGTGCCCTACTCGTCGGCAGGCTACAAGTCCAAACATTTACGGCCGGGATAACGGGATCGCCTGTAACTAGGGAACATCTCTTCATGTCTAGTGAATTATACTAGTTATTAACCTTAGTCCATTTCATTAGGTACTCCTGACCGTGGTACTCAGGAGTTTCCTCCTAGACATGATGCAAAATAGGACTGGATTATTTGTACAAGTACAATCGCCCACGGTGTCAGGATTAATTATACAGGTCATGTCATGTCAGGTAGCCGTCACAACAGCTATTCAAGATATAACATGTCAAGTGTACTTGTCAGGAGTGCACCACAACGGGCCACTATCAGGTCATGTCAGGTTAGTCATGTCAGGAGTGCACCACTACGGGTCACTATCGTGTCAGGCTCAGTTATTCTTTCCAAACATATCAAGTAAATTCGTGATTATCAAGTTCAGGACAAAAGGCGTAAGGATATAAAATGGACGTAAAATATCTAATAAAATATCAATATACAGGGCTATAGATGAGCTAAGTTCAAGGAAAATAAAATCAAATTTGACACGCAGACATGAGATCCAGTCAGCCAAAGGGCATACGCTCAGTGCAAAAGTCACGCTCAGGTCATACGCTTCCAAAAGGCAGCGTATGGGGTCCATACGACTCCTTGTCAAGCAAGCGAGCGTATGCGAGTCATACGCTCCCAAAAGACAGCGTATAGGGTCCATACGACTCCTTGTCAAGCAAGCAAGCGTATGCGAGTCATACGCTCCCAAAAGGCAGCGTATGGGGTCCATACGACTCCTTGTCAAGCAAGCGAGCGTATGCGAGTCATACGCTCCCAAAAGACAGCGTATGGGGTCCATACGACTCCTTGTCAAGCAAGCGAGCGTATGCGAGTCATACGCTCCCAAAAGGCAGCGTATGGGGACTGCGCTGCGCTAAAGAGCACGTGCAACTCAGTGGCACAAGCTAAAAAGCTCGTGCACTGCTCACTGTCTTCTCCAATCAGCAGAAACTCTATAGTTGAACCCAAAGCTTCAAAAGTCCATAACTTGGTCAAAACAAGTCCAAATCCAACTTGCAAAGTTCTATCTTGGGTGAAATTCAATTCTCTCCAACATAAGAACATCAAAACCCATAAAAATACAACTTAAATAGATGAAAACCATGCAGAACCGAAAATAGAAGGAACTTAGATCTAGAACGATGGAAACACCAAATCATAAAATGTCAAGTTCTAATGTTGATCACCATGGCCTATTCTAGCTAATGGACAAATAAAAAGTGGTTCTCAAGTGGTGGCAAGGTGCACTTGCCTAGACCTCTCTCTTCTCTCTTTGGTAGGTGAAGGGAGTAAATGAGGAAGAAGAAGATGAGTAATGAAGAGAGAGAAAGAAGAAATGGCAATAAATATCAAAGGTGGTGGTAGGTAGGGGGTTTATCCATGGTTCATGATGAACCAAGAGCAATCCCAAATCGAACCAAGCCGAACCAACCCAGGAATAAACCAAGCCCAAATAAACCAATGAATCATTAAAAGTAATTAAACTATCAATGACAATAAAACCAAGCCAAGCCATGAAGAAAACTAAACAAAGAATCATGTAATACAAGAAGAAATACGTACACGTATTCCAGAAATACGTAATACGAACCACAGGCATTACACACCCATCCAGTAAGGTCACTCCAGAATGGAACAGAATGTCTCCAGCCTTCCATCCGCATCTTCCCTCCCGGATATGACTCCTTCTTCGATAGCATCAAGTTGGAGAGAGTCTCAGCAGCATAGGGATGAAGATCAGTCGGGACATCGTTCAATATAACACCCGGTTGTAGTCTTCTCATGGTGTAGGACGTGGAACCCTTGACACACTTGAACGTGTCCTTCTTTCGGTCACCAGAGTTGAACTGGATCCTGCCAAAAACAACCCCAGGCAGTTCAGAGGTCAGGTCCCATTTCATTTGCCTCTGCACAGCCAGATCAGCAAACGCTGACAGAGGGTATTGGCGCTTCATCGATGACATCCCTATTCTTTGGTCATTTAACTTAACTACCAAAAGATCTTCCAGACATATCGTCGCATCATCCTCGAATCCTATACTGTCACCGAACAGGAAGTACGGCTTCTTCCAACGGCATGCCCCTCTGAGCTTCTCATCATTAATCATCTGCTCCAGAAAGGTTTTGTCCTGTTCAATTATGGCGATCGTCCGTTCCGTAGGTTGGTCATGACTGATCTTGGCTTGAACATTGTTGACCATGTTGGTTATGAGGCTGGTGCCAAGAACGTGGCAAGCAGAACCGAAAGGGATACCGCCAAGCTCCGGGACAAACATGTTTACTGCAAGGACAAAAGAGAAGTCAGACTCAGAATCCGTAGAAAAAACTAAGTACTGAAGGACTTTTATGCGCCCAAAAGGGCTATACGCCCAAAGGGTCATGCGCCCAAAACAAACATGTGGGCGCATAACATAAAGCAGTTATGTGGGCGCATAACATGCAACAACATGTGGGTGCATAACATAGCAACATGTGGACGCATAACACACCACAGTGTTGGCACATGACTTATGTGGGCGCATAAGAATGCTCACAGAAGCATGTTGCCTTGGGCACATGCGCCCAAGCAGAATAAAAAGTCTGAGCGTCATAAATTAACGCTCGAGACTTTGTTTTTTGAGGCGTGCCCTCACCCAGAATCGGGTCCTGGACTGGCGAGGACGCTGCCGTAGGAGGAGAGCCACTCGGTACAGCCCCCTTGCCTTTCTCAGATCTCTTGGCGACCTTAGGAGACATGGTTCGTAAAGAAATGAGATGAAGAGTCTTTTTAAAAGTTCTAAAGAAAAATGAGAATAATGGACTTTCTCTCTCTTTCAAAGCCTATTTATAGGCATAGGCCACTTTCTATGCGCCCACTGTTTTCTATGCGTCTATGTGCCCATTACGCACTATGCGCCCACCATGGCTTATGCGCCCACGTGAAGATCCAGTCTCTTGCACACTATGCGACTGCCACTTGCTGACATGGACAACGTATGAAGGATTGACCTCTTCAAATTCTACCCCGATGAATCTGTCAGTTCAGATTTTCGAGAAAGATCCAAACAGCCGTCTCTCTGATAGGCTGGCCAAACTCTATGCGCCCAAAGAGAGGGCCGTGCTATGCGCCCACTACATCATGAGTAAACGGTCCATGCTTCTTTCAAAGTATTTTGAACTCGTTCAAGTATCGAAAACTTTGAAGGGGGTCTTTTAGAAGCATGAAAATTTCAGCAAAGAAGGCTTATGCGCCCAAGCCAATAAGGACATATGTGTCCAAGTAAACTCACATGCACCCAAGGTCACCCTGTGAAACTCTATGCGCCCAAGTCACCCTGTGAAGCTCTATGCGCCCAAGTCACCCTGTGAAGTTCTATGCGCCCAAGACAAGCTCCCCTGGAAGGAGGACGCATAGTCCTGTTTCAGGCTATGTGCCCAAGTCAGAATATCCCCTGACTCGGTCAAAGCCACGATCAAAACGTGTACCGAAGCGTACGGCCACGTCAGTCTCCACGAGCAGTCGTGCACCGAAGCATGCGGCTACGTCAGCACCACGATTAACCCACGACCACGCAACCTGCATGCGCCTATATCCTATGCGCCCAAAGCAGGACCATGTGCCCACATAAAAACCAGTATGTTTCCTCATGTGGGCGCATAACATCATTCCAGCTCAAAAACTACTATAAAAATGGGTCTCATCCCTCTTCAAAACACAGAACGGAGAGCATTTTCAAGAGCCAAATTGCTGCACTTCTTGCCAGTGAGTCGAGACTTAGCAATTTTCTTAGGTTTTCTTCCACTTTTGTAATCGGAGTGTCAACGGAGTAAAGGAGCAACTGCCGCTCGATCTCTATCGTCCCATTATCCATAATTCTTTTTTGTACTCGGGGATCCTCAGCGCAGGATCTCTCAGGCGTACTCGATTTGTGGTGCCTTGCGCCAATAAAGAAAAGACATCGTCTCTTTTTCTTTTTTTGTGTCCACAGCCGCATGAGCCCTGGCCGCATAAAATCATGCGGGCCATATATCTTGGCCGTATGAAGTCCTGCGGACTGCATGCCTTGGCTGTATGCAGTCCTGCGGACTGCAGGCTTAGCCGCATGAAGTCATACGGACTGCAGGCTTGGCCGCATGACCCCTGGCTGCATGAAGTCATACGGACTGCATGCTTGGCCGCATGACCCCTGGCCGCATGAAGTCATACGGACTGCATGCTTGGCCGCATGCTTTAGCCCCCTGTATGTTCATCTGTAGTATGTAGTTTTATGTTTAAATTGCTTGCATTTTGTACTCAACCTAACTTGTGACTACCCGATTTGATGATTGTGAATCTTGGGCATATCTTGTATTAACTTAGCCATGAGCACGACATGATACATGAACACGACATGACAACACGAACCTGACATGAAGTTCTTGATAGTGGCCCGTCGATGCGCACTCTTGACAAGTAACAAGTAAACCGTGTATAGCATGATAAGCTTGATAGTGGCCCGTCGAGGTACACCCCTGACAAGTAATTCTGACAAGTAACAAGTAACTCTCATATTGACACCGTGGGTGATTTCTCTTGATTATGTCTGTACAAGCTACAAGTCTCGTCTTACATCATGTCTAGGACATGGATTCCTGAGTACCACGATCAGGAATCCAGACCCTTGTTAGCAATCACCGAAATAAAACTCTTATTATCCGCAAATTTTTTCGTATCTTTCAGAAACGTATAATACTTGCATACTTTTGACAGATTCAAATCAGTACGTAAATTTTAAATAGGCGAAGTTTTAATCATGTTCCGTATAAATTATTGAAAAATTTAGCCAAAAAAAGTGGTGAGAACCTGTTTAATTAACCAAATTTGAAAACATATTTAAGAATGGGAAGTTCCTAACATTAATATTTTTATTTTTTGCATATTTGATCGAATTTTTGAACGTATTTTATTTTCGCTGAGCCGATTTATACTCGTACTTTTGCCGTCCCGAATTTTTCCCGTTTGTCGAATTGCTAACAAGGATCCAGACTGAATCTGGCTAGGGTAATGATTAGATAAATCAAGTAGCTCATATAGCTATAGATATTTCGGCTACAAGCGATCCCGTTATCTGGGCGCCTTCCTTGTGGACTTGTAGCCTGCCGTCGAGTAGGGCACATTTCCAGCTCACTGTCATATGGGGCACTTCATGAAACAAGTACTATGCACACTGTCATGTGTTGCACTCCAAGTCACCTAATGATTCTTGATAACTCTTGCACTTGCGTCTGGATAACCTGGATAGTCTATAGGACTTGTGATAACCCTAGTTAGTTAAAGTATCAAGCCGTACTTATTATTTGGCCATGAATATTGGATGTAGTCCAATCTTGTCTAGTCTTATTTAGATCCAGTACATGGTTATCTCAGGACATGCTTGCTTATGTTTTACTCTTGTCGATAATTGGTTGGAGACTAAGTTTTGTTCAGGTGAAGGGTTACAACCCCGGTCCTTATTTGGTTTAAGGGTTGTAACTTGGTTACCGGAATAGTCCCTTAGTTGTCTCATCATTTATCACATTGTTTTTCCCTAACTCATGTCTTATGTTATCATTTATGTCTCATGTGCTAATATGCTGGTTTTAGTTCTTAAGTGAAGTCTCCCTTGTGGCACTTGCTCTTTCTGGGGTCTGAGCTAGCTGGTTTTGTATGGCCAGATTTCGGAATAGCTCCCGAGGATCTCCCAGCTCTCCTGCCAGATGGTGAACACTAGAAGAAACCATGGCAACAAGTGAATTTTATTTTGCTCTCCCACTCCATTGTAAATTATTCTTTTGAGGCGTTTAGCCGCCGAGCAAATGTTAGCTCGTGTTGAAAACTTATATTCCTTGTCTGTCTAAGGGCTGTAACATGATTGACAAATCCTAGGGTTGATCATGTATAACTGAAACTCTTGCTAGTCTTCATATTTTGTATGACTAGCTTCATGATCATCTGAATATGTAATGTTTGGGACGTCTTACTTTGTATGCCTGATGATCTACCATCTTGTAATATGTATTTACTTGCTTGAGATTGAAACACTAGGCTTGTTCTTGACCTTAAGAGACTGATGGCTTGTAGATAAACTCTCATGCATCTAGACAGCCGTGACCGTATTGCGAGGTGGGTTGCACTTCAATATACGTAGCTGGCTGTGTCTGTCTCCCGTTCTCCAGTATTCTGGTTCTGGGGCGTGACACTTGAAATCCATCTCCCAAGATGGGTTGAGCAACCATAAACAAGCTCTCATATGTATAGGAATAAAGAGAAGGAGGGATTATAAAAGAAAGGAAAGAAGATATCCTGTCCAAAAATTGGGTGTCCCAACCATTTTCCTCTCCTATGCATACAAATTTTTTATATTTTTTAATTTAAAGAACTAAATAATTATGGATAAAAAAATTGCACACATAGAAGAAAAGACATGGTTGAGACACGCATTTTGAGGACAACATGTATGTTCCTAAAGAAAGGAGCAGATTTGCTGTCCCCACGATGCCATCTATCACACAAATACAACTTTCGAATTTTTTTACACAGGGGGATAACTTTCGTGTATTTACGCAAAAGGGGATAAATTTAGAGAAATAACGAAATAGAGGACAATACGACATTAGATATGTCGCGGCACACATGACGCGACCTTGGCGACATTTGTGATGGCGCCAAGGGCCCCCCTCCCCCTTGGCGCCATCACTAATGTCGCCAGACTTTGTACTTTTTTTTTTACCGAGGAGAGATGATTTATTATAGATTTATCTAATATCTTAACTTTTTTTAGTTTAACTACTTGATACGTATCTATAACAAATTATTATTTAAATTATTTTTCAACAATATTATAGATTTTTATTAGAAACTTGTCACGGGATTACAAGAAACTATGTGTGATGTATATATATATATATATATATATATATATATATATATATATATATATATATATTAGAAATTTGTCACAGGATTACAAGAAACTATATACCAAAAGCCATAACGAAATATTATAAAAAAATTTATTAAAATTTATCACGGGGATTTTTTTTAATAAAAATTTATAATAGTTTCTAATACCAAAAGCCCCCTTAAATTTATAAGAAACTATTATAAATTTTTATAAGATATTATTAGAAACTATATACGAAAAACTATAACGAAATACACCACTCATCGTTGCACATGTTATAGATACGTTTTGAATATCTTTTTCGTTCTTTTCATTAAATCCTCTCTCCTCTCTCCTCTGTAAAAAAAGTACAAAGTTTGGCGACATTAGTGATGGCACCGGGGGAGTGGGTTGGGTGGGGGTGGAGGGGGGGGGGGGGGGGGGGTGGGGGGGGCTTGGTGCCATCACAAATGTCGCATCATGTGTGCGACGACATCTCTAATGTCGTATCGTCCTCTCTTTCGTTATTTTTCTAAAGTTACCCCCTTTTTGCGTAAATACACTAAAGTTGACCCTCCTATGTAAAATTTTTCGTACAACTTTTGATATCAATAATTATTTACTTTTTTAAATAAAAAATATATATGTTGTATTATGTGAGACCCAATGGCTGAAAAATTCATAAATAAAGAAATTTTGGGTTCACATGAAAACCAATCGCCTAATGGGTGTGAACCCCCACAAGTTAGTGAACCCAGAAGTCTTGATTTATGACTTGGAGTACTCGTGGAACGACTTAAGTGCATTCCAGTCCGGCCCTAGATATCCATGATGCTGGATCATGGATCGAGTCACCACCGCGTTGGGTTGAGCGCAAGTTGGGCTGGTGGTGTTAAACCCAAGCCCACTTGCACCCAAATCATTCGCATTCATTTATTGTCCGAAAGCCCCTCTCCACGTAATAAAATAAAGACTTAATTGTACTCCCCCCGCGATGGTGGAGGCGGGAAAGGAGAGAGGTGCATGGGTTAGGTATTAAGTTGAAAAACTAAAATAGTTGAGGGTATCGAGTTGTTGACTAAAAATTAGGGTATTAAGTTGAAAAATTGAAATAGTTGAGGGTAACAAAGTGCAATTAAACCTAAAATAAATAAAATGCTTCCGACGAGAGGAGCAAAATTATAACTCGAAAAGAAAAAACTCTTCCTCGGCAGCAGCCATGTCTCGGCAAGCGAGGAAGCTCTTCACACATCTCTCCTCGCAGTCGCGCCATTTCGCCGCGGCGCCGGCGCCGGCGGTGTTCGTCGACAAGAGCACGCGGGTGATTTGCCAGGGGATCACCGGAAAGAACGGCACCTTCCACACCGAGCAGGCCATTGAGTACGGAACCAACATGGTATCATCACCCCCCCTCTCTACTTTCCCGCCCTTTTGTTTTCTGGTTAGGGTTAGGGTTTTGGTTGTGGATGATCTCTGGCTGCGGATCTGTTGTTATATTCGAACGTTTTCTCGGTGAGTTTAGGGATACGATTCGTTTTGGTAAATTGATGATCGGAGAAGAAAGTGGCAAGAGTGTGTTGTGCAGTATTAATTTTAGCTAGCTGTTCGTTTTGACGGAAGAATACTTGTTAGGGTTAGGGTTTGGTCACGGCTGATCTGGTCGTGGATCTGCTGTCTGTTCGAACGATCTGATTCCGTCGATTTGGTCCGTAAGGACATCAACCGTTGTTACAAATGGAGGATCAGAAAAGAAAGTGACAAGAAATTGTATTAGGAAAAACTAGGGGTGACATTACGGAATCTACAGTGATTAACTATACTGTTTCTTATTATGATTATATGGCTCACTTCCATTACAACGATTGCGCTGATATATACACGTTTTTTTTTTGCTTGGAATGGATCATTGAGTAGGTATATGGATTCACTTTTGTGTACTATATTCACCGTTGGTAACACAGATGATTGCTGATTCCGCGGGAAAGTTGTATATGTTGAATGAAAATGAATACTTCATGCACAATGCACAATATGGGTATCACATCAAGGCAACACAGACATGACACATTGTTCGACGCATAATAGTGTATTTTAGAGTCCAGTTCATCCGTTGAGTAGGTATATGGAGTCACTTTTGTGTACTATATTCACCATTGGTAACATAGATGATTGCTGATTCCGCGGGAAAGTTGTATATGTTGAATGAAAATGAATACTTCATGCACAATGCACAATATGGGTGTCACATCAAGGCAACACAGACATGACACATTGTTCGACGCATAATAGTAGAGTCCAGTTCATCCGTCATATGTGTTCGACATGACGCAATGCAGACATGGTACAGTACCAACGTTTGGAGGACGGTTATGTTTCATGACTCCAGATGATCCAAACATGGTACATTACCAACTTGGAAGTATTTATTCATCATGGTTTGTTGTTGTTGTTGTTGATTTTTTGTTTTTTTGTTTTGGTTCCTACTTTCTTGAGCAAGGTTATGCTTCACGACTCCAGATGATCAAAATTTTGATAATTGAGTGTTTCAGTACAAAGGGATCCATTTAATTAGTTTGGATTGTTTTCTGAAGTTATTCGGTAGGGCCTTTTCAATATCATCTAGGTAGAATGGCAGATAATCAGTATGCTAGTTTTTTTTTTGCTCTGTTCTTTATATGTTGTTCAAGTGGAGGTTTGCACTCAACCTCATATTAAAATAGCTTTTGCCTTCAAGCATTGGTATGCAAAAGCATTTTAGAACCAGTGCAACTGAAAGGTACATAACACTTCCATAATTAGACTATTGTAAAATCTGTTACTTGCCACCTTGCCACTCTCACTTATTCTTAAACATGTTCCTAGCTTTTCAATAGAATATCCATTTGTTGCTGCTACAAAAGCTGTTGAAAAGTTTTAGCATTTTTGTAATAAGTTGTTACAGAGTATTATTATTATTATTATTATTATACATTTTTTCCATGGTAGAATACATTCAAAATGAGATGAAACTTTTACCCGTCCTTATACAGTTTTTGTTCACTAGTTCGTAAAATATGGAAACGTTATCTTTTGATGCAAAGTTCACTTTTTTATTTTATGATATGTCTAGATACATGATGAATGTGTATATGCTTCAGATTCATCCTGAATCATGTATAGTTTACATGTGTCTAGTGGTTTCCTCACAGTTCTGGGTGTTTACCATTAAAATATGATAAACTTTTAAAGTTGTAAAAAATTACAAAGAAAGTCTCTCTAAGGAGAGTTTTACAATGGAATTTCCTACAATCTTTGAATATGGAAAAAATGTGCTGATGGAAGTCCGGTCAACACGCAACCGTTTTGTTCCGTTGACGACCCGATGACAAGATGCGGGTCTTCTTCTTTCACTCCAAATAACAAATAAATAACAATAAAGATAAAAGTTTCTCAACCCCTCACCGTTATTCACCATGTGGTGAATCTTCAAGTTGGGGAGAGTTGATGGGGTCAGATTCGACCAAGAGACGAGACAGAAACGAGCCTGACATTTGGATTAGCCATCTTGCAAAATCTAAAAAGGTATTTTAGTTGAGATATTTTGGTCGATGGGTTGAGATACTTTTATCTTTATTGTTATTTATTTGTTATTTGGAGGTTAGTTTGATAGGAAGCTTGTCTTTCTTAGGAATTACTAGATTAGGTATTTATCTTTATTGTTTATTTATTTGTTATTTAGAGGTTAGTTTATATAAGAAGCTTATCTTTGTTAGGATTATTTGTTTATTCTTTGAGTTATTTTGTGTTATCTCATGGTTGAATTATATGACTATAAAAGAGCCAAAGAATTGTAGAAGAGACAATAAATGAGAATAAAATCCACTATTAAACTTTGGTGTGAAACCACCAATGAGTTAAGTGAGTTTTTTTCCCTATCATATTCTACTAAACTCTTGCCAACGTCTTCGGGAAGGATCCACCTCCTTGCTCGGAGGAACACTTGAACAATCTTTTTCAACTAACGACTCTCCGAAGACAAGCAATCGACACATTCGCCGAATCGACATCGATTCCTATGAAATACAAGTCAAATCCGGATCGAGTATGTAGTTCTCATGTGGCGTGTGCGATCTTCTGTCCAGGTATGTGTTGAAGACCTATACCTCGTAGGCGAAGTTTGCACCCTTCTGGAAGGCTTGTTACCGAATTGTACTCTTTCAGATAAGTCGTGCAAGTTAATTTCAAAACCAATAACGATAACTTGGTCTCCTTCCACCATTACTTGTTTAATCAATATAAATAAATTGCTCACTAGCTAAATCTTCTATAAATCCTAAATGTAAAATTGGATTAGTTGAACTTAAGTTCCCGTTTCGCGTCAGATTTGGTATCAGATCTAAACTTCGATTTAGAAATATTTTTATATGTAGGTAAGACCCACAGATCAAATGTCTATACAAAATTCCTTGTAATAAATTTGTGGGATAATTAATGCTGCATATGACAAGATGCATGTTGACATGAAAAGGTTGTTAGATGATTTTTTCCAATCATATTAAGACAAACTATTGCTAATGATGATCCTATATCCTTCAAAAATTCATTAGTAGAACCTACTAAGTCTGTCATAGATGAGTTACTAGTTAAATCCAAGTCTATATCTAGGTCTAGATTTAAACAAACCATTAATAAAATTTGACCTTTATATATCATCCTTAGAAAATTAAATAGGTCGTTTGATGAATCTAGTGAATTTAAAGAACCTATTATGTCTTCTAAATATTTTGAACTTTTCTCAATAGTTAGGTCCGTGAACAATATCTATTATTTGTTTGTTACAAATAATTGTAATAGTTACTGTGAACAATTTCTATTATTTGTTTGTTACAAATAATTGTAATAGTTTTAAATCTGTCGCGAAACGTGGACTTAAGTTAAACTAATACAATTTTACAATTAGGATTTATATGATATTTAGCTAGTGAACAAGTTCTTTGTATTGATTAAACAAGTAGTGGTGGAAGGAGACCAAGTTATCTTTATTGGTTTTGAAATTAACTTCCACGACTTACCCGGAAGAGTGCGATTCCGTCACAACCCTTCAAGAAAGGCACAATCTTCGCCTATGAGGGATAGGTCTTCAACACGTACTTGAACTCCTTAGGATATGGTGCACAACTCCTTATCGAGGAAGAAGATCGCACGCGCCACACGAGAACGACATACTCGATCCGGATTTGACTTGGGTTTCAAAGGAGTCTATGTTGATTTGTCGTTATTGTCGATTGCTTGTCTTCGGAGAGTCGGTAGTTGAAGAAGATTTGTTCAAGTGTTCCTCCAAGCGTGACAGCCGATCCTTGGACGAAGACGTCGACAAGAGTTTAGTAAAATAGGAAAGAAGAAAACTCACTTAACTCATTGGTTTCACACCGAAGTTTAATAGTAGATTTTATTCTCATTCATTTTCTCTTCTACAAATTTTTGGCTCTTTTTATAGCCATATAATTCAACCATAAGATAACACAAAATAACTCAAAGGATAAATAAATAATCCTAAGGAAGATAAGCTTCCTATCCAAACTCATCTCCAAATGACAAATAAATACTAATAAAGATAAATACCTAATCTATTGATTCCTAAGAAAGATAAGCTTCCTATCAAAGTAACCTCCAAATAAAAAAATAACAAATAAATAACAATGGAGATAAAAATATCTCAACTCTTCAATCAAAATATTTCAACTCCTCAACTAAAATATCTTTTTAGATTTTGCAAGCTAGCTAGTCCAAAGCTTGGGTTCGTTTCTGTTTCGTGTCGTGTCTTTGTCGAATCTGGTCTCCACCACTTAGTGGAAACATTTCTTATTTGACGATCTTCTTTGAAGAAAGAATTCAACCTTTTTCTCAATGCTAAGTTACTTCTTACTATGCTAGTAATTTTTTGTTTGGAACTTGTTTACATCAAGTCCGTTATATTGGTCCGATATGGCATTAGATTTTGATAATGACAATTATGATATAACTGTGTATTATGCTAATAACATATCTTGCGACAAAGACGGATAATCATGAGAAAACGTACAAGTACCGATCAAAAGCTTTTCTATATCGGGACGAACGAATATAAGAAAAGCCAAGACAATCAAAGGAAGAATCTAAGTTGTTCGAGTATCTTGTAATCTTTTTCTTTATGTTTGTAAAGTGTCTGTCCTAGGTAAAAATATGTAACTCAAGCGGTAATGACAAAATCGAAAGCTATCAAAAGTCATAAGCCTTGGCCAAAACCAAATCCTTGACCATTTATACTAGGGCGGTACACTGACATTATACTTCCAATATATTGCCTTCATATTCTGTGCCTCAGAAAATCCTCAGCAATACACTAATAGCAGCACTACCATTGTACTGCTAGTATACTGTTATCAACTTTTTTGTTTACAACAAAATTTCAGAGGCCCAAACCTTTGTTCATCAGTATACTGTTTTGCTTTCTCCTTCTGCATTAATTTTTGTAACGGCTATAAATATACTGGCAATATACTGCTGCTACAGTAACGACCCTATTATAAGCATCCATTTGTCTTGATATAAAGGCAATTGATAGCTTGCATTAACTCCTTGAGCCTTAAAATATCATCTACATATACCAAACCTCTCCATAATATAGAAGCTTTCGATTGCCATTACTCCTTGTGCTAGATTTGTTTCAAGTTGTAAATTGAGACCTTTACTTGTTAGAAGATCACTCTCTACTATACGAGGTTGAAGTCGGCGAGCTCTTCGTATCAAAGCTTGTGTGTTTGAAGTTAGAGAGTTCTTTGAATCAAAACTCTTGGCTGTAAAACTATTTTCAATAGCGGATTAAAGTCGAAGAGAGTTCCGGGACTAAAGTGTCTCGTGGAGGATACCATGATACATCGATCGTTTGATTTCTGAGCATTTTACTATTTGATTGCTTATTGTTCTCCTTTATTGTGCTTGTTAGTCTTAAAACACTATTCACCCCCTCCCTCCTCTAGGGTTGCCTTCACATTATTCATGAGATTATCAATGACATTACTGAACTTTATGCTCACTAAAACAATTTTGAGATACTGATGAAGATGGACTTGAATGTACTTGGAAAATGTGAACTATAGGCAGTCTCTGGTTTTTGGTCTCTTTTCTTCGGGACTATTTAGGCGGTGTTGTCTGCCGTTACAATTTCTTGTGAAAGTGTGAAAAGTTTCCAGTTACTAAACTTGATACAAGGTTCTAGTTATTCCTGGAATGGTTGTATTATAACAAAATTTGATCATTGCTTGTGACAGGTTGGTGGAGTGACACCTAAGAAAGGTGGAACCGAGCACCTTGGACTTCCAGTCTTCAACACCGTTGCAGAAGCAAAGGCTGAGACAAAAGCTAATGCATCAGTTATTTATGTCCCCCCACCATTTGCTGCAGCAGCGATTATGGAGGCAATGGAAGCTGAATTAGATCTTGTCGTATGTATTACAGAGGGAATACCACAACATGACATGGTAAGCAGATCTGTGCACAGTCCACCTGCACTCCCACTTCTAATATTTTGACTTATTGGCCATTTCTTCTTCATTTTTATGCATTCGTTCAGTTAGTACCTTACCATACTACATATATAGAACTGTGCTAATTAGAAGAGTCTCAGGCACTGCTTTTCCTTTTGCTAGAGTTTGGCCTTTATTTATAAGTAGATGAAATTTAAGACAAGTTCTTGACAAGAGAATGAATAACGTACACAATCAAGTATTCAAATACAAGGGAGACTACTATAACAATTATGATACACACACATGGTGAATGGATGGCCATGCTGAATCAGCTTGCTCAGCGGCGAAAGAAAATGGGACAGTAAGAAATATCAGGAAGAAGATATCGAAAGAAATCCATACCTAAATTACTGTACACTTCTGATCTTAGATAACTACTCTTCCATCTTTATTATCCTCATAGGTCTTTCATCCTTTAATATTATCATTAGATTCTTTACCAAGTAGATTGAAACACACGATATGCTACCACCCTAATCCTTCAAAACACCTCTGATTGAAGAGGTTCATACCTTCATGAATGTTCCTTTAGAAGCTCCAAATTCAAGTTTTAAGTTCATTTATTGGACTGTTCTCATTCGTTAGGAAACCTGTTGAGAATTCTTGACCAGCAACAACAGTACAGCACAACTATAAAAGGGACAGAGAAACATGCCTATCCCTATAAACTTCTTTAACAAATCAGATAATTTCAAAACTCCATGAAAGTCGATCTGAATGCAGCTCACGACGCTCCAAACCTCCACCAAAGTCAATTGGGGAACCATTGGGCACACATTCTTCTATTTAAGTTGTCATTCAAATTATTCAATGTGGTGCGCATCCTTGGTTATAGGGTTGAGATAAGAGACTAAGTGGAAACATGGCGATTTATGAGAACCTGGAAGAGGGATTAGAGACAATCAAGAAGCTAGCAATGATATTTTTAAAGAACTAATGCAAAACTGAGATAAAAGCTTCCCTTGGGAGGTAAAGAAACTCAATTTTTTTGCTTAATTTCATCTCCTAAAGTGTGGTCGTTAGAGGCTCTTCATCCTTTTGGTTTTGTTGGTGACCTCTAGGAGTAGTTGAGAGTTCTATAGAGGCACCTGAAGGGTTCGTGGTGTTGTGCTGGTGGCGTAGATGTTGATAGCATTCAGACCTTGATTTGGACTCAGCAGGGATCTTGATCTTGAGCTCGAGGTAGAATAGTAATTGAAAGCAAGGTTCAAACTTCAAAGTATCGGTATCGGAATCGGTATCGGACTATTCCTATGAGTATTGGTATCGGCGATATCGGTAGTATCGGCGGTTTCGGATCGGAGTATCGGATTTTTTGGTTTCGGAAAAGAAATAATTATTGGTAGTATCGGATTCTTTTACACGCTTTTACAACCTTATTATGCTTTAAAGTTTAAACTCTTGGTGATTTGTCTTTTTCGTTTAATTTTCTTTGCCGAATTGACGGGGAAAAAGACCCCCAATGTCGGTATCGGTCAGTATCGGGTATCGGTCGGTATCGGATCGGGACATGCCAAATCGTATCGGTATCGGCCATATTGGATAGGTATTGGCCGATACTTTAAACCATGATTGAAAGTGCAGTGACAAGTTACTTCCTCTTAGATTAAGGTGCAGATCTGGTCATGGTGGGTACTTGTGCCATCTTTCCAGTAAGTATTGGCAAGAGTGATACGAAGATTGGAGACGGTGTTAGCAATTTCGGTAACTCTGTGAACGATATAAACGGTGAAGTAATCAGAAGCCATTTGGAGGACAGTACTCTTGTCCACTCCAAAGTTGCATGCACAAATCTTGAACAAATGCCCAAGAAAGGGGCTCTAGCCTTTCCTTCGTGCAGGCCTAAAATAGACTGCCAGCAGAGAAGCACAAACTATGAGCATAAACAATTTTGTTGAATAAAGTTGTGAGGAAAATTGCAAAACTAAAACGAGTCATATTTTTCTAAAACAATAAAGAAAAGACTTCAGACTTTCCCAAAAACCTAATAAAGGGAGGACTATATATATATAGTCCCCTTATTATACAAGATATTGATTACGAGACTTCTAAAAAACATACGTCTCTCTCTTAGAAAATCTAAATCTTTCCTTGAAAACAAATGTAACAAGTAATTATCTTTCAAAACAAATATAAAAAACAATCTATCTTTAGAAACAAATAATCTTGTAAAAAAAACTATATTTAAAAATGTTAATGTTAATATTAATATTAATATTAATGCTAATGTTAATTTTAATGTTAATGTTAATGTAATATTAATTTTAATGTTAATTTTAATTAATGTTATATTAAAAAAGTAATCTATCTTTTAAAAATAATCTCTCTTTAAAAATAATTTCTCTTTTAAAAATAATCTATATTTAGAAAATAATCTATTAGACCAAATCTATCTTTAAAAATAATCTATCTTTTAAAACCAATTCTATCTTTAAAATAAAAATAAATCTAAAAAAATAATCTATCTCTAAGGAGAGATTTAGATTTTTTTTTTTAGGAAAAGAGACCATGATGTTTTTCTACGGGAGAGTTTTTTGTTTTGTTTTGTTTTGTGTTGTTTTGTTTATGTAAGAGAGATTTGGTTTTGGTTTAATCATCCCATAAGTTATTCCCGTATGGGAAGGTGGCTCTATATATATCCCAAAGCTATAACTTGAACCAACTAGGATAACATATAAAAGGGTTTCGGGTCTGGCGGCTGCGGCTGATTTTTTTTGCTGCTGTGGCTGATTTTTTTTTTTTTTTTTTTTTAAGCTGCTGTTTTCCTTCTTTTCCTCTGTTTTTGTGGTGAAGCCATTCGGGTTTCGGGTCGGGCGGGTCCTGAACAGCACATAAAAAAAAAAATTCAAAATAAAGTCGTACCCGCCTAGGCGGCCGCCCACCTGCCACGACCACGTCCGCCTAGGCGGCCGCCCCTCCGCCTCGAGCGCCTAGGCGGCCGCCTAGGCCCGCCTTTCTTCCAGGTCCGCCTGGGGACCGATTCCGGCCCAAAGTTGGGCGCCGCCGCGCCGCCCAGTGCCTAGGCGGCGCCTAGGCGCCGCCTAATCTCGCCTTTTAGAACACTGAATTTGTATCAAGTTAGCCTATTGATACACAATCTGCTCGATTGCCTGGTCAAGCTTGTCGCGTGACTTGCAACATTATACTGCGGAATGTTGCTGCAAGTATTTATTATACACCAACCATATACCAAGGTATAACTTGAACCAACTTGGATAATGTATAAAAGATAAATCTGCTAACCAATTTGTATCAAGTTAGGCTACTGACCCTACCCAATCTGCTCGATTGCCTGGGCAAGCTGGTCGATTGACTTGCAAGAGATCTGCTATGCTGCAGAGGTTGCTGCAAGAGACCCGCCGGTTTGTGAAATGTAAATATCATCTACGTGCCCCTGGGCCTGTGTACTTTGGAATCTTTCGTCCCACTTCTCAAGCTTTCTGGTGGCAAGTTGGCTTCACATGCCAACTGCATTTATGAGGAGTTAATGTATGCCTTTTTACGTACAAACTTCATTAGTTTTCACATCTTAACTTTCGTAGACGACCATCTTTAGTGAGGTACCGCTATCTTTAGTGAGGTTGTAGTCCAAATAAAGGAAGGACGAACATGAACTGGTATGTGGAAACATATGTGAAACTAGCCAATATTTAGGTTAAGTGTGTATGTCCAGAAAAGTGTTCTGCCAAACTCATGGTGGGGTTTGGGTGGTTGACTGGACAAGTATTTGGCCAAAGAAGTCATGACAAAGGATTAGGAGATCGCCGAGACACATAATGACTAATGAGCTTTTGAGCAGAAAGGCCAGGAAAAACACAAGATCGTGCAGATAAACATCTGCTTTGTGCACATGAAAAGAGGAAACATGATTTGTCTTGACTGTCAACATGGGACACATTCACATAAATGAATTTGCGTCTTCTGGAATATGGTTAATTGCTGAGAGATATAAAGATCCCAGAGTGGAGAGAGAGGATCCTTCTTGCATACAACAAAAATCCACTCTTGTGTAATCTTTCAATACAGTTTTCCTTCTATTAGAGATCTCGAAGCCATGTTCCTAAGAAGTCACAGTGTCCATTCGTCCTCTAAGAAAGTTACCTTGATCCTCTGTTGTAATATTTCCAATTTAATGCTAATAGAAGCATGGTTTTGATTTATTTGTAGGCTGTTTGTGTTAATTTTAGTGCTAATTGATTATGATTGTATTACCCTGTCCCTTTTCTTCTGCGAAAGGTTATACACTTAGTGATAATTCCTTCGTCTCTGTAGCATAGACGGATCTATCGTGTTTAAAGACATGATGCCTGGAAACTGGAAAGGATGTTGAGAATCATGCACTAATTCTATCTTATGCAAAATACTTGAATGCATTTATCATGGATAGGATTTGTTTGCTTTTTGGTTCGCACACTAATCTAGTATGAGTTTGTTTGACCTAATCCATACGCCTTTGGCCTTGATCTTAACAAACTCACATGGTGTTGGTTCGCTGTCCACTCCTGTTCTTATGTCTTGGCATTTTTCTATTTCAAGTTATCAGGACGTTATCTTGGTCACATCTGTTATGTATTCATCTGGCTCTTATTGTCATTACAACACATCGGTGTGTGACTGCATATAAGTGATATTATTAGTCTTTTTCCTGCATTTATTCAGTGTTTGAGGTTCTCGTAATTTATTTTCATGCCTATGATATATCTCTTATGAGTAGCCAATCAAATTATTGTTATTATCAGGTTAAGGTGAAGGCTGCTCTTAACAAGCAATCAAAAACTCGGTTGATTGGACCGAACTGTCCTGGCATCATCAAGCCTGGAGAATGTAAAATTGGAATAATGCCAGGGTATATCCATAAGCCAGGGAGAATAGGCATTGTATCTAGATCAGGGACCTTGACATATGAAGCGGTACGAGTTAAATTTGCTTTAATGTGCTTAACCTTAAGTGAGACCTCTTACTTTGGTTGATTATATGTTATGCTTGCAGGTTTTTCAAACAACTGCTGTTGGTCTGGGGCAGTCAACCTGCGTTGGTATTGGCGGTGACCCCTTCAACGGGACAAACTTTGTTGACTGCATGGAGAAGTTCCTCGAAGATCCGCAAACTGAAGGTAAGTTGTGCGCAAGCATCAGAGTTATGCTTCTGCCTTGTATATCTTTGTATGATTGAAGTGTGCAAATGCTGAATTATTTTCTGTATTATTTGCATCTGTTGAGTAAAGGCATTTTTTTGTTTGTTTTGGGTGTTAGTTGTATATATTCATATATAATGGAGATTGAAGTAGTTCTTTTGGCTAAGTGAATAAAGTGGTTCTGTAAGTTGGCTACTTGCTTCAAGGTCTATAGACTCTAGATCTTAACATGGATGGGCAGGAAACATCAAGATATTGCTGTTCTTTCACTAGGCATAAGTATTGAATTTTGAAAATTCCAATGTTAAAACTTGTTCATGAAGGGTAATGCTGGATACAGGATATCTGTCTCTCATAGTTAATCTTGTGATTACTATTTAATTTGAAATAGTAGGGTCCAATTTCTAAAACTTTGCTGTAATTGGTTTTAAGAGGTTAAAGAATTTAAGGAATGTAGTTTGGACAATTCAAAGTTTTGATGAAAGAACAATAATGTTCATTTGCATATTAAGGATAATATGGTAATATCATTATTCATCCTAAGTTAGGAGAACGTAGGAGTCTAGTGAAGTCCCTTGATGTAAGTGGCCTGAATGCAGTTCAAAAGCATACTTAACTCTATCAGAACTTGAATAAACAAATGTTCTGCAGTAATGGAAGCTGAGATGTGGTGTGTGTGGTGGCGGGGGTGGGGGGTGAGGTGCAGTAGTGGTTAGCTTAAGATAAGTACTAAATATATGAGAAAATTTAAAATTATGTATTTTGCCATATTTTTAGTAAATATAAGAAATATATGAATGAGAGTTGCGTTGTCGATGTTTGCAGGTTGATTGCAATACATTAAAACTATGGTCATATTTTTTTTAAGGAATCTATATCTAAAAGTATCCTTTCTTTTCCTTGTTATTCTACTTGTGTCTTGTGCACCTTACCTAGTTCTTATTATTTCTTTACCGATTTCCTTCACATATAAACTATATAGCATAATGTGCCCTTAGGTCCATCAAGCACTAGACAAATAACCTAGGTGATTATCCTTTCTGCCTTTGTAACAGTGAACACATGTAATATTGTCAAATTTGTATTTTGGTAGATATTTATTAAAGTTGGATTTATTAGGTGTTTAAGTAGGGTGTGTCGGGTTGAGAGCGTACACAAGCCTAAACCAGCCTGTACGAACTCCAGCCCATGCAACCTAACCCCGCTTTTAGTTGGACATTGTCAAATCCAACCATGCTCGAGCCTCGAGTCTTATTCAATGAATTTGAGTTGGTTCGGATGAAGTCGAGTTAAGATTTAAGTTAATCGATATACTATATATATTTTTTTTCCTCCAATTATTTATAACAATTAAAACTCAAATTTATATCATATCATGCTCGTCCCAGTTTCTAAGTCACTTAGCAATTCAAATAAACTAAATCTAGAAAATAGTTCACAGAGTTAGCTCAACTAATTAAAGAAAAAGATGGGACTCAAAATAGTTCATGGGGCTATATATAATATATATACTATCTTTTCGGGTTGGGTCAGGATGATCTGTTTGTTCAAGGTTGATTTGGCCAACTGGAATTCCAGGTTTTTTTCAGGTTGACTGTACAGTTCCTTTTGCAACTTCAGCCAATATGGAGGTTGAAACTTGATTGCATAACTCTAAATAGGTGGATTTGGTGTGGAAGTAACTGAATCTTTTCTGGAGGTTCCCTGATTGTGATACAAACTTACAATATCTTGCATGATCAGCCAGATATGGGAGATTATAAAACATGCAAGCATCATTGTTCTCCCAAAATTTGGATCACAGAAAAAGAAACACAACTTCCTTGAGAAGCTGTTCGGAGAGAAGAATAGTTCTTTTCTTTGGTTTCCTTTCCTTTGTTCTTGTTTTGTCTTTTTGCTCAATCTCCAAGTTATCTTCCTTGAATCTTTCCTCATACGCTTTTCTATTTAAAGACTAACTTTATCAAACCCTAGAGTCTCAATTTCATTCGATTGGGTTTATAGACTAACTTTATCAAACCCTAGAGTCTCAACTTCATTCGATTGGGTTTATCTTATCAATGGAATTCAGTAAGTCTGATGCTGGAAATGGAGTTCATCTTCTGGATCTTAATTTTATGCTAGAGTTTTATTCTTAATTGCTGAAAATTTGGACTCGGGCTGAGATTGATATCTATGATTCTTAAAAGAGGAATTTGGGGATTTGGTTAACTGAGCCCTAATTAAGAATCTTCCCAAATTCTTGCTCCTAACATTCTTATTTTACATTTATAATAATTTATGTTCAAGTTGAAATAAGGCTGAAGGGCTAACACAGCCTTGGGCGGGTAAAGGAACCGTCTTTTATAAGACGTTAGGCACGCCCTGCTTTGAGCTGAGCCTATGTTTCCTTTTTTTTTTTTTCCTTTTATTCTTTCTTGAGGATTTGAGGGATTCCATAAAAGGGGACTCCTTTTATCTGTTAGGTTTTTGGCGTTAGCCAGCCTGTGACTGCCTGGAGATCTTAGGGAAAGTTTTGCCAGCATCATGCACCCCATAAGATCCTTGTTTACATCAATTGTAACTCGCACATAGCCCATAAGAAGAGGAAAGAGAAGTGGAAATAGGAAGGTTTAGTGTGAGGAGGGAAATAGAAACTCTAATGAAGATGGAAGTGGAGAAAGAACCAAACATGGGGTAGAAAAAGAAGAATATCAACCAATCAAGGGCAATTGGCTGGTGGTGAATGCTACAAGACAATAGGTAGTGTTAAGTGGCTGCATTGACATCTATTTTACCTTTTATTCTCCTTTCTACCACCAAGTTTAGAAAGATTCAAGTACCCCTAGCTGCTTAAGCTCTGTTTTTTTCTTAAGCAGGATGTCTTTTACCCTTGTTTCTTTTACCTATATAACTTATTTGCATGAATTCTTGTTTAATGGGTGTTATAATTAAGTTGGGTAGCTATGCAACTGGAGTCAGAGACATCTGAGTTGCAAAATGCCTAGGCGGCGAGGGCCAAACATGAACATCCAAACTTGTGTGCTACCATTTATAAGACGATCTTTTCAAGGGCATGTATTAGTTCACACCAAAAATAAGATACAATATAACAATGTACGTTTGTTTCTTCCTTAATTTCGTGAAGTTATTTACTGCTTAAATTTATACTCTTTATAGCCAAAATTTTGGGTTGGTTATTCTTTATATTACAATCATGTTTATTTATTTGTAGATTTATTCTGTTTCTTTCTCTTATAACCGCAACATCTACATTCTAAGAGATCTGATACAGGTGTACTTTTTCTGTTCATTCATTTTGTCTTCAGTTGAACTGTTTTCTGTACAAAATTTCTTTTTACCCAATTGCCTGCTATTGCAATTACATGGATCATCACTATGTTCCTTACATTTCAATTTATTTTCTCATCTGTGGCTCTTTATTGTTGCAAATGCTGAGATATTATTTAAGTCTTGGATATATTTGAAATTTTAGAAGCTGCTGCTAACATCATTTACATTTCAGGTATTGTTCTTATAGGAGAAATTGGAGGAACTGCAGAAGAGGACGCTGCCGCTCTAATCCAGGTCAGTTGCATGCACATGCACACCCCCCTAGTTTCTGTGAATCCTCCTGTTCATGTTCTTAGTCAGGCTTCTTTCCGATCATTGCCTACATCTACATGTTTCTTCGTCTGAAATACTTAAAAACTCTTTTGTCGAATCCAAGTTCAAATATCCTAGGAAACATTGTTCTATACTTAGTGAAACATTCTAGATTACTCCATGTTGGGATTTTTGTTTCAATGCTCTTCATAATTGATGAAATGTGCATTAATAGAAACATAAAAAGTTTATTAGCTGATCCTCCACCCTTTTCTAGTGTTGGTATGTATTACTATTTACGAGTGTCCAAGGACACTCATCAGTCACTTTACTGATTGAATCAGTTTTATGTCCTGATTGGTTATGTCACTTATTAGGAATGACCATTCATGTCAGGAGTTTACAGTAAATTAGTCAACTTGGCAGCTATTCTAATTTGCATTATTCTTTTTATAAATGGAACAGGAAAGTGGAACACAAAAGCCTATTGTTGCATTTATAGCTGGACTTACAGCACCACCAGGACGGCGAATGGGTCATGCTGGAGGTATGTTAAAATATCCTGCTGCAAAAGTTTTAATTGCAACTTACCCTCTTCCAGTTCACTTCACAAAATATAGATAAGATGCAAGTAGCAATATTGTGCAGTTAATGTTCATTTACAGAAATAATAGACTAACAAATTGTTTTTTAATCTTGAAAGAATGTTGCTCAAAGGGTTTATTTATCTAAAAGGGTTTAGTAATAAAAAAAAGGTTAGGGTTTCAGTTGTGCATTACACCCAGTTGAACCAGGTTTAAATCTCATATATGAAATACTCAAAATGTTGGGAATAGATGTTTTTTTGTGTTGATATATGAGATTAATGCTACTGTATGTTGAGGATCATCTGATTCCAAGCAGTCAAATTCTTAACAATATCATCAAGTTTCCCCTTACATTTTTAGCACATATAATTGCATTTTGGAGATTGGCATATGAAAAACATTTCATTGTTTCGTACATAATGTTGATATTTGGGTCCTTGTCAGCCAAGAACTCAAGGAAAATGGCTATCTAGATCAAAAACAGTTGCTGGTCGCCTAATAGTTTCTATCTTCAGGTTTTTTTTGCTGATCCTTGAGTGTTGATATCATGGTGAATTCCCACTATTTTTTTAATCCTTTGAGGGAACCTTCTCACTGGGGAGTGTGGTCCGTCGTCATTTGGATGTGAAATGCCATAGGTATGGAGTACTCCTTAGTCATGCCATTTGGAATATGAAACCCATTCTGATTCCAACTTCCAAGCAGTTGTTTCCTTAAATTTATTACTTTGTGACAATCTTCTAAGGAAATACGAAGAACCCGAGAGGAAAGACGAAAGGTTTCACTTGGAAATTACTCGAGTATTGTAATAGTTTGTAGGTCACATGGAAGCTCTGTCGGAATTTGTTTGAATTTACTTGAGAAATCAAATAGTTTTTGTTCTTTTTAGTCAACATACGTACAAGTATAATTCATTTGCCCGCTAACAAATGTTACTTGCAGGTCTTTCTTTGTGATATTTTCTGCAACGACCAACCCTTTCAAATTTCACCTTAGAATACACCATCATTCCCAAATCAAACCTCTTATGCATGAAAGTTGATCATTAGAATTGCAGCGTAAACTTAAAATGTATTCTTTTTGGCTTTGTGCAGCAATTGTGTCAGGCGGGAAGGGCACAGCACAGGACAAGATCAAAACCCTCAGAGCGGCGGGAGCCACAGTAGTCGAGTCCCCAGCCAAGATTGGAACAGCCATGTATGAGGTCTTCAAACAACGTGGATTGATCAAATAGGAGGCATTTTACTTGTCCTTTAGGTGGCGATTTTGTATGGCAGATTGTTTGAAGGTGCAGTTGCAGCACCTCGAACTTCAAGCATTTTGTTCCCTTCTCCTCGCTTTGGGGAATTTCTTCATCCAAGCTGAGGCTCTTATATATTGGAGTTAACTTTTGAAATAAATAAACCACAATATATTTCTAGAGATTCATTCTCTCATGTTCAGCGTCTGTGATTGTTTTCTCCCAACACTCTATTTATTCCTGACAGTAAGGATCACCAAGCTTGAGTTTAGATTGCGCATGATAGTAACTGCCTGCTGCTACACTTCCTTTATCAAATTACCACATACATAGTAGATGAATCTTTTGCTTCTCCACTATTGATGTTGTATGTTGCGTTAGCCAGGGAGATTCCATCATCATCTATCCTTCAAAATTTTCTTTCTGAAGAATAGTTGCAAAACTTTTCAGTACAAAAAAAAATCTTGATATGGAAATTTTGGAGCAGTTGTGAATGCAGTTTCGGCCATTCCTCCTCTCCTAGTGGAGAGTCAGACAAACTATGTTGCAACAGTAATACGATAAATTCATGGTATATTTTGGTCTCTTCTTCCACACGGCAACATGCATTAGCTGCTATTGCTGTATATGTAAGCTAAGTCCCCACCCTCGACCACGATTCCACATCAGAAACGTGACATACTCTGAGTCTGAATGGAAAAGAAAAAAGAAAAACTAGGTTTTTTCTATGGGCACTACCAAAATTGCTAGGGGCTAGCCCAAGCACAACTATAAATACCAATTTTCATTTTCTCTATCCTTCTTCTCTTTTCTTTTCTCCCTCAACTATTTTCTTCCCTCCTTCTCTTCTCTTAGGTCAAAGAATTAAAATCCTAATTTTTTTCTTTTCTCCCTACATTTTTGGCAAATTGTTCTCTCCCTCAACTCTAGGTCATTGACTTCTCCAAATTTTTGGTAAGTCATCGAACTATAATATGTTTCATGTTTTAAACAAGAATTTCATATATTAAAGTTGAATTATGTGTTAAATATAGAAAAATATTGAACATGGATCAACCGGGATCATCAAACGTTCCCGCCACGTCCGAAGAACACGTTCCCGCCACGTCCGAAGACAACTTTGATGCATCGGAAGCTCTCTTGGTAACTACATTTGAACTTGAGCTCGGACCTAAACTCGTGCTGTGACACAGAGGACTGCCAACACTCAGGCAGTCCCGATCATAGAATAGGACTGCCAGAGTGGTGGCAGTCCTTCACAGAAGAAGGACTGCCAGGACCCTGTCAGTCCTACAAATAGGTAGGACTGTCAGGGTCCTGGCAGTCCTTCTTCTGTGAAGGACTGCCACCACTCTGGCAGTCATAGTCTATAATACTAGAATGCAGAGTTTGATTGCAGTCCTTCACAGAAGACGGTCTTGCTATTAACACAATTTGCTATTTATGGACACCAATCTTATGCACGGGCCTAATCTATGAAACCTATTTACTTTAGGATTTTGTCTAATTGTACTAACCGAAGAACATTTATTGTAGGACTTGAGATCTTTCGATTTTGCGGTACCGGCTCCAATTGCAGTCAATGTAGTCCATTTATTTTGGACCGATCTATGTTTTGAATCAAGCGAGGGTGCGGTACATTGGTGTCGAGAAGTCGGACGAGAAAACAACATTGTTCTAGTGATATCCAGATCGGCCCGAAATCGACCGGGACGACAAACTGTGGTGGTGGGCTGTGAAAGAGGTGGTGTGTTCAGGACGCACAAGAAAAACACAGTAGAAGTTATCCAAAGTAAAGTTCCAAGAAGAAATATTGGAACGAGGAAATGTGGTTGTCCATTCACGATACATATCAGAAACGAAGAAGAGGGGAAATGGACAGTAGAAGTGAAGAATGGAACCCACAACCATGAGTTTGCCGAGATACTATTGGGTCATCCGTATGTCGGACGGTTGAACAATACGGAGAAGAAGATAGTCGAAGACTTGACCACCTCCGGAGTTGCACCGAGACAAATATATTCCGTCATACGACATGAAGATGAGAAAAACATGTCTACAATGAAGACAATACACAACGCCCTAGCTTCTTCAAACGCTGTCCGGACGAAATCAAGAATGGCGATGCAAGAAGTGCTCAAGTTGCTTGCCGATTATCATTATGTTGAGTTCCATAGAAGACATCCCCAGAGTAATGAAGTATTATCACTCTTTTGGGCTCATCCTGATTGCACAAATTTGGCCAGGTCCTTTGCCAACGTGTTAGTCCTTGATTGCACGTACAAGACAAATAAGTTCAAGATGCCTCTCTTTCATGTTGTCGGGTTCACCTCTACTTGGAAAACATTTCCAGTGGCATTTTGCTTCATGAAGAGTGAGAAGCTTGAAGACTACACATGGGCGTTGGAGAAACTGAAAACACTTTACACTGGTCATACAGAGCCGTCAGTATTTGTTATCGACAGAGAGTACGCCCTCATTAATGCTATTCGCATTGTTTTTCCTCAAGCGGATACATTGCTATGCACTTGGCATGTCAATCGTAATATTCAAGCCCAATGTAAGTTGAAGTTTCGAAAAGAGGATGGTAAAATCGACATGCAGATTTTTGACGAATTCTACAATGATTGAAATTGTGTGTGGCGAGCATCTACGATTGCCAGTTACGATGCCGCATGGTACTTGTTCAAGCAAAAGTGGGAGGCGAGGGAGCCGGCATGCATTTCTTACATCAAAGATACATGGCTTGAATCGCACAAAGAACAATTCGTCTTAGCGTGGTCGAATGTGGTGAAGCATTACGGTACGACAACTACCAACCGTGTCGAAGGAGCACACTCTTTATTGAAGAGGCACTTAAAATCATCTCTCGGCAACTTCGTCTCTGTTTGGCAAGCTATACATTTATCAGTAGACCAGACGGTGAATGAAATTAAGGCATCATTTGAGATGAGTTTGAATATAGTCAAGCATGAGCATAGAAAGGAAGTACTCTTAGATGCTTTAATGTGCGTGGTATCTCACAAGACGTTGGCCTTAATAGTTGATGAGATTGAAAGATCAAAGTTTGTCGGACTTGATCCTGAGGTTTGCGGGTGTGTACATCGATATACACTGGGCCTCCCTTGTGCACATCAGATTAATGAATATCGTCGTGAATCCATTCCTATTCCTGTTGAAGCAGTCGATCAACGTTGGAGGCAGTTGTCTATGATGCCTGTGGTGAAGACGGACGATGATTTCTTCTCTTTGCCACAACTGAAACTTCTCCACGCAAGGTGGTTAGCCTCAGTAGCAGCGGAGCGGCAGTCCATTGAGCTTAAAATACAAGAAATTGCATGTCCGGTCACTACTACAATGCATGAGCCGACCGTTGTTTCCAATCCTAAAGGCAGGCCTCACACAAGATTGACTAGTTCACAGAAGAGAAGGCTGGAGTCAACTAGGAGAGATCCATCGCACTTTGAGCATATTGAACGAAGCTTACAGCAACCTTCGCCTGCACGGAAGGGCAAGCTTGTCGTTCGCCGAAAAATGGAGAAAATGGATCTCCCAAGAAAAGATACAGTTGCAAGCCAAACAACGAGTTTGTATATTGACAAATTTCAACCTGCATTTCGAAGTTACATTTGGTCTATTATCGATGTCCCCGGTGATGGCCATTGCGGATTTCATGTCCTTGCAATGCATCTTGGTTATGATGACAAAGACGGATGGAGACGGGTGAGGCAGGAGATGTACGAGGAGTTAGAGACTCGTCTTCCATTCTACTCCCGCATCCTAAGCGAAGAAACGGTTGCAAGTTTGTTGTTAAGTATCCCTTGCACCGACAGTGTTACCGGGACAGACCACTACATGTCAGTCCCGTCTGCCGGCTATTTATTTGCTAATAGGTACATGATACCTGTTGTAATTATCTCGCCGGATATTAACAATACATTCTTTCCGATGTGCGCTCCTCCGACGGACCACGGAGTGTCTAACCTATGTACTATAGGTCTGATCGGGGATCACTTCGTTCTACTAAAGATGATCGCTCATTCTCCGATTCCTCCACCTTCAACAGTTTGGTACAAAATAGCACCGGTCGAAGCCATCGCTTGGACCACACCTTTCGTTGAGCAGATCAACCATTATAAGAGATTGTTGAAGATTGAGGAGCCAAGAGACTTACCTGCTGACCACTACGACGTCGAAATCGACTAAGTATAGATATATTTACAGTATAACATTTTGTATATGGAGGACCACTTTTGTATACAGTGAAATATGAAGTCCAGTAATATATATAGAGTAAATTTTGAGTTATATGTGTTTGATTTTGCCTACCTGTGTTATATGTGTCTGCCTGAGTTATATGTGTTTACCTGTGTTATATGTACCTACCTGTGTCTTATATGTGTAATTTATGTGTTACAGCAAGTTTTAAGTAGGACTGCCAGCACCCTGGCAGTCCTACTTCAGTGTAGGACTGCCAAGGGTGTGGCAGTCCTATCTAAAAAAACTCTGTGTGAAATTTATGTGTGAATCAAATTCACACAGAGATTCATAGATAGGACTGCCACACCCATGACAGTCCTACACTGAAGTAGGACTGCCAGGGTGCTGGCAGTCCTACCCAAAACTTGCTGTTACAGCAAGTTTTGAGTAGGACTGCCAGCACCCTGGCAGTCCTACTCCAGTGTAGGACAGACGGCTCAGAAGGACCGCCCTCCTCAAATGGCGCAGAACCCTCTTGACGTGATAGGAGTTGGGCAATTGGCAGGTCGTCGTTGTCGTCGTCGGAAGGAGGCGTAGGAGTAGGAGCTCGTTGCTTCGACCGAGCTTGACGTGCCGGTGGCGATGTCCGAGACCGAGCTTCGGGCGCCGGTTCGATAATTGTTATCGGACGCTCGCGAGGACGCTCCGCACATTCCTTCCGCTTTGACGCGGTGGGCCGTATTCTTTTGTTCGGTGGACTGCATGACAACATACACTTATTAAGTAATAGAAACAACATGCACTTACCCAACTCCTATGTCATAACAAGTAGGACTGCCAGGAATGTGGCAGTCCTAATGAAAATTAGGACTGCCACATTCCTAGCAGTCCTCTTTCAGAATAGGACTGCCAGGACTGTGGCAGTCCTAATTTTCATTAGGACTGCCACATTCCTGGCAGTCCTACTGTCGTGAACCCGAACTCCAATAACGAAATCCTATTTTGTCGTGTTCTAGGGTTAGGGTTTCAACATAAATTTCGGATTTCATGTGTTCGAAAATAAGGAAAGAGAACGTGCAAGAGATTATAAACCTATTTTACAAAAACTTTTTCAAGAATTAAACCAATTCTAGGGTTTCGAATATAATGTAAAAAAATTTCGAAAAAATTAGGGAAGAACGTACCTGGATTCCGGTTGCTTTGACTTGCGTGTCATCTCTTCGAGAATCTTCGTGGAGGGATTGAGAATGGAGTGATGGAGAAGAAGAAATTAGGGTTTAGGAGATGGAGAGGGAGAGGGAGAGAGCTTTCTTTCTTTTCTTCTTGAGGAGAGAGAGTCAATAATGAAAATGAAATGAACTTTTTGGGTTTGGGGGGGTTGGGCTGCCCCTAGCAATTTTTGGGTGCCCCTAGCAATTTCTCCACATTCATGCGCTGCCTCCTAGCAATTGATGTCCCATAGCAATTTTGGTAGTGCCCATAGAAATTACCAAAAACTAAGACGAATGAAAGAAAAAAAAAGAAAAAGAGAAGAAAAAAGAGAGAGAGCTAGAGTGCCAAGGGAATTAGTACAGAATCCAGCCTAACATGCCTAGTGCAGAAGCCAGCCACCCTCCTGGGTTGTTTGGTTACCTGTAGATAATAGATACTATTATTGTAGTATTTACATCAATTCTAATATTTGTTTCATTGTAATTTGTGTCACCTACTACAACAAAAGTTGTAATAGTACATAATTTGTTGCAGTTAGGAGCTGTTTGGTTCACCGTAGCTGCATTGCAAGTGGTTTCAAATTGCCACTTTTGCTGTAACTGGAGGTTGAAACATGAAGTTCTTCTGTTTGGTTACACATTGAATCTGAATGGCAAGTGTCACCTCACTGACAGAAAACAGAGGATTGTCTCTCCATTTCTTCACTTCTGGCCAACAGAGAAAAAGGCAAGGAGCTCGGCTGAAAGTGCACTGCACCTGCTAACTTGCAAGTAAATTTTTTTGGTTTGTTGTTGTGGTCACCTCCTCGGCTCCTCCTCCCATTGGGTGCTTCACTAGATCGTCTTCTCCGGTGGACCAACAAAAACGATGAGGTGAGCTTCGGCCGCACGGGAAGCTTCCGGCCAAATGGGGGGTCACCGGATCCGGAGCGGTCGACAGTGGAGAGGATCCGCGGAAGCTCTGGTCGACGGAAGCGGCTCCGGTCGACGGAAGCGGCCTCGGATGAGGGTTTCAAACAGCAGAGAGCACGGATTTGGAGGGGATCCGCGGGCTAGAAATGCTCGGAGTGAGCAAGGATCAAAATGGATAGTTCTCCTTTGGATCAGCGGTGAAGAAGAAATTTTTTGAACGAATTTTTTATGGGTTTAGATGGATTTGTTTGGAGAGGGAGGGAGAGAGAGAGAGTTGGGTTTGAACAAAACGATTGAACAAAACGAACAGCCAACTCTCTCTCCTTGAAATTTAATAATAGCCTACTAATGTATTTTAATATATCATATTCTAGAATGTCCTTGATGTGGTAAAAAAATTATAATGATAAGCAAACCATGTCAAATTAGAATTTGTATAATTTTTGTTAGTTTATGTATAATTTTTAATTAGAAATTGTATAATTTTTAATTAGAAATTGTATAATTTTTATCACAAACTGTTATTATTATGATTACTATTATTGTTATTATTATTTGTATCTAAGTTATTAAAAATGTGTGGCTTAGAAATTTGTTCTTTTAATTTTAAACACATGGTTTTCAAATTATTTATACCAAAGTCTTAAATTTTTAATCCATACCAAAAGAAATGAATAATACCTATTGGGGTAAGCCTACCATAGTTACCACATCTCCAACCAACATCTACTTTCAACAACCATCCAAATAATCGAACTCGTTTTTTCTCCACTTTCAACAACCATCCAAACACCAAACTCATTTTTCTTCCACTTGCAGGAGACAAAAAGTACTACATCCAAACACATTTTGAAAAATGTCACTTTCACACTTTCAACTGCAACTCATCATGACATAAGTGTCACTTTCACACTTTCAAAGAGTTACATCTATCCAAACAGCCCCTTATATTGCTTGCAGCAACATTTGTACTAGTTTGTTATATATTAAAGATCTCGTATTGAAGACTTGGATTTCTAAAATCAAATATGTTTTACAATTTTGTGTCTATATTGAGTCTCCCATGTCCTAGTGTGACTATATTAAGTGCCACTAACTATTTTTTTTGGGGACTGCACACTTACTTTTAAAAAAAATTAAAAATTTTCTTTTAAATTTATTTTAAAATGTAATTTTGTTAATATTTTATTTTCCAATAGTTTGCTCTTCAGGACTTGACTTGTAAATTAATACAAAGAAGTAAAATTTTTTTTTTCACAATGTAAAAGTAAAATATTAAATTTTACAAACATGACGGATAGTATCAATTTGTCACATTGGTGGTGGACATGTAAATTAGTGCACGAGAGAAAGAGAGTGCATATTATAACAACATAAAATTTCATATAAACTTGTCCTAATTTGTGCAGAAAAAGACAATTTTGCGAAATTTGTAGCGAACATGATCTGACAGTGATGGAGAAACTTGGCACCAGTGTGACTGACGCTATACATAATTTTTTTTTACACAGTTACACTGACATGAAACTTTTTTTTTTTCCATCTACTATTTGATATATTTGAATTTGTGAGTACGGTAACAATAAAAGTAACATGTATACCATCGTTCCATAAATAGCAATAAAAAGTACTTCACAATTTCTAAGATATATCAAAAAAATATAACATACTCAGCTACGAACACGTCTCATCCATTTTAAGTAGAGCATGCGTATAACTGGCTCGAGACCTAGTCGTCCTCTTCAGTCTTTGGTCGTCTCCCCGGATAGAGGTGCATTTGAATCTAAACTATCAAGTCCATGAACGTTTTCTTGAGTTGGCATTGGAGCGGATGGGGTTGAATGGAATTGCGTATACTCATCCATATTTTCGAAGCATTAGCGCAAGATGCCGTTCACCCACCCCATATAAAATTTTCTGTTGTAACAATGGGGAGCGGCTCCATTTGTGCTAGTAGCACTTCTGAACCTTCCGCTACAAGAATCTGACGTGGCATTTCCTATAAATAGGACCACCCATTCTCTTTTCTAAAGCGCGGGAAACCAAAACCCTAGATTTCCATCTCTCTCCGATGGCCCCGATCTTCCCTCCGGCGCTCGCCGGCACAAAACGCCCACGCTCGAAGCTCCCACGCCGGAGCCGGATCCCTCCGCCACCGATCCTCGCCGGAGGGGTCCCGAAGCAGCTTGGGTTAAATCAATGATGTATCACAGTATCAGGATGAGCAGTAAGATACAACTGGGAGTAGTAGGCCTAATTGAACTTGGGTTGAAACTACAAAGAAGGATGTCGTTCTTGTTCGTTACAAAGAACATGTCAAATGGCTGAAATAAGTCTCATATAGCTAACCCCAAAAATTTGGGATAATCGCTTTGTTCCCATGTTGCGTCCGTGAAATCTGTAACTAAGATAATGTATGGTTAATTGTAGGTTTTATCTCAAGACGGCAAAGGCCGACATGAGGTCGAGCCTCTGTCGAGGTACCTCCGTGTCCTCTCGCTGCTGGACCACAAGAGGCTCTGCTTCTGGCCATCAACTGTAGCTGCCGGTCTTGTCATCCTGGCTTGCCTGGCCACCAACAGGGACACTTCCTGACTCAAAGTCATGTAGGTAATCAACTGAGCTCCATAACTCCTATATAACACTCACATGTACGAACCAAGAGTTTATATATATAGAGAGAGAGAGAGAGAGGCTTCTTTCTAACCATGTAACTACTTGTAACTTGTTCAACTAAAATTGGCGAGTAATATTTTTCTCAAGAGCCTGGGGTGTCTGGTTAAGTATGCATGCTAGTGCAGATGGGCTTAGAGTACATAATTTGTTGGGGAAAGATAAAGCAAGGAGTGTCTCACTTCTAGTCGGCCTAGTTAACATATTTCATTTGTAAGTATGATTGCTTTCGTTCTAGCTACTCGAATCACCATTTTCGTAGGTAGTGTAATAATGGTAGTATACAATTCGAATCAACATATTTCATCTGTAAAAGTCTTGATTCGTAGAACTAGTGGCAAATAGTAGCATACAATTCCCGCCAAGCCAAGGGGATTGCCACATAGGTAGTGTAATTATGGATGTGCTGATAGCACTGGAAATGGAACATGCAATGATGCAAATGTAATCTTTCCCTGTTGTAATTGGTGACTACGCAAACTGTACTTGCAATTAAAGTTCTTAATAGTTGCACTCTTCAAATAGGTTTAATTCTTTATCTTGAATATTGTGCAATAAACGTATAATAATAATTATAATTAAGGATAAAAAATTGGTCAATGGAAATTGTTCCCCTTCAGTACAAAAGCTTTACATTGTCCCCATGTACAAGGCCAGAATTAATCCATCATGCAGCTTGCTTTGATTTCATTTTCTATTCAAGAGCTGTGTGTAGTTTTTATTGGACTAAATTAGCCATTTGATTAAAGTACCACAACACAAAAGTTATCAATATCCTTGTACCAAAGGGCAATCTCCAACTTATCAGCTAATAAATAGTAAGATTTACTACCCAATATATTCCTTCAAGGAGTATGTTTCTGTTGAATTGGAATTTTTTTTTTTTGGTTTGTGGGGGAGTGCAGATGCTAGCACAATGTAAAGCAAAATCATGGTGCTTACCTATGCATATTTTGTCACTGGAGATGGATCATTAAGTTCATAACATATAAATTGATCTTCGGTGTTGAAATAATCAGTGTAACTGAACCATAGATCTTGTGTCGAATATCTAATAACTCATATGGTGGGACGAAATGTAGTGGTTGATAATACTTCTAAACCATAATTTGTGTCCTTTTTCTTGATGCCACTTCATTACTAAAGATGTGATGCTAACCAATGAACCGTACAGTTTTGAACTGACAAGGATTTGGCCTTTTTCCCCCAATTCTTCTTTCAACTCTATGCACATGTAACTGAAAATCTTGAAAGACGCTTTTCACTCAGGAACCGCTAATGTTTTACTTCATTCGTAAAATCTCTTTGTTCAGACTTTAAATGAGAAGCCTGAAGAACGTCCGCAAGATCTTACTTTCATTCCTCTTGCACCAGCATATCATGTGGTAAATTTCTGGAAGCTTAGCTATTCTGAACAATCACATATTGCAAACTTTCAGAAACCTAAGTATTGTTTTTCTTGGTTCAGATCATTCACGTGATGACTCCAATATATGTGCACTTGTTGTTAGTCCCTTGGCGAACAATCGATGGAAAAAACTCGATTTCAGAAACAATTGTAAAGACAATGTTTCCAGCAACAACACCCTAAAGAAGGTGATATTGTATTACGAGAATCTAAAAAGATTTCGTAATATTTCTCGAAGCTGTCGTGCTAAGTGCAAAGTGCCATCAAAAAGCCACATTAAGCCTCAAAAGTCCATTAGCCAGAGCCCGAGTCCGAGCCCGAGTCCGAGTCCGAGTCCGAGTCCGAGTCCGAGTCGCTAAGCCCCTTCGGGGCTTAGCTCCAATAGATTTAAATCTATTTTCATTTGGCCAAAAGTTGGTTTCTTATTCTCACCTCTATGTAAAATCCCCCCACATGGCACCCTCCATTGGGCCTCAACCCATGTGCATCTCTCTATTCCTTCATGAGTAATATATAGAGATACATATTGGTGTGATTTTCCGATGTGGGACTATCTTTTAACAATAGAATATTGTGAACACACACAACACATAGAATAAAACACCAACAATCCCCCACATATCTCTATATATATGAGTTAAGCGTTCCACATAATAACTGTCCATTATGCATTAGGATAGATGTCACTGACGACTTGAATCTTTCCGCATGGGTTGAACAACAGTATGCTACAAGAATGGACTACGCCTTGAATTCTGTACCACAGCTATAATTTTTTCCACTCACATAACGTAGTTATCTGTGCTTCTGGTGCACATTAAAGGCCTTGTGCCAGCCTGGATTTCAATGTATGTATTTTGGGCGTCTACACATTTACCCTCAAGAGACGGCCTGATATCTCTTTGTCCATACACTATAGGTGAGTTCTTTATTAAAGAGACATGGCATGAAGCGTCCAATGCTTCCTTTGCGGTGCTACGTCGCTATGACATGGCCTTAAGCCGAGGACCTTACCCCGAATCACCGGGAACCTCATCGTAGTGTCATACTACCCGTAGCATGAGGTCTAGCCCCTTTGTAGTGCCAAACTACCCAGCATAAAGCCTTACGCTTCTGTGCGGTGTTACGCCGCTACGACATGGCTTGCAAGGCCGAGGCTTTATCCCTAGCCGGGTTTACCTCATTGTGGTGTCATGCCACCCGTAACATGAGGAACACCTCCTCTTTGTAGTGCTGACTACATCTCTCTTTAATTCAATATACAGCATTAGGTCAACTGCCTATTTGCGGTGCTACGCCGCTGTGACTTGGCTAACATAGCCGAGGATTTACCTCCTTCGAGAACCTCATGGTGAGTCACCGTCACACATAGTATGGAGTCACACTCCTTGTAGTGCTGTGCTACCATGCTTCCTGTAAAGCATAACAGACCTTCACTCAGTCTGAGAACTCATTAAGGCATTATGCCATCCTTCCCACAGGATCAATTTTTCGTAGAAAATTCATAGTAGAAAACAGTGGTTCCGAAACCCTTCCATGTTCCGCAGAACAAGTACCCACTGTTAACTAATATTTTTCCAGTCAATAGTCCTCCCTTGAATCAAAAAATTAGATATCTGGTAGATTTCTCTTTGAACCAATAACATAAAATTTATTGATAGGATTATAATGACACAATATTAGAATGCCTTCAAACCCATCTTCCTTGCTGTGTCCTCGACCAGCTGTCGTTTGAGGCCTTTCGTGAACGGATCCGCCAGGTTCTCCTGACTCCGAACATCGATCACTGCAATGACGCCTCGTTTGATGAGATCGTTCACTGCTCTGTGCTTTAACCGCACAGTCCTCTTCTTCCCGTTAAAGAGTTCATTTGATGTTACTGCTGCTGCCGCCTGGTTGTCACAGTATATCGGGATTGCCGGTATCTGAGCTCCAACTACTGGAAGATCATACATGAGCTCCCGAAGCCACTCTGCTTCATCTGCAGCAGCATCCAATGCAAAGAATTCAGATTTCATGGAGGAGCGAGATAACATTGTCTGCTTCTTCGATTTCTACGATATAGCAGCTCCGTCCAAAGCGAATATGAATCCACCTGTAGAATACTCGCTCTCCACCTCTGAACACCAGCTAGCATCACTGAAGCCTTCCACTACTGACGGATCTCCGCTGTAGTATAGTGCAAATGTCTGAGTCTTTTTTAGATATCTCGTAACACGCTTCACAGCGTTCCAGTGTTCAACGCCTGGGTTGCTAGTGAACCGACTCAGCATTCCCACCGCAAAAGCTATGTCAGGCCTTGTGGCAGTAGTAGCGTACATCAAGCTTCCGATGACGCTGGCGTACTCCAACTGCTTGACGCTTTCTCTCGAATTTGGCTCCAGCTTCTGATCACTCCGGTACGGTGTATCAATTATAGGAAGATCTTTATACCCGTATCGAGTGAGCATTTTCTCAATGTAATGAGATTGTGACAGAGCTATTCCCGTGCTTGTCCGGATGATCTTGAGCCCCAAGATAACATCGGCATCCCCCAAGTCTTTCATACTGAATTTGGTCGAGAGAAATTTCTTTGTCTCTGTGACACAGCTTAAATCCGTACCTAGGATTAGCATGTCGTCAAAGTATAGACAAACGATAACTCCTCTTCCGTCAGCAAACTTAGTATAGACACACTTGTCTGTTTCACTGACTTTGTAGCCATTTGACCTTATCACTTTGTCAAACTTCTCATGCCACATTTTGGGAGCTTGCTTCAAACCATATAGAGACTTCATCAACTTGCAGACTTTGTTTTCCAGACCTCTGACGACAAATCCTTCTGGTTGTTGCATGTAGATCTCTTCGGTTAGTTCGCCATTAAGGAATGCCGTTTTCACATCCATCTGATGTATCACTAGTTTGTGTATTGCTGCTAGAGCAATTAACAATCTGATGGTTGTCATCCGAGCTACTGGAGCATAAGTATCAAAAATAGTCGATCCCCTGTTTCTGAGCAAACCCTTTGGCCACTAGCCTGGCCTTGAATTTGTCGATGGTTCCATCTGCTTTCATCTTCTTCTTGAAGATCCATTTGCATCCGATGGGTCTTGCTCCTTCTGGCAGGTCAACTAACACCCATGTATTATTGGAGGTGATTGAGTCAATCTCATTGTCTATCGCCTCCTTCCAGAATACAACATCTCTGGTCTTCATCGCTTCATCATAGGTAAGCGGATCTGCTTCCACATGATAGGTGACGAAGTCATCTCCGAAGTCTTTCGGCCTCCTTACTCGCTTAGTTGACGGCTCAGCGAGTTCTGGTTCAACTGGTGTCTCTTCGACAATAGCTTCTTCTTGGACTACTGGTTCGATAAGGACTTCTGTCTGCTTTGCACTCTCATCATTCTCCGGAAGATCCGCGAGAACAATATTTTTGTGCCTTGCAAACTTGTCTTCAAAATATTCAGCATCGCAAAATTCAATGATATGATTTGATTCTATATCAAGGAATCTCCGAGCATCACTCTTCTCGGCATAACCCAAGAAGATAGCCTTAGTAGTCCTAGTCCCCAGCTTCTAAATCTTCAGATCTGGGAGCTTCACATAAGCCAGACACCTCCACACTCGAATGACATTTAAGTTAGGTCTGACTTTGAACCAGAGTTCATGAGGGGTTATGTCCGAAGTTGCATACGGTACTCTATTGAGAATAAAAGTAGCCGTTAATGTAGCTTCTCTCCAGAAGCTCTTTGGAAGACCCGCAGTCAACAGCATAGAGTTCATCATCTCTGTCAATGTTCTGTTCTTCCTTTCTGCTACTCCGTTGGATTGAGGAGAGTACGGAGCCGTCGTCTCATTTATGATTCCATGTTCTTTACAGAATGATGAGAAATCATGAGACCGATACTCCCGCCTCGATCACTCCTTAGCCTTTTGAGTTGTTGTCCAGTTTGCCGTTCAGCCTCGGCCCTGAACTCCTTGAACTTCTCGAATGCTTCGTCTTTAGACTTGAGCAGGTAGACAAAAGCATACTTTGAGAAGTCGTCGATGAAAGTAATAAAATACTTCATCCCGACTTTTGTAGAGAATTGCTTGAAATCACAGATATCTGAGTGAACCAACTCCAGAAGATCTGTGCTTCGATGGACCCTGTGAAAGGGTTTCCTTGTGATCTTCGTCTGAGCACACACTTCACATTTCTCTACCTTACCCCCACACTTGGAGATAAGTCCTAGGCTAGACATTTTGTTAATTTTTTTACAATAAACATGTCCTAGCCTATTATGCCATAACTCAAAAGAATAGTTCAAAGTAGAAATAGCATTAATATCATTTTGCTGGGTTACAACAAGCTGAATTTTGTACATTCCTTCAGTCTGAAAAGCTTTTCCGAAGAATGTACCCTTCTTGGACATCACCATCTGGCCAGCATTGATGTCTATCCTCAAGCCTGCGTTACAAAGCAGGCTCCCAGAGATCAGGTTCTTAGCAATTGCAGGAACATGCTTCACTCCTTGAAGCGTCAGAGTGTTCCCCGATGTGAGTTTCAGCTCCACCGTCCCGATCCCCAGTACTTCAGCTTGTGCCTGGTTTGCCATTATGACTTTCTCGGAAGTTGGCTCATATGAGTCGAACCATTCCTTGTCTGAGCAGACATGACATGTCGCACCAGTGTCTATCCACCAGTCCGAGTCAACCCCCACATTTGCAACCTGCGCTATCATTGCAACCAGATTAGTAACCAAAGAAACCTTACTAGGCTCACCTTTTTCTGGTTCCTTGCAGTTACTTTTGTAGTGGCCCTTCTTGCCACATTTGTAACAAGTCACATGGGACTTGGACTTCTGATTCTTGAATGAAGGACTCTTCACTTTCAGATTAGTGAAGTCCTTCTTCTTCTTATGAGGAGAAGCCGCCTGCTTCTCCTTGTACTCTCTGGTTTGGACCAGATTTGCTTTCGCCAGTTGTTTGGACAGAGAATCCATCTTCTGTTGAGAGCGCATCTCGTCCTCAACATGGATCTCTTGCAGGAGATCTTCCATACATATGTCCAGTTTCTTGCGGTGCATCCTTGCATAGAAGTTGCTCCAACCCGCAGGAAGTTTAGAGACGATTCCTCCAACGACAAACTTGTCGACAAGAGGCATCTTCTCGTCATCCAATTTTTGGCGCAGCTTCAGAAACTCCTTTACTTGGGGCAGCATAGCCTTCTCATCTTCGAAGGTCCACTTGTGGTATCTTTCAACCAAGAAGATCTTGGACCGATTCTCGTCATCTTCGTACAATTTTTCCATGGAGTCCCAAATCTCTTTGGCAGAATTCTTCTTGGAATAGGACTCTGCCAGAGAGTCTTCCATGCTATTGAGAATCAACAGTTTACAGATACTGTTTTCTCTAATCCATTTTGCCTGCTTGGACTTAGCAGCGGCAATAACTTCTGCGGTTCCGGTTGTTGGAACGATCGGTTCTTCCTCATTCAGCACGTGGTCAACTTCCACGAGTTGAATGTTTAAGGTTACTTTTCGTTTCCAGATTTGGAAGTGTTCGCCGTCGAATTTTTCCAACTTGTTAAACTCGGTATTGACGAGCGATGCACGAGAGTTATCCATCTTTTCGATATAGCTTTGAGATTGTTAGTCCCTTGGCGAACAATCGATGGAAAAAACTCGATTTCAGAAACAATTGTAAAGACAATGTTTTCAGCAACAACACCCTAAAGAAGGTGATGTTGTATTACGAGAATCTAAAAAGATTTCGTAATATTTCTCGAAGGCAACTGAACCGTATAACTTCTAAAAAGAAGCCACAGTATTCTCGAAGGCAACAGAGGAAGAAGAAAGCCTGCTGGGGTGAAAGATCACCGGCGCTCAAAGCTATATCCGCCTTACGGACAAGCCTCCAGGAACCAGCAAGTTCGAAGAGAACTTTTAGAACGCTGGCCAAAAATGTCGACGACTCCTCGGAATAGCAGCAGCACTACTCTCTCTCTCTCTGAAAATTTTCTATGTATTTTCTGTAACCTTGGAGAGAGGAGATGCCTCTGATATTATAGGCACGAGATGGGCTTTTCAAATTCTGAACGCACGCCCTGGTTTAATGCCAGATCCGAATTTTCTGGATCTGAGCCATTTCCGGATCTGAGCCCACAAGACCCGCGGACGTTACATAATTTGAACAGTCCACTCGACCCGTAAGTGCCATCAAAAAGCCACATTAAGCCTCAAAAGCCCATTAGCCCGAACCCGAGCCCGAGTCGCTAAGTCCCTTCGGGGCTTAGCTCCAATAGATTTAAATCTATTTTCATTTGGCCAAAAGTTGTGGAGGAATACCCTCCATTGGGCCTCAACCCATGTGCATCTCTCTATTCCTTCATGAGTAATATATAGAGATACATATTGGTGTGATTTTCCGATGTGGGACTATCTTTTAACAATAGAATGTTGTGAACACACACAACACATAGAATAAAACACCAACACTTGTTTGGAGGTTTTTTCGGATCCTCGCAACCTTGACCTATATTATGCTTACCATCTTCAAGTTACTGGTTGGTCTCACCCTTAACCGACTTGCCACTTGGTAACTCAACCAACAACAAAAGAAGCAGCAGCGGGAGATCGTTCGATTGCTGAAGCTGGTAAATTGGAGGATTTTAACTTACCATTGCCTAAGAAGCGCACACTTTGCGTTCCAATGAGAAGAGTCTTAATGCTGCTTGAAATGACTTTTCCCTTTGATATCATCAGAATGCTATATATGCAGACTCGTCCAGAACTGAGATAGCCTTCGTGGTGTACTCTCCAAAAACTGAGTTAACGCATGCCGATTAGTGCCAGGTTAGTCTCCATGGATCTGGAGCGAGCTTCCTCTACATAGGAGTTGAGCTGCGATACACTGCAAAGGGGTAAATTTTCTCTGCTTGCTCTCCTTGGTCATTGCCATACGTGTACAGTTCCGGTATTTTTCACTGGTTCTGGAGTATTTTTGAACCGACCGTTTATGAAAATTCATGTTTATTAATTTTTTGAGGCACTGGTTTGGTCGGCTAAAAAAACCTCCCAAAATCAGTACGTAATGTAATTTTGGATGGCTTTATAAAAACACCAAAATCTTATTTTATTCCATTTATATTCTCACAAAAAATATATAATTATAACTGCTAATACCCTTCCCTATTTAATTTTATTCATGTAAAAAACTATCAGAACCACTCGTTAGTGAATTATGAAGCATGGATTGGACGGGTTTAAAAACCGCTACTTAAAAACCATCCAAAACCGGACCCCTCATGACTGCTCATAACCATTACTCTATAAACACCACATAACCGCTACCCCTACAATTGCTAAGCAGACGTGAGAGTTCCCTAGATATTTTTGTTACATTCTAATGCTTTCTAAGCGGTTTATGAGGACCAATTGGTGAGCAGCAATTAAGCAAACGTGTGTGCAAGTCTCGTAACCAATGCAATACAATCTCTCATAAATATATAGATCTTTGGTTCTGTAATTTCTCAGTATAATAAAGATGTCTTCTTCTTTACATCATTTAATATCGACTCTATGATCTACTTGCTCTCTTGCGTGGTAATTATTATTATAGTAGCATCACGCAAGTGATACAATTTTTGGTGTTAACTTTCTAAGAAGTTTCTTTCTAGTGTCATTTCTATATCCTGCCTACTATGACTCTAATCTACTAAAAATTATCGGTCATCGACGTTATTGTTCATATAGAGACTTAAGTGTGCAGTTATATATGACCAAATTTTATGTACACTATACTCATGCCCATGTTCCATATTGCTCCTATTCTATTGTTTTCATAGTTGACCACATTTGTTGAGTAGTTCTGCATTTAAAGTTCTCATCCTTTGATTAACTTCAAAGTTTTGCACTCCCACTCCTTTACTACAAAAATGTTAATAGAAACAGAGAAAAGCTCATAAACCTGATTCTTTCTCACTTGGATCATGGATTCTTCACCAACCTGCCACTGTTCCCTTTACAAAAACATTCTTTTCCTCCTCTTACTCGTCTCCTCTAATCTCCTTACGTTCTGTCTTTTTTCCTCTTCGTCATTCTTCACTTCCATGGCCACCTCCACCCCCTTCTTCGGCATTCACATGACTGTGTCCGACAAAGTGTCCAATACCACCGATACGGAGTACGATACCACTGATACAGTGTCCGACAACGATGCTGCCTCCCTCCCTCCCGAATTCTCGGCCTTCACCTCGCCGCAGCCCCTCCCCTTCGGCTACAACGCGAACCTAGACTCTTCGACCATCCACCCTCCCATTGGCTACCCTTGCCTCCTCTTCCCTTCCGACCTCGCTACGTACCTCTCGTACCCCATCAACTCCTCTTGCCCCGACGACGAACTCCTAGCCCAGAGGCTCCTCCTCAGAGGCTGCGAGCCCCTCCCCCGCCGCCGCTGCCGTCCCCCGTCCCCTCCTGACTTCCCTGAACCCAACCCTCTCCCCGGCTCCCTCTGGTCCCTCCCTCCCGACTCCTCCATCCACTGGTCCGCCTACCCGTGCAAATCATTCCAATGTCTCGTCGAGAGGAAGCGCTCCAGGGACTTCTACGACTGCAAGGACTGCTTCGACCTCAACGGCCGCGAACGGCTACGTTGGATCGCCCCGTCCTCCAACCCTGTCGACTTCACCATCGACGAAGTGCTCGCACTCAAGCCCCCCGGAACGGTCCGTGTCGGCCTCGACATCGGCGGGGGCACCGGCACGTTCGCGGTGCGGATGAAGGAGCGTAACGTCACGATCGTCACGACCTCGATGAACCTCGACGGGCCCTTCAACGGCTTCATCGCCGCCCGGGGGGTGGTGCCGCTGTACATAAGCATATCCCAACGGCTGCCGTTCTTCGACAACACGCTGGACATCGTGCACTCGATGCACGTGCTGAGCAACTGGATCCCGACGACGCTTCTCCACTTCGTCGTGTTCGACGTGTATAGGGTGTTGAGGCCGGGGGGGCTGTTTTGGTTGGACCACTTCTTCTTTGTGGTGGATCAGTTTGAGGAGTATGCCGGCGTCATCGAGAGTGTCGGGTTTGAGAAGGCGAAGTGGGAGGTTGGGCAGAAGATGGACAGGGCGCCGGAGCTCGGGGAGATGTATATCTCGGCTGTGCTGCAGAAGCCATCTAAGAACTCATGGTGAAGCACTCCCTTTGATCTTTATGTTTCTTAGCATATCGAGCCATCAAAAAGTAACATAAACTAGGCACATTGTGATGTTAGGAATATGCACGTATACTCTTCAAATGACCTACTAATTTTCTTTCACGATCGTGTTGAAATAGGAATGGAAGTGTCCCTTCCTTCACTCAGTTTTTGGCATAATGTGTCAAAGAGACGAGCGCAATACCTTTCTAGCAAATTGTAACATCTTTTTCTTTTGTCTTAATATTAACTAAATATGCTCAATTATTCTAGTTTTATAACTTAATATACTAAATATTTATATTCGTACTATTTAATATTCTAAAGTATAATTAGATAACTTGCTATCTTGACGGAGTGGGTTTTTTTTTTCCATTCTTTCTCCCATTTTAATTCCTCCTGTAATCCTCCATCATTGGCGGAGTCCTTGTCCTCATCTTCTTCGCTCGACTACTTTTGTCGCAAGCGAGCCGAGGTGGACACCATCGTCTTATCAGAACAGTTGTCGACTGGGTTGACTGGGTTGCAGTTTGTTGTCGGCCGGAGATGCTGTTGGAGAAACTCGATGAGGTGTTTGAGACGATGTGATGCCTAGTCACGATTGGCGAATCGCTAATGGTGAGAGTCTCGTTTTGATGTACGAAGGAGCGAGAGATCTGGAGTTGCCGTGTCCACTGCGGTAGCGGCTTGTTTTAGAAGATAAGGACAGAGGGGGGATAGGGTGGTCGCCACTGTAGAGGTCCAGAGGAGTTCGTCCTAGCTAGAGCTTGTTAGAAATTTATTGTACCCTGTCGATTCATGAGATGAAGAACATAAATTAAACAATCAAGTATCCTAAGGTTAGCCTTAAAATTAAGAAAATACAATAGATTTTGTCAATTTGCAAACCATATTCTTTGGGTCTTTCGACACAAAGATTTCTGGTTGCACCATATAAACTGTTTCATCAATGTTACCATTGAGAAATGTCGTTTTGACATCCATTTAATGTAATTCAAGATCAAAATGTGCAACATGTGCTATGATTATTTTAAAGGAGTTTTTCAAAGATACCGAAGAGAAAAACTCTTTAAAATCAATTCCAAAATTTTGAGTAAAGTCACTAACTACAAGACGTACTTTATACCTCTCCACATGACCCTTCGAATCTTTCTTGGTTCTAAATGTCCATTTGCAACCAATGGACTTCATACCTTTTGGTAATGTGACAAGTTCTTAAACTTTATTATCATGCATGGACTTATACTCCTTATTTATTGTATCAATCCACTTTGAGAACTGAAACTTTCCATGGCCTGACGGAAGTTGATTAGATCATCTTTCAGTATTCACAGTCTTCCTCACGTTAATAGAGAAATATGACAATATTATCCGAAATTATATTTCTCCTTTCTCTGGTGGACCATCTTAATATTACCGGTTCTTGAGGTTGTTAAGTTTGTTCCTTAGGAATAATTACCTTATCTTGAATGGGGGTGCCGCTACATTGTCTTGTCAAGGTATTTCAACAACGACTTGTAGAGGTAATTCGACATTGTTTTGTTAAGGCTTCGAATTCACTTCTTGATCAATGACAGGTACAGGATCCTGCACATCGTCAAATGTGATAGTATGAATCACAATCGATTCCTCCTCAAAGACAATGTTCCAAATTTTATTTCTCCCCCAAACTCAACATCCTCACAAATTATTTTTCTCGTCGTAAAATTTTCTTTTGTGTGGGATCATATAATTATTAACCCCTTGATTTGTCAGCATAGCCAATAAAGTAGCTGCTTACAATTGAACTTTGGTCTGTATTTTATTTACACATTAATATAGACATTAAAGTCTATAAAGTCAATGAAATCCAAATCTCATCAGACACAAGTCGTTCAACTCTATTTCTAGAGATGTGACCTAATCGCTTATATCATAATGAGGCTAAATTTTTATTATTGCTAATTTTGTGTTTAGTACCACATGACTCCACTTGCAAGGTTTTATTTAAGCTGCAATAGTTTCAACTGAATATAGGCGATCATAAATTTTAAAGGAACCGTTACCAATAATATTTGGATTAAATATAGACTAAACTTATTATTTCCAAATGAACAATGATAACCAGATTTGTCCATTAAGAAAACTGAAACTGAATTTCGTCTAAAAGACGGTACAATAAAAGTGTCTATCAAATCCAAATAATAATCGGTTCCTAAAATAACCTAAAATGTCCTATTGCTTTCACTTCTACCGATTTGTCGTCACCCATATAGATGTATCTTTCACCATTAATTGGCTTCGTAGCTCATACAACCTTGCCTATAAACACTAATGTGGATAGTGGCACCAGAATCTAACCACCACCTGTTTTTAGGTACTAAATCTAAATTAACCTCAGAACATACCAAATTTAGAAATGTACTTTTCTTTATACGCCATGCATGGTACTTTGTACATTTCTTCTTTATGTGTCCTGGCTTGTCACAAAAGAAATAACCCTTAGTTTTATATTGTTGTTTCTTTTGAGCTAGACCCTCAGCAGCTTCTGTATTTTTTTTCTTTTTTTCCTTAAAATTTATCCCATTAAGCATGAAAATTGAATTCGTATTGACAGATATTATAGCAACATTGTAGCTTCCCTTCCAGGAATTTATTTTTTTTGAAAATATTTTTTTATTATTTAAATATTTTAAATGGTGATTTTAAATTTGTTTTTATAAATGATTATTTAGTTAATTATTACGGTAGATGATTTTAGCCATGGTTGAGATTTGGAGTACAAGGTGACTAGGAATCATGGCACGGATAGCGCAATGGCGTGCTTTGACTAGTGTTTAGTCATGGTAGGAAAAGACCGAGCCATAGTGATGTCCTAACTAGGAAAACCAGGCCAAGTTGTGACATGACCATTATAAATAGTTTAATTATTCATTATTATTAAGATTATGATTTTAGGAGACCCGGTTGTGCAAAGTTAGTCCAAACTGGGCCGAACCAAATTCAAGCCCATGTAGGCATGTAGTGAGACCCAAGATGACCATGTAGGCATATTTTATGCGTGTACAAATATTTTCTAAATTATTTTAGGTATTGATGTGCATTTTAATTGTTTGAATATTTGTACAAGAATTGGTATTCTTATTATAAATTATTGTTTTACAATATTTATACAATTTTCTAGACCCGGATAAGGGTGAGTAGTATGGATTCACCAAACCATCATTTAATTACTTTATTATTATTTTATTATTTTGTGCAGATTAAATAAATATATTTATTACTATTAGATATTACTAATATTGGTTATCTCCTATTTTCGAAAATAAATATACTTTATTGTTACTAAATTGATGTTCTATTTTAGAAATAGGATAAATATCTTTATATTATTATTATGTTGATGCATTTTGGATAACTATATGTGTATACCTTTGTAGTTCATTTTTACTTATATATATATATCTATACTAGTTTTATATAAATGTGTGCATATTATCTTTAAGAATATATACGTATATAATATATATAAATGTGTATTGGAATTATGTAAAATATATACTTGGCATGATACAAATATATATTTGGCATTATACATATGTATACTTATAACATATATACTTATCTATTATATATGTGTATTAAAGCCCCATACCAACCAGCCCACAGGCTCAGCCCATGAGCCAGGCCCACCCGATCTGAACCCCCATAGAGCCCATCCTGCTGCAAACAAAATCCCTGAGACCCGAGCCCCTGTGTGAAACCGAAGTGCTTATATACTCGATATAAGCCGACGAGATCAACCGCAAACCCTAATTCCAATGCGTGCCGCCAACCCCAGCACTGGGCGAACCACCCAGCGGCCGCACGCCGCCGGGGGACCACCGCCGCCGGCGCGGCAAGGCCGGACCAGACGCGCGCACGTACGGAAGAAGGCAGCAGCGACACTGTGCGGGGCTGTTTTCGCAATGCTGTCGCGTCGCGCTCGATCGATCATTTTTCGATTTTCCTCCTCAGGTATGAAGCCGATATATACGCCTTTAAGTTCCTTTAATTGTTTTACATTTAGATGCCATAGATCGCTCGGAAAATCGACTGAAAGTCGACGACAAATCTGTTCTAAAACAGAGCCAAGGACAGTTCCAACACCCAACTTGGCGTCGAATTTCCCGCCAAACCAACACCAGTTTTGAATTTATGTTTAAAGACAGTTATAGACAACCTATAGGACTGCCAAACCCTTTTTGCGAAATTCAATTTCATCGACCGAGTGTCGAGAAATCCTCGTCCCAACTTTGACGAAAAACTGATTTCAAAATATTAAAAATTATGAAAAATCTCTCGATACGACGTGCGTCCCGCCAATCCGGGCGACGTGGTCGCGAACCCAAGGCATCGAAAGCTGCGTAACGGTTTCGTGGTCGTGTGGGCTTTGACGGAATTCAAATTGGTTGCGTGTGCGCGACGAATTTGATGCGTATCCGTCGAAATTTACCGTATCGTGCACTTTGCAAATTTTTCAATTAGTTTGTGCACGCTCGTCATATCGAGACGAAACTTACGCCAACAGGACCGTATCATTTTTCTGGTCCTGTATGCCAAGTTTGGTCCAATTCTGAGACAGTTGAATCGTACGTCGTTTTGCGGGCCCCACGGTCCCACTCAACGGACGATTTTGTGCACGGCCTGCCGGAATCCAACTCTGGACATACGGTTGGATTCGTATCAAAAAACTGGATCTGTAGACATATAGTTTGACGACTTTAGAGACCGTTGACTCTGGCACGCTTTTCGGTGCAAAGCGGATCCAACGACGGATACCGTTTTGGCCTAAAATTACCGTTTTGCCCCTATGTCCAGAATTGGACTTAAGGACAGGCAATCCTAGCTAATTTGACTATTCTGAGAATATTGGTAATATTTATTTCAGCTTCCGGGGACTGTTGTACGAGTTTTGACTATTGTGGCACATTGAGTAGCTCAGACTGTCGGTTTCACCAGCAGAGGACCACAGGCGAGTACAGTTTATTGTCTGCATTTTGATATTGATCTTTACTATATTTCATTGATTAGTCATTGGTTATGTGATTTTATATTCTATTATAAATTGTTGAGTCGGGAATGAGAAGTACCAAGGATGTGTGATCCGACCGTAGACCGTGTTTATTTTTATGCAGTAGATCTCGTAGACCGTGTTTATTTTTATGTAGTAGATCTCGTAGATCGTGTTTATTTTCATGCAGTAGATCTCGTAGACCGTGTTTATTTTTATGCAGTAGATCTCGTAGACATTGTTTATTTTATTGCAGTAGATCTCGTAGACATTGTTTAATTTCTGCAAGTAGATCTCGTAGACCGTGTTTATTTTTCATGTAAGTAGATCTCGTAGACCGTACGATGTAGTGTCCCAGACCGATCACATATCAAAGGTACTTCTAACAGTTGGGGAAAGTATTTTGTGTCTATTTATTGCTATTGATTTTCCGTATTTACTGTTTATTCTCAAAACTCATGATTGATGTCTAACCTTTGTTTTATAGTCATTTTCTTTATTTAAAATTGCATTCAGTGAATTGTGCTCGTTCCATTCCTGACTGGAAACCGACATTTTTCAGGTTAGCTGTGGATTCACTTAGCTTGGGGGGTGACGGGAATACTTGCAGACAAAAGCCTAGAGACTAGCTAGATAGTTGAGTTGTAGTTTTTTATTTATTTGTACAAGTTTATATTTTTTTACAAATGTAAAACTTGTGATCATTGTAAATTAAATTAGTTTTGTGAATGAGCATTATTTGTGATTTTGATCTTCATGGCCGTGACAACGTTCTACTGTCGACACTGCGGCGTAGGCTGGCTTGGATACGTCTCGTATCCGTTTAAAAAAAAAAGGGGTGCGGGTCGTGACAAGTTTTTGTGGTGGCCCATGCAGGTGTGTCTTCGCAAATCATGCGAACTCGCGATAGTACTTAAGTTAGTCGTACTATTGCGAGCCTGCGACAAGGAAATGCTCATTCACGAATTAGGAATTAATTTAATTTAGGAGAATGGCTAGGACTAGGAGTCCCTTATACAAATTTGCCGATGGGTAGTCTAGGCCATACAATTTAGATAAGGAGTTATTAATTGTCTAGTTTGCCAGATCCCCATAGGTACACTATTACCTGTTGATAGGACGATAGGATCCAATGTGGATAGATTATTCACTTGGTGATTCAGAGCTTCCTAGAATTAATGAACTAACCTAGATGAATTATTCAATTCCTTCTCCTTGTCTCTTTAGATATCATCCTCATATCTTAGTCTGAATTGCCTATTTAGTTCCTACTTGCCCTAGAAATTATTATTTTTCTGATTTTGTTATCTATATACGAACCTTGAATAAGTTTCAATTCAAAGTTTTTCCTCCATGATTTGAATACATATGAAATGGATACTAGGATGTTTGTATTTTTTGTCTTCAGTTATTTTTCTCCCCGTTCACCTTTTATTTTCAGGGTTGTGACTGATAGGACAAATACTTACGCTTTATTTCATAGTCAACTTGTTTGAATATTTAGAAGCTCGAAAATTTGTACAGATATAGTCAAAGGAATGTTAGTTAACTCATAATGGCAGGACAGCAGCGCACTGTCGCCATTTATTTGAATTATGGAGACTATAGATTCACCGCAGCCAGCAGCGCACTGGCGAGGCACGACCCCTAGAGTTGAAATTGGTTTAAAAAAATATAGGTCGTAGAATGTTGCTAAAACTATGGCTAGTGGTCCTCTTTGATCCTAGTTACCCTTGAATCAATATTGGGTAGAGTTAAGAAGTGTTCGACTTTGTATCATATTTGAGTTACGAAACCAAGGGTTTTACCACAGTCCGAGTATACGGGCGAGGCATAACTCTCGGTAAAATGACTTCAGACGTGATTACAAGCTTAGGATACTATGGAGGATAGGACAATACCATGTATGTCCAACAAGACCCGAAGCCAATATTAGTAGAAGTTTTATAAGATGGGTAGCACGTCTCCCGATCTAGCATTCCGTGGTCCTTGTGACCTATTGACGAGATATTGATTAACGCTAATAGGTTTACCCAGAATATAGAATTTAAGGGTTAATAACCCATTAGTCGACCCAGGCATTATGGATGAGAAGATAGTAGGATGACCGTGTAAGCAAGAACGCCAGGTGAAGTTTGATTCTCACAAGACTTGAACTACCTGTAACTTCTTTCAGAAATCTCGCATACTTATATTTTGCCTATCTTAACCAATGCTGCTATTACAGCTTAGTTTTGCAAGCTCACTCTGTTCTCGAGCTTGATTCGAGGCATATGTTTAGTGGGGACGCCTGCTAACTTATTGTCTAATCAGAATCAATGTATTATGGTCTGATCAACCATGATGCATTTGGTTCACTCTTCGTTTAATTACACTACGTGGATGGAGATATATAGGTATCTAGGATCTCATCTGCGACTGCTTGACAATTCCTCTTGAATTATACGTTCGCCTTTGAATCACGTGATTGTATTCAGTAACATCTTTCTTGAACTCTTTATTGTTTTTGTCTTTCACTGATTTGGAAAGATAGAAGCTCGTAATTGGTAGAGAGATACCGCGTATCCCCATGGCTTTGGTAGTTGTATACACAAGGGAGTTATCATCAGCCAGCCATGTGATTGAGTTACTCGTTCTCCTCTCGACCCTCAAACTACTATTGAGACCTTCTAGCCATCTAAATTTGAGAATGATTAGGGTTTTACCCTTAGTCAGAATGCCAACCTAGGAGACTATCTATTCTCAAGAAACCAAATGTTGTGAGTCTCTAATTATTTGCTGGAAGCTTGCCTTAACTAGCAACCCTTAAGCCTTGAACCAACCCTTCCTCGACCGAAGCCCACAGTTAGACATGAGATGAGAGGACAATAGGGTAATCATTTACCGTGACACTCATCCCGAGATTGGTTTCCAACAAATATTACTCTAGTTATGTAAATTTTTAATATTAAGACCTAACTAGTGTTGGAACACCACAGTTACTAGCTTAGCTAATACCATAGCTTAAATACCCTGTCAAAATGTGATCTACCAGTTGTCAACAGCAATATAGGGTCACTACAGCCCATACCACTAGAACCCTTGTGACCATAGTATGGCAGGTTGACACCAATAGAGATACACGACTCAGTTGATAGAATTCTCTTTATGCGATGTGCCTTAGAGTTGGTTACCCCGTCGATAACCCTTGTATACTATGGACGAGTAGGTCATTCTATTTTATCAACCATGTGTCGTTGTACACACTCATTTTTCAATTATGGAGGAACGATCCTTGAATTGACTTATGTCTACCGTATCCTGATACGTCGTGCCTTATTCTTTATTAACAAGAGTCGAGATAAATATCTGGACTTTGGAGTCCTTCTAAAACTCACCACTCCTAAAAACCATGTCTTAGCTTCTAAGGTGGGTAGATTGTAAGCCTTCTTAGGATATACGAAGATTACCGATTGTTTTCCATAAAGAAATTCTCTTTATTTGTTGTGTTTCTGGGAAAATTACAACTGTAGGAATCCGATCTAGAAGACGATCGCTTTATCCCTTGGACTATGCGAAGAAGAAAAGCTCTCAAAATTTTGACAGTAGATATCAATGTATCTGTACAATGAATGAGAAAAAGAACTCTATTTATAGAGTCAAAACAGTAACTGAAAAGATAACTACCTCACCACTGGTACACTTGAAAAGTCACGCAGACTCTAAATACACGCAGGGTTAATGAGTAGTTACTGGACGTGGCCCGTAACTGTTGGACACATGGCATCAGTGCATGGGTCGTGTGCAAGTTACTGGGCACGCGAGAGAGAGATCGGTGGCATGGCTGCCACGTACTCCAGTTGAAATGAAATCCACACTGACTTGCTGAAGGCAAAAATTCACGCAGATTCGTTGACGCAGACTCGTTGAAGGCGAAATCCACGCAAGCTTTGAAGAAGAATACTTCAGAATTCATGCAGGCTTTGAGAAGAATAACTCAAAAGTCACGCAATGTTTTGAGGAAGGAGAAGATTCAGAATCCACGCAAACCGCCAGCTGTCTTGATTTGGCACGCTTCGTCTGACACAAAATCTCTGACATTGATTATATTGTCAGCCGCATTAAATGAAGATAAGACCCAAAGTCACGCCAACTTGGTGAAGAGTGAGTCTTGCTAAGGAAGATTGCAAAAGACGGCTGTGATCTCTCGAGTTCTGTGCATACGTGGCATACAAGGAGACGTTTCTCGACTGTTGTGTTGTCAGTCATTATGATTCTGACGTATGGCTGAGCTGTCTCTGCGTGACTTATAAAGGAAATGGCCAGGCAGAACTTAGCGTATCTTTTGTGCTGCTTCTTGGATCACTCTGCGTGACTTGTTCTGATCAACTCAGCGTGACTTCATTTTTGAGGCCTACAAAACCCCCTTCAAAGTTTTCGAAAAATGATAAAATATTTTCGAAATACTTTGAAATAGAGATGATGAAATGAGTTAAAGTCACGCTGAGATGACTCCAAAATTTTTTCGGAAGTCGAAAAGACTTCGAAGTTCTTTGAAAATATCAAATGAACTTATTAAATGTCATAATGACTCTTCGTTCTCCGAGACTGATTGCGTCCAATTTATGGTGGAATATGAACTGTCGACGAGATCTGTTATATAAACAGGAAGAGATTCTCAGTTTTGACATTCATCTCTCGAAAATATGACCCTAAAGGAAGCAGCCGAAGAGGAAGCACGCAAGTTGGACTTTTGTTCCCATGGTGACCCCACTTTTGGGGGCAAAGAACCCGAACCTGTCGTCATCGAGCTCAAGGACGACTCCACGCAGTTAGCCAAGAATCTCTTGAGCTACTTTGGATTGGATGGCTCGTCTTCTTCTGATAGGCAGAGCCTTATGGAGAAGCGTGAAATGCTCGAGACTCTGTTGCATCGCCTGGGAGTTAAGAGCGTAGAGGAGTTAGGCATCAAACTTAGCCGCTCTGGAAAATAGAGCGTAACTTTCTACCCTTTTGTTGCACTTTTCTGTTTTGTCTTTTTGTAAGGCCATCAGTGCCTGTTTAAAGAATGAAGTACAACTTTTGTGTTTGATCTGCGTGCCTTTTAATGAAGAATATTAATTAGCACATTTTGACTGTTTCTAATGTTGCGCTGTCTCCCGAAGTACATGTGACACTCATTCCACAATTTACGAACGCTATTTATGCGGATCTTTTCCAAGAATAGACCTGCACTTGACCCTTTAAATAGATGGATGAACTCCACGCAAACTCATCTTCCCATTCTTCTTCCTCTCTTCTGAGAATGAATTTTCCGTGAGAAAAAAATAGGAAAGCCATGTTGTCTGATGTTCGACTTCTACGCACTGTATCAAACATGAGTCTGTCAATCATTAGCAGCAAATTTGAAGGTAAGTCAGTATAATACGTATACTTATTTTTGCTGTTGAAGATAGGCTTTCTGTTTCTTGTTTCTGATTTGAACAATACACGCTTGTTTCTGTTTGATAAATGCATACTGAATGATTTCTGTTGATCTTTCTGCAGAAACTTGGCTGAAATTTTTCTTCAGAACTGGCATTGGAGATGTGGATGCTGTGGAGAATATCCTGCTGACATCTACATCAGGGAGCTCATACGGTTTTGACGCGTAAATCAGACAACTCAGAACTCTTCGTGAGATAGAAGGGTCTTCCTTAGATGGTAGGAAGAGCTTTTATACACGAGAGTTGGATGGTGGAGTTAACTCTACTACCGAGAGATTGGGTAGTAGAGTTCCTCTGACGGCAGAACTAGGAATCGTATCCCAAGGTTGGATACATTCCTACCTGCTTGAGGTGCCGCCGTTCCTCAACGAGCTGTATTGGCAGCAACACGCCGTCGGGCTGCCATACTCTGTGGTTCTCCTCTCGTCTGAGAGAGAAGACCAGAGTTTGATTCCTGCTGATCTGGTCGTGACTGAGACCCAGACAGTCAGGAATTGCCACCAACAACGAACCTGACGGAGAAGGTCCGACGGAGAAGATCCAAAGAAGAAGATAGATCTCTATTAGGTTATCGTTGTGGTGTAGAATGAAAATCCAAGATTTGTAATAGATTTCCATTATGATTTGTAAGAAAGTCTAAGAAAATGTAATAGACTTTTTGTGGTGAAATGGGAATGGAAATGACAATTCTTTTATGCTCAATGATTTGTATTTGTGGATGAATTGTGGACATGATAGATAATAAAATCATCTTTTCTGTTTTAGAGTATATGATATTATCAGAGGTATTATGGACATGATAATATATAGGAACTCGAAAGAAAATAGATTGATTTCTATGCAGAGGTCAAAACATGACAAATGAGTAAGTAGATTCGGAATTGATTCAGAGGTTATGAAAACGTGATCAATAATGAATCCCCACTTAATGAACTGATATGGGATTATGAACGGACGAACCGTTAGGAAATGAATAACAGATGAACTGTCAAGTGAATGTAATAAATGAACGAACGAACCGTCAAGTATTAATGAACATGTGAAACGTCGGATGAATGTGAGAAATGAATGGATGAACTGAATATCGGGAAAGAATACGTCCCTTCGATCCTTGTAACCATATGCCTATAAATAGAGCATATATTTGAATAGAAGGATCGCATTTTATCCACAATGTCTTCTGAAGAGAATATAAAGAAGGCTGAAGTCGCCCCCGAAGCTACTGAAGGTGTTAAAGAACATCCACCTCCGCAGAAGAAGGAAATGGGCGAAAGCTCGTCTACTCCCAAGCCGCTGAAAGATATCTTGGACTTCCTGGTCGAACCAGGAGAAACCGAAGAAGAAGAAGCAATGAGGCTAGCTGCCTGTCAATTCTTGGTGCGATCAGGAAAAGATGTACTCAATTCTTTTGCTGATTATGTATGTGGTCCTCGTCCCAAATATGAAAGGGATTACAGTGATCTTCCATGATGATGTACTCTTTTTCTTGAAGAATTTCTGCTAGAGCCCGGCTAAAGTCGGTCTATGAGAGGGAGCTGATGGCCATCGTACTGGCAGTACTGAAGTGGAGGCTCTATCTGTTGGGGCGGGAGTTTGTGGTCAGGACCGACCAGAAGAGCCTCAAGTACCTCCTCGAGCAGCGGCTCGTTACAGAGGAGCACCAGCATTGGTTGTCCAAGTTGGTGGGATACCGGTTCACGATCGAGTACCGGCCGGGGCTAGAGAACAAGGCTGCTGATGCCTTGTCGCGACGGGAGGAGATAGTGGACTTGAGGGCGCTGTCACGACCTATATGGCGGGACTGGGAGCCGATGTTGCAGGAGGCTGAGCATGACGCAGGGTTGCAGCACATACGGCAGCAGATAGAGAGCGGCAATGACGGTCCAGCGGACTATACTGTGGAGGGTCGCCGACTGCTCTATCAGGGGAGGATGGTGCTACCGAGGACTTCAACATTCATTCCAGTATTGTTCCAGGAGTTCCATAGCTCCGCGACGGGAGGACACTCGGGAGTTCAGCAGACCTATCAGAGGATGGCCATAGAGGTGTTTTGGCCAGGGATGCAGAGATGCATCGCACGACTGGTCGCCGCGTGTGACGTCTGCCAACGTCACAAGTACATGGGTATGGCACCAGCAGGATTATTGCAGCCGCTGACTCTACCAGAGAGAGTTTGGGAGGACATCACCATGGACTTCATCGACGGGCTACCACGTTCAGAGGGGTACACGGTGATCATGGTGGTGGTGGACATGCTGAGTAAGTATGCTCACTTCATTCCTTTGAAGCATCCTTACACAGCTGTTACAGTAGCGACAGCTTTCCTGAGGGAGGTTATACGGCTACATGGGGTACCAGCTTCCATTGTCTCCGACAGGGACAAGGTATTCATGAGTCTCTTTTGGAGGGAGCTGTTTAGGGTACAGGGTACGGTCCTGAAGAGGAGTACCGCTTACCATCCCCAGACGGACGGCCAGACGGAGGTCGTCAACCGCAGCGTGGAGACTTATTTGCGGTGCTTCGCCTCTGATTCCCCCCGGCAGTGGCACAGATGGTTGGCATGGGCAGAGTACTGGTACAACACTTCGTACCACTCGAGGGCGGGAACGACCCCTTTCAGGGTGTTGTACGGACGAGACCCTCCTCCTTTAGTCCGATTTGGAGACACTCAGACACCAGTGGGGCAGGTAGAGGAGTACATAGAGGCGAGGGATGGAATATTAGAGGAGTTGAGGAAGCATTTGTTGCGAGCACAACAGGTGATGCGGGCTCAGGCGGACAGGCATAGACGGGACGTAAGCTTCCAGGTGGGAGATATGGTTTATCTCAAGCTACGTCCCTACATGCAGAGGTCGATGGCGAGGAGGCAGAACGAGAAGCTGGCGGCTCGTTACTTTGGTCCATATCAGGTGGAGGCCAGGATTGGACAGGTGGCATATAGGTTGAGGCTACCGATCACTTCAGCGATTCACCCCGTTTTCCACGTATCTCAGCTGAGGAAGGCGGTCGGGGATCATGCGGTGTCGCCTACTCTTCCTCCTACACTCACGGAGGATATGGAGGTGCAGTTGGAGCCTTTGGAGGTACGGACAGTTCGGCAGGGACCAGGACAGACGAGGGAGGTTCTGATTCACTGGATGGGACCACCAGACTGCGACGCGACTTGGGAGGACTATGCGAGATTCCAGACACAGTTTCCGGATTTCTACCTTGAGGACAAGGTGGCTCTTTTAGGGGGGGTATTGATGCGAGCGCACCTGGCGCCGCACCTTCCTCGGGTGGTGGAGACGTCATCACGTACGCACGTCGCAGGAGACGCGAAGGAGCCGTTTAGGCATTTTATTTATTTTATTTTATTTTAGTCATGGAGGATTATTTTGGTCTTTCACCACAAATAACCCTCTTTGCTTTTTCTATATATATTAGGTCTAGCCGTCTTTTATGGCTTATGCTTGTATTGAGAAGAAACTCTCAAGCGTCATTCAGAGGGATTTAGACTTTGTCCGATCATCAAAGTTGGGAGTTTGTTCTTTTCTCTAATAAAGATCATTCTTTTCCTTCTATTTCTATTTTTCTATAAATTATTTGTGAATCGATCTGGTCGATTCACATCATTTATTTTCATGCCTATGATGTATCTCTTATGAGTAGCCAATCAAATTATTGTTATTATCAGGTTAAGGTGAAGGCTGCTCTTAACAAGCAATCAAAAACTCGGTTGATTGGACCGAACTGTCCTGGCATCATCAAGCCTGGAGAATGTAAAATTGGAATAATGCCAGGGTATATCCATAAGCCAGGGAGAATAGGGATTGTATCTAGATCAGGGACCTTGACATATGAAGCGGTACGAGTCAAATTTATTTGCTTTAATGTGCTTAACATTAAGTGAGACCTCTTACTTTGGTTGATTATATGTTATGCTTGCAGGTTTTTCAAACAACTGCTGTTGGTCTGGGGCAGTCAACCTGCGTTGGTATTGGCGGTGACCCCTTCAACGGGACAAACTTTGTTGACTGCATGGAGAAGTTCCTCGAAGATCCGCAAACTGAAGGTAAGTTGTGCGCAAGCATCAGAGTTATGCTTCTGCCTTGTATATCTTTGTATGATTGAAGTGTGCAAATGCTGAATTATTTTCTGTATTATTTGCATCTGTTGAGTAAAAGCATTTTTTTGTTTGTTCTGGATGTTAGTTGTATATATTCATATATAATGGAGATTGAAGTAGTTCTTTTGGCTAAGTGAAGAAAGTGGTTCTGTAAGTTGGCTACTTGCTTCAAGGTCTATAGACTCTAGATCTTAGCATGGATGGGCAGGAAACATCAAGATATTGCTGTTCTTTCACTAGGCATAAGTATTGAATTTTGAAAATTCCAATGTTAAAACTTGTTCATGAAGGGTAATGCTGGATACAGGATATCTGTCTCTCATAGTTAATATTGTGATTACTATTTAATTTGAAATAGTAGGGTTCAATTTCTAAAACTTTGCTGTAATTGGTTTTAAGAGGTTAAAGAATTTAAGGAATGTAGTTGGGACAATTCAAAGTTTTGATGAAAGAACAATAATGTTCATTTGCATATTAAGGATAATATGGTAATATCATTATTCATCATAAGTTAGGAGAATGTAGGAGTCTAGTGAAGTCCCTTGATGTAAGTGGCCTGAATGCACTTCAAAAGCATACTTAACTCTATCAGAACTTGAATAAACAAATGTTCTGCAGTAATGGAAGCTGAGATGTGGTGTGTGTGGTGGCGGGGGTGGGGGGTGAGGTGCAGTAGTGGTTAGCTTAAGATAAGTACTAAATATATGAGAAAATTTAAAATTATGTATTTTGCCATATTTTTAGTAAATATAAGAAATATATGAATGAGAGTTGCGTTGTCAATGTTTGCAGGTTGATTGCAATACATTAAAACTATGGTCATATTTTTTTTAAGGAATCTATATCTAAAAGTATCCTTTTCTTTTCCTTGTTATTCTACTTGTGTCTTGTGCACCTTACCTAGTTCTTATTATTTCTTTACCAATTTCCTTCACATATAAACTATATAGCATAATGTGCCCTTAGGTCCATAAAGCACTAGACAAATAACCTAGGTGATTATCCTTTCTGCCTTTGTAACAGTGAACACATGTAATATTGTCAAATTTGTATTTTGGTAGATATTTATTAAAGTTGGATGCTTATTAGGTGTTTAAGTAGGGTGTGTCGGGTTGAGAGCGTACACAAGCCTAAACCAGCCTGTACGAACTCCAGCCCATGCAACCTAACCCCGCTTTTAGTTGGACATTGTCAAATCCAACCATGCTCGAGCCTCGAGTCTTAATCAATGAATTTGAGTTGGTTCGGATGAAGTCGAGTTAAGATTTAAGTTGATCGATATACTATATATATATATTTTTTTTTCCTCCAATTATTTATAACAATTAAAACTCAAATTTATATCATATCATGCTCGTCCCAGTTTCTAAGTCACTTAGCAATTCATATAAACTAAATCTAGAAAATAGTTCACAGAGTTAGCTCAACTAATTAAAGAAAAAGATGGGACTCAAAATAGTTCATGGGGCTATATATAATCTATATACTATCTTTTCGGGTTGGGTCAGGATGATCTGTTTGTTCAGGTTGATTTGGCCAACTGGAATTCCAGGTTTTTTTCAGGTTGACTGTACAGTTCCTTTTGCAACTTCAGCCAATATGGAGGTTGAAACTTGATTGCATAACTCTAAATAGGTGGATTTGGTGTGGAAGTAACTGAATCTTTTCTGGAGGTTCCCTGATTGTGATACAAACTTACAATATCTTGCATGATCAGCCAGATATGGGAGATTATAAAACATGCAAGCATCTTTGTTCTCCCAAAATTTGGATCACAGAAAAAGAAACACAACTTCCTTGAGAAGCTGTTCGGGAGAGAAGAATAGTTCTTTTCTTTGGTTTCCTTTCCTTTGCTCTTGTTTTGTCTTTTTGCTCAATCTCCAAGTTATCTTCCTTGAATCTTTCCTCATACGCTTTTCTATTTAAAGACTAACTTTATCAAACCCTAGAGTCTCAATTTCATTCGATTGGGTTTATAGAGTAACTTTATCAAACCCTAGAGTCTCAACTTCATTCGATTGGGTTTATCTTATCAATGGAATTCAGTAAGTCTAATACTGGATGCTGGAAATGGAGTTCATCTTCTGGATCTTAATTTTATGCTAGAGTTTTATTCTTAATTGCTGAAAATTTGGACTCGGGCTGAGATTGATATCTATGATTCTTAAAAGAGGAATTTGGGGATTTGGTTAACTGAGCCCTAATTAAGAATCTTCCCAAATTCTTGCTCCTAACATTCTTATTTTACATTTATAATAATTCATGTTCAAGTTGAAATAAGGCCGAAGGGCTAACACAGCCTTGGGCGGGTAAAGGAACCGTCTTTTATAAGACGTTAGGCACGCCCTGCTTTGAGCTGAGCCTATGTTTCCTTTTTTTCCTTTTATTCTTTCTTGAGGATTTGAGGGATTCCATAAAAGGGGACTCCTTTTATCTGTTAGGTTTTTGGCATTAGCCAGCCTGTGACTGCCTGGAGATCTTAGGGAAAGTTTTGCCAGCATCATGCACCCCATAAGATCCTTGTTTACATCAATTGTAACTCACACATAGCCCATCAGAAGAGGAAAGAGAAGTGGAAATAGGAAGGTTTAGTGTGAGGAGGGAAATAGAAACTCTAATGGGGATGGAAGTGGAGAAAGAACCAAACATGGGGTAGAAAAAGAAGAATATCAACCACTCAAGGGCAAATGGCTGGTGGTGAATGCTACAAGACAATAGGTAGTGTTAAATGGCTACATTGACATCTATTTTACCTTTTATTCTCCTTTCTACCACCAAGTTTAGAAAGATTCAAGTACCCTAGCTGCTTAAGCTCTGTTTTGTTCTTAAGCAGGATGTCCTTTACCCTTGTTTCTTTTACCTATATAACTTTTTTGCATGAATTCTTGTTTAATGGGTGTTATAATTAAGTTGGGTAGCTATGCAACTGGAGTCAGAGACATCTGAGTTGCAAAATGCCTAGGCGGCGAGGGCCAAACATGAACATCCAAACTTGTGTGCTACCATTTATAAGACGATCTTTTCAAGGGCATGTATTAGTTCACACCAAAAATAAGATACAATATAACAATGTACGTTTGTTTCTTCCTTAATTTGTGAAGTTATTTACTGCTTAAATTTATACTCTTTATAGCCAAAATTTTGGGTTGGTTATTCTTTATATTTCAATCATGTTTATTTATTTGTAGATTTATTCTGTTTCTTTCTCTTATAACCGCAACATCTACATTCTAAGAGATCTGATACAGGTGTACTTTCTCTATTCATATATTTTGTCTTCAGTTGAACTGTTTTCCGTACAAAATTTCTTTTTACCCAATTGCCTGCTATTGCAATTATATGGATCATCACTATGTTCCTTTCATTTCAATTTATTTTCTCATCTGTGGCTCTTTATTGTTGCAAATGCTGAGATATTATTTAAGTCTTGGATATATTTGAAATTTTAGAAGCTGCTGCTAACATCATTTACATTTCAGGTATTGTTCTTATAGGAGAAATTGGAGGAACTGCAGAAGAGGACGCTGCCGCTCTAATCCAGGTCAGTTGCATGCACACGCACACCCCCCTAGTTTCTGTGAATCCTCCTGTTCATGTTCTTAGTCAGGCTTCTTTCCGATCATTGCCTACATCTACATGTTTCTTCGTCTGAAATACTTAAAACTCTTTTGTCGAATCCAAGTTAAAATATCCTAGGAAACGTTGTTCTATACTTAGTGAAACATTCTAGATTACTCCATGTTGGGATTTTTGTTTCAATGCTCTTCATAATTTATGAAATGTGCATTAATAGAAACATAAAAAGTTTATTAGCTGATCCTCCACCCTTTTCTAGTGTTGGTATGTATTACTATTTACGAGTGTCCAAGGACACTCATCAGTCACTTTACTGATTGAATCAGTTTTATGTCCTGATTGGTTATGTCACTTATTAGGAATGACCATTCATGTCAGGAGTTTACAGTAAATTAGTCAACTTGGCAGCTATTCTAATTTGCATTATTCTTTTTATAAATGGAACAGGAAAGTGGAACACAAAAGCCTATTGTTGCATTTATAGCTGGACTTACAGCACCACCAGGACGGCGAATGGGTCATGCTGGAGGTATGTTAAAATATCCTGCTGCAAAAGTTTTAATTGCAACTTACCCTCTTCCAGTTCACTTCACAAAATATAGATAAGATGCAAGTAGCAATATTGTGCAGTTAATGTTCATTTACAGAAATAATAGACTAACAAATTGTTTTTTAATCTTGAAAGAATGTTGCTCAAAGGGTTTATTTATCTAAAAGGGTTTAGTAATAAAAAAAAGGGTTAGGGTTTCAGTTGTGCATTACACCCAGTTGAACCAGGTTTAAATCTCATCTATGAAATACTCAAAATGTTGGGAATAGATGTTTTTTGTGTTGATATATGAGATTAATGCTACTGTATGTTGAGGATCATCTGATTCCAAGCAGTCAAATTCTTTTCAGTAACAATATCATCAAGTTTCCCCTTACATTTTTAGCACATATAATTGCATTTTGGAGATTGGCATATGAAAAACATTTCATTGTTTCGTACAAAATGTTGATATTTGGGTCCTTGTCAGCCAAGAACTCAAGGAAAATAGCTATCTAGATCAAAAACAGTTGCTGGTCGCCTAATAGTTTCTATCTTCAGGTTTTTTTGCTGATTCTTAAGTGTTGATATCATGGTGAATTCCCACTATTTTTTTAATCCTGGGAACCTTCTCACTGGGGAGTGTGGTCTGTCGTCATTTTGATGTGAAATGCCATAGGTATGGAGTACTCCTTAGTCATGCCATTTGGAATATGAAACCCATTCTGATTCCAACTTCCAAGCAGTTGTTTCCTTAAATTTATTACTTTGTGACAATCTTCTAAGGAAATACGAAGAACCCGAGAGGAAAGACGAAAGGTTTCACTTGGAAATTACTCGAGTATTGAAATAGTTTGTAGGTCACATGGAAGCTCTGTCAGAATTTGTTTGAATTTACTTGAGAAATCAAATAGTTTTTGTTCTTTTTAGCCAACATACGTACAAGTATAATTCATTTGCCCACTAACAAATGTTACTTGCAGGTCTTTCTTTGTGATATTTTCTGCAACGACCAACCCTTTCAATTCACCTTAGAATACACCATCATTCCCAAATCAAACCTCTTATGCATGAAAGTTGATCATTAGAATTGCAGCGTAAACTTAAAATGTATTCTTTTTGGCTTTGTGCAGCAATTGTGTCAGGTGGGAAGGGCACAGCACAGGACAAGATCAAAACCCTCAGAGCGGCGGGAGCCACAGTAGTCGAGTCCCCAGCCAAGATTGGAACAGCCATGTATGAGGTCTTCAAACAACGTGGATTGATCAAATAGGAGGCATTTTACTTGTCCTTTAGGTGGCGATTTTGTATGGTAGATTGTTTGAAGGTGCAGTTGCAGCACCTCGAACTTCAAGCATTTTGTTCCCTTCTCCTCGCTTTGGGGAATTTCTTCATCCAAGCTGAGGCTCTTATATATTGGAGTTAACTTTTGAAATAAATAAACCACAATATATTTCTAGAGATTCTCATTCTCTCATGTTCAGCGTCTGTGATTGTTTTCTCCCAACACTCTATTTATTCCTGACAGTAAGGATCACCAAGCTTGAGTTTAGAACTGACTGCTGCTACACTTTATCAAATTACCACATACATAGTAGAATCTTTTGTTAGAGGTCTTTTCTTCTCCACTATTGATGTTGTATGTTGCGTTAGCCAGGGAGATTTCTATCATCATCTATCCTTCAAATTTTTCTTTCTGAAGAATAGTTGCAAAACTTTTCAGTACAAAAAATCTTGATATGGAAATTTCGAGCAGTTGTGAATGCAGTTTCGGCCATTCCTCCTCTCCTAGTGGAGAGTCAGACAAACTATGTTGCAACAGTAATACGATAAAAAAAAAAGTATCGACTTTCATGGTATATTTTGGTCTCTTCTTCCACACGGCAACATGCATTAGCTGCTATTGCTGTATATGTAAGCTAAGTCCCCACCCTCGACCACGATTCCACATCAGTGACTTGATGAACGTGACATACTCTGAGTCTGAATGGAAAAGAAAAAAGAAAAACTAAGACAAATGAAAGAAAAAAAAAAGAAAAAAAAAGAAAAAGAGAAGGAAAAAGAGAGAGCTAGAGTGCCAAGGGAATTAGTACAGAATCCAGCCTAACATGCCTAGTGCAGAAGCCAGCCACCCTCGTGGGTTGTTTGGTTACCTGTAGATAATAGATACTATTATTGTAGTATTTACATCAATCCTAATATTTGTTTCATTGTAATTTGTGTCACCTACTACAACAAAAGTTGTAATAATACATAATTTGTTGCAGTTATATTGCTTGCAACAACATTTGTACTAGTTTGTTATATATTGAAGATCTCGTATTGAAGACTTGGATTTCTAAAATCAAATATATTTTACAATATTTTGTCTATATTGAGTCTCCCATGTCCTAGTGTGACTATATTAAGTGCCACTAACTATTTTTTTGGGGAACTGCACACTTACTTTTAAAAAATTATAAAAATTTTCTTTTAAATTTATATTAAAATGTAATTTTGTAAATATTTTATTTTCCAATAGTTTGCTCTTCAGGACTTGACTTGTAAATTAATACAAAGAAGTATATTTTTTTTTCACAATGTAAAAGTAAAATATTAAATTTTACAAACATGACGGAAAACTTGGCGCCAGTGTTACTGACGCTATACACAATTTTTTTTACACAGTTACACTGACATCAAACTTTTTTTTCCATCTACTATTTGATATATTTGAATTTGTGAGTACGGTAAAGGCGTTTGGTATGCGGAATACTATATAGTCGAAAATTCTATATTTCCGGAAATCAAATTTCAAGAAATTAAATTTCCTGAAAAATTACATTTCCATGTTTGGTGACAATATAAATATTCCCGGAAAAAAAATAAAAAATAATAATAACGAAAAAAATGAACAAATATAAAAAAAAACCGGTAAAAACGACAAAAAATCGGTAAAAACGAAAAAAAATGGTAAAAACGAGAAAAAATCGGTAAAAACGACAAAATAACAAAAAACGACAAAAATGATGAAAAACGACAAAAAATCGGTTAAAACGACAAAATTGACCAAAAAGCGACAAAAAATGTATAAACGACAAAAAATAACAAAAAAAGGGTAAAAACGACAAAAATAACCAAAATGCGGCAAAAACGACAAAAAACAACAAAAAAATCGGTTAAAACGACAAAAAATGACAAAAAATCGGTTAAAAACGACAAAAAATCGGTTAAAAACAACAAAAAAAATCGGTTAAAACGACAAATCCATTCGTGGCTCTCGGCGGCGAAGAGGAAGCTCCTCACCGTGCGCTTGCTGGAGGTTGCCCCCCCGATCACGGTCGCCCAGCAGGTTGCCCCCCCGGTCACGGTCTCCCAGGACGGCACCGGGAACTTCAGGACCGTCACGGAGGCGGTCGAGGCCGGGCCGCTGAAGAACAAGAAGCTGTTCGTGATCTACATCAAGGCGGAGACCTACATGGAGCAGATACTCATCGAGAAGAAGAAGCCCAACATCGTGTTCATCGGAGACGGCCCGGACAAGACCATCATCACCTACGACTCCAACTACGGCATCAACGGCTCCAAGACCTGGAAGACCGCGACCGTGGTCGTCCAGGGGCACAACTTCATGGCGAGGGACATCGGGTTCGTGAACTCGGCCGGGCTCGAGGGGCACCAGGCCGTGGCACTCCGGATCAACTCGGACTTCGCGGTGGTGTACAACTGCAGGATGGACGGGTACCAGGACACCATGTACGTCCAGAACTACAGGCAGTTCTACCGCGACTGCACCATCTCCGGCACCATCGACTTTATCTTCGGGGACGGCCGCGTCGTCTTCCAGAACTGCCGGATCATCGTGTGCCAGCCGGAGCCCACGCAGCAGAACATGGTGACCACCCAGGGCCGCATGGACCGCCACCTGGCCACATGGCGGATCAATCTCAAATGGATCTACAAGATCAAGGAGGACGAGCACGGCGGCGTCGTCTAGCACAAGACGCGGCTCATGACAAAAGACTATGTGCAACAGGATTAGGGGGGTGATTTGTTTGACTTAATCCTGTTTTTCTAGTCTCTAGGTGGATCCTAACCTTGTACGTGAGATGTGTGGTACATCACCTTTTTAGCAGCCTTTTGCTCCTGACATTTACATTTATGTTCTTCATGTACAGCCTATATAAAGGCTTCATTGCATTGAATAATAACAAGACAAGCAATAACATTTTTTACCCCACAACAAGTTTCTGTCTCTCTTCCCTCTCTCTTGTGTGTTTCCCTGTTTTAAGCACCAACATTGAATATATAATCAGTGGACCTGAACCATTGATCTTGTGTCGAATATCTAATAACTCATATGGTGGGACGAAATGTAGTGGTTGATAATACTTCTAAACCATAATTTGCGTCCTTTTTCTTGATGCCACTTCATTACTAAAGATGTGATGCTAACCAATGAACCGTACAGTTTTGAACCGACCAGGATTTGGCCTTTTTTCCCCAATTCTTCTTTCAACTCTATGCAAATGTAACTGAAAATCTTGAAAGATGCTTTTCACTCAGGAATCGCTAATGTTTTACTTCATTGATCTTACTTTCATTCCTCTTGCACCAGCATATCATGTGGTAAATTTCTGGAAGCTTAGCTATTCTGAACAATCACATATTGCAAACTTTCAGAAACCTAAGTATTGTTTTTCTTGGTTCAGATCATACACGTGATGACTCCAATTTATGTGCACTTGTTTGGAGGTTTTTTTGGATCCTCGCAACCTTGACCTATATTATGCTTACCATCTTCAAGTTACTGGTTGGTCTCACCCTTAACCGACTTGCCACTTGGTAACTCAACCAACAACAAAAGAAGAAGCTGCGAGAGATCGTTCGATTGCTGAAGCTGGTAAATTGGAGGATTTTAACATACCATTGCCTAAGAAGCGCACACTTTGCGTTCCAATGAGAAGAGTCTTAATGCTGCTTGAAATGACTTTTCCCTTTGATATCATCAGAATGCTATATATGCAGACTCGTCCAGAACTGAGATAGCCTTCGTGGTGTACTCTCCAAAAACTGAGTTAACGCATGCCGATTAGTGCCAGGTTAGTCTCCATGGATCTGGAGCGAGCTTCCTCTACATAGGAGTTGAACTGTGATACACTGCAAAGGGGTAAAATTTCTCTGCTTGCTCCAACTTGTAAGTTTTTCCTTGGTCATTGCCATACTTGTACAGTTCCGGTATTTTTCACTGGTTCTGGAGTGTTTTTGAACCGACCGTTTATGAAAATCCCTATTTGTTATTTTTTTTGAGGCACTGGTTTGGTCGGCTAAAAAACCTCCCAAAACCAGTGTAATGTAATTTTGGATGGCTTTATAAACACACCAAAATATTATTTTATTCCATTTATATTCTCACCAAAAATATATAATTATAACTGATAATACCCTTCCCTATTTAATTTTATTCGTGTAAAAAACTACCAGAACCACTCATTATTGAATTACCAAGCATGGATTGGACGGGTTTAAAAACCGCTACTTAAAAACCACCCAAAACTGGAACCCTCATGGCTGCTCGTAACCGTTACTCTATAAACACCACATAACTGCTACCCTACAATTACCAAGCAGACCTGAGAGTTCCCTAGATATTTTTGTTACATTCTAATGCTTTCTAAGCGGTTTATGAGGACCAATTGGTGAGCAGCAATTAAGCGAACGTGTGTGCAAGTCTCGTAACCAATGCAATACAATCTCTCATAAATATATAGATCTTTGGTTCTATATTTCTCAGTATAATAAAGATATCTTCTCCTTTACATCATTTAATATCGACTCTATGATCATCTACTTGCTCTCTTGCGTGGTAATTATTATTATAGTAGTATCATGCAAGTGATACAATTTTTGGTGTTAACTTTCTAAGAAGTTTCTTTCTAGTGTCATTTCTATATCATGCCTACTATCACTCTAATCTACTAAAAATTATCGGTCATCGACGTTATTGTTCATATAGAGACCTAAGTGTGCAGTTATATATGACCAAATTTTATGTACACTATACTCATGCCCATGTTCCATATTGCTCCTATTCTATTGTTTTCATAGTTGACCACATTTGTTGAGTAGTTCTGCATTTAAAGTTCCCATCCTTTGATTAACTTCAAAGTTTTGCACTCCCACTCCTTTACTACAAAAATGTTAATAGAAACAGAGAAAAGCTCATAAACCTGATTCTTTCTCACTTGGATCATGGATTCTTCACCAACCTGCCACTGTTCCCTTTACAAAAACATTCTTTTCCTCCTCTTACTCGTCTCCTCTAATCTCCTTACGTTCTGTCTTTTTTCCTCTTCGTCGTTCTTCACTTCCATGGCCACCTCCACCCCCTTCTTCGGCATTCACATGACTGTGTCCGACAAAGTGTCCAATACCACCGATACGGAGTACGATACCACTGATACAGTGTCCGACAACGATGCCACTGTTCCCTTTACAAAAACATTCTTTTCCTCTTCTTACTTGTCTCCTCCAATCTCCTTACGTTCTGTCTTTTTTCCTCTTCGTCGTTCTTCACCTCCACCCCCTTCTTCGGCATTCACATGACTGTGTCCGACAAAGTGTCCAATACCACCGATACGGAGTACGATACCACTGATACAGTGTCCGACAATGATGCCGCCTCCCTCCCTCCCGAATTCTCGGCCTTCACCTCGCCGCAGCCCCTCCCCTTCGGCTACAACGCGAACCTAGACTCTTCGACCATCCACCCTCCCATTGGCTACCCCTGCCTCCTCTTCCCGTCCGACCTCGTTACGTACCTCTCGTACCCCATCAACTCCTCTTGCCCCGACGACGAACTCCTAGCCCAGAGGCTCCTCCTCAGAGGCTGCGAGCCCCTCCCCCGCCGCCGCTGCCGTCCCCCGTCCCCTCCTGACTTCCCTGAACCCAACCCTCTCCCCGGCTCCCTCTGGTCCCTCCCTCCCGACTCCTCCATCCACTGGTCTGCCTACCCGTGCAAATCATTCCAATGTCTCGTCGAGAGGAAGCGCTCCAGGGACTTCTACGACTGCAAGGACTGCTTCGACCTCAACGGCCGCGAACGGCTACGTTGGATCGCCCCGTCCTCCAACCCTGTCGACTTCACCATCGACGAAGTGCTCGCACTCAAGCCCCCCGGAACGGTCCGTGTCGGCCTCGACATCGGCGGGGGCACCGGCACGTTCGCGGTGCGGATGAAGGAGCGTAACGTCACGATCGTCACGACCTCGATGAACCTCGACGGGCCCTTCAACGGCTTCATCGCCGCCCGGGGGGTGGTGCCGCTGTACATAAGCGTATCCCAACGGCTGCCGTTCTTCGACAACACGCTGGACATCGTGCACTCGATGCACGTGCTGAGCAACTGGATCCCGACGACGCTTCTCCACTTCGTCGTGTTCGACGTGTATAGGGTGTTGAGGCCGGGGGGGCTGTTTTGGTTGGACCACTTCTTCTTTGTGGTGGATCAGTTTGAGGAGTATGCCGGCGTCATCGAGAGTGTCGGGTTTGAGAAGGCGAAGTGGGAGGTTGGGCAGAAGATGGACAGGGCGCCGGAGCTCGGGGAGATGTATATCTCGGCTGTGCTGCAGAAGCCATCTAAGAACTCATGGTGAAGCACTCCCTTTGATCTGTTTCTTAGCATATCGAGCCATCAAAAGCCATCAAAAAGTAACCTAAACTAGGCACATTGTGATGTTAGAAATATGCATGTATACTCTTCAAATAACCTACTAATTTTCTTTCACGATTGTGTTGAAATAGGAATGGAAGTGTCCCTTACTTCTTTTTGGCATAATGTGTCGAAGAGACGAGCGCAATACCTTTCTAGCAAGTTGTATCATCTTTTTCTTTTGTCTTAATATTAACTAAATATGATCAGCTATTCCATTTTTATAACTTAATATACTAAATATTTATATTCGTACTATTTAATATTCTAAAGTATAGTTAGATAACTTGTTACCCTGAGGGTCTGTTGGGTAACGGTGTTTTTACCGATTTTGAGGTGTTTTTGAACCTACCGTTTATGAAAATCTCTGCTTGTTAATTTTTTTGAGGCACTGGTTTTGGTCGGCTCAAAAATCTCCCAAAACCGGTGTAATGTATTTTTGGGTGGCTTTATAAACACTCCAAATTGGTGGATTTTGAACGGCTCTATTTTTTTTATTCCATTTATATCCTCACAAAATATATATAATTATAACTACTGATACCCTTTCCTATTTAATCTATTTGTGTAAAAAACTTTCAGAACCGCTCGTTAGTGAATTACCACGCATGGATTGGACTGGTTTAAAAGTCGCTACTTAAAAACTACCCAAAATCGGACACCTCATAACCGGTACTCTAAAAATACCTCATAACCGTTACCCCTACAATTGCCAAGCAGACCCTGAGGGAGTTAAAAAAATTCTCCCATTTTAATTCCTCCTGTTATCCTCCATCATTGGCGGAGTCCTTGTCCTCATCTTCTTCGCCCGACTACTTTTGTCGCAAGCGAGCACCATCGTCTTATCAGAACAGTCGTCGAGTGGGTTGACTGGGTTGCAGTTTGTTGTCGACCGGAGATGCTGTTGGAGAAACTCGATGAGGTGTTTGAGACGATGTGATGCCTAGTCACGGTTGGCGAATCGGTAATCGTGAGTCTCGTTTTGATGTACGAAGGAGCGAGAGATCTGGAGTTGCCGTGTCCACTGCGGTAGCGGGTCGTTGGAGAAGATAAGGACAGAGGGGGGATAATTGGACTTAGTCGCCAGTGATGGAGTTTGAGGAGGGGCTCTTTGAGGTTGCTCAATGAAGGCGTTGGGGTTCTGGAAAGTTCGACGGAGATCGCCACCGTGGAGGTCGAAAGGAGCTCGTCCTAGCTAGAGCTTGATCTGATTGAGTTGTTCTTGATCGGGATGTGACTGGACTTGGTCGGCGCGTGCGAAGGAAAGAGGTGAAGAGAGTGTCATCAACCCACAAAAGAGACGAGGGGGAGAGGAATTAGGGTGGGGGTGGTGGTCTTTGAGGGGTTGGGGGAAGATATTTTCAGTTTTTTTTTAATCCTTTTCCTCTTTGAGGTTGCTCAAGGAAGGCGTTGGGGTTCTGGAAAGTTCGACGGAGATCGCCACTGTGGAGGTTCAGAGGAGCTCGTCCTAGCTAGAGCTTGATCTGATTGAGCTGTTCTTGATCGGGATGTGACTGGACTTGGTCGGCGCGTGCGAAGGAAAGATGTGAAGAGAGTGTCATCAACCCACAAAAGAGACGAGGGGGAGAGGAATTAGGGTGGGGGTGGTGGTCTTTGAGGGGTTGGGGGAAGATATTTTCAGTTTTTTTTTAATCCTTTTTCTCTTTGAGGTTGCTCAAGGAAGGCGTTGGGGTTATGGAAAGTTCGACGGAGATCGCCACTGTGGAGGTCCAGAGGAGCTCGTCCTAGCTAGAGCTTGATCTGATTGAGCTGTTCTTGATCGGGATGTGACTGGACTTGGTCGGCGCGTGCGAAGGAAAGAGGTGAAGAGAGTGTCATCAACCCACAAAAGAGACGAGGGGGAGAGGAATTAGGGTGGGGGTGGTGGTCTTTGAGGGGTTGGGGGAAGATATTTTCAGTTTTTTTATTTATCCTTTTCTTTTTCTTTTTTCCGAGAATATTTATATATTCACCATGGGAACATAATTTTCTAGATAATTGAACTACCAGAAATTTGATTCCCAGGATTATATAATTTTCAGCTGTATAATATTCCGCTTACAAAACACCCTCTTAGGATTAGGGTTTTCGGTGGAGTAGAGAAAGGATTGTGAAGGAGATGGAATGAGAGAGGATTATTTCTCCAAGCGAGTGAGAGAGATAGATGAAGCATATGCCGAAGACGGAGGAGAAGTTGCACCGATTGACGAGGGCGAGGTTGTCGAAGAGGGAGAGCTCCCGTGAGAGACTAGGATGGAGGAGAGGAGGGATCAAGCCGTCATTAATAGTGATTTTGAGTTTTTTTTAAATAAATTATGTGTAATTTGGTCCCATAAAAAAATTGACGGAAAAGTTAATAATGGAGGGTAGCAAATTCCAACTCCTTAATAGTTCATGGTTGTAAAATTGGAATAGTTTAAGGTATTAAGTCGTATCCCTAAAGTCTGCACATTCCCGCAAGTCTAAAATTCTTGTGTTTTGTGTACTTTTCACATTATTTGTTGTCACTTTAGTCAGTACTTGGAGGGATCATGGACTATGACTATTTGCTAATTTGAAACTTCTTTAAAAAAAAGGACATCTGAAGAATGAGTCCTGACTCCTGAAGAATCTTGTCTTCAAGTTGGGTTTGTACTTTGTACTGAACCTTGGATCTTGAGGATTTAACAACAATCAATCCCCATGTGAAACAGAAACAATTAAGGAAGATTTAGACGTTAATTTGGTCTCGTGCAACTTTCAGACAAGTAAACACGCCCACTAGTCATTCCAGAAGCAAGACGGTGTGAAGATGTCAATTGTATGTTTACACTTGAAACGACTAATTGTATCTGGTTCATAATGACAATTCATAGTGTAATTTAGAATGTTAACCTCAAGTTCATAAACGACTAATTGTATGAATGAATCTAGAATTGTAACTGTGGACATAATGACAATTCATAGTGTAATTTAGAATGTTAACCTCAAATTCTAAATTGTGGTAGTACAACTTATGTCAAATTCGACTTCTCAAACCAAACAGGCAAAAATGAACAAAGTTCTGCATCTCCTCCATATGTAAGTTCAGTGACGAGCACGAGGCCGCAGATGGTACTTTCTCGTAATTGAGCCTGCAGTAATGGAATTCTCCGCGACTTCCTCGAGCAAATAGTTGGGATCTTCATCAACATCCACATCTTCTGGCAACTCTTGGTCAATCCAGGAGTACTTGCTCAAGCTCCCATCACTGTCCTCATCGTCACTCTCCATGCTCAAGCCTGCACATTTCTTCCCTACACAAGTTCATTGTTCAAGTAAGATTGCAGTACACCATGAGCCAAGAGTTGTTTGCAACATATAATGATATGGTTGCAACAAACCTGAGTTTTCTTCCATGTTACGAACCCTCTCCAGTAATGTTTGCAGCAATTGATGATTCATGATTTCATAGTCTCTGTGATACGAAAAGAAATAGGAACTGTTAAATATATATATACCGAGTACTGACATGCACGCATTCGTGTTAATTAGACGATTCCTACCTAAAAGTAAAGATGGAGTGTAGGATTTGTACAGAGGCTGCAACTAGGAAAGATGATCTAATTATCCAGGTTCTTCTACTGAAGTCCTCACCCCCAAGTCGAACGACTCCAAACTCGAGCATAAATGTGATACAAAGTCCTGCAGATTATTAATCGCTAATATCAATCATCATTCAACTGTAAAGATTTCGTGTTCAGTAGTAGAACTACACGATCGATACCTAAATAGAGGATGGCTCTGATTCCAAAAGTTTCTTTGGTGCTGGTGAGCAAGTAGAGAAGAAAGATCACGCACGAGTAGAAGAAGAAGGCTTTGATGAATCGAGACTCGGCCAGGATCGCATTGTGCAGCGCGAAGAGCCTGTCCAGAGCAGCAAATATGTTTGCTTGTTTCGATTCAAACTCTTTCTGTGACAACATCAACAACAGTTTAGATATAAGAACTGGACTTGTGTATCAGTTGACAATTTGATTGATAATGTTGGTACCTGAGCTGCCAATATGGACTGCGAATTCTCGTATAAATTGTCGTGCATCAGTTGGATCTGTTCCTGTCTTTGCACTAACTCCTCCTGTTGCTTTTGCCCAAATTCTGCTAATTGTTTGACAGTGTCCCTGGCAAAATTTTTGCGTAAATGATCAATGAAACGATATTTTTCAGAAATATAATTCTTCACAATTCAAGTGGGTGAGATCTACACTGCATAAGAAAAATCTAGTAGAAAAAAAACTCATCGAAGAAAAAGAGTACGATGGACAAAAACACTCTTCAGGATGTCAAGATATGTACTTACCGGCTTTCTTCAAGAGCTTGTGATTGAAATTTGGTAAGGTTGTGCAGGCCTTCATGAGCAATGGCCTGTCCGTCGAGAAGCTGGTGCTGTCTCTCCAAGGACAGACCCGTCACAGCCCCGATGTCGTCGGCTGTACTCTGAAGGCCTTCCATCTTGGAAGCCATGGATTCGCCGACCGCCTTCACCTCCCTCTCAATATTGACAGCTTCTCCTCTCAGCCTGCTCATCCCCTCCTCCAAGCTCCTGCTGGACTCACGCAGCAGAGCCATGCCCGACTCGACTGCTCCTCTCATCGCCTCCTGCCCTCTGCTCAGCTCCGACTGGTGCGCCGCAATGTCCTTCGACTGCTCCAGGATCGACTCCGAGTTCTTCGACAGGTCGCGAATCTGGACGTCGATGCCGTTCGTTGCCTGGCCTATCTGCTCCGTCTGCTGGTCGATCAGGGTTAACGAGTCGTGGATTCTGTCCGAGTCCTGCAGAAGTTGGTCTGCTTTCTGTTCGATGGTCTCCAGCATAGTTTCTGCAGACTGTGCCGATTCGGCTAAGTCGTTCACCAGCCTCTCCATTTCATGCTTGAATGTGTCGGACCTGGAGAAAACAAGTATCATACCAACAAATTAGGAAAAGTCGTGTGATGGATAGACAAGAGTAGTACTTAACAAAGACAATCCCTATGTTTTAAACTCTGTCATACTACATCAGGACACAATATGGACACGGTCGATATTCCTTCGTCAAGCCTATACGTGTCACACACGGACACAATACTGACACAACGTCCATTTTGGAGTATCGATAATAAATTGAATCATAACTCTTGTTAAGATATCATTAGTTTAGAATTAAGATTAGATTATCCTATTCGGATACATATTTCTTCTCCTATACGTACAGATATGGATTCGTTCTTCCTATATATATATTCATAATTGTATGACTTATTATACCATTCATTAATAAATCGAATATTGTTGATTTGTTTCATGATATAAGAGTTAGAATTAAGATTTTTCGCACTTATTGTGCTCGCAAGTATCTTTCCACTACAATGTAATCTATCTTGCAATATCAGGACACTCATGAACATAATGGGATAGCTGAGTAAAATATCGTCATATTTTTTAGACTGTTCGTTGTCTCTTGTTATCCTTGAGTTTAGACTCTCAAATCAATCTATGAAAAAAAAAATCAGAACGACTGAAGAACTAACTGTAGCTGGTGGCAGAGAGAGTTGGTCTCTAGGTAGAACTCGAGGTAGATCTTGTGCTGGCTGTCGTCGAGCTTCTTCAAGCACCCCAACATGGGTCCCGTCTCGCCGCAGCTCGGGAACGCGGGCCGGCCGGAGTCGGCCTGGAAGCAGGCGCTCAGCAGCCAGGCCAGCCTCCCCTGCCTCTCCTTGTCGCCGTTTATCTCCGCGCAGCTCGAGAAGAGGCTCCTGTACGCGCCGTGCCAGCACGTGCTCGGCCCCGACGACGACATCTTCCTCCTCGCCTTCTCCAGCAGCTTCTCCCCCCTCGTGTCCGACGCCGCCTGCATGGTGAATTCCGCGGCCCTGAGCGCTTTCGGAGATTGAGGAGGTTGAGGTCGAGGAGGAGAGAAGAAGGACCACGAGAGAGTGGGAGTGCTGGAGAGGGAGAAGAAGATGGCGAGGATCAGGAGTCTGGCCATGGGAGGAGGCTCTTCAGGAACCAAGTCCTTTTTTCTTCTTCTTCTTCTTCAACCTGCAATCAAAATCGAAGGATTGGAGTGGTGGAATAGGCATGCAGTTGTTGTGAACTGGAAATTGCAAGGCGTTTGGTATGTTTTAAGCAAAATTTGATTTCATTGACAAAATCAGCCTTCTATTTATAGTTGCTAGCTAGCTAGATGCCATTATTCTTCTCTTAAATTGCATCGCATTATATATCAAGAACATAACATTATTCCGAGGAGAAAATGAGTTGTTAATTTTAAAAATTTGACCATTAATAATCGTTGGATTACATTATCTTATCTCTTGATTTTTTCTTCAAGGAACTAAACAAAAAAAGTCATAAAAATAATAATGTCAAGAGTCATGACGATATCGTAAGTTGCTATTTGAGTTCTTGTAGTTGGACTCCCAAAAAAAATGCCAGGAAACATAAAAATCATAGAAAACATGTGAATTGATATTCAATTAGTAAGTCTACTCTAGTGGCTAACCGGTGGAGATGTAGTGCTGGTACAATATGAACTAAAAATTAAATATGATCGAAACAGGAACAAAAATAATGTCAAAACTGCAGTTTCATTTACCAGAACTTCAGAATTCTAACAAAAAGAAGGCATAGGATAACTAATTAATATTACTAATTCGCTGTGACAAAATTGTTAAAACTTTATATTTTTGCACAACGATGGTGCCAACAGAGAAAATAATTCATAATATGATAATATGGTAATTATCTCATACAGTCGCAATATAGTAATAGAGTCTTATAATAAAGTTAATTCCAATTTTCAAAAAAGAAAATAAAAATTCTTTATAAATAGTTAAGATGGCAAAAGAGGACTCCTAAAATGTAAGGAATTCTCATTATATACACTAGTAAATTCAAGTGATTTTTTTTTTTTTTATATTGTTGAGAAACAGTTTAAATATTTGAAATCTTTCGCTAAATCTAGTAAAGAGGGAGACTCAACTAAACTAAAAGCACTAAGGGATACTAAAAGGAACATACAAGTTTAATTGTGTAAACCCCCTCGACTATAAAAATCGACACACTAATAAACATTAGTACAACTTCATGGAAACTGTACTTATACATGAACAAAAAAAAAAAAGAAAAAAAAAAAGAAACATAATTAAGCACAAAATATACAAGGGTTTTATACCAGTAATTAGAAAAGAAAGGGTTTAAGAGAGAGGAATAAAGATGGAAATGAAGTATGCAAATTAAGACCATGCAAATAATAAGAAAAGAATAATTATATTTTTTGGAGATATAAATATATATAGATATTGCATGCCTTAATTATAAATGGAATAGTACTCTCTAGATCTTCTCTCCCGCAAAAATAGTAAGTAAGAAAGAAAAAGAGTTGCTCAATGAAGAATTTTGAAGGGAGTTGGGGTCGTCGCTCCCCACCTTTGATGTTATGTTCGTTTGTCCGCAGGAAAGAGAATTAATTAGGAGTGTAAGGAAGCGACTCTATATTATCATAGTGAAGGGCCGGCGCGTCCAAACAAGGAAAGGGACGTTTGAATCCCGAAAAGGTGTTACTTGGTAGCCAAGTTTTCAACCTGGGCCTCCATTCAAAGCCCAGCCAATTATTAACAGTTTAATATTGGAATATTTTAGTACTTACTTTATTTAAAATATTGAAACTATCGTATATCTTTACTATTTTTAAAAACTAAAAGATATCTTCGTGTTTTCTTTTTTTTGGACGAGACAGTTAAAATAGTGGAAGATATATCTTAATTTTTTAGCTGAGTACAAAAAGAATATTTCTTTGTTTTTTTTTAAATTGTGGAAATATATGCTAGTTTCCATATTTTGAATGATGGAACATTTACTAACATATATCCTTTTATTTTTGTATTTTTGGAGGTGCCGATAACAACCGGAAGTAGGTGTCCTTAAAATGTGAGAAAATAAATATTTTAAAAAAAATGGGATGAAAAATAAGATTGTATCATAAAAATGAAAGTCAAGATTGTTGTCTATTTTTTGATTTTAAAGTCAAGACTGTTGTATGATAATGAAAGTGTATCTTTTATTTGAGATCGTATCTTTTATTTGAGAATAGTATAAAATATTTTTCAATTTTATTTTTAATATTGTGAACATATATTGTAGTTTTTTTTTTTTGAATGTAAAGTCCCTGTATATTATTGAAAAATTAATGGAGCAGGAGGGTATCCCTCATACTTAGGAGAATCCTCAACAATACATTGGACAATACAATTTGGAGGAAGAGAAAAAGAAGAATTCGAGCAAGTCCCAAGAGCATAGGCTGCAAGGGAGTGCGCCACTTTATTACCAGATCTTCTAATGAACTTGAGTTCCAACTTGAGTTCAAGTTGCTTTGAGTTTGAAAGCTCAATTAAGATGGAATCAAAGATATCACCCAGACGCCATGGGGTGATTTGTTTCTCCCCTCCGAGGATCCTAACAGTGGTAAGAGAGTCAGATTCAATGATGAAGGCCCGAATCCTCGTAGATTTGGCAAGATCCCTGGCCAGTAGAATTCCTTGAAGCATAGCATGAGCCTCCGCTTCAAGACTGATCTCCAGGTAGTTAATAGAGTTTGCATGCCAAGTCGAAGCTCTAACAAACTCTCCCATGTGGTCTCTGGCAATCACCCCAGCAGCACAGGAAGACGAAGACGTAGCTCCATCGACATTGATCTTAATCACCCCCTCAGGCGGTGGCTCCCAACGGGAATTCTCAACCAGATCTCCCTTCATCTTGTTGATCTCAGCTAACCTTCGACCTGGTCCTTCCGAGTAGTTGTAGAAATTCTCATATGCTAGTTTCACAAGAAATGAAGAATTTGGAGCTGTGCAGTTGAAAATGTAGGAGCATCGGGCTTTCCATATAGCCCATAGGATTCATGAACCCATTATGAATACCTCGATAGATTGCTGATCCATGATCCAGCTTTGCAGTAGAGTATCAATCTTCCAATGATCCTCGACTCTTAAACCGAGGTTGCTTATGAACCATGCCTCCTTAGCCACTTGACAGTGAAGGAAAATGTGGTCCTTGTCTTCATCCCATGATGCACAGAAAGGACAGGTGGGGTTAGCAGTGTTAACACGCCTGTTGATGGCTGAGTTTAACGGGAGGGCATCTCTGCTGAGGCGCCATATAAACACTTGGATCCGAGGCGATATGTTCTTGACTCTCCACAGTCGGCTCCAAAATGAATCTCCAGAGGTGTTCAGCGAACAACTCGGTTGCTGTAATCTGATGGATTCATACAGCGATTTGGAAGTGAAAGTGCTAGTCCTTGTACAAGTCCAAATGAGTCTATCAGGCTCGCTTCTCCCACTTAGCCTGATGGCCATGATAGCTTTAGACTCCATCTCTGGGAATAATGATGAGATTAACTCAGTATTCCATGTTTTGGTTTGAGGGTTCATAAGATCACAAACCATTTTGGGTCCATCTGGCGGTATAGATATCCCGAGGAGGCAAAACCCAGACAATGTAGGAATCCAAGGTTCATCCTGGATGTTAATCCATCCCTCGCTGATTTTCCAACAAATTTTATCCGCCATTTTGTTTCGGATATCCAAGAGAGCACGCCATGAAGGAGAGTCTCTTGCCGATTTTTGAGCATTCCATATTGATTTGTTTTGGAGGTAAATACCTTTAAGGAGTCGAACCCAGAGCATGTCAGGCTTCCCAAGGAAACGCCATAGGAGCTTCCCGATTAAGGCTTCATTGACCCATTCAGGCTTGCGAAATCCCAGCCCACCAACTCTTTTAGGTGCCAGGAATTTATTCCAACCTAAGAAATGCATTTTCCTTTCATCAGAGCTGTGTCCCCACCAGAAATCTCTTTGAATTTTAGAAAATTTCCCCGTAATGGACGTTGGGATCTTGTAGGCCGACATATAGTAGATTGGAATAGAGCTAAGTGTTGAATGAATGAGGGTATTACGACCTGCATGTGATAACACCTTCTGTTTCCATCCTTGGAGCCGAGATCTGCATTTGTCAAGGAGCTGATGATAAGTATCCATACGACTTTTTGATTTTAATAAGTGATGACCCAGGTAGCGGTCTTCAATTCCCATATTGCTCAGGTTCATAGATTTAGCAAGCACGTGTTGTTCCCCTCGGCTGACACCATGGCTAAAATGTATGCAAGATTTCGAGAAATTGATGCGTTGGCCTGACCAATCCGCAAACTTTTGAATAGTGGAATTGACACAGGCCAGAGCTTGAGTTGAAGCATTGCCAAAAATGAAAATGTCATCTGCAAAAAACAGGTGAGAGATCGACGGCGAGTATCTATTGATGCGGATACCATTGAAGATATCATCACGTTCTAGGCAATATAGTAATCTCGAAAATACTTCCATGCAGATGATGAATAGGTATGGCGAGAGGGGGCAGCCTTGCCTGATGCCTCTTTTGGGCTTAATGTAACCTTCAGCCGATCCATTAACAAGCACAGAGAATGACACCGATGTAATACATTCCATAATCATCATGTTGGTGTGCCCCTGGATGCCCATCCCATGGAGAACTGATTTGATAAAACTCCACGATAGCCGATCATAGGCCTTGGACATATCGATTTTGAGCGCAAATTTTTTTTTTCCTGGCTTTTGATGACTTCATGGCATGCAACACCTCCTGCGCAATGATAATGTTATCAGATATTTGTCTACTTGGGACGAAGGCATTCTGGAATGGAGATATAAGATTGTCCATGTGAATGCGGAGCCGAGATCAGAGGATCTTGGCAATAACTTTGTAAACAACATTGCATAGAGAGATAGGGCGAAAGTCACTTGGAGATGTGGGCGCTGCTGTCTTGGGAATGAGAGCTATATTTGTATGGTTGATCATCGGAGGTAGGCTTGCCTTCTCGAAAGCTGATTGAGTCATCTGCACAATATCATCTTTAACAAGCTGCCAACTTTTTTGGTAGAAACACGCGGGGAGACCGTCCGGTCCAGGAGCAGAGCGAGGTTTCATAGATTTGATAGTCTTCTCGACCTCATCCGGCCCAGGTATTGCACCCAAGGTCGAGTTCTCTTCAGGAGATAGAGGATGACGAGATATGATGAAGCCAGGATCAACAGGTCTTGATACATCTTCATTGAATAAGCCCCGGAAGTGTTCGACCAATCTGGTCGATATTACTTGATGGTCATTAGTCCACGTGCCGTCTTCAAGCTGGAGAGATTGAATATTATGGTGTTAATAATTATGTTACTAAATAATGGTGTATAATAATTAATGGTGTTAATAATGGTGTTAATAATTAAAAGTGTATAATAATTAAAAGTGTATAATAATTAATCTTTAACATATATTGTAGTTAAAAGTGTATAATAATTAATGATGTTAATAATTATGTTAGTAATTTTTTTATGTAATTTATATGTTCTACTATATTTTGATGTATATATAAGATTGAAAAATGATACTTTTGGACATGAAAGCTTTATGGTAAAATCTTAATATATTTTTTATTATTAAGATACACTATATATATCCTACTAATCTACCCATTTCACCACTTAATAACGTACTGAATAATAGTAATTAGTGGTGAACCTCCAGGTCATTTCATTCATTGTGTTCTTTGCTTCCTGGCTCTGACTGGTGGGATGAAAAGGAAGAGGTGCGTGGTTCGCATGTTGCTTTAGCGGAAGACCCTAACAAATTTAGAGGGGAAAATAGAAAAAGAATGAAAAATAACGGTGTTTGGAAAGGGAGGAAAAAAAACAAATTGGAGGAGAGGAACTATAGGAGAAATTATTGTATGGTTTGGACTCACCACGTGGAGATAGTGAATGGTGAGTCCCAGCACACTTGGCATAATATTTGGCAAAAAAAATTTTAAAATTGTAAAAAAATATATAATATATATAGAAATTCACTTGATATGATTAGAAAAAAATATTCTGTTTTTTTTTTCAAAAACATTAAAAAAAATTGACCTAGAAAATAAGAAAAATATAGTAATATAATAAATTATGTTAAGTGTCAAAAAATTAGTGGCCGGACTCACCTTTCACCAATGCCACTTGGTGAGCCTGGACCACCCAATAATTTTTCCATATTGACGAGAAATTATTAGGTGCTCCCGGCTCACCACTGGATGTGCTGAGTGGTGAGTCCGGTCCAATGAAAAATAGACACTTGGCAATAACTAATTAACTCCACACTTTCTAAATCAAAACCAGATAACGAAAAATGCTAACAAAAAGCCAACGTCAATTTATAAGTTAGCTTAATATTAATATTAATGTTAATATTAATATTAATGTTAGCTTAATATTAATATTAATATTAAGCTTAACTCCACACTTTCTACATCAAAACCAGATAACGTCAATTTATAAGTTAGCTTAATATTAATATTAATGTTAATATTAATATTAATGTTAGTCTTAATATTAATCTTAGTATTAATGCTAATCTTAATATTAATTTTAATATTAATGTTAATATTAATATTAATATTAATGTTAATATTAATATTTATGTTAAACTTAATATTACTATTAATATTAATGTTAACATTAATATTAAGATTAACATTAATTTTAATTTTAATTTTAATTTTAGTATTAATGTTAATATTAATGTTAATCTTAAAATTAATGCTAATATTAATATTAATGTTAATCTTAATATTAATATTAATACTAGTATTAATATTAACGTTAATATTAATGTTAATGTTAATATTAATTTTAATTTTAATATTAATTTTAATGTTAATATTAATATTAATGTTAATATTAATATTAATGTTAATCTTAATATTACTATTAATATTAATCTTAATTTTAATATTAATATTAATATTAATGTTATTGTTAATATTAATTTTATTGTTAAATTAATATTAATATTAATCTTAATCTTAATATTAATTTTAATGTTAATATTTTGTTATCTTGTACTATTCGGTTTGGATGTGAAAAGTGTGTAATTAATTAGCTATTGCCAAGTGTATATCGTTCATTGGACCGGACTCACCACTCAGCACATCCAGTGGTGAGCCGGAAGCACCTAATAATTTCTCGTCAATATGGAGGGGGAGAGAGAGAGTCTTTACAGAATCTTCTGAGACCTGTAAGAGTTTAACAATAATAACTAGTATTTTGAATTTAGATCGATTCAAACAAGACAGAGGATCGGATCAAATTGGTTCAACCAGTTAGTTCAATCACTAAATTAATTTATATGATCAAAGTTTATTTTTTTATGGAAACTTATTTTTAAAAATATTTATTTATAATTGATTTATAAAAAAATAGGAGATCAACACCGATTCGATTCAAAAAATTAACGGTTCACATATCAATCGGCTAAACCAGTCGGTTTAGATTGATTTTTAAAACGCTGATTGCAACAACTACAACATTATATGATACAATATTTGTTGGTGCTTTCTTTACATGGAGAGAGCTTGCTCTCAACATGCCTTGTAAAATTATAGTCCCACATCGGAAATGCACCATGAGTTATCTCAACATATATACTTGGTTGTGTTGTTGAGAGATGCACATGGGGTGGTGACCCTAAGGAGGGAACCATGTGGGTGATTTTACTAGGAGGTAAGAATAAGGCTCCAAGGATTAAGCATTAATGCTTTTGTCATTCTCTTGGATTAATTTCACTTGGAGCTACGACTCGGACTCGGACTCATGAGGCGTAATGTGGCATTTTGTTGGCGCACTTTGCACTTAGCACGTCAGCAGTCATGCGGTCCATGCGGCACATGCGGTCCATGCGGTCCATGCGGCTCATGCGGCACATGCGGTCCATGCGGCCATTAGGCTCATGCGGCCAGGCTGCTGCTGCTGCCGCATGGAGGGATCCGCTGACTGTGCAGATTACAAATCAGTTATGGAAAGGCTGAATCAATGTGATTAAATCAGATCCTTTCTTTGTGGGATTTGAATTAATTCAGATCCTATCTTTGTGGGATTTGAATTAATTTCGTGGGATTTGAATTAAATCTCGTTGCTATCATTCAATCTTTCCATAACTGAAGAGGCGGTTAGGGTTTCCACCCTCTCTCTATAAATACTCTCTTCTGGCCTCCTTTGTTACAACTACGAAAATTACAAGTTAGAAAAGGAGAAAGAGAGAGAGAGTTGCTGCCGCCATTGCAAGTCCATCCGAGGAGTCTGAACAGAGGTGACTTCGAGCGTTCCACAAGTAATTCAACTTGCTGGTTCCTGGAAGCAGATCGTGTGGGGCGAATCTTGCTTTGAGCAACGGTGTTTTGACACCCCAGCATTGTTCTTCTTCTCATCTCTCTCTAGTTTTATTGTAACTCGTTCTGTCCCAATTGCAACACGTTTGCAAGGAAGAACGAGAGATCTTCTCTTCTCTTTTTTCCTCCTCCAGATTGTAATTTGGCTATTTGATTTATTGTACCATCGTAGATCTTGAGTTTGATCACTGCAAAGTTTTTGTGTGACATCTCAGATCTCGATAGCATCAGTTTTCCATCTTTGATCAAGCCCCGGGACTAACAATCTCAAAGCAAGATCCGTGTAGATGGAAAACATTAATGCTTCGCTCCTCCAATCGGACTTCTGCAAGTTGGAAAAGTTCGATGGAGAGCACTATCAAGTCTGGAAGAGAAAGGTGTACCTAACTCTTCAACTAAAAGACGTTGATCATGTTCTGTTGGAGGAAGAACCCTCTGTTCCAGACACTGGATCTACTGCCGCCATCAACGCGGCTACCAAACTCCAGGCCAAGTGGAGAAAGGAAAATAGCATCTGCAGGCTTCTCATCCTGAATGCTATGGAGGATTCCCTGGCAGAATCCTATTCAAAGAAGGAACTTGCCAGAGACATATGGGAGTCTGTGGAAAATCTGTATGAAGAAGACAAGAACAGGAGCAAAATGTTTGTGGTTGAAAAATATCACAAATTGCTCTTTGAGGACGAAAAGTCCATGTTACCACAGGTGAAAGAATTTCTGAAGCTACGTCAGAAACTGGAAGATGAAGAGATGCTCCTTCCCGACAAGTTTGTCGTCGGAGGGATCGTCTCAAAACTTTCTGCTGGATGGAGTACCTTCTATGCAAGGATGCACAGAAAGAAGCTAGACATTAGCTTGGGAGATCTACTTCAAGAGATCCATTCTCAACAGAAGGTGGATACTCTGTCCAAACAGTTGGCTAAAGCCAATCTGGTGCAGACGAGGGATCCCAAGGGAAAGCAGGCGGCTTCTCATCCCAAAAAGAAGGACTTCACTAATCTGAAAGTGAAGGGTCCTTCATTCAAGCAACAGAAGACTAAGTCCCACGTGACTTGTTACAATTGTGGCAAGAAAGGCCACTACAAGAGTGAATGCAGATCTAAGCCTAAACCATCAGAGAAAGGTGAGCCTAATAAGGTTTCATTGGTTTCTAACGTTGTTGCTATGATCGGACAGGTCACAACTATGGGGGTTGACTCTAACTGGTGGATAGACACTGGAGCGACTTGCCATGTCTGTTCAGGCAAGGAATGGTTCGTCACGTACCAGCCGATATCTGAGAAGGTTGTCATGGCAAACCAGGCCCAAGCTGAAGTTCTGGGGATCGGGACCGTGGAACTGAAACTCACTTCTGGGAACACTCTGACGCTTCAAGGTGTGAAGCATGTTCCGGCGATTGCCAAAAACCTGATCTCTGGGAGCCTGCTCTGCAACGCAGGCTTGAGGATGGACATCAATGCTGGTCAGATGGTGATGTCCAAGAAAGGAACATACTTCGGGAAGGCTTATCAAACTGAAGGCATGTTTAAAATTCAGCTTGTTAACCAGTTTGAAGACATTAATGCAGTTGCATTTTCTGATTATTCTCTTGAGTTGTGGCATAATAGACTAGGACATGTTCATTGTAAAAGAATTAACAAAATGTCTATTCTAGGACTTATCTCCAAATGTGGGGGTAAGGTGGAGAAGTGTGAGGTGTGTGCTCAGACGAAGATCACAAGGAAACCCTTTCATCGGGTCAATCGAAGTACAGATCTTCTGGAGTTGGTGCACTCCGATATCTGTGACTTCAAACATTTCTCCACGAAGGCCGGGATGAAGTATTTCATAACCTTCATCGACGACTTCTCAAAATACGCGTTCGTCTACTTGCTCAAGTCTAAAGACGAAGCCTTCGAGAAGTTCAGAGAGTTCAGGGCCGAAGCTGAACGGCAGACTGGACAACAACTCAAGAGGTTAAGAAGTGATCGAGGTGGGGAGTACAGGTCTCATGAATTCGCATCGTTCTGCAAAGAACATGGAATCATATGCGAGACTACTGCTCCATATTCTCCTCAGTCCAACGGAGTAGCGGAAAGGAAGAACAGAACGTTGACAGAAATGATGAACTCTATGCTGCTAACCGCGGGTCTTCCTAAATGCTACTGGGGAGAAGCTGCATTGACGGCCACTTTTATTCTAAATAGAGTGCCACATGCAACTTCGGACGTAACTCCTCATGAACTCTGGTTCAAAGTCAGACCAAACTTGAATGTTATTCGAGTGTGGGGGTGTCTGGCGTATGTGAAACTCCCAGATCTGAAGATTCAGAAGCTAGGGACAAGGACTACGAAGGCGATCTTCTTGGGGTATGCCGAGAAGAGTGATGCTCGAAGATTTCTTGATATTGAGTCAAATTATATCATCGAATCTCGCGATGCTGAATACTTTGAAGACAAGTTCGCAAAAGACAAAAACATTGTTCTTTCGGACATTCCGGAAAATGATGTAGGTGCAAATGAGACTGAAATCTCATATGAGCCAGTAGTCCAAGAAGAAGCTGTTGTTGATGAAACAACTCTTGTACCAGAACTCGCAGAGCCGTCAGCTAAGCGAGCGAGGAGACCGAAAGACTTCGGAGATGACTTTGTCACCTATCATGTGGAAGCAGATCCGCTTACCTATGATGAGGCGATGAAGACCAGAGATGCTATCTTCTGGAAGGAGGCCGTAAATGACGAGTTTGACTCTATCACCTCCAATAACACATGGGTGTTGGTAGATCTACCTGAAGGAGAAAAGCCCATCGGATGTAAATGGATCTTCAAGAAGAAGATGAAGGCAGATGGAACTATTGACAAGTTCAAGGCCAGGCTGGTAGCCAAGGGATTTTCTCAGAAATAGGGGATAGACTACTTTGACACGTACGCTCCAGTAGCCCGGATGACCACCATCAGGATGTTAATCGCTCTTGCAGCTATACATAAGTTGGTGATACATCAGATAGATGTAAAGACTGCATTCCTGAATGGGGAGCTGACCGAAGAGATTTACATGCAACAGCCAGATGGATTTGTCGTCAAAGGTCTTGAAGACAAAGTCTGCAAGTTGGTGAAATTATTGTATGGTTTGAAGCAAGCTCCCAAGATGTGGCATGAGAAGTTTGACAAAGTTATGAGTTCAAACGGCTACAGAGTCAGCGAGACGGACAAATATGTTTACACAAAGTTCGCTGATGGAAGAGGAGTCATCATTTGTCTGTACGTAGACGACATGCTAATCCTAGGTACGGATATAGGCTGTGTCACAGAGACAAAGAAGTTCCTCTCAACCAAGTTCAGTTTGAAGGACTTGGGGGATGCAGATGTCATCTTGGGCATAAAGATCATCCGGACAGACACTGGAGTAGCGCTGTCACAATCTCACTACATTGAGAAGATGCTCACACGCTATGGGTATAAGGATCTTCCAGGGATCGATACGCCATACAGGTGTGATCATAAGCTGAAGCCAAATTCAAGAAAAAGCGTCAGGCAGCTGGAGTATTCTAGCGTTATCGAAAGTTTGATGTACGTAACCACTGCCATAAGGCCTGACATAGCTTTCGCCGTGGGAATGCTGAGTCGGTTCACAAGCAACCCAGGGGTTGAGCACTGGAAAGCTGTGAAGCGGGTGATGAGATATCTCAAGAAAACTCAGACATATGCACTGCACTACAACGGGTATCCGACAGTAGTGGAAGGCTTCTGTGATGCTAGCTGGTATTCAGAAGTGGAAAGCGAGAGATCCACAGGTGGATATGTCTTTTCCTTGGATGGAGCTGCTATATCGTGGAAGTCAAAGAAGCAGACTATACTCTCTCGTTCCTCCATGGAATCTGAATTCTATGCACTTAAAACTGTAGCAGATGAAGCAGAATGGCTTCGGGAGCTCATGTATGATCTTCCAGTGGTTGGGGCTCAGATACCGGCGATACCGATATACTGTGACAACCAGGCGACTGCGGCGGTGGCATCAAATGACCTCTTCAACGGGAAGAAGAGGACTGTGTGGTTGAAGCACAGGGCAGTACACGATCTTATCAAAAGAGGTGTAATTGCAGTGGTTGATGTTCGGAGTCAGGAAAACCTGGCAGATCCGTTCACAAAGGGCCTCAAGCGCCAGTTGGTCGTTGACACAGCTTGTAAAATGGGCTTGAAGGCATTCTGATAGTGTGTCTTTGTAATCCTACCATAAAGTTTTATGCTATTAGTTCAAAGAGAAATCTACTAGGCATCTAGCTTTTGGTTCAAAGGAGGATCACTGACTGGGAAACTATCAGGTAACAGTGGGTACTTGTTCTCTGGAACATGGAAGGGATACGGACCCATAACCACTGTTGTCTACTATGTATTTTTCTGCGGAAAAACAGATCCTGTGGAAGGTTGGCTTAAACGCCTTAATGAGTTCTCAGGCAGAGTGAATACCTGTTGTGCTTTACAGGAAGCACGGTAGAGCAGCACTACAAGGAGTGAATCTCCATGCTACAGTGGGGTGACTCCACTATGAGGTTCCCAGGTAGGGGTAATGCCTCGACTTTGCAAGCCAAGTCACAGCGGCGTAGCACCGCAAATAGGCAGGTAGCCTAATGCTGTATGTCCTAATTAAAGAGTTGTAGACAGCACTACAAAGGGGAGGATGGCCCCATGTTACAGTGGCACGACACCACGATGAGGTACCCAGGTAGGGGTAAAGCCTCGGCATTGCAAGCCATGTCGTTGCGGCGTAACACCGCAAGGAAGCCTTAGGCTTCATGCTGGGTAGTTTGGCACTACAAAGAGGCTTGTGACCTCATGCTACAGTAGTATGACACTACGATGAGGTTCCCAGGTAGGGATAATGCCTCGGCTTCAGGCCATGTCATAGCGACGTAGCACCGCAAGAAAGCGCAAGGCTTCATGCCATATCTCTTTAATAAAGAACTCACCTATAGTGTATGGAAAGAGATATCAGGCCGTCTCTTGAGGGTAAACTTGTAGACGCCCAAAATTATACACTGAAACCAGGCTGGCACAGGGCCTTTAATGTGCAGCCAGAAGCACACGTAACTACACTTTGTGAGTGGAAAGAATTACAATTGTGGTGCAGAATTCAAGGCGTAGTCCATTATTGTATCATATTGTTATTTAACCCATGCGAAAAGATTCAAGTCGTCAGCGACATCTATCCTAATGCAAAATAGACAGTTACTGTGGGGAACGCTCAACCCTGGACACATATATATGTTGTGATATGTGGGGGATTGTTGGTGCTTTCTTTACATGGAAAGAGCTTGCTCTCAACATGCCTTGTAAAATTATAGTCCCACATCAGAAATGCACCATGAGTTATCTCAACATATATACTTGGTTGTGTTGTTGAGAGATGCACATGGGATGGTGACCCTAGGGAGGGAACCATGTGGGTGATTTTACTAGGAGGTAAGAATAAGGCTCCAAGGATTAAGCATGAATGCTTTTGTCATTCTCTTGGATTAATTCCACTTGGAGCTAAGCCCCAACGGGGCTTAGCAACTCGGACTCGGACTCGGACTCGGGCTTATGGGCTCATGAGACGTAATGTGGCGTTTTGTTGGCGCACTTTGCACTTAGCACGTCAGCAGTCATGCGGTCTTTATGCGGCTCATATGCGGCCATGCGGTCTTATGCGGCATGCGGCTCATATGCGGCCTCATACGGCTCATACGGCACATGCGGTCCATGCGGCTCATGCGGCACATGCGGTCCATGCGGTCCATGCGGTCCATGCGGTCCATGCGGCTCATGCGGCACATGCGGTCCATACGGTCCATGCGGTCCATGCGGCTCATGCGGTCCATGCGGCCATTAGGCTCATGCGGCCAGGCTGCTGCTGCTGCCGCATGGAGGGATCCGCTGACTGTGCAGATTATAAATCATTTATGGAAAGGCTGAATCAATGTGATTAAATCAGATCCTATCTTTGTGGGATTTGAATTAATTCAGATCCTATCTTTGTGGGATTTGAATTAATTTCGTGGGATTTGAATTAAATCTCGTTGCTATCTTTTGGGATTTGATTCAATCTTTCCATAACTGAAGAGGCGGTTAGGGTTTCCACCCTCTCTCTATAAATACTCTCTTCTGGCCTCCTTTGTTACAATTACGAAAATTACAAGTTAGAAAAGGAGAAAGAGAGAGAGAGAGTTGCTGCCGCCATTGCAAGTCCATCCGAGGAGTCTGAACAGAGGTGACTTCGAGCGTTCCACAAGTAATTCAACTTGCTGGTTCCTGGAAGCAGATCGTGTGGGGCGAATCTTGCTTTGAGCAACGGTGTTTTGACACCCCAGCATTGTTCTTCTTCTCATCTCTCTCTAGTTTTATTGTAACTCGTTCTGTCCCAATTGTAACACGTTTGCAAGGAAGAACGAGAGATCTTCTCTTCTTTTTTTCACTCCTTCAGATTGTAATTTGGCTATTTGATTTATTGTACCAACGTAGATCTTGAGTTTGATCACTGCAAAGTTTTTGTGTGATATCTCAGATCTCGATAGCATCAGTTTTCCATCTTTGATCAAGTCCCGGGACTAACAATATTATGCTAACACTAATAAGTATTTGGCTACCAGGGATAGGGGTGTGCATCGGCCGGTGGTCGACCTATTTGGTCACAACTGAAGTCGAAACAAAGTTAATCGGTTTGAAAATAATTGCAGCCGAACCAAACCAACCAATTGGTCGGTTCGGTTTTGAAACCGACCGTTGGTTCGGTTTGGATCTGTTCGGCTAATCGGTTTTGATCAGACAAAAAAGTTCAAGTACATAAAAATGTTTCACGAAGTAAATTTACACAAAAATGAATTTTACCCATCTATTGTCTGGAAGATTTTTGTATGATATATCAACGTGGACAGTTAAGTAATTGCATAATAAAATTTTCCACAAATCCAAAATGGTTCTCGAAAATAAATCATAATCATGATAGATCTATGAATTGAAGATGGAAAATAAACATATGTTACCTAGAGCGGCCGGTAGAGACCTGGAGCGGTCATTCCAGGTAATATATGTTTACACTGTTAGGGAGAGAGAAAGAGTCAGAGATTTTAGAATATTAGTAACCGTCTCATATTCCAAAGTTCAAGGACTCTGAGATGGATAAGTTGGACAAGGTATAAACCTAATTTTACATTGTTACTAACTGGATTCGGTTTGGTTCGATTTAAGCGATTTTTTGAATGACCAAACCGTGAAGCGAACCAAGTCGAACAGATTTTTAAATGGTCAAGTCGAACAAATCCGACCGGACTATCGGTTCGGTTAAAAATCGACCAATTCGATTTAGATTTGTTCGATTTGGTCGGTTCGGTCCAAACATACACACCCCTAACCAGGGATGTATTAAGTATTGTGCTATTAAGTCGAAGAAAAATCTTAAGGCTATGAAGAGGGGTCCGGGAGGCATCCTTCTCACATACTACATGCGATATTAGAAATGGTAAAGATACCATATGGATTCATGGTCCACTTGGACCGCGGTTTAGTTCTCCGCAAGAAAAATAAATTTTCTCATCTTTTCTATAAAAAAATTAGAATTCATGTCATGTTTCTCTTCTTTTTTTTTTCATAGTGTTTGGTAAAACAATAAAAGCATTTAAGAAAGATCATTTGATTTTTCTTAAAATATTTAGTTGGTGCATAAAAGAATAAAAATAAAATAAATTTCAATAATATTTATGTATTTTAAAATAAATATCATAAAAATATAAAAATAATGATAAAATAGACAGTAACGTATTTTAGTAATGCTATTATGGTCCTAAATTTTCCTAATGAATGTTGAAATATAAAAGAAAAAAAATAGATCGTTTGGTAACCATCTTCTCTCCTATTATTTTACCGTGTACATCGAATCAATCAGTTTTGATACTGTTTTTGGTTGCACACTGTTGGAATTATTCAATAATATGGACCACACATGTAAAATTAATTGTGTTGGGCTATCTAAATAATTAAGCCAAATTAAAGTGGTCTATTTGAAAATTTGGCTTAAGGGTATAATTGTCATGGAATTAATGCGTAGATACCGGAGATAAATCTAATTTGATGAGGGACAAATTAGAAATATCAAAACATATAAATATATGTATTCATTAGGGTTATGGTCCCCAACTTATACGGCCACCAAAAGAGATTCTTTTTTTTTCTCTTCTGCATCCCCATCAACAGAAAGAGAGGCACAAAGGATTCGGATTCTTCTTTGTCATTAAGGGTCGTAGCAAGTTGGAAGATCGAACCCCATAAAAGGACGACCGCTCTAAGATCCATCAAGCCTAGCAATGGATTCAGGTACGCTTCCGCAATTTAATTTATGTTCTTCATCTCATGAATCGACATGGTACAATAAATATCTAACAAGTGGTATCAGAGCCTCCCTTGTTTGGTTCATGAGTTTGAAGTTTTTAGATTCAACTTTTGTTGGTGTTCAGAAATCCTAAATCATTATATCTAATTTACTTTAGGGTTTCGATTGTTCAAATTTAGAATCTGAGATTTTATGGGGCATATAATTTGTATGCTTGCATGATTCTACTTATGTTCATATGGGAATATGGTTTGGCATGGCTTAAAATTGTATGCCGATTTTTTTTGGAAGCTATTAAAGTCGGTATGCCAATACTTCCTTCACATTAATTTTTTTTTTCTTCAACAATACTTCCTTCATAGCTTAACATCGAGGGAGTATTGTGGTGCAAAGGTGAAGGATTCCGGTCTGATTATGGTTTCTCGGGAAGTGGTTGAACATGATTTTTTTTCTCTTCTGATTCTCATTTTTTTTGATAGGAATATTGATTTGCTTCTATTAGTTCTTTATTTATGAGGCAAATTGATGTTGAGAGTGGGATTTGGATGCTGGCCCTTTCGGACCAGAACCTTAATCTAGCGCCTCCTACTTTATTAGGAGAACCTTATATTTGGATGCTCGCCCTTTCGGACCTGAACCTTAATCTGTAGTAAAAAAAAAGGGGCGCACTTTGCTGATAGTGGGATTTGAACCCATAACCTTTCGAATCAAAACCTTAATATAAGGCCTTAGACCAACTCAGCCGAATATTGCACATTGATTTGATATTGAACTGATAGAATAAAAGCATTTTTTTGGATGTTTACATCATGTTTGTAAGTGCACTTCCTGGTGCAATTTATTTTGTTGACATGAATTTTTCTTATATATCTTTTGGTATATTTGTACTTTTACTCATGCAAAGAGATTCACATATTAATGATTATTTTATTTAAATTATAATCATGTAATATGCATGTACATAAGAATTTGGTGATGATGCTATAATATGCATTTACTATATTGTGCCCCTTCATACTTGATTTCATGGTTATTATGATACATAATATACATTATACGGTTAGGAAGTCTTAAAGAACTTATAGACTACGAAATCAGTGATTAGTTGTGAAGGGACAATTATTTTATTTATGTAATGTGTGCTTACATGATTGTTTATATATTGTGCGAATATTTTTTTTGGTCATATATAATTCAATCTTGTAAAAATATCATGTACATAAATATTTGGACATGATTCGGTCTTGTAAAATTTAGTCAACATTCAAATTTTTTGGTGCCTTTTATGGCTAGCAATAGTTGTCTAATATTCTAAGTAGGCTCATTGAAATAAGATGTCGCCAAAGTGACATCTCTTGCGTGGATAGCCTATGAGGGATGTCGGATGTTTGTGTGTGTATATTCATGCGGGTATTAGTCGGCCCAAAGGAAGGTTAATACTTTGTCGAATTGCACACATACTTGTAGTGATAAATGTGTGACAATTGTAAGGTTTACATGTGAATAATAACCCGATCCAAAGATATGCTTATTATTTGACATGACTTATTGTCAACGTTTGATCATTACACCAAGAGTACCACTTAATATCACTGTCCAAAGACTTGATATTAATGATGTACTAGGTATCTTGAGATGGGGTTCACCATTATTTGAACTTGTTTGACTATATTTTACTCTTTGGTTATTAATTAGAGCATGTCTATTTTTTGTTGCTTTGTTCTCTTTACAATTAATGTTGCTATAATATCTGCCAATAAGAATTTAATTTTTATGTTTAATGGAATAAACTTTAAGGGCAAAAAGAAAAGGAATACAGTAGCTGCTAAGGGTCCATCTCAAATGAAACAACAATATAAAACTAACGGTTGTTTCTTTTGTGACAAGTCGGGACACACAAAGAAGAAATGTACAAAATATCATGTATGGCGTATAAAGAAAAGTACATTTCTAAATTTGGTCTGTTCTCAGGTTAATTTAGATTTAGTACCTAAAAATACGTGATGGTTAGATTCTGGTGCTACTACCCACATTAGTGTTTATAGACAAGGTTGTCTGAGCTACCGAAGCCAATTGATGGTGAAAGATACATTTATGTGGGTAACGGTAAATCGGTAGAAGTGAAAGTAATAGGACATTTTAGGTTATTTTTAGGAACCAATTATTATTTGGATTTGATAGACACTTTTATTTTACCGTCTTTTAGACGAAATTCAGTTTCAGTTTCCTTTATGGACAAATCTGGTTATCATTATTCATTTGGAAACAATAGGTTTAGTCTATCTTCAAATTCAAATATTATTGGTAACGGTTCCCTTAAGGTTTATGATAACCAATATTTACTTGAAACTATTCCATCTTACAATGAAACCTTGCAAGTGGAGTCATGTGGTACTAAATGCAGAATTAACAATAAATGTTTTTAGCCTCATTATGACATAAGCGATTAGGTCACATCTCTAGAAATAGAGTTGAACGACTTGTGTCTGATGAGATTTGGATTTCATTGACTTTATAGACTCTAATGTCTATATTAATGTGTAAAGAAAATACAGACCAAAGTTCAATTGTAACTAGCTACTTTATTGACTATGCTGACAAATCAAGAGGTTAATAATTATACGGTCCCACACTAAGAAATTTTTTTTGAGACGAGAAGTATAATATTTTTTTTTAAGGATGTTGAGTTTGGGGGAGTAATAAAGTAAGGATCATTGTCTTTGAGAAGGAATCAATTACGATTCCTATTATCACTTTTGACGATGTGCAGGGTTCTATACCTGTCATGATCAAGAAGTGAATTCGGGCCTCAATAAGACAATGTCGAATTACCTCTATAAGTCGTTGTTGAGATACGTTAACAGCGACAACGTAGCGCCACCCCATTCAAGATAAGGTAATTATTCCTAAGGAACAAACTCAACAAACTCAAGAACCGGTAATATTAAGATGGTCCACCAGAGAAAGGAGAAATATAATTTCAGATAATATTTGTCATATTTCTCTAGAAACGTGAGGAAGACCGTGGATACTGGAAGATGATGTAATCAATTCCGTCAGGCCATGGAAAGTTTCAGTTCTCAAAGTAGATTGATACAATAAATAAGGAGTATAAGTCCATGCAAGACAATAAAGTTTAAGAACTTGTCCCGTTACCAAAAGGTATGAAGTCCATTGGTTACAAATGGAAATTTAGAACCAAGAAGGATTCAAAGGGTCATGTGGAGAGGTATAAAGTACGTCTTGTAGCTGGTGACTTTACTTAAAATTTTGGGATTGATTTTAAAGAGTTTTTTTTTCTCTTCGGTATCTTTGAAAAACTCCTTTAAAACAATCATAGCACATGTTGCACATTTTGATCTTGAATTACATTAAATGGATGTCAAAACGACATTTCTCAATGGTAACATTGATGAAACAGTTTATATGGTATGTGTCGAAAGACCCAAAGAATATGGTTTAAAAATTGACAAAATATATTTATGAACGCAAGTAAGCTTCTTGTCACGACCCGCACCCACCGTGAGGGTACGAGTGCGTAACAGCGTCCAGCCTACGCCGCAGTATCGGCGGTAGAACGCTGTTCTAGGTCATGAACTATAATTACATAATATGAAATACTCTCCAAAAGGAGGCCAATCACAGAAGGTACAACTCAATCACAATCTAAAGATAGAATGTAGCACGATGAAATAGATAAGAAAATCCTCAAACTGAGGTACAACAAGAAGTGAAATAATCAAGTTAACAACTACCAGTCTCAACATCTCTAAAATATACAACTCTGAAATCAAGGACAACAACTAATCATAAAAAGAAAGAACAGTCTAAGCTATCTACACTAAGCAAGGTATCGTCCTCAGCAGCTGCCTGAACCTCCCCAGGGGTCCAGGTCGCGAGTGTCATCTAGGCAAGCTCCAAAGTAAGGGTGCAGGGTTCCTCATCATCCTCTGTAAAATTTTCAACAGGTCTAGTCAGGACGGGAGCGAGCACAATACATCTCACGCAGATCATAAAAGGTTAGAAAATATAAACATGCAAGAGAGTACGATACATGAAACTGAAAGAAAGTATATGATGTAAATCGAGAGAGAACTGTAATGGAAATATCTACTATAAGTAGAGAGCTACCAGTGACTAGGGATTTAGAGTACAATGTAGACATATGAACGGCTGGATTTTGCACATGAATATACTAAAGAGGCGCACATAGTTATACTACTTTGAAATTATTCATATGACTATTTATACTCTCCCATACCCCAATCAATACACAAGGATCCAGACAAGTTATGTTACGTACATGATTTTTACATGAAGCCCATAGATGGGTGTACATGAAGTATACATGAGTGCTCAGAAACTGAGTGCACATGAATTCCACATGAAGGCCCGTGAAGGGTACACATGAAGTAGGTTATACATGAAATATACGAGAAACATGACCGAACATGAGAGCATATGAGAGTACACGAGCGAGCATGAAGCACATGAGAAACATGAATAACATGAGAGCGAGGAATACATAATGTACATGAAACACACGACATGATGTATCCGATGCTCCCGAGCGGAATAATATCTCAATGTAGGGATCCATATAGTACCAATCCGTGATAATATCGTGACAGCATCAAATAAGGTAAACTAGAGCAGAAATATAATTCTAAGCAAGTTATGAAATGATCAAATAATGTACTCGTCTGGTATCTGAATGTCTGTGAGAATATACTGTCCGGGATGAGGTATCTGACTCCTATTTAGAGCAACACAAGTCAAGACATATACAAGGGATGATAAATATAATCTACAATGTATCTGCATGCTGTCTAGGTCAAACTAGACTAAAGTCAACACTTGGTCAACTCTAGTCAACCACACTAGTCAACTAGGTCAAGTCCTATCCCAAATAAGTCTAACAAGTCTCACTAGGCCTAACTAAGCCTATCCTAGCAAGCAAGTACAAGCACAAGCCAATAAGACCACACTAGTACAACCATGCCAAGTATCACACACAAAATATAATATATATACCATATATGTATATATATATATATACATAGGCCATAGAATGATATGCAAAGCTATACTAGGCATGGTATATATATTATCATCATATAGAGGTATACACTCATAGGCTATATATGCCAAACACAATAATATAGGCATGCACATATATTCAATTTTCACATATTCATACATGCTAATTATATAGGCAATATGCATATATCTATAATATATTATATTTATCACACAAGGTTATATATTATATATGTATACATATACCTATAGAGAGATAGAGTATAGTGTCCTGTACATATGTGTGTGTGTGTGTGTCCTGTGGGTGAGTGTGTCAATCTCTACTTGATTTTCAGTTTGTACATGTGTGTGTGTGTCAAAAAAACATTGTGTGAGTGTCAATATTGTGTGTGTGTGTGTGTGAGGTATCAACATAGGTTTAGTTCTCAGGTTTTTGTGTGTGTCATTAACTATTAGGGGTGTGGCATGTGTGTGTGTGGAATGTCAAAGTGTAGGGTGTGCTCGAGTGTCCACAAGTGTGTGTGTGAAGTTGAGGTGAGGGTGTTCAGATTTAAGGGAACAGTATAAACTGATTCTAGTCTCAGTGTGTAGTTTTCAGGTTTTCAGTTTGTGTGTGTATCTCAGTCCATTGGGTACATGTGTAGGAGTGAAGTGTAAGGGAATTTCAGGATATGTGGTGCCAAGTTCTCAGTTTGCATAATGCCTATGTGTATTTATGTATAAAATGCAATACACTCTAAGGTTGACAGTTCCAAAAATTGAAAACCTAATATTAACCACAAATCAGCCTACAATTAACAGTCCAAAACATTTCGAAAACTAATTCTCAACACCATTCATAAACTAATCATTGCAGTAACTAATACACCTATATATGATTTAAACATGGTAATTATACATCACAAAACAGTTTAAGAATCAAATCAATTTCAGAAATTGCAAAAAGGGACTGTGTATCAGTGAACTGTGAACCCCATTGCATTCAGTTTAACAGTTTATGTGAAATCGAAAGTCAAAAACAACTTCGAAGACTAATTCTCATGCCAAATCAAAAACCCCAATATGTAGGCTAATCCCTGATGTTTATAGGAAACATCACAAATTTAATCACACAAAGAAAAATAGTTTAACCTACATCAAAATTCTCAGGAACCAAATATCAGTCTAGTATCAGAATATTAGGAAAATTCCTGATTTCGAAATCAAAATAGCAACTAATAATTAATTCAATAGGTTGGTATTGATCGTGTACATGTGTACGTGTCTAGGTGAGTGCTCTCGTGTCCACACAAGTCGACACAGATGTGTCCAAACAGGATTCGAACTAAGAACAAGATACTGGTCGAGCACTGTCTCGTACAGCAAGGACACGAGCTCATGGACTCGACACAGTGTCCCAGTGTCCTCGTGCTCGTGCATATGTGTTCGCCAGGGATAGGTCTAGGGGTCCATCACCCTGAATCGGGTCAAAGCCGTGTCGTGTCCGAGCCGTAGGTGCGTATCAGTGAGGCAATGTCGCGTGTGTGCGCACAGTGAGGAATCGGTACGGGCTAGATTACTCCTAAACCACTAAACAAAACCCCATGAAAATTTAGGAGCTACCTGTCAGTCATCTAGGGAAGGCTCACACCAAATTTTGTGTCACGAAGTGTCGTATCCAGTGAGAACCAGGACACGGGAAGCAGGGCACCCAAATGAGCCCCGTGCTGCGTGTCCAAGCACAAAATCTGACACAAATCGACACGAAATCAATTTTAGTATTCACAAAATTTATCAAACACATATAGACCTAGGTATCTATGTAATTAGTTGTAACGCTCCAGAACCAGAATACTGGAGAGTGGGGGCATACATAGCCAGCTACGTATAATAAAATGAAATCCATCCCACTATACGATCACGGCTGTCTAGATACATAAGGGTTTAACTACAATCCATCAGTCTCTTATGGTCAATAACAAGCCTAATTGTCTCAATCTCAAGCAAGCGAGTAAAGTTACAAGATGTAAGATCACCAAATATACAATAGTAAGACGTCCCAAACGTTACACATCCAGCTGATCATGAAGCTAGTCGTTACAAAATATGAGGACTAGCAAGAGTTTAGTCATACATGATCAACCCTAGGATCTGTCAATCATGTTACAGCCCGTAGGCAGACAATAATAAGGTATACAATACGAGCTAACAGGTGCTCGCCGGCTAAACGCCTCAAAATGAAATTTTTACAATAGAGTGGGAGAGCAAAAATAAACCCACTCGTTGCCATGGTCACGCCTGATGGTCACCATCGGGCTGGAAGGTCGATAGATCCTCTTAGGTAGCTCCGAAATCTGGCCACACAAAACCAGCTGGGTCAGATCCCAGAAAGAGCAAGTGCCACAAAGGAGGCTTCACTTAAGAACTAAAACCAGCACATTAGAAATATATTTTAAAGCAGTTAAAAGAACTGAAGTAAAAGAATAACAACAGTCATGATGGAGTACGAGGGAACCATCCAAGTAGTCAGGTCACAATCCTTAAACCAAACAAGGACCGGGGTTGCAACCCTTCACCTGAATAGAACTCCGTCTCCAATCTTGTTGGTAAGGTAAAGCATTACAAGCATGACGTGGGGTGCAATAAGACAATAAACGAAAATAGGACTTAGAACTGTTCCGGCAGCCAGGTTACAATCCTTAAACCAAATAAGGACCGGGGTTGCAACCCTTCGCCTGAACCGAACTTAGCCTCTGATCTTTATTGTTAAGAGTGACAATCATGCGATCAAGCCTACAATAATCGAGCACTGAAACTACACCATGCAATCGCTTCCGGCCAATCAGTGACTACGACTTTCTACATTTGCTAACTAGGGTTAACATGCAGCGAGATGTTCCTCTAGCCACAAGTCCTGCAGCTAATCCAGGTTATCCAGGCGACTGGGGTTCATTAAGCCGTACATCGTTCTTTCCATATATCAGTGAGTTTGGACTTGTGCCCTACTCGTCGGCAGGCTGCAAGTCCCACAATGGTGGCCGGGATAACGGGATCGCCTGTAACTGGGAAAATCTCTCATGACTACTGAATTATTCTAGTTATTAGCCTAAGCCATTTACAGTAGGTACCCTGACCGTGGTACTCAGGGATCCCTGTCCTAGACATGATACAAACATTATCGGTTTAGACCCGTATTGTATGTGTCCAGGCCATTTAATCTTGTCATGTCATGTTCACTGTCAGGAGTGCGCCGCGTCGAGCCACTATCATGTCATGTCAAAAGTGCACCACAACGGGTCACCATCGTGTCAGAAAACAATTAATTTAGCACAAGTACACATTTAATAATTAAATATTAGAAGGGACAAGGACTGTGGGGGACTCATGCGGCTCGAAAAAATTTCTATGCGGCTCGCAATCACTTGGCCATGCGGCTAATCAATTTAAATAAAAAAGAAATACTAATAGTAATAATAAAATGCATTAAAGAAATGCACTAAAGAAATACATCCATATGCATTAAATGCATCCGGGAAGGCCATGCGGCTGGTGCCAAAGAAAAGGGCTTAAAGCATTAATACAAATTATTAAAGCCTTAATTGCATAAAGCATTAAGTAATAAATGTAAGGTCTTAAATGCAATAAGCATTAAATAATAAAGTAAGGTCTTAATTGCATAAAACATTAAGTCATAAAGGTGAGGACTTAAATGCATTAAGTCATAAAGGTGAGGACTTAAATGCATTAAGTAATAAATCTACAGAAGCCTATGCGGCTCCAATGAATTAATTAATGCTTAATGCATTAAAGAATGCAACCCATGCATTCCCTAAGGCTATGCGGCTCCAATGCATTTATTGGTTTTCTTAAGGCATGCGGCTGGCTTTAGGGAAGTATTGAAATATATTAATAAAGCATTGGGACAAACGTATGCAAGGATGCTTGTCCGAAGGCTATGCGGCTGTGCATGAGCCATGCATCCAATTATATTAAATGCAAGCTATGCGGCTGATGCTGACGTATGAGCAATGCACCCAAATGCATTAAATGCAAGCCTTGAACGCCATGCGACTGACGCATGAAAAATTGCATTAAATACATTCTTCGATGCACCCTAAAATGCTTATGCGGCTAGCTGTGGACTCCTTAGGAAAATGCATGGAAAAATGCATTATAAGAAAAGTGCATTAAATGCTTCCTTTAAAGCCCATGCGGCTCACCCAGGGACATGCATCAAAAATGCATACATAAAATGCATAAAATGCATTTTTAAAGAATGCTTCAATGTGAACGCACCTATTATTGCATGCGGCTCATTCGAGCAAGCCATATGCGGCTCTCTCCAGGAAAGCATTAGAAAAGTAAAGAAAAGTGCATTAGGGATTGCACTTAAGAATACATTAAGTGCAAATGCAGTAAATGCATGCTTAAGGCATGCGGCTGACTGCTGAAATGCCCCTGCGGCTCAGCCAAATTCCCATAGGTCGAATTTGGACCAAACAAAATTCTCTGCAACATGGGATCATCAACTTAGCAAAATGTGCAAGTTTGATAGATCAAAATCCTGAAGACCGAAAATACCACAAAGCTAGATTTATAAAAATTTAACCATGGAAATGAAAAATGCTAAGTACTAAAGTGGGTTAAAAACACATGAGAAAAATAATGGAACAATAAAAATAGACTTTCTCCATGAAGCAAGGTGCACTTGCCTAAGCTCTCCCACTCTCTCTATCTCTCTCTGGTGGTTGAAGAAGTAATGGTGGAGAAAAAGAAGTAATGAAGAGAGAGAAATGAGTGGTGGGATATTTAATGAAGGGAGTGGTGGTAGGTGGGATATTTAATGAAAGTGGTTCACATAAAACTGAACCATGCAAACCTAGCCGAACCAAGTCAAGTTGGGCCGAACCAACCAAGGAAACATACAATACGGGTCTAAATACGTACACGTATATCGAGATACGTGATACGAACAATGGTCATTATAATTCTACCCACCTTAAAAGAATTCCGTCATCAGAATTTAATCAAGTGGCTAGAGATGCAAGGACAAGCTATACTACTCACAGGCAAGATATACTAGTTAAGCAATCAAACAATCATTCAGGCAAGCAAGGAATCGAAGACATGAGGCATAAGAAGGATATTATACCTCACGAGTCAAACAGGTCGGGATATCGTGATCGGATAGCATCCTCACGCTCCCACGTTGACTCTCCCAAAGAGTGATGACCCCAAGCAACACGGACTAACTTGATAGTCTTGTTCTTGAGTATCTTCTCTCTTTGGTCCAATATGGATACGGGCCTCTCCTCATACGAAAGGTTGGTACCCACAACCAATTCCGAATGATCCAGGATATAACTCGGGTCCGAAATATACCATTGTAGTTGGGATACATGGAACAGGTCATGCACCTCACTCAGAGACGGCGGAAGAGCGAGACGATAGGACACATCTCCCACTCGCTCCAGAATATCGAACGGCCCTATATACCTAGGACTAAGCTTTCCCCGTACGTCGAAATGAATGACGCCACAGTTAGACGAAATCCTCAGGAATACATGGTCGCCGACAGAAAACTCAAGAGGGCGACGATGAGAATCGGCCCAATGACGCTGGCGATCTTGGGCAACTCGAAGATGATCTCTAACTCTCCTGACTACTTCAACTGTCTGAGCGATCATCTCTGGACCAAGCATCTGCCTCTCTCCCATATCATCCCATGCTAGTGGGGATCTGCACTTCCTTCCATACAGTGCCTCGAACGGAGCCATCTGGATACTGGCTTGGAAACTGTTATTGTATGAGAACTCCACCAGGTGCAGGTGATCTTCCCATGAACCACCGAAGTCGAGTGTACAAGATCTCAACATATCCTCCAGAGTCTGGATTGTACGTTCCGATTGACCATCTGTCTGCGGGTGATAAGCTGAGCTGAACTGGAGGTGAGTTCCCAAACTCTCTTGCAAGCTACGCCAAAAGTGTGACGTAAATCTTGAATTCTGGTCCGAGGTGATACTGACTGGTACACCGTGGAATCTGACAATCTGTCGAAGATACATCTCTGCTAGCTGAGCCGTCGATTGACCCACTCTGAATGGGAGAAAGTGAGCCACCTTCGTGATCCTGTCAACAATAACCAAAGTAACATCTCTACCTGCTGGGGATCTAGGTAATCCAGTCACAAAATCTATGGTTATATGTTCCCACTTCCATTCTGGAATTGGCAAGGGCTGAAGAAGTCCAGCTGGCCTCTGGTGTTCAGCCTTGACTTGTTGGTAAACCAAATACCGAGAGACAAACCGAGCTATCTTCCTCTTCATGCCATTCCACCAAAAGTGCTGACGGACATCTCGGTACATCTTCGTGCCACCGGGATGAATCGAATAGTGAGAACTGTGAGCTTCCGCCATCACCTCCTGTCTGATATCTCCACTGGATACACAAAGACGCTTACCATGTCGCAGTGTACCGTCTTCATGAATGCATAATTCTGGTCGTCGTCCTGCTTCACATTCTGCTCTAAGCCGCTGAAGCTTAGAATCGGAGGACTGAGCTATCTTGATCCTCTCAACTATACTGGACTGCACTTGCATGCTGGCCATTAATGCCACATTTGTAGGTAGGACAACTTCTATACCCATCTTTTGAAGATCTTCTAACAACTCTGGTTGCGCTGTCAGAAGGTAAACTCCGGCTCTTCTGCTTAATGCATCTACCACAACGTTGGCCTTCCCAGGGTGATACTGCAGGTTAACGTCATAATCCACAAGCAGCTCTAGCCATCTTCTCTGACGCATGTTAAGGTCCTTCTGGGTGAAAACATATTTCAGGCTCTTGTGGTCGGTGAAAATCTCCATCCTGTCTCCATACATGTAGTGTCTCCACAACTTAAGTGCGAACACTACTGCTGCCAGCTCTAAGTCATGGGTTGGGTAATTCCTCTCATGATCACGAAGTTGACGTGACGCATAAGCTATTACCTTCCCATGTTGCATCAAAACACATCCTAAGCCCTTGCCTGAAGCGTCACAGTACACTGAAAATCCTCCGGTCCCATCTAGAAGTGTGAGAACGGGTGCCGTCGTCAAGCCTCGTTTCAGCTTCTCAAAAGATTCCTGACATTCTGCTGTCCAAGCAAACTGCACATCCTTGCGGGTCAACTGTGTCAGTGGTGCTGAAATCCGAGCAAAGTCCGAAACAAATCTTCGGTAATAGCCGGCCAATCCAAGAAAACTGCGAACTTCTGCAACTGTGCGGCGCACTGGCCATGTTTCGATAGCCACTATCTTCTGGGGATCCACTTCCACTCCACCCTTGGTGATGATATGACCCAAGTATAAAATGCGATCGAGCCAGAACTCGCATTTACTAAACTTGGCATACAACTGGTGCTCTCGGAGAATCTGGAGGACAACTCTGAGATGCTGCTCATGCTCCGCTTCACTCTTGCTGTAGACCAGGATATCGTCTATGAACACGATCACAAACTGATCCAAATAAGGCATGAAGATACGATTCATGAGGTCCATGAACACCGCCGGCGCATTGGTCGTTCCAAAAGGCATAACAAGGAACTCCCAATGCCCATATCTAGATCGGAAAGCTGTCTTCGGGATGTCCTGCTCTCTGACTCTGATCTGGTGGTACCCTGACCGCAAATCAATCTTCGAGAATACTGCCGCTCCTCTGAGTTGATCAAACAAGTCATCTATCCTGGGGAGAGGATATCTGTTCTTGATTGTCACTGAGTTCAAGGTACGATAGTCAACATATAATCTGGATGTACCATCCTTCTTTTTCACAAGAAGCATCGGGGCTCCCCAAGGCGATCCACTTGCACGAATGAATCCCTTGGTCCGGAGTTCTTCAATCATTTTGTACAATATCTCCAATTCTGACGGCGCCATCATGTAGACTCTCTCTGACACTGGTGCTGTCCCGGGAATCAAGTCGATAGTAAACTCGATCTCCCGTTCTGGCGGCATCCCTGGAAGCTCTTCCAGAAAAACATCTGGAAATTCTTCGACTATCCGGGGTAACTGCACTGCTGCTACCGCCATCCGCAATACTGGAGAAGAAGGTTCAACTTCGCCTCGAGAAAAAGAAAACTCTGGCTCGCCTGGAATGCTAAAAACAACTATGCCAATATGGCAGTCTATTCTAGCATACTGGTCTCTCAACCAATCTATTCCTAAGACCACATCATAATCGGCCATCGAGAATTCTATCAGCCTAGCGGGAAACTCTCTACTGCTAACCACAATCCGACACGAGGAAAACACTCTATCTACCCCCACAAGACCATTACCAGTAAGTATATTGAGCCTTACTGATAACGACTCGGGCTCCAGTCCTATTCGTGTCGTAAATCGTGCAGACATAAATGAATGCGATGCACCAGAATCAAATAACACTGAAGCGGAAAATGCGTTGACGAGAATAGTACCTGCGACTACCTCACCTAGTGCCACTCTTTCTTCTCCCATGGTCAAAGCCAATACTTGACCATGTCCTCTGGGTGCCGGCCCTCTCTGCTGGAATCCGCTCTGCCTATTCTGGGCTTACGCTTGGGCAAACTGCTGAGGCCTTTGCTGATGAAAAGCTTGGGTCTGCGTCGACAATGGCCTCGGAGAAGGAAACTACTGCTGGACTGGTACTGGGGCTGGTCCCCTCACTGATGAACTGGTCCTGGCTGGTGATGAGTCAGTCCTGAACGGGCAGGTCCCTACCTTGTGGTCTGGCGCTCCATAAAGCAAACACAATCCTCGAGCCTTGCGACACTCTAAAACAACATGTCCAGGCTTCCCACAATAAGAGTAGCCCATGAGGGAAGACTGCTTCTGCTTCTGCTGCTGAGGATACGTCGGGGTTGAATGCTGAACCGACGTAACTGAAGCTGCCCTTCTCGGAGCTCCAATGATTAAAGCTCTAGCTGCCGGGGCTGGAGCTGACGACTGATTCATCTGGCCGTGAGATCGCTTCCGACCTCCGGTCCTGTCCATAATCCTCTGGGAGGTATACTCATGCCTCCTAGCTGCTCTCAATACCGCATCAAAAGTTTGATGCTCAAACTGCTCCACCGCCAGCAAAATCTCTAGGTGGAGTCCCTGCTAAAATCGCTGGGCTCTATCGAACTCGGTCGCCACCAAGGTGGGAGCAAACCGGCTAAGTCTGGAAAACTCGGCCGCATACCCATCGACCGTCCTGCCCATCTGCTTCAAATTGGTGAACTTGGTCTGTAGATCGTACCGAGCCACCGCATCGAAGTACTTGGTCCGGAACCTCTCACGGAATACTGCCCAGGCAATAGGCGCCGCTAGTCCAACGGCCTGAGCCGCCCACCAGCTGCAGGCTAGATCCAATAACTGCAGACGCACCACGGCCACCTTCTCATCTTCTGGGGTCTTCGCTGCTTCTAATATCACTTCCGTGTCCTGAAGCCACGCATCAGCAGCGATAGCGTCTTCGCTGCCATCGAAGAATGGAGGGTTCAGGCGCTTGAAACTGTTCGTTGTACTGTTCCCATGATGTCCACCTCTTCCCAGAGCATCTGCCATTGCCTGATGCAAGGCATCTCCTCGACGATCCTGCGATGCAAGCAACTCCCTGATAATTCCAACCAAGGCTCCATCATCCTGCCTCGCGGGCTGGGCTGACTACACCGGGGGTTCTGGATCTCCGGAAGGCATGGCCCGTGAGGCTGCTCCTGAGTGCTGGGCCTGGTCTTCTGGCTGCTGTTGGTCCACGGGATGTGCGTCGCCTTGCTGATCGGCAGGTCCAGGAACAATGCCGCTGAAGAAGACGACATAGGGAACAATAAGGAAGGACCAAGACAGATCAACGATACAAGCATGTGTTCAGGTCGAGAATCTCAGGGATTAGAAAAGTCGGCAGAGATCAAAGGCGAGTGCTGATTGAGACATCTATTCGGTAAACCCTCATATATCTTGATCTACAAGACCTGCATGGGCCACCACTTAAACCATGTAATGTCCCAGAACCAGAATACTGGAGAGCGAGGGCATACATAGCCAGCTACGTATAATAAAATGAAATCTATCCCACTATACGGTCACGGCTGTCTAGATACATGAGGGTTTAACTACAATCCATCAGTCTCTTATGGTCAATAACAAGCCTAATTGTCTCAATCTCAAGCAAGCGAGTAAAGTTACAAGATGTAAGATCACCAAATATACAATAGTAAGGCGTCCCAAACATTACACATCCAGCTGATCATGAAGCTAGTCGTTATAAAATATGAGGACTAGCAAGAGTTTTGTCATACATGATCAACCCTAGGATCTGTCAATCATGTTACAGCCCGTAGGCAGACAATAATAAGGTATACAATACGAGCTAACAGGTGCTCGCCGGCTAAACGCCTTAAAATGAAATTTTTACAATAGAGTGGAAGAGCAAAAATAAACCCACTCGTTGCCCTGGTCACGCCTGATGGTCACCATCGGGCTGGAAGGTCGGTAGATCCTTTGAGGTAGCTCCGAAATCTGGCCACACAAAACCAGCTGGGTCAGATCCCAGAAAGAACAAGTACCACAAAGGAGGCTTCACTTAAGAACTAAAACCAGCACATTAGAAATATATTTTAAAGCAGTTAAAAGAACTGAAGTAAAAGAATAACAACAGTCATGATGGAGTACGAGGGAACCATTCAAGTAGTCAGGTCACAACCCTTAAACCAAACAAGGACCGGGGTTGCAACCCTTCACCTGAATAGAACTCCGTCTCCAATCTTGTTGGTAAGGTAAAGCATTACAAGCATGACGTGGGGTGCAATAAGACAATAAACGAAAAGAGGACTTAGAACTGTTCCGGCAGCCAGGTTACAACCCTTAAACCAAACAAGGACCGGGGTTGCAACCCTTCGCCTGAACCGAACTTAGCCTCTGATCTTTATTGTTAAGAGTGACAATCATGCGATCAAGCCTGCAATAATCGAGCACTAAAACTACACCATGCAATCGCTCCCGGCCAATCAGTGACTACGGCTTTCTATATTTGCTAACTAGGGTTAACATGCAGCGAGATGTTCCTCTAGCCACAAGCCCTGCAGCTAATCCAGATTATCCAGGCGACTGGGGTTCATTAAGCAGTACATCGTTCTTTCCATATATCAGTGAGTTTGGACTTGTGCCCTACTCGTCGGCAGGCTGCAAGTCCCACAATGGTGGCCGAGATAACGGGATCGCCTGTAACTGGGGAAATCTCTCATGACTACTGAATTATTCTAGTTATTAGCCTTAGCCATTTACAGTAGGTACCCTGACCGTGGTACTCAGGGATCCCTGTCCTAGACATGATACAAATATTATCGGTTTAATTGTACAAACACAATCATCCACGGTGTCCAGGCCATTCAATATTGTCATGTCATGTTCACTGTCAGGAGTGCGCCGCGTCGGGCCACTATCATGTCATGTCAAAAGTGCACCACAACGGGTCACCATCGTGTCAGGGAACAATTAATTTAGCACAAGTACACATTTAATAATTAAATATTAGAAGGGGCAAGGGCTGTGGGGGACTCATGCGGCTCAAAAAAATTTCCATGCGGCTCGTAATCACTTGGCCATGCGGCTAAGCAATTTAAAAGAAAAAGAAATACTAATAGGAATAATAAAATGCATTAAAGAAATGTACTAAGGAAATGCGTCCATATGCATTAAATACATCCGGGAAGGCCATGCGGCTGGTGCCAAGGAAAAGGGCTTAAAGCATTAATACAAATTATTAAAGCCTTAATTGCATAAAGCATTAAGTAATAAATGTAAGGTCTTAAATGCAATAAGCATTAAATAATAAAGTAAGGTCTTAATTGCATAAAACATTAAGTCATAAAGGTGAGGACTTAAATGCATTAAGTAATAAATCTACAGAAGCCTATGCGGCTCCAATGCATTAATTAATGCTTAATGCATTAAAGAATGCAACCAATGCATTCCCTAAGGCTATGCGGCTCCAATGCATTTATTGGTATTCTTAAGGCATGCGGCTGGCTTTAGGGAAGTATTGAAATATATTAATAAAGCATTGGGACAAACGTATGCAAGGATGCTTGTCCGAAGGCTATGCGGCTGTGCATGAGCCATGCATCCAATTGTATTAAATGCAAGCTATGCGGCTGATGCTGACGTATGAGCAATGTACCCAAATGCATTAAATGCAAGCCTTGAATGCCATGCGGCTGACGCATGAAAAATTGTATTAAATACATTCTTTGATGCACCCTAAAATGCTTATGCGGCTAGCTGTGGAATCCTTAGAAAAATGCATGGAAAAATGCATTATAAGAAAAGTGCATTAAATGCTTCCTTTAATGCCCATGCGGCTCACCCAGGGACATGCATCAAAAATGTATACATAAAATGCATAAAATGTATTTTTAAAGAATGCTTCAATGTGAATGCACCTATTATTGCATGCGGCTCATTTGAGCAAGCCATATGCGGCTCTCTCCAGGAAAGCATTGGAAAAGTAAAGAAAAGTGCATTAGGGATTGCACTTAAGAATACATTAAGTGCAAATGCAGTAAATGCATGCTTAAGGCATGCGGCTGACTGCTGAAATGCCCCTGCGGCTCAGCCAAATTCCCATAGGTCGAATTTGGATCAAACGAAATTCTCTGCAACATGGGATCATCAACTTAGCAAAATATGCAAGTTTGATAGATCAAAATCCTGAAGACCGAAAATACCACAAAGCTAGATTTATAAAAATTTAACCATGGAAATAAAAAATGCTAAGTACTAAAGTGGGTTAGAAACACATGAGAAAAATAATGGAACAATAAAAATGGACTTTCTCCGTGAAGCAAGGTGCACTTGCCTAAGCTCTCCCAATCTCTCTATCTCTCTCTGGTGGTTGTAGAAGTAATGGTGGAGAAAAAGAAGTAATAAAGAGAGAGAAATGAGTGGTGGGATATTTAATGAAGGGAGTGGTGGTAGGTGGGATATTTAATGAAAGTGGTTCATATAAAACTGAACCATGCAAACCAAGCCGAACCAAGTCAAGTTGGGCCGAACCAACCAAGGAAACATGCAATACGGGTCTAAATACGTACACGTATACCGAGATACGTGATACGAACAATGGTCATTACATTAGTTTTTCAAAATACGAAAATAAATTTCTAAGAGGCATTCTATCAAACATCTTCCTATACACTATGACACGTGTACGATACGGACACCAAATGGACACGAATCCACCCAAATTCTAGGGACAGCTAGGGGACACCTAGATCTAGCCCTAAATGCAAAAAACAAAACAAATATTAACACAATTTGAGGAGTTTTACCTATAGGTGCAAATAGCATAAAAAAGCTTCAATGGGGGTGTTCTTCTTGATAGCCCAATGCTCCAAATTGATCCCAAACTGAAATAGCTCTCCACCAACAGTCCATAAACATCAATTAGAACCTAATGCAAAAGACTAGGATGAAAAAGGAGGTTAAATGAATAAAATGGGAATTTTGAAGAAGGAAGCAAACCTTAGTTTTTGTCAAATGGAGAAATAATATAAAAGATGCAAGAATAATAGGAGGAGAGATTTTATAGGGTTGGGAATGACCTAGTGGCTGGTCATAAAGGATAAAATTAGTGTTAGGATTTCAAGTCATGGGCCATGGGCCAAGTTGCACTAGTCTAGAAATCAATCTCCTAAGCCTCAAGCCTATTGACCAATTCACTAACCCTTCTATTCAAGTCTTGATTCCTACATGACTAACTTAGATTGACTTAAGTTAGACTAGGGTCTCATCATGCTAATCAAGTCACCTTAAGTAGAGTCAACATCTAGGTTAGTCTCTTAAGTCACAATTAGCAAAAGTCAAAATCAACAACCGTCAATCCAATAAATAAATCAATAATTCTAATAAGTCAAAATGACCAAATTATCCCTAGGCTAAAAATAATAAATAAAATATCAATCACATGGTTAGGCTCTAGGACAGACAGTCTCTAGGGTTTCACTAGCTGCACATCAAAATCACAAGTCATGATTTTAAAATAGTTTTAAAATAATTAAAAATCACCAAAAATCATATTATTATTTAAATATCATAATTAAATAATTAAAAACACAAAATTTCAAAAATTACCCTTATTTAGAAAATTGGGTGTTACACTTCTCGTCAAAGGTACTTCAAGTGATTATCTCGTTTGGTTTTGAGATGAACACTGTTGAAGATTGTGTGTATCTCAAGTTCAGTGGGAGTATGAATAATTTTCTAGTTTGTATACTGATTAAAGTATTCAATGCAAACCATGTGACACCTCTCGTTAAAGGAAACAAATTCGGTCCCAATCAAGTGTCCTAAGGTTAGCCTTAAAATTAAGAAAATACAATAGATTTTTCCTTCATGATCAGTTGTAGGGAGTCTAATGTATGCTCAAGTATGTACGCATCAGGATATGCGTACATATTAGGATGTTAGGTAGATATTTAAGCAAATATGGATAGATCATTGGGTAGCAGCCAAACTACTTAAGTAATTAATAGAGAACAAGAACTTATATGCTCTTTGTAGGAGATCGAATAATTCTGGAGATCATAAGGTATTCCGACTCTGATTTTGTTGGATGCCAACATAGCAGGAGAACCACATCAGGTTATACTAACTAATGGAGATATATTTTGGATGGGTGTCAAACATGCACTCATAATTTCTTCCACCAAGGCAGCAAGGTTTATAACATATTGTGGGGCATCTATTCAGGGAATATGGTTGCGAAATTTTGTCACAAGGCTATGCCTACAGTACGGTGTTAAAAGACCACATAAAATTATGGTGTGACAATAAATCAGCAATACTGTATTCCAATAACAACATAAACTTATATAAGGCAAAGATATTGACATAAAGTTTCTAGTTGTGAAGGAAAGAATTCAGAATGGTTAAAGTTTTCATATAGCACATTAGGACAAACTCTATGTTAGTGGATCCGCTCACAAAAGTATTATAACCCAAGGTCTTTCATGAGCGTACTGCTCATATGGGTGTTATCTTAATTAAGAATATGGTAATACAGTAGGAGTTTGTATTTTATGCATTTGAGTGCTATTTGGTTTTGGACACATTTATGTATTAAAGTATTTTGGACATTTATCTGATCAGATATATGGAAAATTCAGTTCATTCTGTTTTCATTATGTTAAAGTATTGATCTCACTAAAGTTAAGGATGATGTCATGACCCGCTCCCGAATAATCGAACACGAGTCGGACACGTCCAGCCTTCGTCGATTGACACGACGAAGTAAGCTGTACAATTCTAAGGAAAACTCCAAGATACAAGATATATAAAATAACACAGCTGCTATACACGTTCCCAGAACAAATCTCCATAATCTACCAAATCATATAATATCATCCGGAGACAAATCCGGTAACCAGAATAAAATTATACAATCCTGAATCCTCAATACAATACATGATAAAATCCTCTAAAACAAATCTAAGAAAGATCTATTCTAAGTCTATCCTGAGGCATAATTCTATCCTGGCTTCGGGCTCTGGCCCATAAACATGGTACATCATCCTCAAGCATACCTGTAACGTATCCTGTCAGGAAAAGAGCAAAGTACAACCCTGACAAGAAGCACTAAACAATGTAAACTGAAATGCATGAAAAGAATCGCAATATGAACTATGGTACAAGACAAGAATATGAAACAGTGGTACATGAATAACGATGAACTATAGTACCAGATCCTGAACAATGAACTATACTATCTGTGTAACATGCATTTGAAATAACTATCAGAGTATGTGACCGGCTGGGTAAACAATGAACAAGAGTACATGAATAATGGTACAGCTTAGAGTCCCACGTGCACGATGTGAGACCTAAGCTATTAGTCAATGCCTAGCTAAAATAGAATTGGTCACATATATGTAGTATTTCCCCCACCCCAATGTACAGGTAAAGAAACTGAACAATGAACTATGAACAATGAATGATGAACAATGAACAATGAACAATGAACGATGAACAATCGTGTGTACAATATGTCAATATGAGAACATGAAGTAAGACAGAAATACAGAGTAAAGAGATCGAGTCAGTATACTTGCCTTGCTCTTCAAACCAATGAGTCTCAACTGTCCACCTAGAATTTAGTACAAGTTGGTTAGGAATTAAAATAAGACATTTAGCTAACTAACTATTTCTAACCATAACTTGCTAGCCATCAACCCTAGCTAGTTATATTTGCCTATAACAATATGCAAGAAGATTACATACTATATTTAAAATATTTAGGATAATATTAAAATTCATTTAACAAAAGAGAATATATTTAAACTAGCAAAGTAACTGACTGGCCTATATATAATACTAACTTTTCTTAAGACTAACAATACTAATGATCAAATGTATAGATAATGTTAGCAAGAAAATAATATTAAATAACTAGAACTTGAAAATGACATTAGAAGAATAGCTTTTTGTTAACCTTTACGTATATATATATATATATATATATATATATATATATATATATATATATATATATATATATATATATATTGTTAACCTTTACGTATTGATATATATATATATATATATATATATATATATATATATATATATATATATATATAAGTTAGCAATATATATATATATATATATATATATATATATATATATATATATATATATATATATTGTTAACCTTTACGTATTGATATATATATATATATATATATATATATATATATATATATATATATATATATATATATATATATAAGTTAGCAATATATATATATATATATATATATATATATATATATATATATATATATATATATATATATATATATAAGTTAGCAAGAAATAATTTAGTAAAACAATATTATTTTTATTTATCTATTTATTTTGAAATATACATTTTGATACACTAGAATATCTGTAACCAAAATATGATAATAATAGCCTCAGAAAATATATTCTAGTTTAGCCACAAATATTAATATTTGAAAGTACATTAAGGTAAACTCCATTTTAAGGTAACATGTAATATAGGAAAAATAATATATTTACTAAACTATTTATAAAACACTTGTTCGTGAATATACCGTTATAGTTTTATACTAACAATGTCTATACAAAAGACATATACACATTATTATATTAAGGAAAATGGGACTAAAACCCAGAATCTGGGGGTGAGCAGCAGACACAACTAAACCCAGTAGAAGTTCCAACACCTAAACTCAAATGAATAATACAAGTTTAGCAACCTATCAATCTGCAGCACACATATCTCAAAAATTAGAAGAGATATACACAAGCCACACCCACATTCACCACTCCAAGAACCTGCTGTTCGAACAAGAATCACTAGCAGCTAACTATTTCGAGCTGTTGAAACCCAACTGAGCTCACTATTTGGCAACATTTTAAAAAAACAAGTACCATAGGCTAGCTAACCTAATATAGCCGTTAGGTTAGAATGAAAGTCCAATATTCTAATTTAGCAAAATCTGATACAACAAAAATTTCTCAAAGTATATACATATATACACAAACATAACTCAGCATCCAGAAGCTGCAAAAATCCCAACCCTACTATACTGACTTCCAAACTCCATTCGCGCCATAATAGTCCCAATTATACACATCCTTCCACACATCCATGTCGCCCAAACACACACAAGGACACAACTATTCCTGACACGAGCAACATCTCCCTTGTATCCGAACGTCGCTGACACAAACTCCACATCTACCGGACGCATAGCGAGATACGAACAATGTACTTCGACTCACCACTGCACTGCCCGACACTTCGATCAGACTAGATTTAACAAAAAAATAATCCATAGGAGAGGTGATTAGAATTTTACTTGGACAGAAAGGATCGGATATGCTATAGAAGACACGATCCACAGTGTCCGATACAATGAAATTTGCGTCCAAATTTCAATTATAAGCTGAAAGAGGCATTAAATCAAACAGTTGGTGTACGAGGAAAACAATACTAAGAATAAGTTCGATCTGAATTGCATCAACTCCAAATTTGGAGAGAATTTTACAAGGATCATACCAATGAAACTTTCAAATCAACTCCAATAGTCCAGATGCCCAGATCGATCCTAAAATTTCAAGAAACTATGAAGAGCTCTCCAAAACACAATCCAATGAAGCAAAAACCAACCAAAATCTGATCATTCAATCCGTTGAATAATTCAAATAATAAAACTTCCCACCAAATTGCCCAGGAGAAGATCCACTTCAGTCGAAAGGACTCACCAGTAAGTCGAGCTCACCGTCCTCATCGTCGTCATGGTGGTCGTCGGGGAAGATGACCGCTCACTAGTTTGCCGCCAAGAGCAGCCGTCGTCGTCTGGTGTTCTTCGACACCGGAGAGGATCACATGGCCGTCGTCGAAAACGGTCGGATGCCGCTCGCCGCGTTGAAGAGGGAGGATACAGTCGCCGGTGGAGATGAACTCCGCTCGCCGCCGCTGTGGTTCAGCCACCACTCGAAGGAGGAACCGCCAAGTCGTCGGAGGGCTTCTTGGCGTCGCCTAGTTGCCGACTGCCACCGCCACCACCGTCAGTGGTGAGGCCTAGTCGCCGACGATGATGATTCCGCCGCCATGGCCAGCCTTCCCTACGAAATTAGGGTTAAGGCTGGGGCCTAGCAACAATTTGGGAAATGGAGGAAAAAGGAAATTTGGGGTCGGCTCCATACAGAGGAGGAAGGGTCTTCTGAGGAGGAGAGAGAAAAAGTTGTTTAAATAGAGATTTAAAAAATTAGTAGTTTACTAAAAAGCCCTCAATAGTTTCCTTTATTACAAGCTGTAGGAAAATTAGTTAGAAAAGTTGTTGAAAAATTTGTTAGTATGTTACAAGTTGTTAGAAAACTTGGGCAAGGGGTTGTTACAAATGGAGGGAAAAACTTATTTGAAACTGAAATTTAAATTGCACTTTTTTAATAATCATTAATAATTTATCAAGAAATTTTACTTTAGTAAGAATTCAATAAATGAATTATCAATAATTAAAACCATAGATAAAATATATTTAAAATTCTAAAATACCAGGCAATACGAAATTTAATAATTTCAGAAAAGCGGGGTCACAAATCTACCCCCTTAGAAAAATTTCGTCCTCGAAATTTCGGATGGCACAATTAGACACGATCAAGATAATCCAGTACAAAATTTTGAAGTTGGCAAAATTTTAAAGTGGTTCACAAATGAAATCAATGGATAATAGTCTCCATAGTACCCGACAATCTTTATATCTGAGATCACCTTCCCTACAGGTCCTGTCCCGCCAGTATGCATCTGGCTGCAGTGAGCTTTCGGTTCCATGCTCTCAGTAATACTAGATTACCGCAATATTTTGTCAACTTTATCCGATATGAAATAAATTTAGGACTTAGCTTCAATAATATCTGAGAACCTGAGTATACCCGTAATTACTTTGACTTAGAGCCCATGCCTCGCCAGTGTATAACTAGCTGCAATGGACTCACGGCCTCTATAATCCAGGTCATAGTAGGTTGTCAAATATTTTCTCGACTTTATCCAGAAGTTTCAAGGAAGTTTGTGAACATGATAGAGAGGAGTAGTATCTGTTCTTAGAAACAAATTTTTTTTTATTGGATACTAAGAGACAATCAACAGTCAACAAGTAGCTCATAGGTACTATGAAGCAACAGTAAGATAGGGAGACTGTAAAACAAGTCTCGAATGAAGAAACAACAAAGAAAATGCAAAAAAAGAACATCAAGAAAGGTAATGATCACAAGTGCCTCCGGTCGTCAGTACTCGTCTGGAATAGGAATGGTCTCCACTTCCTCGGCTGTCAGGAGGTAGACTCGCCCTTCTAGCTGGTCTCCCTGCGGCTGCTGGACATGAAGAGGTAAGTCCTCCTGCTAGGGTCCCGATGCTCCTCGTGCTCGTCCCTCAGTGGCTTCTGGACAATCTCTGACCTGGTGAGCAGGTGATCCACAGAATAAGCAAAGCCTCAGCCTCTTGCGACATTCATCGTAATGATGTCCTGGGCGGTAACACTAATTGCAAGTGACTGCCAACTGCTGTCTCTGTGGCGGATCTGCATGAACTCTGGCCGGACGGTGCTGAACTGCTACCTGCTGTACTGGCCGTATCTGGGTCTGCATCTGTACCCTCTTCGCCGGTGCCGGGTAACTGCTGCTGCCGATGTCCCTATCCCTCTTGGGCCTCGGGTCCATCTCCTTCTCAACTGCCTGAGCGATCTTAAGGATGCTCGAGTAAGTCGTCGCCTGGTTGATCGCCACTACGTGTCGCAGCTCTCTAGTGAGGCCCTTCCTGAACCTCCAAGCCCTCTCCTCTGGCGCTCTAACTAGGTTCTCTGCGAACCTGCTGAGTCGAGTGAACTCTGATATGTACTCCGCCACTGTCATGGTCCCCTGCTGCAACGCCTCGAACTGCATCTGAAGCTCATACCGCTCTACATCGGGAAAAAACTTCTCGTTGAACAGAGTTTTGAAATCTGCCCAAGAAACCCGGGGCTCAGCTAACTGGGGGTCCTCCCGGTACCAAGTTCTGGCCAAATCAAAGAGTCGCATGCTCGCCACCTCCACCTTCAGGTCATCCGGGATCCGCGCCATCTTCAGTATCCTCTCCGCATTTTCCAGCCACTCATTCGTATAAACAATCCCCTCGTGGCCCCAGAAATCCATCGGACAGAGGTTCTGGTAATCCTTGGCAGTCCCTGGTCTCGGTGCTGCTGGTGCTGGAGGAGCTACTGGTGCTGGTGGAGCCGACTCTTGGGTCCTGAGGGCATCTACAATCGTCGCTCAAAACTGCACAGCCTGATGGTTCTGTGCCTCCAGGAATTGCTGGAATATGGCCATCACCTGGATGCCATCGAACATCATCGTCGGAGGAAACTGAGGGGGTGGTGGTGGAAGCTGCCCCACTGGTACATCAACTGCGATCTGATCCGAAGCTCCTGTAGCTCCGGGCTGATCTGCGATCTTCCTGGTGGTAACCATCCTGAAATAGAAAAAAAACTCGTTGATTGCTAAGTCCTAAAAAAATAGTCAACCTCCTAGAAAATAATGAGTATAAACAATCTCTATATTCAATAACTATAACCATTTTCCACGGATCCTATGCTGTGATGAGTTTTCCTTAGTCTAACAGATTCTCCAATAGCACTCTATAGCCTAAGTGCCATTAGGACAGACCTGCATGGGCCACCACTAAAAATATGTCACGACCCGCTCCCGAATAATCGGACACGAGTCGGACACGCCCAGCCTTCGTCTTTTGACACGACAAAGTAAGCTGTACAATTCTAAGGAAAACTCCAAGATACAAGATATATAAAACAACACAGCTGCTATACACGTTCCAAGAACAAATCTCCACAATCTACCAAATCATATAATATCATCCGGAGACAAATCCGGTAACCAGAATAAAATTATACAATCCTGAATCCTCAACACAATACATGATAAAATCCTCTAAAACAAATCTAAGAAAGATCTATTCTAAGTCTATCCTGAGGCATAATTCTATCCTGGCTTTGGGCTCTGGCACATAAAGATGGAACATCATCCTCAAGCATACCTGTAACGTATCCTGTCAGGAAAAGAGCAAAGTACAACCCCGACAAGAAGCACTAAACAAGATAAACTGAAATACATGAAAAGAATCGCAATACGAACTATGGTACAAGACAGGAATATGAAACGGTGGTACATAAATAACGATGAACTATAATACCAGATCCTGAACAATGAACTATACTATCTGTGTAACATGCATTTGAAATAACTATCAGAGTATGTGACCGGCTGGGTAAACAATAAACAAGAGTACATGAATAATGGTACGACTTAGAGTCCCACGTGCACGATGTGAGACCTAAGCTATTAGTCAATGCCTAGCTAAAATAGAATTGGTCACATATCTGTAGTATTTCCCCCACCCTAATGTACAGGTAAAGAAACTGAACAATGAACTATGAACAATGAATGATGAACAATGAACAATGAACGATGAACAATCGTGTGTACAATATGTCAATATGAGAACATGAAGCAAGACATAAATACAGAGTAAAGAGATCGAGTCGGTATACTTACCTTGCTCTTCAAACCAATGAGTCTTAACTGTCCACCTAGAATTTAGTACAAGTTGGTTAGGAATTAAAATAAGACATTTAGCTAACTAACTATTTCTAACTATAACTTGCTAGCCATCAACCCTAGCTAGTTATATTTGCCTATAACAATATGCAAGAAGATTACATACTATATTTAAAATATTTAGGGTAATATTAAAATTCATTTAACAAAAGTGAATATATTTAAACTAGCAAAGTAACTGACTGGACTATATATAATACTAACTTTTCTTAAGACTAACAATACTAATGATCAAATGTATAGATAATGTTAGCAGGAAAATAATATTAAATAACTAGAACTTGAAAATGACATTAGAAGAATAGCTTTTTGTTAACCTTTACGTATTGCTAATATATATATATATATATATATATATATATATATATATATATATATAATTTAGTAAAACAATATTATTTTTATTTATCTATTTATTTTGAAATATACAGTTTGATACACTAGAATATCTGTAACCAAAATATGATAATAATAGCCTCAGAAAATATATTCTAGTTTAGCCACAAATATTAATATTTGAAAGTACATTAAGGTAAACTCCATTTTAAGGTAACATGTAATATAGGAAAAATAATATATTTACTAAACTATTTATAAAACACATGTTCATGAATATACCGTTATAGTTTTATACTAACAATGTCTATACAAAAGACATATACACAATATTATATTAAGGAAAATGGGACTAAAACCCAGAATCTGGGAGTGAGCAGCAGACACAACTAAACCCAGTAGAAGTTCCAACACCTAAACTCAAATGAATAATACAAGTTTAGCAACCTATCAATCTGCAGCACACCTATCTCAAAAATTAGAAGAGATATACACAAGCCACACCCACATTCACCACTCCAAGAACCTGCTGTTCGAACAAGATTCACTAGCAGCTAACTATTTTGAGCTGTTCAAACCCAACTGAGCTCACTATTTGGCAACATTTTAAAAAAACAAGTACCATAGGCTAGCTAACCTAATATAGCCGTTAGGTTAGAATGAAAGTCCAATATTCTAATTTAGCAAAATCTGATACAACAAAAATTTCTCAAAGTATATACATATATACACAAACATAACTCAACACCCAGAAGCTGCAAAAATCCCAACCCTACTATACTGACTTCCAAACTCCATTCGTGCCATAATAATCCCAATTATACACATCCTTCCACACAACCCTGTCGCCCAAACACACACAAGGACACAGCTATTCCTGAAACGAGCAACATCTCCCTTGTATCCGAACGTCGTTGACACAAACTCCACATCTACCGGATACATAGCGAGATACAAAAAATGTACTTCGACTCACCACTGCCCTGTCCGACACTTCGATCAGACTAGATTTAACAAAAAAATTATCCATAGGAGAGGTGATTAGAATTTTACCTGGACAGAAAGGATCGGATATGCTATAGAAGACACGTATAACGCCCCAGTCCCAAAATACGTATAGGACTAGGATACGGTACATGCCAGCAACACTTCACCAATGGGCCAAAGCTCAAAGTAAGCCCATTAGCAAAATACTTAACCTGTAAATCATGATAACAACCCAGAGTATAATACAAGTCACAGGTCATAGCTAATCTTATCACGACCCGCACCCACTGTGAGGGTACGAGTACGTAACAGCGCCCAGCCTACGCCGCAGTGTCGGTGGTAGAACGTTGTTCTAAGTCTCTAACTAACCATCAACTCATGCAGTATATAATGTACTCATCATGATCAACTCCGAACGGAGGACAAGTATAAGATATGGTGTAACTCAATCACAGTCTAAGCACGATAAGATAACACAGGAATATCACTAAGAAATTGAAGACAACAAAACTACTAATATAATAACAACAAACTCAAAAAAATCTCAATACATCTCAAGTCTCAAATCTCTATATACAATACCAGTTCTAAACATGAAAACTAAAACAAGACAGACTAGCTAAACTCCCGATCACTCCTGAGTGTCGGGGCCATAGGTAGCTAAGCCATCTCCTGGTCTGTAACATGTAGGGCATGTGTCCTCAGGACAATCATCTGTAAAATTTACAACAGGTCCAGTCAGGACAGGAACGAGCACATCTCATCTAGAAAACCCAAGTAAATGATAGAGAACCATAAAACAGTTATAGTCAGTTGTATTGATGAAAATGGCAGTTTATATTCGGGTGATAGTAAGAAAGACATATAAAGTGCAAGGAAAGTAATAACTAAACAAGAGAATAATTATAGCAATAAAGACTGTAAAAATAGAACTAGCTGAACCAGGATAATATGATATAAAGTCCAGACAGCAATGTAGACCAGTGTAACTCCAATGTGAGTCCAGTACAAGATGAATGTAATACAAAATGAATCCAGTAAGGGACGATTCTAGTTATAGTGATCAATGATTCCAGGGTGAGTCCAGCCTATACTCTAGCAGTGTGTTTTAAAATACCGAGATCGACATGTAAACGACTATGGGTAATCCGGCACATCACACACCTGACCGGGTGTGAGATGGCTATCATTCCAGTTTGATTCCAGCAAAGGGTGATTCCAGTAATGGGGTATATCTACATGTCTTACTCTAGTATTTTCCCTCCCAGCAAGTGAATCCAGAATTCTGACACAATGATTCAAGATGAGTCCAGCCAGTAATATGAAGATACCAGTAAATGATTCCAGTAGGTGATTCCAGTAATAGAAGCCAGGAATGATGATACCAGTAATAAAGGCCAGAAAATAAATGTGTGTCGTATACATGAATCCAGAAATATCCATACGTGTTGTAACAGAGAATCGCATACAACTAACTAGAACTGAAGTACAGTAATTGACAAGTAAATGAGAGAACTATCAGAGAATGTACTCGCCTGATACTCTAAAAAGAGTAGTGTAATGTCAGATGTCTGCACCAGAGTCACAATGTCCTAAACAGAGCAGTACAGGTTATATTGTGTTTAAAACGAGGTAAACGATGATACAATGCAAACTACATAATTCTAAGCCAATTCTAGGTCCAAGTCAAACTCTAAGTCAAACCTGGTCAACTGACTAGGTCAAACTAGGTCAACTCTAGTCTAGTTAGGTCAAACAAGGTCAAACTAGTCTAGGTTGGTCTAACCTAGGCTGAACAAGTCAATCTAGGTCTCTAACCAAAATACCATACCACCCACACTAGTCTACTACCATAGCCTAAATTATACCTCACATAACAAAACCATATATGCATATATTATACAAATCAATATATGTCACATTCAAATTTATATATACACATGTAAATATACACATAGGGTAGCTATATAGGTATAGGTACTAGATAGCATACACATATATACATGGATATAGATAAGGTATCACAATACTAAGTAATCCTAATCAAGCATTCATGTAAATATACACTATAGATATATAGAGAGTGAAAGAGGAAGAGTGGAGTACATGTATACATGCATATCATAGTGTGTGTACACATAATGGTGTAAGGGGGTGCATATGCATGTAGGTGTAGTGTGTCCAGGTTGTGACAGGAATGTGTGAGTGTGTGGTGTGGATAGGTTACAGTTTTAGGTAGATGTGAGTGAACAATGTCAAAGTGCAATGTGAGTGACAGGAAAAAAAAATGTGTGTGGTGGTGGTGGTACCTAAACCAAACTTATCTAAAACCAAACAAACACCATGACTCAGACATCAAAACCAAGCCAATGTGACCAAGAGTGAATGTGAGCATGTGAGCATTGTGTGTACTGCCAATGTGTGGGGGATGTAGGAATTCTCAGGAAATTGGTTCCCAGGTTATGAATCAACCCAATATCCATTAGAAAATCTAAACTCAGTTCACAAATTCATGCATATATGTGCATAACAATTTAGGAAGAGGGACTGGGGGTTCCATTTCAGTTCACAGGTTATCGGTTATCAATATGGGAAAACAGAAAATCTAAACTTAGTTCTCAGTTATTTAGTGTTAATTCGACAGTTCAAAATAATCAACTCAAAGTCCCAACTCCCATACCAACCAAAATCCAATACCAAGTTCAAATAAAACTTTGCAATTCATTTCAAATCTCAGGGAAACATTCAATATTAAGAAATTAAAACTCAGTCATTCACATATGAATCTCAGTTTAACCATTCAATATTAATCCAAACAAATTTCGAAATCCAATCCCCTTCACAAACATAAACCCCCATTTTCCTTTGCAGTAAACTAAACACCTGTACATACATGAATCTAGCATATGATTTAACACCAAGATTTAGTTAAAAAGGATTTAAAAGAAAATAGAAATTCAACCAACATTACTCAGTTAACATGAATTGACAGGAATCCTTTTAAACGACAGTCTACCTACATCTACATGTATATACAACCTGAACTGAAACTTGAAACAAATGAAACCTACATCTCTCTACATATCTCTAATACATTAATCTGAAAATACAGGGACTCAGTGATGGTACATGGGAAGGGTGGTTGAGTGTCATGGCAAGTAGGAGTGCAAGTGTCAAGGGGATGTGTCTATGCATGAGTGTGTGTAATCAAACAGTACATTTGTGAGATAATTTCTCAGAAAAATATGCATTGTGTGTGAATGACAGGGATTCAGTGATAATCTGAGGAAATAAAAGTAAATAGGAAATGAATCGATTCAGTTATTCTCAGAAATTAAAAACAATGGCAGGAAATTAGTTTAAACATTGGAAACAATGTGTGGGAGGAAAGTTTGCAGGCTTAACATACATGTTTAGCTATAACTCAGATTCAACATACATCTAAATTCTCAGGTTACATTTTATTTAAATCTCGGAAAACTCATTTGAAAACTGTCATTTAAATCATGTATCAGAAAAACCCCTTAATCCAAAATCCTTAGTTAACATCAATCCTACACACATACATGAACTAATCATGGTAATTTAAATCAGGGAAAAATAGGTTGAAATCACTTTTAAATTTAGAAATTAGCATAACAGGTTGCATGTGTCAGGAATCTTCAGGATGTTTATGAAAATGAAACCAACTTCCAATCAACCATGCAATCCTCGACCTAGCCAATAAAAAATCATCTCCAAACAGTCATATACATCACACATCATTAAATGAACATTAACTTACATAATTTTAACAATTTAAATAACATTTAACTCTGAACTATCTAAAAAAACTGAACACAGAGGAAAGGACAGTAATACAGTGTGGTGCGCGTGTGTCCAGGTCTCGTGAGCACGACACCAAGCTCGACACGCCTCGTGGTCATACCTACGTGTAGCCCAACACTAGGGCTACACACTGGACTCGATACGAGGTGTCCAAGGGTCGCGTGTCCTGAGCACGAGACTCGTATCAGAGGTCTCTGATAGCGCTCGCACGGCCAATACAAGGCCAGTGCAGCCATGGTTTCTCCCAAACCACTGCACGAATATCGATGGGACCTTGGGGGTATGCTCGCAGATATTTCTCCTATGAGCTCACCAAGTTTCATGCCAAACCGCGCTGTGTCGTGTCCGCTGCGAAGCTCGAGCAGCAGGACACTCGGCCGGGCCAGCGCGCAGCGTGTCCAACACGGATTTGGACACGACAAAGACACGAATTCGTGCTCAGTCAATCACGAAATCAATACATATATATAATACAACAAATCCATTCAAATACTTTTCAACAATATCAAATTGTAACCCTTTGTGGCATTTAATCAAACACTCAACAGTACAACTGATACGTGTCCGATACGGACACAAAATGAATCCACCTTGACACGAAACCAAGTCCTACAGCTAGGGGACACCTAGGGCTTCCTAAATATGTAATTAGATCTAGAAATTACTGAGTTTAGGGTTCAATTACCTATTGGTGAAATTCCCAAGAAAAGCTTCAAAAGAGGGAAATCTCCTTGCTAGCCAATATCCCCAAATTGATTCAAACCTAAGATTTCTCTCCATGAACATAAAGTAGGGATCAATTAGAACCCAATGCAAAAGATTTGAGCCAAAAAGGAGTTGAAATGAGGAAGTTATGGATTGGGGAAGAAGGCTCTTACCTCTTTCTCCAAACTTGTAAAAATTTAATAAAAGAGGCAAGAACATGGAGGAGAATATTTATAGGGAAGTGGGAGCCCTAGTGGCTGGTCATAAGTTGTAAAAATTAGGGTTAGGGTTTCCTAAATTGGCCCATGGGCTTAAGTTAGGATTAATCAAGTCATGAAGTCATAAGCCATTTCATGAAACCATAAACCATGACTTAAATTCACTAAAACAATCCCCTCATTCTAAAATTAGTTTCTAATGACTAAAAGTAGGTTAACCTAAGTTAGACTAGGGTCACCATGGCTAGGGTTAGCTTCTAGGCTAGTTCACTAGGTCTCAACAAGTCAAGTCAACCTAGAATTCACCAATTCAACAAATCACCAAATAATTCAAATAAGTCAAAATAACCAAATTACCCCTAGACTAAAATAATAATTAAATCATCCTAATGACATGGTTAGGCTCTAGGTCATGCAGTCTCTAGGGTTTCACTAGCTGCACACCAAAATCACAAGTCACGACTTAAAACAGTTTTTAAATAGTTTAAAAATAATTAAAAATCACCAAAAATCATAATATTTAATAAATATCAATAAATAATAATTATAACTACAAAATTTCAAAAATACCCTCATCTGGAAAACTAGGTGTTACAATCCTACCCACCTTATAAAAATTTTGTCCTCAAAATTAAGATGATTCGCACCCTTCCTAGGTCAAACCCCCAATCAATCAAAGTCGAAGCAACACAATCCTACTGGTCGTGATTCCACAGTCTCGAACAGGGTAGCTACACTATCTAGCAATCAAAAGCAATATCCTGGCAGGTGCTAAGGGAAATCACATATGAAAGTAGGAAGGAAGAACAAGAAGGTCAAACCTGCTAATCTATCACCTGCGACGTCAGTCTCCTCGGCTGCCATCACAAAAGCTCCACCCCTCTGGTGCTGAGCTACAGGTGGCCTAGATCCCTCAAAAGGAGGTGCAATGGGACAATCTATCTTCTGGTGGGCAGCTGACCCACAGAAATAGCAAACCTTCAACCTCTTCCTGTACTGCTCCCAAATGTGTCCCGGCTTCTTACAGTAGGAACAACTGATCGCCTTCGGGTCCTGACCCCGATACTGGTGCTGCACCTGCTGAACTCCCACTGGTGCCTGCGTCTGCTGAATCTGCATATGAGGCCTCTTGGCCTGGCCTTCGCTGCTGCTGGTATCGTGAGCGTCCCGTCCCCTCTTGAGCCTCAGCTCAAGATCATCCTCAGCCATTAAAGCTCCCGTCAAAATCTCCTCGAAAGTGGCATCCCTGTTGCCCTTGGTCAATGACTTGACTTCCTTGACCAGACCCTTTCGGAACCTCTGGGCCTTCGTCGCCTCGCTCAAGCCCTCTACGAATCTGCTGAGGCGGCCGAACTCCACAGCGTACTCCTCCACTGACAGGCTCTCCTGAACTAAGCTCTCGAACTGCGACTCCAAGGCTCTGAGCGCTGAATCTGGAAAGAACTTCTTCTTGAAGAAGCCCTTGAACTCCTCCCAAGTCTGTCCAGCTACCCCCACCCTGGGGTCTGACTGATACCAGGTGCGAGCAAGATCTCGCATCCGGCTAGCTGGTGCCTCTATCTGGAGATCTGTCGGTATCCGGGCCAGGCGAAAGATCTCCTCAATATGCTCGATCCACTCGTCAGCATATAAAATCCCCTCTGTCCCCAGGAAGTCTCTGGAGCTCATCTTCTGGAACTGTTCTATCCCCGGTGTCCTCGGCTGCTAGATCACTGGTCGGGCTGCGACTGCCGTAAGGGCCAACTCCATGCCTCGGTCCTGTCGGGCCTGCTGCCGGTCCATAAACTGCTAGAAGTAGGCGAACATCTGTGCCGCATCTACGTGTCCTGTAGGCGGCGGCTGCTGGAACTGCATCTCTGGGATGACTGGGTCCTGCCTCCGAGCTGATGGAGGCATACCCCCTGCTGCTGCTACTGAAGTCTCAATATGAGTAGAGGTGGCAGGAGCTGCAGCCTCCTGACCCTGCTGATCTGGCTGAGAGGTGGCAGTCCCCTCTACAACAACTGCTGCACCAGAGCGATGTGATCGTGTCTCCACCATCCTGAAGACAGATCGAACAAGGAAGTCAATACTGAGCAGGAATCGATATATCAAAGGAGGACAGTTATTTCAAAGAAGGCAAATTAGTACGATATGTAGATGGCATGATTTAAAGCAGAATTTTTTCTAACTGTGATTGAGTGCCTCTCCGGTAAAGCCTATCTCTCAGTCCTATCGCAGGCTCGCAGCAGTACAACTAAGTCGCTATACTACCACGATATCGCACTAATGCGACTCTGGACCTGCATGGGCCACCACTAAAAACTTGTCACAACCCGCACCCACTGTGAGGGTACGAGTACGTAACAGCGCCCAGCCTACGCCGCAGTGTCGGTGGTAGAACGCTGTTCTAAGTCTCTAACTAACCATCAACTCATGCAGTATATAATGTACTCATCATGATCAACTCCGAACGGAGGACAAGTATAAGATATGGTGTAACTCAATCATAGTCTAAGCACGATAAGATAACACAGGAATATCACTAAGAAATTGAAGACAACAAAACTACTAATATAATAACAACAAACTCAAAAAAATCTCAATACATCTCAAGTCTCAAATCTCTATATACAACACCAGTTCTAAACATGAAAACTAAAACAAGACAGACTATCTAAACTCTCGATCACTCCTGAGTGTCGGGGCCATAGGTAGCTAAGCCATCTCTTGGTCTGTAACATGTAGGACATGTGTCCTCAGGGCAATCATCTGTAAAATTTAGAACAAGTCCAGTCAGGACAGGAACAAGCACATCTCATCCAGAAAGCCCAAGTAAATGACAGAGAACCATAAAGCAGTTATAGTCAGTTGTATTGATGAAAATGGCAGTTTATATTCGGGTGATGGTAAGAAAGACAGATAAAGTACAAGGAAAGTAATAACTAAACAAGAGAAGAATCATAGCAATGAAGACTGTAAAAATAGAACTAGCTGAACCAGGGTAATATGATATAAAGTCCAGACAGCAATGTAGACCAGTGTAACTCCAATGTGAGTCCAGTAAAAGATGAATCTAATACAAGATGAATCCAGTAAGGGACGATTCCAGTTATAGTGATCAATGATTCCAGGGTGAGTCCAGCCTATACTCTAGCAGTGTGTTTTAAAATACCGAGATCGACATGTAAACGGCTATGGGTAATCCGGCACATCACACACCTGGCCGAGTGTGAGATGGCTATCATTCCAGTTTGATTCCAGCAAAGGGTGATTCCAGTAATGGGGTATGTCTACATGTCTTACTCTAGTATTTCTCCTCCCAGCAAGTGAATCCAGAATTCCGACACAATGATTCAAGATGAGACCAGCCAGTAATATGAAGATACCAGTAAATGATTCCAGTAAATGATTCCAGTAGGTAATTCCAGTAATAGAAGCCAGGAATGATGATACCAGTAATAGAGGCCAGAAAATAAATGTGTGTCGTATACATGAATACAGAAATATCTATACGTGTTGTAACAGAGAATCGCATACAACTAACTAGAACTGAAGTACAGTAATTGACAAGTAAATGAGAGAACTATCAGAGAATGTACTCGCTTGATACTCTGAAAAGAGTAGTATAATGTCAGATGTCTGCACCAGAGTCACAATGTCTTAAACAGAGTAGTACAGGTTATATTGTGTTTAAAACAAGGTAAATGATGATACAATGCAAACTACATGATTCTAAGCCAATTCTAGGTCCAAGTCAAACTCTAAGTCAAACCTGGTCAACTGACTAGGTCAAACTAGGTCAACTCTAGTTTAGTTAGGTCAAACAAGGTCAAACTAGTCTAGGTTGGTCTAACCTAGGCTGAACAAGTCAATCTAGGTCTCTAACCAAAATACCATACAACCCACACTAGTCTACTACCATAGCCTAAATTATACCTCACATAACAAAACCATATATGCATATATTATACAAATCAATATATGTCACATTCAAATTTATATATACACATGTAAATATACACATAGGGTAGCTATATAGGTATAGGTACTAGATAGCATACACATATATACATGGATATAGATAAGGTATCACAATACTAAGTAATCCTAATCAAGCATTCATGTAAATATATACTATAGATATATATAGAGAGTGAAAGAGGAAGAGTGGAGTACATGTATACATGCATATCATAGTGTGTGTACACATAATGGTGTAAGGGGGTGCATATGCATGTAGGTGTAGTGTGTCCAGGTTGTGACAGGAATGTGTGAGTGTGTGGTGTGGATAGGTTACAGTTTTAGGTAGATGTGAGTGAACAATGTCAAAGTACAATGTGAGTGACAGGAAAAAAAATGTGTGTGGTGCTGGTGGTACCTAAAGCAAACTTATCTAAAACCAAACAAACACCATGACTCAGACATCAAAACCAAGCCAATGTGACCAAGAGTGAATGTGAGCATGTGAGCATTGTGTGTACTGCCAATGTGTGGGTGATGTAGGAATTCTCAGGAAATTGGTTCCCAGGTTATAAATCAACCCAATATCCATTAGAAAATCTAAACTCAGTTCATAAATTCATGCATACATGTGCATAACAATTTAGGAAGAGGGACTGGGGGTTCCATTTCAGTTCACAGGTTATCAGTTATCAATGTGGGAAAACAGAAAATCTAAACTCAGTTCTCAGTTATTTAGTGTTAATTCGACAGTTCAAAATAATCAACTCAAATTCCCAACTCCCATACCAACCAAAATCCAATACCAAGTTCAAATCAAACTTTACAATTCATTTCAAATCTCAGGGAAACATTCAATATTAAGAAATTAAAACTCAGTCATTCACATATGAATCTCAGTTTAACCATTCAATAGTAATCCAAACAAATTTCGAAATCCAATCCCCTTCACAAACATAAACCCCCATTTCCCTTTGCAGTAAACTAAACACATGTACATACATGAATCTAGCATGTGATTTAACACCAAGATTTAGTTAAAAAGGATTTAAAAGAAAATAGGAATTCAACCAACATTACTCAATTAACATGAATTGATAGGAATCCTTTTAAACTGACAGTCTACCTACATCTACATGTATATACAACCTGAACTGAAACTTGAAACAAATGAAACCTACATCTCTCTACATATCTCTAATACATTAATCTGAAAATACAGGGACTCAATGATGGTACATGGGAAGGGTGGTTGAGTGTCACGGCAAGTGGGAGTGCAAGTGTCAAGGGGATGTGTCTATGCATGAGTGTGTGTAATCAAACAGTGCATTTGTGAGATAATTTCTCAGGAAAATATGCATTGTGTGTGAATGATAGGGATTCAGTAATAATCTCAGGAAATGACAGTAAATAGGAAATGAATCGATTCAGTTATTCTCAGAAATTAAAAACAATGGCAGGAAATTAGTTTAAACATTGGAAACAATGTGTGGGAGGAAAGTTTGCAGGCTTAACATACATGTTTAGCTATAACTCAGATTCAACATACATCTAAATTCTCAGGTTACATTTTATTTAAATCTCTAAAAACTCATTTGAAAACTGTCATTTAAATCATGTATCAGAAAAACCCCTTAATCCAAAATCCTTAGTTAACATCAATCCTACACACATACATGAACTAATCATAGTAATTTAAATCAGGGAAAAATAGGTTGAAATCACTTTTAAATTCAGAAATTAGCATAACAGGTTGCATGTGTCAGGAATCTTCAGGATGTTTATGAAAATGAAACCAACTTCCAATCAACCATGCAATCCTCGACCTAGCCAATGAAAAATCATCCCCAAACAGTCATATACATCACACATCATTAAATGAACATTAACTTACATAATTTTAACAATTTAAATAATATTTAACTCTGAACTATCTAAAAAACTGAACACTGAGGAAAGGACAGTAATACAGTGTGGTGCGCGTGTGTCCAGGTCTCGTAAGCATGACACCAAGCTCGACACGCCTCGTGGTCATACCTACGTGTAGCCCAACACTAGGGCTACATACTGGACTCGATACGAGGTGTCCAAGGGTCGCGTGTCCTGAGCACGAGACACGTATCAGAGGTCTCTGATAGCGCTCGTACGGCCAGTGCAAGGCCAGTGCAGCCATGGTTTCTCCCAAACTACTGCACGAATTTTGATGGGACCTAGGGGGCATGCTCACAGACATTGCCCCCATGAGCGCACCAAGTTTCATGCCAAACCGCGCTGTGTCGTGTCCGCTGCGAAGCTCGAGCAGCAGGACACTCGGCCGGGCCAGCGCGCAGCGTGTCCAACACGGATTTGGACACGACAAAGACACGGATTCGTGCTCAGTCAATCACAAAATCAATACATATATATATTATACAACAAATCCATTCAAATACTTTTCAACAATATCAAATTTTAACCCTTTGTGGCATTTAATCAAACACTCAACAGTACAACTGATACGTGTCCGATACGGACACAAAATGAATCTACCTTGACACGAAACTAAGTCCTACAGCTAGGGGACACCTAGGGCTTCCTAAATATGCAATTAGATCTAGAAATTACTGAGTTTAGGGTTCAATTACCTATTGGTGAAATTCCCAAGAAAAGCTTCAAAAGAGGAAAATCTCCTTGCTAGCCAATATCCCCAAATTGATTCAAACCTGATATTTCTCTCCATGAACATAAAGTAGGGATCAATTAGAACCCAATGCAAAAGATTTCAGCCAAAAAGGAGTTAAAATGAGGAAGTTATGGATTGGAGAAGAAGGCTCTTACCTCTTTCTTCAAACTTGTAAAAATTTAATAAAAGAGGCAAGAACATGGAGGAGAATATTTATAGGGAAGTGGGAGCCCTAGTGGCTGGTCATAAGTTGTAAAAATTAGGGTTATGGTTTCCTAAATTGGCCCATGGGCTTAAGTTAGGATTAATCAAGTCATGAAGTCATAAGCCATTTCATGAAACCATAAACCATGACTTAAATTCACTAAACCAATCCCCTCATTCTAAAATTAGTTTCTAATGACTAAAAGTAGGTTAACCTAAGTTAGACTAGGGTCACCATGGCTAGGGTTAGCTTCTAGGCTAGTTCACTAGGTCTCAACAAGTCAAGTCAACCTAGAATTTCCCAATTCAACAAATCACCAAATAATTCAAATAAGTCAAAATGACCAAATTACCCCTAGACTAAAATAATAATTAAATCATCCTAATGACATGGTTAGGCTCTAGGTCATGCAGTCTCTAGGGTTTCACTAGCTGTACACCAAAATCACAAGTCACGACTTAAAACAGTTTTTAAATAGTTTAAAAAAAATTAAAAATCACCAAAAATCATAATGTGAAATAAATATCAATAAATAATAATCATAATTACAAAATTTCAAAAATACCCTCATCTGGAAAATTGGGTGTTACAAATCTCATCCACACAGAAAATAAAATACGAGATATCAAGTCCAATAAAATGATACTAATAAAGAAATCTGTCCAACATGAAATGTGAAAGTAACTGTACGGGTAAGACATCCCGAAACCACAGTAAAAGATATAAACAATCCACTACATGTCCACTGAAAAGAAAAAAATAAAATAGCAAGTCTATGATTGAAGAGACATGTCTCAAGAGAAGTCTTCAGCCACTATCTCGTCCTCCTGCGAAGGTGCGTCACCAGTCTCCACTCCAGAACCATAAACCTCCGGGTAGTCCTCGTCTCTAACTAAGCCTGGAGAGATCACCAGGTCCTCAGAGGACTAGCAAGACACATAATATACATGCCTACTGTACAGTAAATCTCATGCAAGAAATATAGGAATAACCAAATCGAGAAAAGAATAACACAAAAGAAACTCTACAGATGGTGACATGTCATGAGAATATAATATTAATTATAGCTAAAATTGTAGCCCGGGGAGGCACTAACAGTCCTATAATAGGTTCTCTATCGTAGCCCGGGGAGGCACTAACAATAGAGGATAGCCACGGCTAATAAAATATTCTCTCCTAAGGTACTAGGAAGCCAAGTCTATCTAGTCATGTCCAAGTCAAGTACAAGTCAAACATGTCAGGAAAACATGGCACATGCATAGCAGTACTATCACTAGACATGATCAAGATAATAAAGACAGGAAAATAATATAGAAAATGAGCAAAAACTACGTGCACGTAAAACAAGAATATCTAAGACATGGAACATGAGAAATATGGAACTAAGTAAGACATGAAAAATAGTAATATGGAAAAGAATGTATGTACTGTAAAGCTTGGCAAGGTGTACTTTCCTGGTGTAGACTCAACCACATCTAAATAACCTGTCAGATCAAATGTCCGTGAAAGCTAAACTCCAGCAACTGTCCTCGGATGCTGAAACAGACATTGCCAACATTCCCAAAATAAGAAAAATAGCTAGGATAGGCTACCCATAAGTCCAATTCTGGACAAGGGTAAAACGGTAATTTTGGATCAAAATAATGTTCGCCGTTGGACCCGCTTTGTACCGAAAAATGTGTCAGAGTCAATGGTCTCTAAAGTCATCAAACTATATGTCTACGAATTTGTTTTGACGAGATGAACCCAACGGTATGTCCAATTTTGGATTCCGATGAGCCGTGCATAAATTCGCCCGTTGAATCAGATCGTGGGGCCCGCAAAACGGCGTTCCAATCAACTGTCTCAGAATTGGACCAAACTTGGCATACAGGACCAAAAAAATGATATGGTCCTGTTGGCACAAGTTTCGTCTCGATTTGACGAACGTGCACAAAGTAATTGAGAAATTTTAAAAAAGGTCGATACGGTGATTTTCGACGGATGTGCATCAAATTCGTCGCGCACACGCGACCAATTTGAATTTCGTCATAGTCCACACGTCCACGAAGTCGATACGCACCTTTCAATTCTTTCGGTTCGCGACCACGTCACCCGGATTGGCGGGACGTACGTTGGTTCAGAACAATTTTTAAAGTTTCTAGACTGTTTTAATAGGTTATTCGTCGATTTTTGATGACTGATTTCTATGTGCATAGTTTGTAAAATTCGAAACTAAAAGTTAGGTTCTGAAGACGTATATGTTGTATAACATCATGTTTAATTAGATTTCCAAAATTCTTCGTGAGTTAGAAGAAATCATTCTTCAAAAATAGGGTTTCAATCCTCGGGTCTGTCACAGAGATTCGTGATTTTCCTTGGATTTCGACCAAATGTTTCGTCGTGATCAGACCGATCCAACCCAAACTAGTCTGTAGCGGTTCTAGTTGGTTAGGTCAGCTTCAAAACAAATCAAGTAGATCGAGATTTGGTTGAGTAACGAGGAAGAAATCAGGGTTTGAAGGCGGGTACCGGCGACAGTTTTCTGCTGCTGCTGTCCCCTGTTTTCGTGCCCTGCTCTGCTCGATGGCGGCTGTGCGGCAGCGTACGGCGGTGGCGTGGTGGCGCAGTAGGCCAGGGACGTTCGCCCAAACCCAGGGTCGTCGTGGGTCAGGGAAGGGTGACTACAAGATCATTTTTTTAGGGTTTTTATAGAGTTTCGAATTATATATATATATATATATATATATATATATATATATATATATATATATATATATATATATATATATATATATATATATACGGTTTCGAAGTTCAATCTGTTTTTAACTCGGATTTGGATCCGATTCGTGATGGAACTTGGAATAGGATGGGAGAGAATCCTACATAGATTACGTGGGAGAAGATTGGAGAAAATCTAACTCAAATCTGAAAGGATTTGAATCACTCGGATTTAAAGAAAACAGAGGTGTTTCCTCTGTTGAGCACGAGAGCTTGGGGATAATGAACATTGCCTACTGTTCATTACATTCAATATATATATATATATATATATATATATATATATATATATTTTTATATATATATATATATATATATATATATATATATATATATATATATTATATATATATCCTAATGTACATATATATTGATATATATATATATATATATATATATATATATATATATATATATATATATATATATATATATATATATCTAAATACACCCAATAAAATCTCAAAAATCCCAATATTACCTATCCATATATTTAATTTATTTAAATATCTTTACATGTGTATAACAACTTAATTGGCGATAAAATCAATTAATATTATCTAATAATAATAATGATGATTATTTAATCATAAAAATAACTTTAATAATAAAATAACAAAATTAATAATAATAATAATAATTTTAATAACAAAGTAAAATAACCCCAATAATAGTTTCGGTGAACATATTATACGCACTCCTTATTGGCTCCAAAATCGTATAATATTGTTAAACACCTAAATAATATTAATACCAATATTGTACAATATTTAATAATTAGAAATACAATATCAAATTCTAAAATAATTTAAGAAATATTTGTACACATAAAATATGCCTACATGGTCGTCTTTGGTCCACTACATGCCTACATGGGCTTGGAATTGGTTTGGGTCTGGTTCGGGCTGACTGGGTACAACCGGGTCATCTAAAAATTAATATATTAAATAATAACTAATTAAATGATTTAAATGAGTCTTTTCACAACTTGGCCTGGTTTTCCTAGTTAGAATACATCTATGACTCGGCCTTCCCTACCGTGGCTATAACACTAGTCAAAGCACTCGATATACTTTTTGTGCCACAATTCTTAGTCATCTTGTACTCCAAAAGTTAACCATGGCTAAGGTCATCTATAATAATAACTAAATATTAAAAAATTATAAAATTCATAAAATCCTATTTTAAATTAATTAAATAATAAAAAAATTCAAAAATTTGGGGTGTTACATCCTACCCCCCTTAAAAGAATTTTGTCCTCGAAATTAAAATAGCTCACTATGGGAAGGAAAAGTATGATAATGGTTCTAAGGGGTCTCTATAGTTTTCCTAATCAAACATTTAACAACCAAGCACAACCTATTATTCTGGTTATATCACTATCATAAAATTAAGTTATTACCTTCATTTGCTCCTTGGGTTGCTGCTCCGGCTTCAACTCTCATGGCAAAGGCCTGTCCTTGTCGTGGTGCTTCTGTCTGTTGTCTCGCCCGCTTGAACTGCGTTGCCTGGTTGGGAAGTGGTCCTCGTGGATATCCTCCTTGGGCTGGTACTAGTGGTGCTGGTGGTGCTAGTCTATCAGTGCGCTTCTCTGGGCAAGTGTGGATATGGTGCTGATTGGAGCCGCAACGTAAACACAGCTTCTGCCTACGTCGATAATCCTTTTCGACATATCCTCTCTTCTGACAATAATGGCAGATGGGAAGTTCGCTATTTGCATATGGGGCGACTCTTGGTTGCTGGTGTACGATAACGCGTCTTTCAGGTCCTCCTGAAGATGCTTTTGCTGATGGTGTTGTTGGATGTGGTCGCTTCTCGCTGGTTCCCTTTCGATGGACTCACTCTAAACGTCGTGTTGCAATAAGAACTTCGGAGTAAGTGGTAGGTGCTACAGCCCCAATAAGCTCCTGTAGTCCGTATCTCAGTCCTTCGTAGAATTTCTTGGACTTCTCTTCTTCAGTTTGGATCAATGTAGGTGCGAAGCGGTTTAGTCGTAGAAACTCGGCATTGTATTCTTCCGCGGTCCTGCTGCCTTGCTCGAGGTGCAAGAATTTTCTTCGAAGCTCTACTTTGAAAGTGGCAGGGATAAACATCTCTTGGAAGAGTTTGGAGAACTCCTCCCAAGTGACCTTATCCTGCCTAAGTCTTTTCTCCTCCGTAAGCCACCAGTGGTGCGCATTTCCGGTCAGCTGCATCCTGACAGCAATCATTTATCGATCTCTTGGTAACTCGGCTGCCTCTAATTGCTGCTCAATGTTGGTAAGCCATTCTTGAACTTCGGTGGGCTCCACCTTGCCCGAGAACTTATCTGGCTTCAACTGGCGAAAGTTTGCGATGGTTCCCGTCATCGTCTGGGGAACTGGTGGAGTGGCTCTCTCTAGTGCTGACACGATGCGATTCTCGATGTGCTCCGTCTGTCTTTGCTGGGCCTCCAACTGAACTTGTTGTTGTGCTTGCATCATCACGTAGATGGTTTGGAAAAGCTGCTGGGGATCCATCGTCTGTCCAAGTTGGAGAAACATCATCGGTGGCAGTGCTGGCATGGATGGAATGTCGTCTCTCCTGACCCCTGGTGGGTGCGAAGCTGCTGGATCGTCAGGTTGGGTAGAAGAACCTCCAACCGGTGGTGGGGTCGTGTCGACATGAGTCACTATAGCGCCCTGCGGGGTGACGGCGGGGTTCTCGTCACTGGCTTGTGGGTCCATTTCACTGCACTCAAACGAAACTTATAAGCTTAAAGGAAAATTGATATCAAGCATGATGCATGTCAAGGAAATAATTTTGAAGTCGAAATATATAGTTCAAGGACGTGAAACAATATAAAGATGTGGATGAGATCCTAAGGGTCTTTCTATCCTATTCGCAGGCTCACATCGGTACAGTAACGTAACCGAGGTGATTAATATAGGCCTGCATGGGCCACCACAAAAACATGTAATGCTCCAGTCCCAAAATACGTATAGGATTAGGATACAGTACATGCCAGCAACACTTCACTAATGGGCCAAAGCTCAAAGTAAGCCCATTAGTGAAATGCTTAAGCTGTAAATCATGATAACAACCCAGAGTATAATACAAGTCACAGGTCACAACTAATCTCAACCACACATAAAATAAGACACGAGATATCAATTCCAATAAAATGATACTAATAAAGAAATCTGTCCAACATGAAATATGAAAGTAACTGTGCGGGTAAGACATCCCGAAATCACAGTAAAAGAAATAAACAATCCACTACAAGTCCACTGAAAAGAAAGAAAATAAAATAGCAAGTCTATGATTGAAGAGACATATTTCAAGAGAAGTCTTCAGCCACTATCTCGTCCTCCTGCGAAGGTGCGTCACCAGTCTCCACTCTAGAACCTGTAGCTCCCCTTCCCAAAAATTATCGAGTTATTTTTTTCTATTATTTATTTGAATTAAATTATAATTTTAGAAATAATTATTTAGTTAATTATTACGGTAGATGATTTTAAATCATGGTTGAGTTTTGAAGTACAAGACGGCTAGGAATCATGGCACGGATAGTGCAGTAGCGTGCTTTGACTAGTGTTTAGCCATGGTAGGGGAATACAAAGCCATATGAGTGTCCTAACTAGGAAATCCAGATTAAGTTGTGACTTAACCCCCACCGATGAACTATTTATTTATTAATTAAATATATTATTTTTTAGATGACCCGATTGTACCAACTTAGTCGAACTGGGCCCAAACCGAATCCAAGCCCATGTAGGCATGCAGTGAAACCCGGGACGGCCATTTAGACATTTTATGTGTATACGAATATTTTCTTATTTATTTTTAGGACTTGACAAATACTTTCTAAATATTTAATAGTTTATTTAAATGTTGTTTTAGAATAATTGTACGAATTTTTGGAGCAAAATAAATGGTGTGTTTGATGAGTTCACGAAAATATATTATTGGTTTAATTACAGTATTATTAGGGTTATTATTATTATTAAAGTTAATATTGTGGTTATTAAATAAATAAATTATTTATTATTAATAGTTAATATTATTTTATTCTCTAACATATATATATATTTATTCTCTAACATATATATATATATATATATATATATATATATATATATATATATATATTAAAAATATAATATATATATATATATATATATTATATTTTTAATATATATATATATATATATATATATATATATATATATATATATATATATATATATAAATATATATATATATATATATATATATATATATATATATATATATATATATATAGATATATATATATATATATATATATATATATATATATTTTATAAAAAAAATATATATATATATATTTTATATATAGATGGGAAGGTTTGTGTGTATATAAAAATATATATAATATGTGAGTATTTGTGTGTATAAATAAATAGATATATATGTGTATATATGGATAAATATATATATGTAAATGTGTGTATATATATATGTATATATGTACATAGATATTTATATATAGGATATATATGCAATAAATAATTAATGTATAAATGTATGTACATGGATATATAAATGTGTGTGTATATATATAAATAATATGTATATGTATGTATATATACATATGTAAGTATGTATGTATAAATGAATATATATATAGAAATATGTATATATAAATATATATACTTAGTTATATATAGATAAAGAAAAGAAAAAAAAGAAAAGATTAATAATAAAGCCAGCCCAGCTTCGGGCCAGTGGCCCACAGGCCCTGCCCGCAAGCCAGGCCCAGCAGACCCCATAGTAATACAAAGCTCGACATTAAGCCGAGCAGAACACCCGATTGCAGCTGTATGTATAAACCATGTCGAGAGACGAAACCCTAAAACCTCAAACCAGTGCAGCCATCCCCCGACCCTGGGCGGTCACTAGCCACCGGCGTCGCCACCATGCGCCGCCGAAGTCGGCAGGACAAGCCGCACGCGCAACACAGTGGAAGATGACAGCAACAGTATACAGCGCTGAGCCAACTTCGCGGCGCTCTCCCTTCCATCTCGTTCGATCTTTTGTCGAACCAGTTGTTCAGGTACAACTACAACCTAACCTCCTTCGCTTCGAATCAACTAGCTTGATTTTATTTGCCCTACACGCTTCACAACCCGATCCCGAAGATCGGCCAAACTCTGCTAAAAAACAGAGTGAAAGTAGGCCAAGACCCTCACTTGGAAGAGAGTTTATGAACAAACCATTTAGGTATTTCGAAAACAATTTAAAGACAGATATAGCCAACCTGTAGGGCTTCTTCACGCAAGTTACAGAGGTCGATTTCATCAACTATGCATCAAGAAATCGACCCCTCAAAATTGCCAAAAACTGTTTTTTTCAAAAATATAGAATTTACGAAAACCTTCGATACGACGTGCGTTCCGCCAATCCAGGCGACGTGGTCGCGAACCGAAGGCATCAAAAGGTGCGTAACGGCTTCGTGGTCGTGTGGGCTTTGACGGAATTCAAATTGGTCGCGTGTGCGCGACGAATTTGATACGTATCCGTCGAAATTCACCGTATCGGCCTCTGTGCAAGTTTTTCCATTACTTTGTGCACGCTCATCAGATCTAGACGAAACTTATGCCAACAGGACCGTATCGTTTTTTTGGTCCTGTATGCCAAGTTTGGTCCAATTCTGAGACAGTTGATAAAATTACTGTTTTGCGGGCCCCACGGTCCCACTCAACGGGCGATTTTGTGCACGGCCCGCCGGAATCCAACTCTGGACATACGATTGGGTTCACATCGAAAAACTGGATCCGTAGACATATCGTTTGACGACTTTAGAGACCATTGACTCTGGCACGCTTTTCGGTACAAAACGGATCCAACGGCGGACATCATTTTTGCCTAAAATTATTGTTTTGCCCCTGTGTCCATAATTGGACTTAAGGACAGCCAATCCTAGCTAATTTGACTATTCTGAGAATGTTGGTAACGTTTATTTCAGCTTTCGAAGACAGTTGTGATGACTCGGACTTTCTGACTTGTTGATTGGCGATACATTGTTGGTTCTTCGCGCTGCCACCAGGCAAGATACCTTGCCTCCCTCTACTGTTTATTTACATGCATATTTCTATTATTATTATACAGTTTTACTGGTTGATTATTGACACGAGATTTGTACATCGTGCATGCTAGTATATATACAGTCCTCTAGTTGTTTATGATTTACATGCTTAGTTAATCCCTATATCTTTATATGTTATCAGTTAGTTATTATAGTTCTTTTGATTTGCATGCTTTACCTTAGACAGTGTTTACTGGTTTATTAGTCGTGTTCTTTTATCGTTATCATGCTTGACTGGATGTCGTGGTTCTATCGGATTGGTTCCCTCTCGTACCGTGTCGTGAGTCGTATCGTATCATAGGATGAATAAGTCATATCATAACTGCTTTACCTCCTTGTCTTGAAATCTTGATGCTAACCTGCTAGTCCATATTACGGACGAGGGTTAGTAGTTAAGCTAACTTGCGAGCCCACACCAGGGGCGAGAGTTAGTAAGCTAATCTGCGAGTCCATATTAGGGGCGAGGATTAGTAGTTAAGCTAACTTGCGAGCCCACACCAGGGGCGAGAGTTAGTAAGATAGCCTGCGAGTCCACACTAGGGACGAGGGTTAGTAGTTATATGTCCACACCTGCGAGTCCACACAAGGGACGAGGGTGATGCTAGCCTGCGAGTCCACACTAGGGACGAGGATTAGTAGTATATGGTTCACACCTGCGAGTCCACACTAGGGACGAGGGTGATGCTAGCTTGCGAGTCCACACTAGGGGCGAGGGCTAGTAGTTGTTCAAACCTGTGAGTCCACACTAGGGGTGAGGGTTTGAGTATTCGATTGGTTGTCCATTGACATCGTGATGTCGTGTTCTCTTGTTTTCTCCAGCAGTTCGTTTAGACGTAGTGGTTCTTCCAGTCGTGTATGGTCGTGCTTTCGTGCTGATTGGTCTTTCCCCTTATTTCTTGTATTTTCTTTATTGTATGATAAACTGCTAGATAGGTATGTTTTATGTATCTTGCTATGTCCCCTGAGGACCTGATAATCTCTTCAGGTTTAGCGATTGCATGGAGTTAGCTAGTGGTTCTGGATGTCAGATGTGATGATACGCTTACGGGATTCAGGTATCGTTATTGTGTTTATTATCCGCTCGTATTTTTCATTCCTTATCATGAGATATCATGTTCCTTGTTTCAGTTGTAGACTCTTGTTATATTCCTTAGAGTCTTATCGGACATTTATGCTAGTGGGCTGCAGACCACGACCCATAGTGTTCACTCATGTTTTATATGCTTATTATGGATTGAGATATAGATTTGTTTGCCATGATTTGGCAGCTTACCCTAGCCGTGACAGCGTTTACGTACTCGAGTCGGGCTGGAGTCCGTTCGATACGTAGCTGGCTTGCTCACGAGCTCGCGTCCGAAAAGCGGGTACGGGTCGTGACAAGTTTTTTTGGTGGCCCATGCAGGTCAGAGCATATCGTACCGGTTACGTAACTATACTGGTACGAGCCTGCGACTTTGACTAAACCTTAGAAATCTCAATCCACTCTGCCTTGAATATTCTCTAGACATTTCTCTACCGCCTTTGAAATTTTATATTTGTTCTCGATTATACCTCCTTGCTTTCCATACCATTGCTTCTCGTCCCTCTAATTTCGAGGTGACAAACATCGTGCTGTCTAGAATCTATTAGAAATTCTTAAATTATAGTAATATTGCTTGACTATTGAATATTTTGTTGTTTATATATATGAGAGATTATAGATACCATATGTCCTAGATATTTTGGTAGGATTATTAGTCACAAGAAAGAAAGTTAAAAGATTTTAGTGGCCTGTGTTACAAGCGAGTAGTGTGACCTAAGGTGGATAGAAGTCCTCAAGTATTAGGAGTTATGGAATGACTAGAGAAGGTCATAAAATAATTTTAAGAAAATAAAATTTAAGGAGATTAAGGTAATAGTAGACTTTGATTTTTAGGAATGGTTATGAATTAGAATTTCGAGGACGAAATTATTTTTAAGGTGGGTAGATTTGTAGCTCCCCTTCCCGAAAATTATCGAGTTATTTTTTTCTATTATTTATTTGAATTAAATTGTGATTTTAGAAATAATTATTTAGTTAATTATTACGGTAGATAATTTTAAATCATGGTTGAGTTTTGAAGTACAGACGGCTAGGAATCATGGCACGGATAGTGCAGTAGCGTGCTTTGACTAGTGTTTAGCCATAGTAGGGGAATGCAAAGCCATATGAGTGTCCTAACTAGGAAAACCATATTAAGTTATGACTTAACCCCCACCGATGAACTATTTATTTATTAATTAAATCTATTATTTTTTAGATGACCCGATTGTACTAACTTAGCCGAACTGGGCCCAAACCGAATCCAAGCCCATGTAGGCATGCAGTGAAACTCGGGACGGCCATGTAGACATTTTATGTGTATACGAATATTTTCTTATTTATTTTTAGGAATTGACAAATACTTTCTAAATATTTAATAGTTTATTTAAATGTTGTTTTAGAATAATTGTACGAATTTCTGGAGCAAAATAAATGGTGTGTTTGATGAGTTCACGGAAATATATTATTGGTTTAATTACAGTATTATTAGGGTTATTATTATTATTAAAGTTAATATTGTGGTTATTAAATAAATAAATTATTTATTATTAATATTTAATATTATTTTATTCTCTAACACATATATATTTTTTTATTCTCTAACACATATATTCTCTAACACACACACACACACACACACACACACATATATATATATATATATATTTTATATATATATATATATATATATATATATGTATATATATATATAAAATATATATATATATATATATATTTTTATATATATATATATATATATATATATATATATATATATATATATATATATATATATATATATATATATATATATATATATATATATATTATATATATATATATATATATATATATATATATATGTGTGTGTGTTAGAATTTCGAATTTCGAATTTTGCTTTTGTTCTCCTGTGTGGGCCATGCCCGGTTATGTTGTTCTGTGTGTCTGTCCTCTTCTATTCAATAAAATTTTCTTTATATATATATATATATATATATATATATATATATATATATATATATATATATATATATATATATATATATATATAGATGGGAAGGTTTGTGTATATATAAAAATATATATAATATGTGAGTATTTGTGTGTATACATAAATAGATATATATGTGTATGTATGGATAAATATATATATATATATGTAAATGTGTGTATATGTATATATGTATATATGTACATAGATATTTATATATAGGATATATATGCAATAAATAATTAATGTATAAATGTATGTACATGGATATATAAATGTGTGTGTATATATATAAATAATATGTATATGTATGTATATATACGTATGTAAGTATGTATGTATAAATGAATATATATATAGAAATATGTATATATAAATATATATACTTAGTTATATATAGATAAAGAAAAAGAAAAAAAAAAGAAAAAGATTAATAATAAAGCCAGCCCAGCCTCGGGCCAGTGGCCCACAGGCCCTGCCCGCAAGCCAGGCCCAGCAGACCCCATAGTAACACAAAGCTCGGCATTAAGCCGAGCAGAACACCCGATTGCAGCTGTATGTATAAACCATGTCGAGAGACCGAAACCCTAAAACCTCAAACCAGCGCAGCCATCCCCCGACCCTGGGCGGTCACTAGCCACCGGCGTCGCCACCGTGCGCCGCCGAAGTAGGTAGGACAAGCCGCGCGTGCAATACAGTGAAAGATGACAAAAACAGTATACAGCGCCGAGCCAACTTCGCGGCGCTCTCCCTTCCATCTCGTTCGATCTTTTGTCGAACCAGTTGTTCAGGTATAACTACAACCTAACCCCCTTCACTTGAATCAACTAGCTTGATTTTATTTGCCCTACACGCTCACAACCCGAGCCCGAAGATCGGCCAAACTCTGTTCAAAAAACAGAGTGAAAGTAGGCCAAGACCCTCACTTGGAAGAGAGTTTATGAACAAACCATTTAGGTATTTCGAAAACAAATTAAAGACAGATATAGCTAACCAGTAGGGCTTCTTCACGCAAGTTACAGAGGTCGATTTCATCAACTATGCATCGAGAAATCGACCCCTCAAAATTGCCAAAAACTGTTTTCTCAAAAATATAGAATTTACGAAAACCTTCGATACGACGTGCGTCCCGCCAATCCAGGCGACGTGGTCACGAACCGAAGGCATCGAAAGGTGCATAACGGCTTCGTGGTCGTGTGGGCTTTGACGGAATTCAAATTGGTCGCGTGTGCGCGACGAATTTGATGCGTATTCGTCGAAATTCACCGTATCGACCTCTGTGCAAGTTTCCCAATTACTTTGTGCACCCTCATCAGATCGAGACGAAACTTCCGCCAACAGGACCGTATCATTTTTTTGGTCTTGTATGCCAAGTTTGGTCCAATTCTTAGACAGTTGATAAAATCACCGTTTTACGGGCCCCACGGTCCCACTCAACGGACGATTTTGTGCACGGCCCGTCGGAATCCAACTCTGGACATACGGTTGGATTCGTATCGGAAAACTGGATCCATAGACATATAGTTTGACGACTTTAGAGACCATTGACTCTGGCACGCTTTTTCGGTACAAAGCGGATCCAACGGCGGACATCGTTTTTGCCCGAAATTATCGTTTTGCCTCTGTGTCCAGAATTGGAATTAAGGACAGGCAATCCAAGCTAATTTGACTATTCTGAGAATGTTGGTAATGTTTATTTCAGCTTTCGGATACAGTTGTGATGACTCGGACTTTTGACTTGTTGATTGGCGATACATTGTTGGTTCTTCGTGCTGCCACCAGGCAAGATACCTTGCCTCCCTCTACAGTTTATTTACATGCATATTTCTATTATTATTATACAGTTTTACTGGTTGATTGTTGACACGAGATTTGTACATCGTGCATGCTAGTATATATACAGTCCTCTAGTTGTTCATGATTTACATGTTTAGTTAATCCCTATATCTTTATATGTTATCAGTTAGTTATTACAGTTCTTTTGATTTGCATGCTTTACCTTAGACAGTGTTTACTGGTTTATTAGTCGTTTTCTTTTATCGTTATCATGCTTGACTGGATGTCGTGGTTCTATCGGATTGGTTCCCTCTCGTACCGTGTCGTGAGTCGTATCGTATCATAGGATGAATAAGTCATATCCGAACTGCTTTACCTCCTTGTCTTGAAATCTTGATGCTAACCTGCGAGTCCACATTAGGGACGAGGGTTAGTAGTTAAGCTAACTTGCGAGCCCACACCAGGGACGAGAGTTAGTAAGCTAATCTGCGAGTCCACATTAGGGACGAGGATTAGTAGTTAAGCTAACTTGCGAGCCCACACCAGGGGCGAGAGTTAGTAAGCTAGCCTGCGAGTCCACACTAGGGACGAGGGTTAGTAGTTATATGTCTACACCTGCGAGTCCACACAAAGGACGAGGGTGATGCTAGCCTGCGAGTCCACACTAGGGACGAGGGTTAGTATTATATGGTTCACACCTGCGAGTCCACGCTAGGGACGAGGGTGAAGCTAGCTTGCGAGTCCACACTAGGGGCGAGGGCTAGTAGTTGTTCAAACCTGCGAGTCCACACTAGGGGCGAGGGTTTGAGTTTTCGATTGGTTGTCCATTGACATCGTGATGTCGTGTTCTCTTGTTTTCTCCAGCAGTTCGTTTAGGCGTAGTGGTTCTTCCAGTCGTGTATGGTCGTGCTTTCGTGCTGATTGGTCTTTTCCCTATTATTTCCTGTATTTTCTTTATTGTATGATAAACTGCTAGATAGGCATGTTTTATGTATCTTGCTATGTCCCCTGAGGACCTGATAATCTCTTCAGGTTTAGCGATTGCATGGAGTTAGCTAGTGGTTCTGGATGACAGATGTGATGATACGCTTGCGGGATTCAGGTATCGTTATTGTGTTTATTATTCGCTCGTGCTTTTCATTCCTTATCATGAGATATCATGTGCCTTGTTTCAGTTGTAGACTCTTGTTATATTCCTTAGAGTTTTATCAGACATTTATGCTAGTGGCCTGCAGACCACGACCCATAGTGTTCACTCATGTTTCATATGCTTATTGTGGATTGATATATAGATTTGTTTGCCATGATTTGGCAGCTTACCCGTAGCCGTGACAGCGTTTACGTACTCGAGTCGGACTGGAATCCGTTCGATACGTAGCTGGCTTGCTAACAGTTCTATATATGGTTCTCTATCGTAGCCCGGGGAGGCACTAACAATAGAGGATAGCCACGGCTAATAAAACATTCTCTCCTAAGGTACTAGGAAGCCAAGTCTATCTAGTCATGTCCAAGTCAAGTACAAGTCAAACAGGTCAGAAAACATGGCACAAGTATAGCAGTACTATCACTAGACATGATCAAGATAATAAAGACAGGAAAGTAATAAGGAAAATGAGCAAAAACTACATGCACGTAAAACTAGAATATCCAAGACATGGAACATGAGAAATATAGAACTAAGTAAGACATAAAAAATAGCAATATGGAAAAGAATGTATGTACTGTAAAGCTTGGCAAGGTGTACTTGCCTGGTGTAGACTCAACCACGTCTAAATAACCTGTTAGATCAAATGTCCGCGAAAGCTGAACTCTTACAACTGTCCTCGGATGCTGAAACAGACATTGCCAACATTCCCGGAATAAGAAAAATAGCTAGGATAGGCTATCCATAAGTCCAATTCTGGACACAGAAGAAAAATGGTAATTTCAGATCAAACAGTGTCCGTCGTTGGACCCGCTTTACACCGAAAAATGTGCCAGAGCCAATGGTCTCCAAAGTCGTCAAACTACATGTCTACGAATTTGTTTTGACGAGACGAACCCAATGGTATGTCCAATTTTGGATTTCGATGAGCCGTGCACAAATTCGCCCATTGAATCGGATCGTGGGGCCCACAAAACGGCGATCCAATCAACTGTCTCAGAATTAGACCAAACTTGGCATACAGGACCTGAAAAACGATACGGTCTTGTTAGCGCAAGTTTTATCTTGATTTAATGAACGTGCACAAAGTAATTAGGAAATTTCAAAAAAGATCGATACGGTGATTTTCGACAGATACGCATCAAATTCGTCGCGCACACGCGACCAATTTGAATTCCTTCAAAGCCCACACGTCCACGAAGTCGATACGCACCTTTCGATGCTTTCGATTTGCGACCACCGTCGCCCGGATTGGCGGGACGTACGTTGGTTCGGAAGAATTTTTAAAGTTTCTAGATTGTTTTAATAGGTTATTCGTCGATCTTTGATGACTGATTTCTATGTGCATTGTTTGTAAAATTCGAAAGTAAAAGTAGGTTCTAAAGACCTGTATGTTGTATAACGTCATGTTTAATTAGATTTCCAAAATTCTTCGTGAGTTAGCAGAAATCATTCTTCAAAAATAGGGTTTCAATCCTCGGGTCTGTCATAGAGATTCGTAATTTTACTCGGATTTCAACCAAATGTTTCATCGCGATCAGACCGATCCAATCCCAAACTAGTCTGTAGGGGTTCTAGTTGGTTAGGTCAGCTTCAAAACAAATCAAGTAGATCAAGATTTGGTTGAGTAACGAGGAAGAAATCAGGGTTTGAAGGCGGGTACCTGCGACAGTTTTTTGCTGCTGCTGTCTCCTGTTTTCGTGCGCTGCTCTGCTCGACGGCGGCTGTACGGCGGCGTACGGCGGTGGCCCGGTGGCGCAGTAGGCCAGGGACGTTCGCCCAAACCCAGGGTCATCGTGGGTCAGGGAAGGGTGACTACAAGATCATTTTTTTTAGGGTTTTCATAGAGTTTCGAATTATATATATATACACGATTTTGAAGTTCAATCTGTTTTTAACTCGGATTTGGATCTGATTCGTGATGGAACTTGGAATAGGATGGGAGAGAATCCTACATAGATTACGTGGGAGAAGATTGGAGGAAATCTAACTCAAATCCGAAAGGATTTGAATCACTCGGATTTAAAGAAAACATGGGTGTTTCCTCTGTTGAGCGCGAGAGCTTGGGGATAATGAACAGTGCCTACTGTTCATTACATTCAATATATATATATATATATATATATATATATATATATATATATATATATATATAAATAGATATATCCTAATGTACATATATATATTGATATGTATATATCTAAATACACCCAATAAAATCTCAAAAATCCCAATATTACCTATCCATATATTTAATTTATTTAAATATCTTTTCATATGTATAACAACTCAATTGGCGATAAAAATCAATTAATAATATCTAATAATAATGATGATTATTATTTAATCATAAAAATCACTTTAATAATAATAAAATAACAAAATTAATAATAATAATTCTAATAACAAACTAAAATAACCCAATAATAGTTTTCGGTGAACATATTATACGCACTCCTTATTGGCTCCAAAATCGTACAATATTGTTAAACACCTAAATAATATTAATACCAATATTGTACAATATTTAATAATTAGAAATACAATATCAAATTCTAAAATAATTTAAGAAATATTTGCACACATAAAATATACCTACATGGTCGTCTTTGGTCCACTACATGCCTACATGGGCTTGGAATTGGTTTGGGTCCGGTTCGGGCTGACTGGGTATAACCGGGTCATCTAAAAATCAATATATTAAATAATAACTAATTAAATGATTTAAATGAGTCTTTTCATAACTTGGCTTGGTTTTCCTAGTTAGAACAAATCTATGGCTGGGCCTTCCCTACTGTGGCTATAACACTAGTCAAAGCACTCGACTATACTTTCCGTGCCACAATTCTTAGTCATCTTGTACTCCAAAAGTTAACCATGGCTAAGGTCATCTATAATAATAACTAAATATTAAAATATTCATAAAATTCATAACATCCTATTTTAAATTAATTAAATAATAAAAAATAATAATTCAAAAAATTCAGGGGTGTTACAACACGATCCACAGTGTCCGATACAATGAAATTCGCGTCCAGATTTCAATGTAAGCTGAAAGAGGCATTAAATCAAACAGTTGGTGTGCGAGGAAAACAATACTAAGAATAAGTTCGATCTGAATTGCATCAACTCCAAATTTGGAGAGAATTTTACAAGGATCATACCAATGAAACTTTCAAATCAACTCCAATAGTCCAGATGCCCAGATCGATCCCAAAATTTCAAGAAACTATGAAGAGCTCTCCAAAACACAATCTAATGAAGCAGAAACCAACCGGAATCTGATCATTCAATCCGTTGAATAATTCAAATAATAAAAATTCCCACCAAATCGCCCAGAAGAAGATCTACTTCATTCGAGAGGACTCACCAGTAAGTCGAGCTCGCCGTCCTTATCGTCGTCGGGGAAGATAACCGCTCACTAGTTTGCCGCCAATAGTAACCGTCGTCGTCTGGTGTTCTTCGATGCCGGAGAGGATCACACGGCCGTCGTCGGAAACGGTCGGATGTCGCTCGCCGCGTTGAAGAGGGAGGATACAGTCGCCGGTAGAGATGAACACCGCTCGTCGTCGTTGTGGTTCAGCCACCACTCGAAGGAGGAACCGCCAAGTCGTCGGAGGGCTTCTTGGCGTCGCCTAGTTGCCGACTGCCACCGCCACCACCGTCAGTGGTGAGGCCTAGTCGCCGACGATGTTGATTCCACCGCCTTGGCCAGCTGTAACACCCACTTTTCTAAAATAAGGTATAATTTTAAACTTTTGTATTTTAAATTATTAAAATATTAGATTTTAGTCACGATATGATTTTTGGTAATTTTTAGTTATTTTAAAAACTATTTAAAATGGTGATATGTGAATTTGGTGTTTTGATAGTGTAACCTTAGTCATGCAAAACCTAGAAGACTAATCATGATCATGGAGACCTAATCATGTGTTTAGAATCTCATATTTTTACTTTTTAGCCTAAGGATATTTTGGTCATTTTGACACTTTTGTGAAATTATAAATTATATGAATTAAATATGTGCTAGTTAATTATTTGAGACTTGACCTAGAAGTTAGCCTAATCTAGATGTTAGTCATGACCCTAGAGACTAAGTTAGAGGGTTTCAACTAAGTAATCAAATTAGATTAATATATAGATATTTTGTTAGTGGGATATTTTAGGCTAAATGTTAAGAAAGGTTACTTTAGTTGTGAGCCCTTAGATTGGCTTGAATTTGTTGGAGAAGCCTTGACCACTCATCCTAAACCCTAACCCTAACCTAATGGCAGCCATCAAATACCCCCCTATAAATACAACACATTAACCCTTTAGCATCATTTTTAAATCATTTGAATTGCCTCTTTTTGTGTTCTTCCCCAATTCCTCCCCAAATATCCAAATCAACTCCAAATTGAGCCTAGTCTTTTGCATTGGACTTTCCTACAGTAGATGGACACCATTAGTGGGTAGCTAGCAAGGATTCGGAGGCTCGGGATCGTCGCAAGTTGAAGAGGAGCCCTGCATTCAAAAACTCTAAATTAAGGTTTCACCTTCAATAGGTAAAACCCATCAAACCTATTCAAATTCTAGTTTTCTTTCCATGGATGCATCCATTTAGGGTTCTCCTAGGTGTAGCCTAAGTTTGGTAGGAATTCGTGTCCGTATCGGACACGTATCGGACACGTATCGGTGTGTAGGAATAGGTGTTCGATGAAATGCTTGTTAGAAATAAATATTGTTAATTTCAAATTATGTTTGAACAAATTTGTAGGCCTTTAGGTGTTAATTAATTTTAGTGAAGACTGAGCTAGGTTTTGTGTCGTGTTCGTGTCCAAAACGGACACGAACTCACTGCACGACACCCCCGTGCACATGCTCTGCTACTCGACCCTAAAATCTCTGTGTGTAGGACACGTGGACACGTGCAAATTGACACAGAGGTGGGGGCCATCACTGACAGACCCCCCCTCAAGTTTTACGACACGTCGTGTCGTGTCGGACACGAAAACACGATCGTACCGATATTACACTGTACCGTGCACGCGGGAAAATCCGCATTGACACGCACTTTGTGTCGTGTCCTGCTACCACGAAGACACGATTCAGGGTGATGACTGTGTAGCCCTATACGTGGGCTACACGTGTGCACGACCACGTGTCACCACGTGGCCTATGTCGAGTGCACGAGTCCTTGGACTCGCTGCACGACGTTGTGTGCACGCGTGTGTGTCTACGTGTGTGCGTGAGTATTTGGACACGTTTGTGTCCAGATTTTTGACACATTATGGTCTGGTGGACACGTACACATGTGATGCTTTGAATAACAACTATTATTTTAGATTATTAACATGATTTTAGCCTTCGAAGTGGCATTTCCCATTTTACTGATACATGTGTTCCTGAATACCCATTTCTGAATTCAATTTCTATTTTAAACCAATTTTTGATGTTTAATTACCAGGAATTTATTTATATACATGTGTATTAGATTACTGAAATGATGATTTAAGTTTAGTATTTGAGATTTGCGTTTCAAATTGGTTTTGGGGTGGAATATGAACTGTCAGTTTCTCAAATTCCTGAGTACATTGAGTTATGCACTGTTTCGAGTTTTCTGGAAATTAATGAGATTTCAACTGTCCTTGATGACTAATTTCCATGTTATTTTAATTCCATATGTCTGAATCTAGGATACATGATTAGGTGTCACGACCCGCACCCGGATATACGGATACGAATACGTGGGCCACGCCCAGCCTACGCCGCAGTATCGGCGGTAGAACGCTGTCAAGTACCCGATACTAACTACAGCATCTAAAGATCCATAACTAGAAATGCACTCATGTCACATCACAAAAACTAAGGAAGATAAGACAAGAAATAATAACAATATCACTAGAACAACTAGAATCTACAAGGATCATAAGACAAGAAATAAGAAGGAACAACAAGACTAACTAAGGATAACTACCAGGCAACTCACATAGAAGAATAGTGAGATCCACCTCAGCTAGCAACATCATGCAGTCCAATAATGAGGGCACAACTACTCCTAAAATTTTGTCAACATATCCAGTCAGGATGGAACGAGCACAAATCTCAAATAACAGTTCTAATTAGACGATATTGAAAATATAACAGTAAATAGAGAGAATATACAAAAAATCATGAAAAGTACATGTGAGTATCATGGCAAGGTAAGCTGTAAATCTAGAGCTAGAACAAGGCAAGTAAAACTGATCATGGCATGTATAAGAATCAAGAATCATCTATCTAAGTGTGTGAGTACTAGCTACAACATGTGGCCGGCTTGGGTCTGCACAAGGTCATGAGCTAGCCAATCATACGTGAGGTGTAAGATTGGCATTCATAAGGTTCACAAGATATACAAGGCAGGTATTGACCACACATCTACACTAATACTCCCCGTCTCCGACTAGTATAGTGGATCCAACCATGACACATTATGACACGCGATTCTCCGAGAGGGTAGCTAGCCTTCGCAGGAATTGTGTCTATACAATGCACAAGGAACAAGAAAGACTTGCACAAGATATACCAAGAAAAGCGATAAATAACATCTCATGACGGGATCCATAGAAATACCAATCCGTGTGAACAATGTGTCAAGAGAACAAGGGTATCTACACTAAATACAAGAAACATAAACGATATCATAAAACAGAATTATTATCAGAGAATGTACTCGCCTGAGATCGGATGGAATATGTCAATTGTGTAATCTGGCTCAGAGTGAAATTACAGACCTAAAAATGAGATATACAAGAGTCGATTAGGGTTCAAATAGTATATGCTATGAAATCTAGGTCCAACTAAGTCAATCTAAGAAAACTGGGTCAAACTAGTTCAAACTAAGGCAAACTGGGTCAAAGGTGGACTTACAGTTGACTTGGTCAACTGGTCAACACAAGCCCAATCTAGGTCAAGTCTAGGTCAAACTTGACTAACGTTGACTAACAGTTGACTTTGGGTCAACTGGTCAACTTTGGTCAAGTTCTAGTCAATTGTAGGCTACGGTTGACTTTCGGTCAAAATAGTCAACTGTAGTCAACCAAGGTCAAAATTAGTCTAACCTAGGACAAATGTTGACTCTACTTCGACGTTCAGTCAAAGTAGTCAACCATGGTCAAACAGGGTCAAGGCTAGTCTCTATAAACATCTACAGGGTCAACATATCAATTTCAGTGATTGTGAAATTACTGGAATCGATGGATCTCAAAATACCACAAAAGGAGAAAGATTATGATAATAGGGTGAAAACCTACAGATGTTGTCGGATGGTGAAACAACCATTACCAACGTGTCCAGAATGGTCAAAATAGCTAGAATAGCCTGCCCATAAGTCCAATTTGGACACAGGGACAAAAAGGTAATTTCGAGTCAAAACGGTGTTTGTGTCGGACCCGCTTTGCACCAAAAAGCGTACCGAAGTAAAAGTGTACTAAACCTAACAAATTATATGTCCACGAATCTAAAATAATGATACGAACCCAATGGTATATCCAAAATTGGATTCCGTTGACCCGATCTCAAATTGGTCCGTTGACCAGGACATTGGAATTCGATTTGCACGGAAAAGCGTGTCGGAGCCAATGTCCTCAAAAATCAGCAAATTATATGTCAACGAGTTCAGAATGACGATACAAACTCAACGGCATATCCTGAATTGGATTTCGATGAGCCGGCGTCAAAAAGTCCCGTTGACCTGGACTGTGGGACCCGCTTTGTACCGAAATGCGTGACAGGGCCCACGTCCTCCAAATCTAACAAACTTTATATGAATACGTGCCAGAACGACGCCACGAGTCTACTGGTGGTGTCAGAAATTGAATTCGGAGTCTCGGATTCAAAAATGAAATTTTATAACTTGGAAATTACGAATTCGGACGGCCAACTTTGGCGTCGAATTCAACCAATCAAACGTGCTCACAATGAAACGAAACTTAAGGGGTAGGAAAATGGTTATAATAGCTTTGCATAGGAACCGATAGCACGCCAGATGGAGCTACGATGGAGGAGATACGAACCGACGAATTTGGCTCCACAAAACTGTCCAAAAATAACACAATTAAATGGTCAACTTGGTGGCCGGTTTTGATGTATCAAACGATAAAATTAACGGACGAAAATTGAGGGGAGTGAAGGTGTATATACCGAGATTATGACGGAGCGAAGAAATCGCCGATCCAACGGTCGAATTTCTCGAAAAACTCGAAAAATGCGTACGAAGTCGCTGCGACAAGGCGCCATTTCTAGATCTCGTTCGCGCGCGCGTCGACGGGATTCCGTGCAAAATGCACGAATCGCCTATACGTCGTGCCGGGGAGGAAGGTGGCGCACCCAGGGGGTCGCCGGAGTTCGCCCAGCCGAGGGGGGCCGACCACGACGGCGGCGGCCGGCGGCAGCGCCCGTACGCGCGGCTGCTCGGCCATTTCCGAACGGCAGTAAGCTCGCTGCTGCTGCTGTAGTTGCAGCTGCTGCGCGCTGCTGGTGGAAGTGCAGAGGCGCAGCCATGATGAGCAGCGAAGGAGGCAGGGGTCGCACGGAGGATGGTGATGGTGGTGGTGGTGATTGAGTGGTTGTGGTGATCGGTTTGAAGTGAAGAAGAAGGAGAGGAGGAGTTCGGGGAGGAGCTCAGCCATGGGTCGGCTAAGCATGGGCTGGTGGTGATGGTGTGCTGCTAGTTTTAGGAAGAGAGAGAGAGAGAGAAATAAGTGTGTGTGTGTGGGAAAAATATAAAGAGGGAGAGAGAGAATGAGAGATATTAGAGAGAGAGGGCTAGTACTGTCGACTGTAGAGGGAGAGAGGAATGAGGTGATGGGGGTGTGGGCTTGGGGTGATGGGAGTGAGAGAGAGTAAGAGTTAATTTATGAGTCTGTGTGTATATATAAATGTATAAAGAGAGTGAGAGAGATATTATTAGAGAGAGAGATATTATTAGAGAGAGAAGAGAGATATTATTAAGAGAGAGAGAGGAGAGATATTTATAAAAAGAGAGAAAGTGGGAATTTATGTGGGGTGTTTGGGTAGTCATGAGAGGACAACATGGAGCTTGGGTTTGGGTTCGGTCGAGCCGGGTCGAGTCAAAATCGGACATGGTGCAATAATCGAATTTAAATAGGTATTCATGATCATTGGTAAGTAAATAGCATGTGGGGACTCAAATAAATGGGACACAAGTATCATACGGGTAGTAGGCTTCGTGTGGGCCATGTCCATATTTATGGTTGACAGGTTTGGGTCGATATCGGGTCCCGAAATTAAATTGGAAGTCAGGTCACAAATTACGGTAGATAATTAAATGGTCTAAATTGACCCGAAAGTTGTGCGAAGAAAATGAAGCACAAGATGGTGTGTTTGAGTAGGACACGAAGGTCATGGGCGAAGAGTGTCTCTAGTAGATCATGCATGAGAAGTTGGTTTCAAGAAAAAGACTAGTCTGGTGCTCCTAAATTAAAAGTCATGGTAACGTGCATATAATGATCAAGGAAAAGAGTGGGAATTCAATTAATAATTAAATGGTCTAAATTGACCCTAACTTGCGCGAAACAAAAAGAGTACAAGGGAACAAGTTCGAGTGGGACACGATATATCAACATGAAGATAATCTCGTCTACTACAAACTTCAAGAAGAAAGTTTCTAGAGACTGGCATCCCTAATGCTCTAGAAATCCAAGTCACGGTAAAGAGCATTTAATGATCAAAATTAATTAAAACAAAATAAATTATAAAAAAATAATTCATTTAGAAAATTCAAAAATAATTTCAAAAATTCAGGGGGCTTACATCATACCCTCCTTACAAAAATTTTGTCCTCGAAATTAAAATCATCTAATAGGTCAAGCTAAAACACACAACTGCTATGGCTACAGTACCCAATCTGCTACCTTTGTGATCGTCTATGTTGTTTCTCTCTACAATCATTTGGTTCAGGTTCAACATGCTTCTTCCATAAAAACTATGTCATTTTACCCCTTAGAATCTTCCTATCAATAAGAACCTTTACATATACTCTAAAATATAAGTCATCCTCGAGATACGTATATATATATCAACAATAATTGACCATCAACCAAATTCCAATCTCAATATCAATTTATTTGTTTCCTTATCCCGTCATAAGTATCTTTATCCTATTAATCACAAGCTCCATGAAATTATACATTCAAAACCTATTCTTGGCATTGAGCCTTCTCTCTTTTTACTCAAGAACTCCTGAATATAAACCCTCAAATTCAAACTCTTAACTCATTTACTGATTTATTTATTACCCATGTACATATGTCCATGTTTTGTTCCTGCAATCTTCCGATCTTGCACGCAATGTTATCTCCTTCTATTCCATTCCATTCCATATATTGATCTATCCTCCAATAATAAGTAAATGGTTTGTAATTAGCCAATAATCACTTGGTCATCAAAGTCTTACAATGCTCAACCCTCGAACCTAAGCACAAGATTCTAGTCCTTAATCCGTAGTCACAAAAATATAATATTTCATTACTCCATCTTAGATACCTTAAAATCAATCTATACTATCAAACTAATCATTCTTAATGGTTTCTAAGTCCACTATAGCCAGTCACTCATATCTGCCCTATAAGCTTAACCCAATAAATCCCCAAGGAAATATACTCATCACAATCACACATAATAACATATTATAGTTACACTACAGAATCTGTGAACAAGGTTTGGCTATCCAATTATCAAAATATAAGGTAACATGGGCCTAAGACTGGGTCTAACAATCGATATCAATATTCAGACAAGGTAAGGGTCAAGCAAGACAGAAAAGATTGTCGAAATATTTCCAAGAATAGTACGAGGCCAAACGAGATGCATAGGACGTAGTCAAAGTAAAACTCAAGAACTATATATCTCCGTAATTATGTCACATGAAGTTACTATCGCGCTAGTGTGCATCTGGCTGCGATTAACTTCCTTGTTCCATAATACGACGGATGGTGGCAGTGCACAGCTGCCACGCCAGATAATATAGGTTCCTGAACTTAACTTGGCTAAATTCGTGAAATATTTCCAACAATTTTTCTAAAATAAAGGAGAAGATGTTAGTCAAAATGCTTAGGGAGTGGTCCAAGTAGAATTCGAGAAACATATTTAACTATGATGCCGTTATCTGAAGTCATACCTCGCCAGTATTTCTCTGGATGCAAACTCCCGATTCCGTAATACAAGGATAAATTACTTTTCGAACTTTCCTTGAATCAATCCATGAGGCACTTTCAACTATTACTGGAAAGGACAAGAAAAATTACCCAAGAGGCTAGCGAAGAAGAGTTTAGTCAAATCATATGAAAGATGGAACACAAAACAAGCATGTTGAGAAATCCTAGTTAGGCTGTAGATAGGCAGAGTTAACCACGATGGGGAAGAATGATGATAATAATTTGTTCTTGCTCATCCGGTCATAACGAAGTGATCCGATTTAAGATACAGTCTGATAACCATACACGTCTCCCTGAAATTATGTTGTCAGAATTTTTGTCACGCTAGTAAGCATAGCTGCAATAAATGATGGAGTCCATAACTAAGGTATACACCCTAAATCATGTCATCTGAAATTCTTACCACGCCAACCGGTATGGCTGCAAGAAAATCCAAATTCCATAACTAGGATAGTATAACTAACATCAGGCTCCACGTCCCTGTCGTGCTAGCTAGTATGACTGCGATAAATTCTAAACTCCATAAATAAAGTAGACATTTATCGTTCTCATCGAATATGTTTATCGGAATATCTTAACTCAATTCATAAAAACTGATCTTAGATACAAAGTCAAAGTCAACAACGAACGAACATCAAGATTTAAAATTCAACGACGAATCAAGGATAAGTAAATGGAAATTAGCAAAAACAGATTCCGATGCAGGGTTTAGGAAGAGTTCTCAGGAGAAGTCCCAAAGGTACTATCTAGGTCAAGATTGAAAGTTCTGGAACATAATCTAAAATAATCTCAACCTTGATATGAGATTGGCAAATCATATTCTCGTCTCAACCTAGAAGATATATAAGTTCAACTTATACCTTCCCTCTGGGATCCACAACTCATCCCAAGAAGAATAAGTTTGATACGGACAAATATTTCAAAAATCAAGACGAATAGAAATAAGTGGGAAAAGATTTGAAAAGATTTCGAATAAGATTCCCAGGGGTCATCTCTGGAATCGACCTAGAGTTCCTAATATGTGAATGAGTACCAAAATCCTAAAATATTCCATGACTCAACCTTAATCCTAGGGCAGGCTCGTAGTAGTACAGATAAGCTCAAGTACAACCACGACTTCGCATTAATTGCAAAGACTGACCTGCATGGGCCACCACAAAAATGTGTCATGACCCGTACCCGGATATACGGATACGAATACGTGGGCCACACCCAGCCTACGCCGCAGTATCGGCGGTAGAACGCTGTCAAGTACCTGATACTGACTACAGCATCTAAAGATCCATAACTAGAAATGTACTCATGTCACATCACAAAAACTAAGGAATATAAGACAAGAAATAATAACAATATCACTAGACAACTAGAATCTATAAGGATCATAAGACAGGAAATAAGAAGGAACAACAAGACTAGCTATGGATAACTACCAGACAACTCACATAGAAGAATAGTGAGATCCACCTCGGCTAGCAACATCATGAAGTCCAATAATGAGGGCACAACTACTCCTAAAATTTTGTCAACATATCCAGTCAGGATGGAACGAGCACAAATCTCAAATAACAGTTCTAATTAGACGATATTGAAAATATAACAGTAAATAGAGAAAATATACAAAAAATCATGAAAAGTACATATGAGTATCATGGCAAGGTAAGCTGTAAATCTAGAGCTAGAACAAGGCAAGTAAAATTGATCATGGCATGTACAAGAATCAAGAATCATCTATCTAAGTGTGTGAGTACTAGCTACAACATGTGGCCGGCTTGGGTCTGCACAAGGTCATGAGCTAGCCAATCATACGTGAGGTGTAGGATTGGCATTCACAAGGTTCACAAGATATACAAGGCGGGTATTGACCACACATCTACACTAATACTCCCCGTTCTAGGTCCAACTAAGTCAATCTAAGACAAACTGGGTCAAACTAGTTCAAACTAAGGCAAACTGGGTCAAAGGTGGACTTACAGTTGACTTGGTCAACTGGTCAACTCAAGCCCAATCTAGGTCAAACTTGACTAACGTTGACTAATAGTTGACTTTGGGTCAACTGGTCAACTTTGGTCAAGTTCTAGTCAATTTTAGGCTACGGTTGACTTTCGGTCAAAATAGTCAACTGTGGTCAACCAAGGTCAAAATTAGTCTAACCTAGGTCAAATATTGACACTACTTCGACGTTCAGTCAATGTAGTAAACCATGGTCAAACAGGGTCAAGGCTAGTCTCTATAAACATCTACAGGGTCAACATATCAATTTCAGTGATTGTGAAATCACTGGAATCGATGGATCTCAAAATACCACAAAAGGAGAAAGATTATGATAATAGGGTGAAAACCTACAGATGTTGTCGGATGGTGAAACAACCATTACCAACGTATCCAGAATGGTCGAAATAGCTAGAATAGCCTGCCCATAAGTCCAATTTGGACACAGGGACAAAAAGGTAATTTCGAGTCAAAACGGTGTCCGTGTCGGACCCGCTTTGCACAGAAAAGCGTGCCGAAGTAAAAGTGCACTAAACCTAACAAATTATATGTTCAAGAATCTAAAATGATGATACGAACCCAATGGTATATCCAGAATTGGATTCCGTTGACCCGATCTCAAATTGGTCCGTTGACCAGGATATTGGAATCCGATTTGCACGAAAAAGCGTGTCGGAGCCAATGTCCTCAAAGCTCAGCAAATTATATGTCAACCAGTTTAGAATGACGATACGAACTCAACGGTATATCCGGAATTGGATTCCAATGAGCCGACGTCAAAAATTCCCGTTGACCAGGACTGTGGGACCCGCTTTGCACCGAAATGCGTGCCAGGGCCCACATCCTCCAAATCTAACAAACATTATATGAAAAGGTGCCAGAACGACGCCATGAGTCTACTGGTGGTGTCAGAAATTGAATCCGGAGTACCGGGTTCAAAAATAGAATTTTACAACTTAGAAATTACAAATTCGGACGGCCAAATTTGGCGTCGAATTCAACCAATCAAACGTGCTCACAATGAAACAAAACTTAAGGGGTAGGAAAAGGGTTATACCAGCTTCGCATAGGAACCGATAGCATGCCAGACGGAGCTGCGATGGAGGAGATACGAACCGACGAAGTTGGCTCCGCAAAACTGTCCAAAAATAACACAATTAAACGGTCAACTTGGTGACCGGTTTTGATGTATCAAACGATAAAATTAACGGACAAAACTTGAGGGAAGTGAAGGTGGATATACCGAGATTGTGACCGAGCAAAGAAAATGCCGATCCAACGGTCGAATTTCTCGAAAAATGTGCGCGAAGTCGCTGTGACGAGGCGTCATTTCTGGATCTCGTTCGCGCGCAGCGTCGACGGGATTCCGTGCAAAACGCACAAATCGCCTATACGTCGCACCGGGGAGGAAGGTGGCGCACCCAGGGTCGCCGAAGTTCGCCCAACCGATGGGGGGGCCGGCCACGGCGGCAGCGCCCGTGCGTGCGGCTGCTAGTCCATTTCCGGCCGGCAGGAAGCTCGCTGCTGCGCGCTGCTGGTGGCGGTGCTACGGCACAGCCACGGAGAGCGGCAAAGGCGGCGGGGGTCGCACGGAGGATGGTGATGGTGGTGGTGGTGATTGAGTGTGTCACACCCCAGAACCAGAATACTGGAGAGCGGGGGCAGACATAGCCAGCTATGTATATGAAATGGATTCCATCTCGCTATACGGTCACGGCTGTCTAGATATATGAGGGTTTAACTACAAGCCAACAGTCTCTTAAGGTCATGAACAAGCCAAGTGTCTCAATCACAAGCAAGTAAGTAAATGTTATAAGATGTTAGATCACCAAATATACAATAGTAAGACGTCCCAAACATTACATATTCAGTTGATCATGAAGCTAGTCGTTACAAAATGTTAGGACTAGCAAGAGTTTTAGTCATACATGATCAACCCTAGGATATGTCAATCATGTTACAGCCCGTAGGCAGACAGTAAGTAAGTGCAATCGAGCTAAACAGGTGCTCGTCGGCTAAACGTCTCAAAAGAATATTTTTACAATAAAGTGGGAGATCAAAAAAAACCCACTCGTTGCCCTGGTTACGTCTAGTCGCCACCATCGGGCTGGAAAGTTGGTAGATCGTCTGAAGCGGCTCCGAAATCTGGCCATACAAAACCAGCTGGGTCAGATCCCAGAAAGAGCAAGTGCCACAAAGGAGGCTGCACTTAGGAACTAAAACCAGCAATCATCATATAATGTAAATAAATAACAGAACCGGAATTATATAAACATATCAGGATGATATACGATGAGATAATCATGGAACTATTCAGATAGCCAGGTTACAACCCGTAAACCAAACAAGGACCGGGGTTGTAACCCTTCATCTGAACGGAGCTTGATTTCCCACTATTTATCGACAGAATAATATAAGAAAATCAGGACATGTAACAATCTTGTTCAGGATCAAGACTAGACAGATTATTCCCCATTCAATCAATCACGGCCAAGCAATGAGTACGACTTGATACTTTAACTAACTAGGGTTATCACAGGCCTAATTACTAACAAGATGCAGTGAGATTATTCCACAGCCACAAGCCCTGCAGACCATCCAGGTTATCCAGGTCGAAAATTATGAGCTGAATTCAGGTGGGTACATCGTCCAGAAAACGCATGTACCCTTAGGTAGCTTGAAGGGTGCAACACATGACAGTGTGCTGGATATGTGCCCTACTCGACGGCAGGCTACAGATCCCAGGCGCGCCCAGGTAACGGGATTGCCTGTAGCTGGAAAATCTCTTCATGACTACTGTGTAATTCTAGTTATTAACCTTAGTCCTTTTTAGTAGGTACTCCTGACCGTGGTACTCAGGAGTCCCTATCCTAGACATGATGCAAGACAGGACTGGTTTATTTGTACAAGCATAATCGCCCACGGTGTCCATGTTATTTATACAGGACTTGTCATGTCAGGTAGCCGTCGCAACAGCTTATCAAGATATATCATGTCAGGTTATCATGTCAAGTGTACTTGTCAGAAGTGTATCACGGCGGGCCACTATCATGTCATGTCAGGTTATCATTTCAATCATGTCAATCAAATCGTGATTTATCAAGTTCAGGACAAAAGGCGTAAGGATATAAAATGGGCGTAAAAATATACAATAAAGGGTTACAAGACATGGGCAAATAATAGTACACAGGGCTATTGGAGAGCCATGCGGCTCAGGCATATACGGCCAGGAATGATCTCATGCGGCTGGGAAGAGAATAGCCCATGCGACCGGATAGGGTTAGGCGCATCAGGCGCATGCGGCTGATGGGGAGCGGAGCATATACGGCTGGGTTGAGATGTAGGTCTATGCAGCTGGCGGGAAATGGGCTCTCATGCGGCTGAAACGGGCCCGGGTTCATGCGTCTCGTGGAGCAAGATCCATGCGGCTCAATAAGGTGGGCGCACATATGGCTGCATAAGCAAGGGGGCGCATGCGTCTACAAAAGCAAGGGACGCATGCGGCTAGGTTCACTCAAGGGCGCATGCGGTTGAAGGGGCAGGAGCCTTATGCGGCTCTCAGAAAGTGGGTCCATATGCGGCTAGAAGGACAAGAGCCTCATGCGGCTAGCGGAGGAAGGTTCTCATGCGGCTGGCTGAGTCAAGTTTTATACGGCTAAAGGACATCCCCAGTCATGCGGCCAAGTTCAGATAGTTCATGCGGTTGGATCATCATGCGGTTAGGAGAACACTTGCCGCATGAAACATTCATGCGGTCAAGTCAGGCACTATTCTTCTTCTCCAAATTTTCCGAGAAGAAGAACACCATGGGGGCCAAGTTTCCAAACTCCATAATTTCACCATCCGGAGCCCAAATCCTAACTTCCATAGGTAAAAATGGGGTAGAACGAGATTCTCTACAACATAAAACAATCAAAACTTAGAAATAACAAGATTAAGTAGATCAAAACCCAAGAATTCCGAAAATAAAACAAACTTAGATCTATAAGAATCTAGCCATGGAAAGTGGAAATGCCAAGTACTAAAGTAAGTTAAAATGCTGTAAGGAAGGGAATGAAGCAATAAAATTAGAGTTCCTCCATGAAGCAAGTTGTACTTGCCTAGACCTCTCTCTCCCTCTCTCTGGTAGGTAAGGAAGTAAATGGAAGAAAAAGAAGAAGAGTAATGAAGAGAGAGAAAGAAGAAAGGGTTAATAAATGGTAGTGGTGGTGGTAGGTAGGGGGTTCACCCTTAGGTTCATGATGAATCAATAGCAATCCCAAACCGAACCAAGTCAACCCGAACCAAGAATAACCCAAGCCATGAAGGAAACTAAACAAAAAAATCAAGCAATACAAGGTAAAATACGTACACGTATTCCAAAATACGTAATACGAACCACAGGCATTACAGAGTGGTGGTGGTGATCGGTTTGAAGTGAAGAAGGAGGAGAGGAGGAGTTCGAAAAGGAGCTCAGCCATGGGTCGACCAAGCATGGGCTGGTGGTGACGGTGTGCTGCTAGTTTTAGGAAAAGAGAGAGAGAAATATGTGTATGTGTGGGAAAAATATAAAGAGGGAGAGAGAGAATGAGAGATATTAGAGAGATGGGGCTAGTACTGTCGGCTGTAGAGGGGGAGAGGAGTGAGGTGATGGAGGTGTGGGCTTGGGGTGATAGGAGAGAGAGAGAGTGAGAGTTAATATATGAGTATGTGTATATAAATGTATAAAGAGAGTGAGAGAGATATTTATAGAGAGAGATATATTATTAGAGAGAGAGGAGAGATATTATTAGAGAGAAAGGAGAAATAAGGAAAGTAGGAATTTATGTGGGTGTTTGGGTAGTCACGAGAGAACAACATAGAGCTTGGGTTCGGGTTCGGTCGAGCCGAATTGGGTCAAAATCGAACATGGTGCAATAAGCGAATTTAAATAGGTATTTATGATCATTGGTAAATAAATAGCATGTGGGGACTCAAATAAATGGGACACAAGTATCATGCGGGTAGTAGGTTTCGTGTGGGCCATGTCCATATTTAGAGTTGACAGGTTTGGGTCGATGTCGGGTCCCGAAATTAAATTGGAAGTCAGGTCACAAATTACGGTAGATAATTAAATGGTCTAAATTGACCCGAAAGTTGTACGAAAAAAATGAAACACAAGATGGTATGTCTGAGTAGGACACAAAGGTCATGGGCAAAGAGTGTCTCTAGTAGATCATGCATAAGAAGTTTGTTTCAAGAAAAAGACTAGTCTGGTGCTCCTAAATTAAAAGTCATGGTAACGTGCATATGATGATCAAGGAAAAGAGTGGGAATTCAATTAATAATTAAATGGTCTAAATTGACCCGAACTTGCGCAAAGCAAAAAGAGTACAAGGGAACAAGTTCGAGTGGGACACGATATATCAACATGAAGATAATCTCGTCTACTAAAAACTCCAAGAAGAAAGTTTTCAGAGACTGGCATCCCTGATGCTCTAGAAATCCAAGTCACGGTAAAGAGCATTTAATGATCAAAATTAATTAAAACAAAATAAATTATCGAAAAATAATTTATTTAGAAAATTCAAAAATAATTTCGAAAATTCAGGGGGCTTACATTAGGTTCATGTGGGTGTTTGGCTATAGGATTCAATTTAGTTTTGGGATCTAAGTGAAATTCTGAATGTTCACTGTCATTGCTCACTGAAATTTCCTGAGACTTCTTCACTAAATCATTCCTTTTAAAATCCAATTTCAATGATTAAGTTACATATATTACATGTCTGATATAGCTAAATATGTATTGGGATGTTTGGTTTCATGTGGAGACTTGTTTAGGATTTCAAAATGGGTTGTTGTGTGCACTGTTTTGTGGAAACTATCAAGTGCACACATCGGTACACTGTTTTGAGTTTGACATGATGTTCCATCCACACACACATATCACATATACACAAACAAACTGAAAACTGAAATTGTATGAATGCATATATGTGTTAACCTGAGTTGTGTTTGAACTGACACTTAGGTTTTGAAGTTCAAATGTTAACTAAGAATGTTAACTGTTAGGGTAGGATTAACTGAGATTCTAATATTCATAACTAGTTTTAAGTGTGACTGAAAACTGAATTGGATTCCTGAGATTTCAAGTAAATAGGTTAACATGAGTTTACTATGAAAATTCCTGAGATTCATGAACCATAGCTTAATGTTGAACCTGTGAACTTAAACTAAGATACCTTGTTTCCTTTCTAAATGTTAAAACCTGAGATTTCAGTGACTTGTTAAACTGAATTGCATATGTTTACTTCCTGAGTTTTTAAGGGTTAATTCAAACCTGAATTTGCAAATGTTATAACTGATTTAGTTTTAAATGTTAAACTGAAATGTAGATGATGATCCCTTGTTTCATTAACTTGAAAACAATTTCGATACTAACCTGTGAATGCTTGATTCATTAACCTTACTTGTATTCCATAGTCCTCACACACACACACTCTCTCTCTTAAACCCTTCTTTCTTTATATAGATGTATATATATACATAATGTGTGTGCATAGCTTCCTACATATATATGTATATTGAAGTGAAGGTAGATGCATATATATTACTATTATGTAGTTGTGTGCCTTGTTAGCTAATGTGTTAGCTATGTGTTAGATAGCTTTTTGTTTACTTAGATATTTGTTTGCATAGGCCTAATGTATAGTGTTGCCCTATAGCCTATTATGATGTTGTCTATGTTTAAATATGGTATAGATATGTATATGAGTTGGTTTAGGTTTATAGTTGACCAAAAGTCAACATTGAGTCAATGTGACCAATTGACGTAGGTGGACTAAGTTTGACTTAGTTGACCAAACCTAAAGTTGACCAATAGTTGACCATTGACCCTTGCTAGCCTAAGTTTGACCAGTTGACCAAGATAGCCTTATTGTTGACCAAGAGTTGACTTTGACCTAGATTGACCTAGAATCATGTAGATGCATTGTACACTTCAATTTTAACCCCCTGTAGACATCATGACTTGTGTTGCTCTAAATAGGACTCAGTTACCTCGCTTCGGACTTTATTTTTCTCAGGGACATTCGGATCGCAGACGAGTACATTCTGTCACAACCCGCACCCATTTTTTTTAAACGAATATGAGACGTGTCCAAGCCAGCCTATGTCGCAGTGTCGGCGGTAGAATGCTGTCACGGTCATGAAGATCAAAATCACAAATAATGCTCATTCACATAATTAATTTAACTTACAATATTCATAAATTTTATATTTGTAGAAAAATATAAACTTGTACAAATATTTGAATGACTACAAGTCCACTATCTAGCTAGTCTCTATGCTTTTGTCTGCAAGTACCCCTTATCTTCCATGCTAAGTGAATCCACGGCTAACCTGAAAAATATTGATTTTCAGTCAGGAATGGAACGAGCATAATTCACTGAATGCAATTTCAATAAATAAAAATGACTATACAACAGAGATTAGACATCAATTACATGTTTTTGAAAGTAAACAGAAAATACGGAAAACCAATAGCAAATAAATAGACACAAAATACTTTCCCTAACTGTTAGAAGTACCTTTGATATGTGATCAGTCTGGGACACTACACCGCGAGGTCTACGAGGTCTACTTGCACGAAAATAAACAATGTCTACGAGGTCTACTTGCAGAAATTAAACAATGTCTACGAGGTCTACTTGCAGAAAATAAACAATGTCTACGAGGTCTACTTGCAGAAAATAAACAATGTTTATAAGGTCTACTTGCAGAAAATAAACAATGTCTACGAGGTCTACTTGCATGAAAATAAACAATATCTACGAGGTCTACTGCATGAAAATAAACAATGTCTACGGTCGGATCACACATCTTTGGTACTCCTTATTCCCGACACAATATTTTATAATAGAATATAAAAATCACATAACCAATGGCCAATTAATGAAATATAGTGAAGATCAATATCGAAATGCAGACAATAAACTGTACTCGCCTGTGGTCCTTTGCTGGTGAAACCAATAATACCATACCACTCAATGAGCCACAATCAGTCAACACATGCAGAAGTCTCCAAATGCTGAAATAAACATTACCATGATTCTCAGAATAGTCAAATTAGCTAGGATTGCCTGTCCTTAAGTCCAATTCTGGACACAGGGGCAAAACGGTAATTTCGGACAAAAACGATGTCCGTTGTTGGACCCGCTTTACACCGAAAAGTATGTCAAAGTCAATGGTCTCTAAAGTCGTCAAACTATAAGTCAACAGGTCCAGTTTTTCGATACAAACCCAACCGTATGTCCAAAGTTGGATTTCGGAGGGCCGTGCACAAAATCGCCCGTTGAGTCGGACCGTGGGACCCGCAAAACGGCGGTCCAATCAACTGTCTCAGAATTGGACCAAACTTGGCATACAGGACCAAAAAAATGATATGGTCCTGTTGGCATAAGTTTCGTCTCGATCTGACGAGCGTGCACAAAGTAATTGAGAAATTTGCACAGAGGCCGATACGGTAAATTTTGACGGATACACATCAAATTCGTCGCGCACACGCGATCAATTTGAATTTCGTCAAAGCCCACACGTCCACGGAGCCCTTACGCACCTTTCGATGCTTTCGGTTCGTGACCATGTCGCCCAGATTGGCGGGACGCACTGTTGGCCCAATGATTATATTGTGTTTTTGAATATGGCTAATCAGTTAAGTTTAACATAATGATGTCACTAATATTTATATACTCACTATCATGTTGCTACTTACACTTAGCATTGTCCTAATTGTCCTATATTATACTGCTATGCTTGTATCGTACTGCAACATATTTTATTGGCCTAACATGCTATCATGTTGTTACTTAAACTTAGCAATGTCCTAATTGTCCTATATTGTATTGCTATGCTTGTATCGTACTGCAACATATTTTGCTGGCCTAACATGTATTTGTAGACATGCAGTATGCATGATCTAACATGATCAAACAGGACATAGGCAATGAAGAATTAATGTTGGACCAAAGACGGCGTCATATAAAGGGATTTCTCCGAACCGCCTAACGACCTATCCGGGGCCTCGCATCGGGGGTTCCGCTACCCGGTCAGCGGACAGGGGTCGAGGGGGCAGCGCCCCCCGTCGGGGGTTCGGGGGCGAAGCCCCCGAAAGGTATTCAGATTTTCAGATCTGTATATCTTTGGACGACTGCTGTCAGGGAAAAAGATGTCTTCATGGCTGCTCAAATATCAGAAGAAAGGCATCATCAAAGGGCTCTTGGTTTTCCTGTTTGTTCCATGTCTGTAATCTTCAATTTATTGAGTCTAGGAGAATGTGTACGTTGAGTCGCACTGAGTCATCTCAACCCCTAGACATATCTCTCCAAGATCTACCATACAAACAGACCAATTCCTGAACCAAGCCCAAGCTCCACAAAGCCCAAAAGCCCAATGGACCAATTCTATCTTCTGGAGACAGAGTACGGGCCGAACTCTGCCTCCACACAGAGTTCGGGCCGAACTCTGTCCCCTGATTTCCAGCACCCTGATTTTTAGGGCCTGCTTGCTACCAGCTGTCCAACGGCCAAAAATTTGAATTATCCATACCGAATTCTGGCCAAATTTTGCTTGTCCCGAACCCTATAAATAGGCCTTGGTTTCTCTCATTTGAAACCATCCACTCTTCTATTCTTCTTCTCTTACATAGCCTATATAGTCAAGAGCCTTACTCTTCCAATCTACTAGCCACAAAACTTCCTAAGCCCCAAGGTACTCAAGTGCGATTCAGCTAGAAGTTTTTGTGCAAGAGTTGAAAAGAAAAGTCACTTGGACAATTCCAAGTCGCTTGGAAAATTCCAAGCAAATCGCCACTGCGATCCTCTGTAAGAAGTTGACGTGCTCTTCTGAAGAAAAGGCACGGGTTGTAAACTACTATTTCACAAATAGTGGATTTGAATCCTGAGCTAGAGTTCTCAGGCCTGGACTAGTCCTCCACGAGGAAAACCAGGTTAAAACTGCTGTGTTTGCGTATGCTCTTCTGATCTTTATTTACTTCCGCATTTCTCTCTGATTTATTTACTATCTTGATAGTTGTTTTGTGGAGGTGATATAGAGTTAATTTTTTATTTGGTGATTATTGACACAAACTCTATTCACCCCCCTCTAGAGTTGCCTACACTTGTGTTTTCACGCACGTCGTGTGGATGAGTTTTCTAGTTTTTTGTTATTATGAAAAATTGGTTTTTTCCAAACTTTGAAACTGAATAGTTTTGCATATAGTGAACGACAAATAAATCTATGAGAAAGGTCTTGATCTCCTACAGGTTAGCTATAAATTTGTTTAAATAAATTTGAAATATCGCCTTATTCTGGTCGGAATTCGACCTCGATTATGGGGGTTTGGGACTGCTCTGTGAACTGTTCAAGAACAGTTTTTCGGCAAAGTTCGTGTCGACTTTCGTCTAAATAAAAACTAACTGAAGCGATTGGGAGGCGTATATGTTGTCATCATACCTGAAGAAGTATTCCGAAAAATGATCGAGCAACGAGGATGATTTTTGACGACGAAGTTGAGGTCGCCCGGCTGTCACTGCCGTGTTGTTCTGTTATGCGCCCGACGGTTTCCCGCGCTTGGCCGGCCTCCAGTGGCCCGCGCGGCCGTGCGCGGTGGTCCAGGGCGGCGCTCGCGCACTGGGGTAGGGGCACACAGGGGGTTGGCACCGAATCGGGGTTAGGGTTTTAGGTTTCCAGGTTGCTCTCGCACTACTAAAATAAGGCAAATTAGCGACGTCCATATACGTCGCTAATAATGAAAAATACGTCGCTAATCGTAATTGGCGACAGATTTAGCGACGTAACGTGAAGGTCGCTTTCTAGCTAGTCGCAGATGGGCAATACGTCGCCCTACGTCGCTGTTTGCGACGTCCCATCCGTGTCGCTAGGTCGTCGCAAAGTTAGCGACGTCGAGCGACGAGATAATTACGTCACAAACTTAGCGACGTAGTGCGACATTGTAGCGACGTTTTGTTCTATCGACATGATGACGTGGCAATGCCTGCCACGTCAGCAAGGCGGCGACGTACAGCGACGTACCGCCGCTAATTTGCGACATTTAGCGACGTCAAGTTCCCGTCGGTATCCGCCGCTATACGTCGCTAACCGTCGCAGAATACTGGAAAAAAAATAAAAAAAATAATATTATTTTTGTTATGCTGTGTGTCACTGTAAACACAGACACACATCATTACAAAAATACATATTATATTTTTTTAAAATTTGGGCAGCACCTCCTTTGTATATCAGATCATCGCTTATAACCCCGCATAGGTATATTTGTCATCCCCGTCATAGATATCATCACAATTAACAGTCTCCCATCATAACAGTCTATAACTAGTAGATAAATAACAGTCTTCCATCATAACAGTCTATAACTAAATATCATACATGTACTCAATAAAAATACCAACAAATTAAATATCACCAACATACATGTCCAACAAACATAAATGTCCAACAGAGTCAAATAATAATAAAAATCAGTGTACAGAATGGTCAATGGGACCAAAGGGCCAATACATACAAAGATGATAAAAAAATCTACTGGATCACTGAGGACCCCTGCCGCGCATCTGGGATAGCATGTACTCATACTGCTCCTGTGTGAGCTGTACCGTAGGGGCAGTAGGAGGCAGTGCAATGTCTAGAGTCGGCGCCGTCGATGGACCGGGAGGACGTATCTGCTCCAGCTCTCGCAGTCGCTCACCATGCACAGCAAGGGTACTCACCACCCTCTGAGTACTCTCCTGAAGTGAAGCCGATACCTCAGTGAGTGAGCCAGACATGGTCCTCTGTGAATGGTCCAGCTCAACCTGTCTACGCTCTGTGCGCTGCGTAGACTCGGTGAGCGTGTGCAAGCTGGCAGCTGTAGCCTGCTGCAGACTCATCAGCTCCTGTATACTGTGCTCGACCGCATCAAATCGTCCGGTGATCATTGGAGGGTCGAATCGTCGCTCTGCGGTAAGGTGATCAAAAATCTGGTGCAACAACTCGCGACGCAGCTCGTCGATCTGACGACGAATATCCTGAGCTCGTGATGACGCCGGCGAAGCCGGAGACTGCGCACTGACAGAGGGGGCCCGGGATGACTCCGAAGCCAAATACGTGCCGTAGGATCCCGTACCGTAGTACGTACCCTTCTGAAGACCGCCAACGGCGGTCATCCAGAGGTCATCCGACGATGGAGCTGTAGGTGGCTGGAAGAAAGTACCAGTCCCTCCCTCTGCTGGCGCACTAGGCTAGCGTTCTAATAGACTCATTCTCAAGTCTTGCGTATGGACGATCGACCTAAATACCACGAAAGAAGCAATTAATCTCATTCTCAATCAAGTGCATATACAGAAAGGTAATTACAGAGTTCTCAAGTCTTACATATGAACTCAACCATGATGGAAAATAACGCCTCATTTCTTATTCTAGTTCTTCTTCTGTTATGTGTGGCCTACCTGACCTCACATCATCATTAAATATGCTGAAAACAACATCGTTCAATTAATGTAATTATATAATAATCAACACTATTAAAATAATGTAGACGTATTAATTACTTACCCCTCCAGTTTCTCTACTTCATTCTCGTCGCAGTTGAGTAATACATACACCGGAGCAGCCCTTAGCTCATCATCGTTCAGATATCTCTTCTTTATTTTACCCGATGGCTTTCCTGGAGCATTGAATACCTTCAGTATTGTATCATTACTTTCATGATCTCCGTCGTCGTTTCTGGATGCTCTCGTTCTATTAGTTGCAACATAAGGCTTGAAATACATCGAACAAAAGTTTGTAATCTCCTCGAGAACATAGGCTTCACAAATAGAACCCTCGACCCGTGCCTTATTTTTCACCTTTCTTTTTAGGTGATTCAAATGTCGTTCGAACGGGTACATCCATCGATATTCGACAGATCCACCAACACGTGCCTCATAGGATAGATGAATCGGCAAATGCTCTATAGAGTCAAAGAATCCAGGAGAAAACACCCTCTCTAGCTTGCACAGTATTACCGCAATGTCCTTCTCTTGCTTTTCTGGACGATCAACGAGCAATTTCTTAGAACAAAGATCCCTGAAGAATATGCTAAGCTCCGTCAATGGATCCCAAACTGCCTGCTGTAAGAATTCCCGAAATGCAATCGGAATTAACCTCTCCATGAATACGTGACAGTCGTGGCTCTTCATATCCGTCAATTTATTTTCCTTTGGATCGACACATCTTCTCAGATTTGACACATATCCGTCTGGAAATTTTAGGCCCTGGATCCACCGACAAAGTCTCACTTTATCCTCCTTGTCCAGCGAGAAAATTGACTTCGGCAAGAACTGTTTTCCATTCTGCTCTATCAAATGCAACGCAGGGCGTTTGCATATTTCTTCTAAGTCCAACATGGCATTGGGATTGTCTTTCATTTTTTTCTTTATGTCTATCACAGTATTAATTATGTTATCAAACACATTCTTCTCAATATGCATGACATCAAGATCATGTCTGATCAGATTGGTACTCCAGTATGGCAGATCCCAGAATATGCTCCTCTTTGTCCAGTTATGATCTCTACCAAATCCATCGCACTTGTACCCAGTTGTAGGATCTTCGATAGCACTTGGAAAATCTCTAACCTCCTCCCATATCGTGGCTCTGCACCACCTTGGCGGTGGATCACCCTTCTCTACAACGCCGGCACGGAATGCATTCCTGTTCCTTCTGAACGGATGATCTTTTGGCAGAAATTGCCGATGACAATCAAAGAAGCACGGTTTTCCTCCGTGTTTCAAGCGAAAAGCCTTACTACGGTCCATGCAATACGGACATGAGAGACGGCCATGAGTTCTCCATCCAGATAATATTCCATAGGCCAGAAAGTCGTTGATGGTCCACATAAGGGTTGCCTTCATCTGAAAATTCTGTTTCCTGGAAACATCGTACGTGTTAGCACCTACTTTCTATAACTGATTCAACTCATCTATCAAAGGCTGTAAGTACACATCAATGTTCCTCTTGGGATTGTTCGGACCAGGAATTATAACGGTTAGAAATATGTACTGAGTCTTCATGTACATCCAAGGCGGTAGGTTATACGGAGTGACAATCACAGGCCCGCACGAATACTGGGATTCAGAAAGACCAAAAGGAGTAAAACCGTCAGAAGATAGCCCCAACCTGACATTACGCGGATCTGAAGCAAAATCAGGATACACTCGATCAAAGTGCTTCCACGCTTCTCCATCGATGGGTGATCCAACACTCCTTCAATCTGTTCTCGCATGTGCCAACTCATATTTTCGGCCGTCTCTTTCACCATAAATAATCTTTACAACTGCGATGTTAAAGGAAAGTAGTGCATTGAATCGGTCGGTCTTCTTGTACCGGTAGACCTTCCTGTACTAGTTGTCTTATAGCGATCAACACCACAAAATCTGCACACATCTGCGTCCTTATCGTCTTTGTAGTACAGCATGCACCCATTGCGACAAGAATCGATTTTCTCGTATCCCATCCAGAGCGATCTCACCATCCTCTTAGACCGGTAGAAGTCTTTAGGCAACTTAGCACCCTCCGACAAGATCTCTATAATCAACTCCAACACTCGGTTGTAGCATTCTTGCAACATGTTAAAATCTGACTTAATGCTCAACAGTCTTGTAACCACCTCCAACGGTGAATGATCCTCACAACCAGGATACAATGGAGTCCTTGCATTCTCCAGCAACTCCATGAACTGTGCAGCATCGATGTTCGGTGCCTCCTCAGGTGCATCATGATCGTCCGGATCGAAACTAGGCCCCGCCGCATCAAAAATCATGTTCACCAACCCATCATCGTAAGCAGCAGTTGTTGTGGACATCCACATAAGACTCATACTCCGATGCTAAAGACACAAGTTCTCCGTGCGTGCTCCACTGATAGTAATTCGGCATAAAACCCTTCGAGTATAAATGATACGTGACTTCCACTTCTGGATGATATTTCAAGTTACGACATCTCACACACGACACTTAATTTTGGTACCGTCCATGTACTGAGGGAACGCCTTGGCAAACTGCAGGAACTACTGTACACCCTCTATGAATTCATCTCGCACACCGCACATGTCATCAGGATGACGGTTGTACATCCACGAACGATTCCGTAAGTAGTAATTCATATCCATATCCAATTGAGGATAATTCTGTAAGATAGATCGATACATGCACGTTGCAGTCAGTGAATGAATGTTAAGACAGTTTAGATATGGGTGCGCAACATAAACTGTTCATTCATTCCACATATTACAAATAAAGAATTTGAAGGAAGAAACAAAAACAACTGTGTTGGGACTAAAATAACTGTCTTGTGTGAAAGTATCGTATCCGATAGACCGATATTAATCCGATACGGTCGATACTAATCCGATACCGATTCTGATACTCATCCTAACTGTCCAATATCGACCCTTTGGGTTTACAAGAGTTACTTCACCCAGTTTGTCAAGAAAGGTAAAACTTTTTAAATTAATATCCTATAACTTGGCCTTTGGCCTGTGCTTCAGCAGTATCCTACTCAAACTATCTATCCTAACTAATAAATTAATATCCTACTTTAACATCTACTAACTCTCATATTCCTTCTAACATAAACTAATATCCTAATCTAAACTAACCCTTTAACTGAAACTAATATCTAAACAATGCTAATCATGAACTAACCACCTAACCTGGAAGTCCACACTGCTCAAGCACAAGCCAAAGGCCAAGTTATAAGGCAAAATGCAGGCAACTGCCTGTAGCTACAAGGCAAAACCAAATGTTGACGATATATATACTGTCAACATTTAAAAAGTTTACTTGTCTTGACAAAGTGAGTGAAGTAACTCTTATAGACCGAAAGGATACTCTATACACTCTATGTAATACGATATACCAATCATACCTACACTTCTAGGATACTCTATACACTGTAGAAATGAATTTCCCTTACTAATGATGCTCTTAGGTAACATAATATTTAACAGATGAGATTTTCATGTTGCACTTATGCATTTGTAGCTATAAACTGCTTGAGCAACAATATATAGGTATGGAAATCGGTATCGGACTATTCCTATGAGTATTGGTATCGACAATATCAGTAGTAGACTTACTAGCTTGGGTTTTGGTCAAAACCAATTATTTTCAATTTTTCTTAGAGGATACGCTTCAAAGGACAACGTAAGTGATCACTTTAATTAGCTCACCGGATAAAGGAGACGACCAAAAAGGTCAATATTGCTGACCACCTCCGCTAATTGCTGCTTTTGATTGCCAACCACATTAATAATAATAATAATAATAATAATAATAATAATAATAATAAAGTCAACACACTAGACTATACTAGTCCAATTGTGAACTATCAAAACTAGGGGTACAACTCGAGCGGGTTGGGTCGGGCTTGAGGTCAACCCGAGCCCAACCCGGTGAATCATAAGCCTAGCCCGAGCCCGAGCCCGACCTCGGGTTCCACATATGAAGCCCAAGACCGAGTCCGGAGGATCGGGTTGAACTCGGTTTGGGTCGGGTACATCGGGTTTATCGGGTTCTAATATAATATTTGAAATAATTTTAAACAAAAGTAATATTAGACACATAATCAAATAACAATCAAGTCTTGATCATTACAAAATACAAACTGAAATAAGATTTAGGATAAGGAGTTGAAGAGTTTGAGTGAAGAAATTTAGGATTTAAACTTTTTATTTAATATATATATATATATATATATATATATATATATATATATATATATATATATATATATATATATATATATATATATATATATATAAGTCGGGTTTCGGGTCCTTCGGGTAACCCGACACATGAACCCGAGCCCAACCCGATTTTTGATCGGGTTCAAATATTTTAACCCAAATCCGAGCCCGAACCCGAGTATCTTCAACCCTAACCCAACCCATTAACGGGTTCACCCGATCGGGCTCGGGTTTGGCCCGCCCGAGTTGCACCCATAATCAAAACCATTATATGAACTTTTATATATTTATAAACTTTTTCTAAAATAGTCCACATACATAAAAATATACCAATTTATATATATTTACATATATACATGACTTGTGGGTCAAAAATACAAAGATATATATATATATAGGAATCCATATGAAAACCAATTGGGATACCTTAACCATGACTAACCTACCCTCATTTATGCACAAAACTGAAATTAGTATTATAAATAACCTATTGGGCATTTCCACAAATACTTGGTACGTGTGTCACCCTCCGTGTGTGTGTGTGTGTGTGTGTGTGTGTGTGTCTGTGTGTGTGTGTGTGTGTGCGTATGTGTGTGTGCGTGTGTGTGTCTGTGTGTGTGTGTGTGTGTGTGTGAGAGAAGGGTGTGTGTGTGTGTGGGAGAGAAGGAGGAGGAGGAATTAGGTTAGGGTTTACCGCCGGAGAGGAGGAGGAGCTCGAGGAGGAGGAGCTCGACGGGGGGGGGGGGGAGGGAGTCGTCGGGGGGGAGGGAGTCACCGCGGGAAAGAGAGTCGCCGGGGGGGAAGGGAAATTTTTTTTTCGAGTTTCGATTTTTCGAGTGAGGGGGAAAAGGGACTCCTGTGCCCTAGCGACGTCAAAAGTGGACGTCGCTAACCGTCGCAATAATTTTAATATAAGCGATATATTTTCTTAATATGTCGCTGAACGTCGCTATTCAGCGACATACTTTATCTAGTGTCGCTGAACGTCGTTATTTAGTGACGTATTGCGACGTCATTAGGAAGGAGTCGCTATATTATATAGTTAACGACGTAATTTCTTTCCGTCGCTAAACGACGTTGCTAATAGGGCATATTTTAGTAGTGTCGGTTCTCTCTCTATATATATACGCTACGTAAATATACGGCCTGTTCTGTTTGGCCGAGCGGTGTTGGGATTACTAGTGGGTTCGGGTGTTGTTACTGTTGGAAAGTGGTTGGGCCTGAGCATCGGACTGGGCGCATAGGTCGTGGGCCTAGTCTGAGGGTGCTTTAGTTGGGGCTGGGATTACTCGCTGGGCTAGGTTAGCTTGGCTGGTTGGGATTTCCTTTCCTATGCAACTAATGTGTTCATTGCTAAATGGCATGCTAAATAAGTATGAGGGTTAAGACATGGTGATGCTTTAAATAATAACAATCAGAAGATGTCATTGTTGATTGTACTTCCTATGCGTCTAATGTGTTGATTGCACAATCACATGCAAGAGAGCAAGAGTATCAGCCTTTGAATAGTAATAATAATAATATCATTGTAAAACTCCTTTAACAGGGCAAATTGTTAAGTGAATTCATTTTAGATACATTCTACTTTTTAAGAGATATCCATGGGAAATAATTTGACTGGGCTAAAGTAAACAGCAGGAAATATAGAATAGATTTTACCTGCCCAAATCACATTGCAATATTGCTTTAGGCTTGGGTTGGTACCCGTTTCTGTCTTTTAAAAATCAGAAGCAGCTTATAAATCTATTCTAATAGAATAAATAATTATTTATAAAACAAATTTAAAATTACCATTTAAATCAAATAAATAAATATAAATAATTCAAAAAATTTCGGGAAGGGGAGCTACAAATCTACCCACCTTAAAATAATTTCGTCCTCAAAATTCTAATTCATGGCTATTCCGTAAAATTTAAAGTCTACTATTATCTTAATCTCCTCAAATTTAATTTCTAAAACTATTTTATAGCCTGCTCTAGTCATTTGGTATTTACGAAATCTCGAGGACTCCTACCTACCTTTGGTCACACTACTCCTCAAAACTAAAATCTTATAATCTTCTAACTAGTTGCCAACAATTCTACCAACAGATATCTAGGCATATGGCATCTAAAATCCTCTCCTGTCTATCAAGCAACCCAAAATTTAACAAGCAATAATTTTACACATGTAACTAAGATATATTGGTAAATTCTAATAAGCTTGACCATTCATCGCTCCGAAATACGAAGGACAGGAAAATAAGGAAGAACAATCAAGAGTAAACATGAAGTTTCAAGAGCAGTAGAGAATATCCAATAATGTAAATAGGACGAAAGTTTATGAACCATTGACTTATTTGCTAGGTTGGGCTACTCTAGTCCAGTCACTTGCTAAATTGATGAACCCTTCATTTCTTAGAGGGGCTTACAATCTGCGCAATACAGAAGTTCCATTCTCGAAATTCTAAACAAGGTTCCAAAATGGAATAGAATTTGAGAAATCAAGATTGTGATCTTTTCCGTGGTTATTTAAACACACGAGGAAGGGATATAGGTGCACTACAAGATCGTCTCGCGACTTCCAGGTGGATGGAATAAGGGTTACAAATGACTTCACATTCTAAGATGTGAGGACTACATAATAGACATAGGGACCTATTTCAATTGGTTTGGTTTTATAGTCCAAATATGGGGGTATGTCTGGATGGATTTTACTGGGCCTTATTGGGTTTCCTATTTGGATATCACTCGTTGGTTGGATGAACCTTGGATTTCAATCTACATTGACTGGAAAAGATCCCAAAGTAAAACTATTCCTACTAGATTAGGGTATTCTGGAATAGGTTTCCACCTAAGTAGTTGAGCTAGTTGCCAGTCAGGTTGGTTAGCTAGGTTCCTAAAGTCCAAATTGCGCCTCCAGTGACTTTTGTGTTTAAGTAGCACATAAGGTCTCAATTGAGTAGCACACTAGTGGCATGTGCGTAGTGGGCTTCGAGTAAATCACAACCATATATTGGGTCGAATGAACTGGGTCAAGGTTGAGGCTCTAGTGGAAGTCGAAAAGTATACCGGTGTTGTGGTGTGGGTTATATCTAGTTCTTTTTACCTGAAAGTCGTACCACAAAAATAAAGTACAAGGGGACGGGTTTGAGTGGGACATGATATACCTAGATGACGGTGGACTCATCTAGATGTTGCATATGAAATTTGTTGGAAGGTAATGGCTGGTCTCGTGCTCCGAATATTAATGACACGGTCGGGGACACAAATGATCTAAATGGAAAGTGGGAGTCCATGGGGCACTAATTATCATCCTAATGGAAATTATTCCAATCACTCAGGAATCCTTGTATATCCCAAAATTTTAGAAGGCTTACGGTCTACCCACCTTAGAAGCTAGGATATGATTTTAGGAATAATGAGGTTAGAAGAATTTCAAAGTCCGGATATTGTACCTCGACTCTTGTTAATAAAAAAATAAGGTACGGCGTAACGGGATCCGGTAGATATAAGTCAAGTCAAGGGTCGTTCCTCAATAAATGGAAAATGAGTGCGTGTGCAATGACACATAGTCGATAAAATGGAATGACCTACTCGTCCACAGTATACATGAGTTGTTGACGGGGTAACCAACTCTAAGGCACATCATATGAAAAGATTTCAAACAACTGAGTCGTGAATTTCTATTGGGGTCAAACCTGCCAGACTATTGTCATAAGGGTTCTAGTTAAAGCAAGCTTTAATAAATAATTAGAGGCTCACAACATTTGGTCTCCGGAGAATAGGTAGTCTCCTAAGTTGGCATTTGATCAAGGGAAAGATCCTAATCATTCTTGGACTCCAATGACTAGAAGATCAAGATAGTAGGTTTATTGTCGAAGGGAGGACGAGTAACTCAAGGCAAGGTTCCAGTCACTGGCTGGCCGTGGATAGCTATACTTGTGTATACAACTATCATAGCCATGGGGATACTCTGTATCTATCTATCAATTACGAGTTTTCATCTTTCCAATCAGTGAAAGACAAAAACAATAAAGAGTTCAAGAGAGATGTCACTGAATACAATTACGTGATTCAAAGGCGAATTTATAATTTAAGAGAAATTGTCAAAGCAGTCGTGGATGAGATACTAGAGACAGCTACATCTCAATCTACGTAGGGTAATTAGATGAAGAGCGAACCAATTGCATCATGGTTGATCAGACCGTAATACAATGATTCTGATTAGACAATATGTTAGCAGGCGTCCCCAATAAACATGTCTTGAATCAAGCTCGATAGAAGAGTAAGCTTGCAAAACTAGGCTGTAATAGCAGTATTGGTCAAGATAGTCAAAATACAAGCATGCAGGATTTTTGGAAGGGGGAAGTAAGTAATTCGAGTTTTGAGAAAATCAAATCCTTTCCCGGTGTTATTGCTTATATAGGCATCCTACTATCTTTTTATCCTTAGGGCCTTGGTTGACTAATGGGTTATGGACTTCTGAATTCTATATTCTTGGTAAACCGATTAGTATCAGTCAATTACCTTGTTAATAGATCACAAGGTCCACAGATTGCTAGGTGTCACGACCCGCACCCACTGTTAGGGTACGAGAACGTAACTACGCCCAGCCTACGCCGCAGTGTCGGCGGTAGAATGATGTCCTAGGTCACAACATTTAACAATATAATGCTAAGCAGTTTATACTCCCCGAATGGGGGTGACATAGCAGATACAGACTCAATCACATCTAAGGTAGAGCATGATAAAGATAGATAAAACATGAAATCCAAAAGAGATACAGGAGATAGAAGTCTAAGTGTCTAAGATACATAAACCCAGAAATATATCTCAAAACTCAAATACAGTAATCCACAAAGTAAATACAACTCCAGACAAAATGAAATAACTATCTAAACAACCTCTACTGTGTCTCCTCTAGGCTAGCAGGCAATCCCAGGCTATCTGTAAAATTTATCAACAGGTCCAGTCAGGACAGGAGCGAGCACAATACATCTCAATAAATCATAGCAGGTTAGAAAATATAATCATGCAGTAAAGTAAGATACATGATCTGAAGAAATATAGTATATAAACAGAGAGAGAACTGTAATAGAAATATCTACTATAAATAGAGAACTAACAGTGGCTAGTGATGTAGAGTACATGATAGCACATGTGAACAGGACAGATTTGTACATGATCTACACTAAAGAGTTGTACATGATCTACACTACTATGGAATTGTTCATATGACTACTAGCACTCCCCCGTTTTCCCCAATCAGTACACAAGGATCTAAACAGGTTATGTTATTGTACATGATATCACATGGGGCCCTTGAAAGGGTGCACATGATAGTATACATGAAGGCTCTGTGAACATGAGAGTACATGATTCACAAGAGTGTACATATATGGTGAAAGCACAGGAGTACATGATGAAAGTGAAACGCACATGACATAATGTACCCGATGCTCCCGAGGGGGATAACATCACATGAAGAGATCCGTATAGTACTAATCCGTGATAATGTCGTGACAACATCAAGTAAGGTAATCTAAAGCAGGAATATAATTCTAAGCAGGATATGAAATGATCAGAGAATGTACTCGCCTGATAACCTGAACAGCTGATAAGTATAGGGGGTCCAACTGAAGCCACAGAGTCCTAGTTATAGCAACATAGATTATAAAGAGTTCAATTTATATGGTAATTGAAATTATAATACAATCTACATGATTCTAAGTCAATCTAGGTCAAAGTCAACTTTGGTCAACTATAAAGTCAAACTAGGTCAACTCTAGTCAACTGTGGTCAAACTAGCTAGGGTTGGGTCAACAATGGTCAACTAGTCTAGTTAGTCAATTCTAGGTCTAAACAAACTAAGTATATACAAATCAAGTATCCAAGATAGCTACTAACTCATAGCCTAAGTCACTTAATAAACCAAGCACAAAACTAAACCATAAGCTTACAAGGCACACAAACTTAGTCATATAATGTATATATATTATTCACATTCACATATTCATATACATAGATATATATAGGAAAGCTATATATATATATATATATATATATATATATATATATATATATATGCACATATATATATGCACATATATATATGTGCATATATATGTGCACATATATATGCACATATATATGTGCACATATATATGCACATATATATGTGCACATATATATGCACATATATATGTGCACATATATATATATATATATATATATATATATATATATATATATATATATATATATATATATATATATATATAGAGAGAGAGAGAGAGAGAGAGAGAGAGGGAGAGAAAGAGATGTAAAAGAGTAAGTGAGTATGTGTGTGTTTGGCATGTGTGTGAAAGGATATGTGTTAATGTTCTAAAATTTAGTGATAGGTAGGTGTATGTGACATGGGATACATGATGTCAAAGGGTGTATGAATGCATGTGTGTAAAAGGTTATAGGTTAACTCAGTTTATAGAAATGCATACATACATACTTACCTTGTATACATGCATACATATATATCATGTATATTATATTTACATGATACATACATGTATACTTGTATTATATTATACTTACATTCATGCATATTAGATACTTGTATTTATATTAACATATTACAAACATTTATTTCATTCATGCATCTATGCATTACCTACATGTTTTATACATATGCATACATTGTATATTCATATCATTTCATACATTAACATAGAGACATACAAACATGCACACATCATATATTTCATACCTTGCATTACCTTACATATCATGTTATATATTATCATTCATTCCTTTCATATATTACATTATCTTTAAGTTGAATACATCATATATGGATACAATACATTATCTTACATGCTTGTATTCATATATTATATTCTATATTACCTATATACATGTATTTCCTCCATTCATTCATGCTTGCATCATATACTCTACATTACCATACATGTTATCATTATATATTGCATTACAATATTTATACATTATGCATTCCTATCTATCATTACATATATATCTTGTATTCATATCTAGCATTCATATATACTTTCATGCATACATTGTATATCATTCTTTCATTCATGCATTGCTCATATGCATTATATTAATTGTATTCCTACATGCTTGCATTCAACCATATATATACATTAATGTAAAAAGAATATATATCATATATATATTATTTCATTCATCTAACATATCATGCATTACATACTCTATATTCATTTAATATCCATACTACATAGGCTCATAGGCTACACAAAATGCATATATCGTATAGTCACTCTTCTACTTAAAACCAATACTGTACCAATTGGGCATTCACTAAATTTTAGGATTAAAGTATGTTGTAGATCTTCGTGTTAGCTTTCCGAAACTTTAAACGGATCACATTTTCGTGTCCGGAAGCTCCCGGAATCGCGAAAACACCGAAACGCGTTCGTCTTTCGTACAGCTGACACTCAAACAATTCTACAAAAAATTCTAGAACGAATTTGGCTTGTTAAAATATATATTTCGAAAGCTAACTTCGATACGCTTCTTCTAAAAAAACGGAAGATAAATTGGAGTTTTAAGCTAAAAGTTATGACATTTCTAAGTTGCTATTGCTACTAAAAACGTGGATAAATATTATGACGAATTTAGGTAGTTTGAGACAAAAAAACACAAGTATATAACATAATATATCAAGAACTCACTCTCTACACTAATATATATATATGAGTCACTATAGAACACATCTCCAATACAAAAATATGAGATTAAACATGTAATAATTTATTCATACATAACAACAACACATAGTGTGTCCAAATTTGGGGATTTTCCCACATGGACACAACCACAACACAAAGGACACTCCTATGATCTCCAAATGGACACGAAATAGACACAAATGGAGATACAACCATGGGGTCATTCCTATGGGTTCAAAATATTCCTATATGCATGTAGGGGTGGTTTAGAGGAGAGATTATACCTTCCGGGAGAGAGATTCAAAGGAAAAGCCTTCCGACACGGCACCGACACGTAGAGATTCCAAAAGGACACGAACGAGCTCTGAATCCTCCCAAACTTAGCTAGCACCCTCTAACCATGGAGTAGAAGAGAAATAAAGATGATTTGGTGGAAGAAGAGGTTGATTTGGAGATGAAATCAATGGAGGTTCATCTCTAAATTAATTTGGGGAAGAACAAGAGAGAGAAAGTGGATGAAAACAAATGAATGAAGGAGTGACTCACTCCTTATCCCCCCCATAGGTGGCTGCCCAAAAAGAGTGAGGTGTCCCCTATTTGAATGTCCAAAATGCCCTCCACTAATCTATTTGATTTAAATTAGGAATGGGTTAAAGGTTGAGGTCAATTTAGTCTAGTTTTAAGTCTCTAATTAAACTAAACATATCCATAAATAATTAGTCTAACTACTAACTAAAATTAATATCATGTGGACTAAAATTAATATCATATGGGCCATGCCTAACTAGTGTGTGGGTCCCACTAGAGTCAAACTACCCCCGGGTCCCCGTTTCAAGTCGGATTGAGTTGAAATTCGAACCCGACTCAAATAACCCAAAAACAATATCATAAATAATAAAATAAATTTCAACCCCAAAATAATATCATAAACAATAAAATAAATTTTAAAAATATTCAAAAATGTAAAATGACAAAAATATCCCTGTTTCTGAAAACTGGGGGTGACACTAGGTTAGGAGACATGCTACCCTACTTACAGAATCCTTCACTAGTTTTGGCTTTGGATCTTATGGGATGGCAGTTTCCTACCCTCTATAGTATCCTAAACTTGTAATCACATCTGAAGTCATTTTACCGAGAATTATGCCTCGCCCGTATACTCGGACAGTGGTAAACCCTTGGTTCCGTGATTCAGCTGTGATATGCTATCAGGTACCCTACCTTATATTGACACAAGGACAAAAGAGGTCAACAAAGATATAGTTTTAGCAATTGATCCATAACCTACAATTCCTCGAAGGATTTCAATTTCAATGGGTTGTGCCTCGCCAGTGCGCTGCTGGCTGCAGTGAACCCACATTCTCCGCTCTCAAGTAATTGGCGATAGTGCGCTGCTGTCTAGTCATCGCAGTCGGTAGAATGCTCCAACTATATTCTTAAGAATGTCAAAGAGCTGCTAGGGATTCAACTGTAAGTCTCAATCCTTAAAGTAAAAGGTTGACCGGGGAAAATAACTGACGACAAGAAAAATAAGAACATCCTAACATTTATCTCATATATATTTCAAATGGTTGAGGAAAAAACTTTGAATCAATCTACCTCGAGATTCATACAGGAATAACAGAATCAGAAATTATAAACTAACTCCTTACAGCAAAAGAGAATTTAAAATAGACAATTCTAACTTATGATATAAGATTTATATCTAATACAGCAAAAGAAAATTAAACAGTTTATCAAAATTAACGCCTTAATTCTAGGCAAGTCTAACATACCAAGCGATAGTATATCCACATTGGATCACATTGTCATATCAAAAGTAATAGTGTACCTATAGGGATCTAGCAAGCTATCTAAATTGTATGGCCTATCTAATAACCTTAACTACCCAACGATCAACTTGAACAAGGGACTCCTAGTCCTAGTTATTCTCCTAAATTATTTTAATCCTAATTGTGAATGAGCATTTTCTGGGCGCAGGCTCGCAATAGTACGACTAACGTACCATCACGAGTTCGTATATTTTGCAAAATCTAACCTGCATGGGCCACCACACATTCTCTGATCGTTTCATACTTGGCACGACTTATATTCTTGCTCTAGATTATTTTACTTGATGCTGACACTTGTTATCACGGATTAGTACTATATGGATCTTTCATGTGATGTTATCCCCTTATAGGATACATCGGATATTTCGTGTTCGTGTACTTTATCATGGATATTGTATACTCCTTGTGTTCGTGTTATTCGTGTGCAAATTGTGTGAAATCGTGTACTATCATGTCAACTATACTTCGTGTGCAATAACATAACTTGACTGGATCCTTGTGTATTGATTGGGGAGGGTGAGTAGAAAATGGTTATGCGATCAAATTCCCTATTGTATAAGACATTGTAATGTCCGTTGTACCTTCGTATATAACGGAGTCCCATTTTATTGTATAATCCAACCTGTTTACATAACCATATTGTGCTCTAAATCACTGGTCACTTACAGTTCTTACTTATCATGTATATATTTTCAGTTATCAAATATCTCTCCAGTTTTCATGTACATCTTCTTACAGCGTTTCATGTATCTTACTCTATTGCCTGCTTTATATTTCCTGCCATGAATGAACTGCATGAGATGTACTGTGCTCGCTCCCGTCCTGACTGGACCTGTTAAAAATATTACAGATGATACCGAGGACTTCTGCCCGACCTACTATGGAGCCCATCTAAATGATACCTGTGAGTTGGACCCACATGAGGATCCAGCTCTAGCTGAGGACGTCATCCCTACTGCTTAGACTAGATTAGCTAGGCTTTATCTTATTTCTTATGTCATTTGTATTGACTTCAGAGTTGTATTATTTTCTGGATGTTGTGATGTTGTGTCGTTAGACACTTAGACTTTCCTTCTGTTTGTATCTTCTTTTGAGATTTTTATATCTATGATATCGTGCTATTTCTGCCTTAGTTGTGATTAAGACTGTATTATGTATTGTCACCTCCACTCGGAGTGTATATACTGTATAGGTACCTTATATTGTTAGATGTTGTGACCTAGGACAGCGTTCTACCGTCGACACTGCGGCGTAGGCTGGACGTACCCACTTCCCGTGTCCTTACTCTAGGGTGCGGGTCGTGACACCAGCCTCCCCTACGAAATTAGGGTTAGGGCTGGGGCCTAGCAACAATTTGGAGAAATTGAGGAAAAAGGAAATTTGGGGTCGGCTCCTTACAGAGAGGAAGGGTCTTCTGAGGATGATAGAGAAAAAGTTGTTTAAATAGAGATTTAGAAAAATAGTAGTTTACTAAAAAGCCCTCAATAGTTTCCTTTATTACAAGCTGTAGGAAAATTAATTAGAAAAGTTGTTGGAAATTTTGTTAGTTTGTTACAAGTTGTTAGGAAACTTGGGCAAGGGGTTGTTACAAATAGAGGAAAAAACTTATTTGAAACTGAAATTTAAATTGCACTCTTTTAATAATTTATCAAGAAATTTTACTTTAGTAAGAATTCAATAAATGAATTATCAAATCATCAATAATTAAAACCATAGATAAAATATATTTAAAATTCGAAAATACCAGGCAATACGAAATTTAATAATTTCGGGAAAGCGGGGTCACAGATGACCAGTTGGAAATAGACATGTATTGATCACATTGCGTGTAATTTTCATGCTACGCATCCATGATTAATCTATGTCGTTTAGCTATATTGGTATATGTGACCATTGATGGTTTAGTTACGCTATATATGACGAATGCCGCTTTGATCCTATGTTGATATGGTTAATAGACGAGATTGTCCGGATATACCCTAAGGATTAAGATAGCAATTTATGAGCTCACTAAGGTTAACACAATTATAAGGTTACATATGTGGCCCAGTGGAAGATAGTTGGAATTATTCAATAATATGGGCCACAGTAAAATTAATTGTGTTGGGCTATCTAAATAATTAAGCCAAATTAAAGTGGTCTATTTGAAAAATTGGCTTAAGGGTATAATTGTCATGGAATTAATGTGTAGATATCGGACCAAATTAGAAATATCAAAACATATAAATATATGTATTCATTAGGGTTATGGTCCCCAACTTATACGGCCACCAAAAGGGTTCTCTTTTTTTCTCTTCTGCATCCCAATCAACAGAAAGAGAGGGATAAAGGATTCAGACTCTTCTTTGTCATTAAGGGTCGTAGCAAGTTGGAAGATCGAACCCCATAAAAGGACGACCGCTTCAAGATCCATCAAGCCTAGCAATGGATTCAGGTACGCTTCCGCAATTTAATTTATGTTCTTCATCACATGAATCGACAGGGCATAATAAATATCTAACACACACAAGCTGTACGATCGTATAAGGTCCAAAAAAATTGAAAATTTTTATTTTTAGATTTAGATTTTCCTATTTTTAAGAAACTGCAATAACAAGATGTTTATAATATATAAAAAAATAGAGTTGTTAAATAAATTTATTTATTATTTGTACATGGCCCTTAAAATATTAGAAACGACCCTGGATCAATGAAAGTCTTCAGCATTTATGCAACACATGTAACCGTTTTTTCTCCAGGTTTATGAATGTAGTGTTTAAGAGAATTTGTTTTGCCATCCAAAAAGGACTGACGATGCAGTTTGTTGTCCGTTTGTCATCTATTTCGATGTAACCTTTCTCTCTTAATTATTAGGGATATTTTGTAAAACCTCCCCTAAATAATGGGCTAATTTGCGAAATACCCCCTAAAGATCTCGAATTGGTAAAACCCTCTTTCCGTCAAGACGCTGTTTGATTTTGGGTGACGTGACAATCCGTGTGTGTTATTAAGTAAAAAAATAAAAGTTAGACGAAAATACCCCTGCGTACGTGGCAGGGGTCCTCCAACGGTCTTCTCTCTCTCTCTCTAAGGAGGAAACACAAATTATTATATTTACAGTAAGGAGGAAACACAAATTATTATATTTACAGTTAGGAGGAAACACTAATTTTTAATTTCTAAATTTGCAGAAATCGAGTGATGAAAGTGATGAGATTGATGAAAGTGATCAGATTAAATGCCAGCCACAACTACATGTCAGCCACAACTACATGTCACCGCAATCTTCCTCTCCTCCCCCAAGTCCCCCTCCTTCCTTTGTTCTGAATCTTCTTTATCTAAATTTAGCTTTTCCTTCTCTTGCTCTTTCTTCCCAAAACATTGTTTTTTTTTTCCCTGCATAAGCAAGAGTAACAGCGCTTCTGGAACAACCCCAATATTAAAACAAATTTATAGTCCATCATCCACAATTCACTAATTTAGGGAAGAGGAAGGAGAAGAGTTCTCGGCAGTGAAATAAAGTGAGAGAGAAATGAAAGGATCAGGAGGATACAACAGTAAAAATGGCGACTACAACCCCTACAACAGCAGCAGCGGCAAGCCATCCCCATTGTTCTCCTTCCCCAAGCTCATGGTCTCCTTCCTCCTCCTCATCTCCCTCGTCTACTTCCTCTACACCATCACCTCCGAGTTCCCCTACACCCACCGCCGGGGCTCCCGCTCCGCCCTCCGCATCTCCCGCATTGTCTCCGAGACCTTCCGCCTCTCCCTTCCCGACGCCCGCTGGTTCGTCATGGGCGACGACGACACCGTCTTCCTCCCCGACAACCTCCTCCGCGTCCTCTCCCGCCTCGACCACACCCAAAATCATTTTTGGGCGGACTTTTGGGGAAGGGTATTTTCGTCTAACTTTTATTTTTTTACTTAATAACACACACGGATTGCCACGTCACCCAAAATCAAACAGCGTCTTGACAGAAAGGGGGTTTTACCAATTCGAGATCTTTAGGAAATTTACCAATTCGAGATCTTTACTTAATAACATTATAAGACTTAATCAAGCATGGTGGGTTCGATATTCCAAAACCCAGCATTCCCGCCTTTGACCTTCATTTGATTAGTACACACACTACTACTATTACTATAGCATCCCTTCCTTTTCTGCTTGCAGTTAATTTGTATAAGTGGAATCAAGAAGACTTGATCATAAAAGGTCAGTTTTTGTTCGTGGAGATGTAGTCAGTTGGGTACATCGAAGGTGTCCTGTAGGAATGAACACCGTTCAAATCTCCTATAGACGTCGATTCATGACACTTAAAAAAAAATTTCAGTTTACCATGATAATGTATATAATGATGATATAATCCCATGCAACTGGATTTTAGAGTTGATGATATTAGTTATTGGTGATTAAGAGTCGAGAGACTCGAGACTCTGATCATTAGGTTTATTTATGTTTGAACAACTTATTTTTTTGTTAATTTGACGTGGATTGTTGAACTATTTGAATATGACATGGATCGTTGAGCTACTCATACTACGTCTTTGATGGTGTTTTATGAGGTCTTGACTGATGTTACTTTATTACGTCTGCAACTTTGTTCTCCTATGTTATATTAACATTTTTGTATTAGCCATATCCTACCAAATTGGAATCTTTGATCCTTAGCAAATGCATTATAAATACATATTACTATATTTTGTCTTGATTTATTATTCACTTCATGTACAATAATATATTTTTGCTTATTTAGTTATAGAATTTTATTGGGTAAAATGCAAACAAATCTTTCTTAGATTTGTCTCGTTAGTAAAATAAGACTCATTAAAAAACTAATGCAATTGACCTCTCCTTAGGTTTTTCGTGTCAGTAAAAAAGTTCCTACCGTCTATTAGCCGTTATAAATAACTGTTAATGACTTTAAAAAAAAAAAAAACTACCCTAAATACCCTTCCTTCTCCACCAGCTCTCATCCTCCCTCCACTGGCCGGCACCCTCGACCCACTCCCTCATCCCTCCGCTGGCTGGCACCCTCGACCCACCCCCTCTTCCCTCCATTGGCCGGCCCCCTTGATCCCCCCCCCCCCCCCCCCCCCCCCCCCCCCCTCGTTGGCCGGCCACCCTCCCCCCTCCTCTTGGCCGGTCCCGCTTGATCCGCCCCCACCACCAGAGAGAGAGAGAGGGGGGAGGGATAAAATCGTCTTTTATACGTATTTTAACGGCTGTTAACGACATGGGTGCAAACGAAACAAAAAAATGTGAGAACTTTTTTAAACTAGGAGACTTTAAATGCAAAAACATAAATCTAAGAAGGGTTTGTTTGCACTTTACCGATTTTATTTGATATTAGAGTTTAGAGCTCTGTGTTGTCCAACGTTGAAGTTTAGAATGCCATTTACACTGTTCAAAGTCCATTTATAGGAGGCCTTTTATTTTTCCTATCACCGGTGATACATTTTTTAATAGAAAAAATTACCATAGTTATGTTGATTTACACATTGTTCAATTGTTTTGTGCGAATTCTACCAATATTCTTTCATTATTACCAAAAAATATATTTTTTACTTACACGAGCAGGACTCGACCCAGATACAAAAAGACACAGACTACAACCAAATTTGATTGACCCAATCCAGACTCAAACCAGATAGACCCGACTCGACTCAAACCCGAATGAACACATAGACCCGAACCCGATGGTTCCACTTCTACCCCGTTTCAGAAAGAACCGGACCCATTATTGACCCAGACCCGATCTCGAACCTAACTAGATCTAAACCGACCCGTACCGACCCATTAACAATGATCAGTAAATTTGTAAATATTTTCTTTTCAGAAAATTTATGGTAAAATATCCAATTTTACCTAGATTACGCGTAGGGTAAAAAGTTTTCATAAATTACAAGTAAAGAAACTTTTTGCCAGACAAACTAACGAAAATTGGACATGCCCAATTTTCGTCGGTCAGTCTGGCAGAAATTGGACACTTGGCCGGGGTTGAATGGCATATTGGCAGGGGCAGGAAGTTGGGACGTTAGATTGTGGGAGGGGTTCGGTCAATTATTGAAAGAGCTGTTAGTGAAAAAAAGATCAATGTCCGAGCTCTCTAGTCTAGTGGTATTAGACAGGGGTGAGTATTCGGTTTATTCGATTACAACCGAACCGAATAACCGAAAATCGAATTGGACCGAAACCGAATAAGCAAAACCGAAACCGAACCGAATTGGTCAATAACCGAACCGAATTAAATCGGTTCGGTTTATTCGGTTTTTAGGTTTATTTGTGTTTTTTTTGTTAATATATATAATAACTAAATATACCTAGATATATTTAGTATATACCTATAGTATATACCTAGATATATTTAGTATATACCAATAGTTTATATATATATATATATATATATATATATATATATATATATATATATATATATATATATATATATATATATATATAAACACTAAATATATATATAAACACTAAATTTTCTTATTCGGTTTTGGACCGAAACCGAAACCGAATAAGAAAATTTAGTATTTTCAAAATTGAAACCGAACCGAATCTCTTATTCTGTTCGGTTCGGTTTGATTTTCGGTCCAAAACTGAATAATGCTCACCCCTAGTATTAGAGCAGACACCCGGAGGAGCTGACAAGGTTCGAGCCCTGTAATTGTGTGTGTGCATGAAAATTCAAAAAAAAGAAAAAAGAAAATAGACCCATCCAAGTCAAGCCACCCAGCCATAAGACCCCCAACCTCACTCGCGCAAAACCCCACATATGTGCGAGATTTTTGCCAAACTGACTGTTCGTCGGGTCGTCTGACGAAAAATACCTTTATTTACAATTTTGAGAAAATTGTTATCCTAGGCATAATTTAGTTAAAATTGGATATTTTACAGCAAATTTTCTGTTTTCTTTTCCAGCTTTGCTATACCTACAACCAAATGCTTACAATTCTCTTACAACCGTCACGTATTCGTCACGTGTTGGACTTCGATTGGAGGAGGGGAGAGAAGTGATAGGGTCGAGTGGAGCCCATACAGCAGAGGGGTGAGGTGGGAGATGGAATCCGGTGGGACTCATGTATAAGGGAGATAGAAGTTGTAATAAGGTTTTAAACATTTTGATTTGGTTGTAAACTTAACATTTTCCTTTTCTTTTCTTATCATCATCATCCATGTACTTGTGGAAAGTTGCAGTCAACCAGAAGATACTAGCCCAACAAATTGTGGCATAGAAATATTTTCTTTTCATAACAATGGCAAGAAACAACTACCTCCTACGCAATAAACATGGAATAGTTCTGTTCTCCTAAAAATGGAATAGTTCTGTTCTCCTAAAAACTATGTACACTGAAATCAAACATACACAACAACAACAAAAACTTATTTATGTATTATATCAAAACTACTGTCAAAATGACTTCCTCAATCCCCTGAGATCCATTGTGTCCATGCAATCCAAGCGTCCTCTGTGTCCGTTCATCATCTTCAGCAACTGCGTCGCCTTCTCCTTCGTCGCAGCGCCGCAGCCGACCTGCAGCAGCAGCAGAACCTTCTGGAACGCCCCCACCTGCGTAGCCTCCGCCAGCACCCCCCTCCTCATCTCCTCCTCCATCCCCTCGCACTTCCTGCAGGCCAGCTTCCACAACGCCGACACGACAAACTCCGTCGCGGCGTCCGACACCCGGAACATCTTCTTGACCAGCACCGGCACCGTCAGCGCGTGGCCGCGGGCCTCGTCCCGCCCCCTCTCCGTGCTGCAGACCGCGTCCAGCACCGCCAACGCCTTCTCGCACATCGACCTCTCCGACTCCACCAGCGTCTCCAGCACCAGAGGGACCAATCCCAAGTCCAGTAGCCTCGTCGCCGCGCCTTCGTCGGACGAAACCAGGCAGAAGGCTGCGGCCATTGCGGCCTTCGCCGCGCGGGTGGACGTCGGCTTCCGCAAGAACTCGACGAGCGCCTCGCTCAGTCCTTCCGCTCTCGCCGCACGGACGACGAATTCCTTGCCTTTCGAGAGCACTTCTTTCAGCACCAGTATCGCATTGAGCCTGGAGGCTAGATCGTCGGACCGCATTATCGACGCGACGGCGCCGAACGACTCCGTCGAGGCGGCGATGTGCCGACAGGCCTCCTTGTCGAGAGGCAGCATCAGTGCCAGTGCGGACAGGATCTCGTCGTCTGCAGAAGCGCCGCAGGCGGCCAGCTCTCCGAACAGCGCGGCCAGGACGCGCCCCGCGCCCGCCTGCACGAAGCACCGCCTGTTCCTGTCGCTCTCCCTGGCCAGACTCCCGACCCTGCTCGCCAGCTCGCGACACCGAACCACGTAATTGCCCCCTCCCCGGCTCGTTACCAACTCCGAAAGGATCTCCGAGGCCCGCGCCGCGGTCAGGGGGACCTTCGGGGTGGGCACGCGCTCGACGCCGAGGGAGCGGTTGGCGACGCACCACTCCTGTATCATCCTGCGCAGCGAGTGGTTCGGGACGGGGTCCTCGTCCGCCGCCCCCAGCTCCCGCTTGGTGACCGGGCACGTGCGCTGGCCCGTCCCGAGCCACGTCTCGATGCTGCCCCGGTCGTAGGTGATGCCGGTCGACACGGTGACCGGGTCCGCCATGAGGTCGAGCGATATCGGGCACCGGAAGTGGTTCGGGATCGAAACCTCGACGGCTCCCGGCGGCTCGGCGCGCGGTCTCTGGGCCTTCGTCGTCGGCTTGCTCGGCTTCGGGTTCCTCTTCGACGATGCCATGAAAATGTGTTGATAGAGAAGGGAGAGGAGATTGGGCTTGAAAAATGATCTTGAGTTCTATAGAGGAGGAATGGTTTATATAAAGGGAAGGAGAAGAGAAAGAGCTTTCAAACTTGTATATTTGACCGTTGACGATTTGAATGTGAAAACAGCGAGGGAGTGTAACAGTAGTATAAGAAGAAGAAGAAGGAGAGATTTGAACATTTGACTCTATTTTGTAGATTGATTCTCTTGACCAAAACGCTATTCTAAGTCTAATTCTTCCTACTCTAGAAAGAAGATTCTAACTTGTTCTATGTACTACTTCCTACCTAGAATTTATATGTGACGCTCCTCCCTTAAAAGTAAAAAAACCGAACCAATGCATTGTTAGTGCCGAGACACAATTTTCGATAAAAAATTCTGAAACTGAAACAATTGTAAAGACAACGTTTCAAATGCAACACCTTAAAGAAGATGTGCAACAGAGATCCTGGAGGATTCTGAATTACGAGGATCTAAAAAGATTCTACGTAATACACAAAAAATCTAAAGAGACTTTTGTGCAAGCGACTATCGGCAGTAGAGCTTCTAAAAAGAAGTTACTGTAAAAGGCAACAGCAGCGATGACATACGAGAATGAGATGCTGGGGTGAATGAACCACCGTTGCTCAAAGCTTTATTCGTCCCACACGAGCACGAACAGCTTCCAGGAACCAGCAAGTTCACGAAGAACTTCTGGAACGCTCGTAAGTCAATATTTGAGACTTGAACGGGCTTCCTGGACTTTACAGACTCCCTTCACTCTCTTCTTGGTGCATCTTTCAAAGGAGGCCAAGGAGCTCTATTTATAGAGTGGAGTTGAGACTTCACCTCTTCTCCTATCCGATGTGGGACTAAAATACCAATACTCAAAAATAGAGTTTGATATTTTAGATCATCCCACAATCAGCATAGAAGTGTGCCAGTCCACGCCTACCCCCCGAACACTCCCGTGCATGCACGAGACATCCTGGAGTCCGTGTCCGAGTCCGAGTCCGCACAACAAAAATTAACTTGCATCCTTGTTGGATTTAATCCTTTTTCCTTCTAGGAAAATACTTCCACATGGCACAAACTTGTGCCCCACTACACCTCATGTGCACACCTCAACACAAGCAATGCATTATATTGAGATACTCACCATTTGGTGTAGCCGATGTGGGACTATCTTTTCTAGTCCAAAGGCAAAAATACCAATAATCCCCCACATATCTCAATATATGGATTGAGCGTTCCCCACAGTGACTGTCCATCATACATTAGGAGAGATGTCGCTACGACTTGAATCTTCCCGCATAGGTTAAATAACAGCATTATACAAGAATGGACTAAGCCTTGAATTCTGCACCATAACTGCAATTCTTCCTACTCACATAATGACATCAACTGTGCTTCTGGCTGCACATTGAAGGCCCTGTGCCAGCCTGGTTTCAGTGTATAATTTTGGGCGTCTACAAGTTTACCCTCAAGAGACGGCCTGATATCTCTTTCCATACACTATAGGTGAGTTCTTTATTAAAGAGATATGGCATGAAGCCTTGCGCTTCCTTGCGGTGCTACGCCGCTATGACATGGCCTGAAGCCGAGGCATTACCCCTACCTGGGAACCTCATCGTAGTGTCATACTACTGTAGCATGAGGTCACAAGCCTCTTTGTAGTGCCAAACTACCCAGCATGAAGCCTAAGGCTTCCTTGCGGTGTTACGCCGCAACGACATGGCTTGTAATGCCGAGGCTTTACCCCTACCTGGGTACCTCATCGTGGTGTCGTGCCACTGTAACATGGGGCCATCCTCCCCTTTGTAGTGTTGTCTACAACTCTTTAATTACGTCATACAGCATTAGGCTACCTGCCTATTTGCGGTACTACGCCGCTATAACTTGGCTTGCAAAGCCGAGGCATTACCCCTACCTGGGAACCTCATGGTGGAGTCACCCCACTGTAGCATGGAGTTTCACTCCTTGTAGTGCTGCTCTACCGTGCTTCCTGTAAAGCACACCAGGCATTCACTCTGCCTGAGAACTCATTAAGGCGTTTAAGCCAACCTTCCACAGGATCTATTTTTTTTTTGCAGAAAATACATAGTAGACAACAGTGGTTATGGGTCCGTATCCCTTCCATGTTCCAGAGAACAAGTACCCACTGTTACCTGATAGTTTCCCAGTCAGTGATCCTCCTTTGAACCAAAAGTTAGATGCCTAGTAGATTTCTCTTTGAACTAATAGCATAAAACATTATGATAGGATTACAAAGACACACTATCAGAATGCCTTCAAGCCCATTTTACAAGCTGTGTCATCGACCAGCTGGCGCTTGAGGCCCTTGGTGAACAGATCCGCCAGGTTCTCTTGACTCCGAACAGCAATCACTGCAATAACATCTCTCTTGATAAGATCGTGTACTGCTTTGTGCTTCAACCGCACCGTTCTCTTCTTCCCGTTGAAGAGTTCATTTGATGCCATTGCTGCTGCCGTCTGGTTGTCACAGTATATCGGTATTGCCGGTATCTGAGCCCCAACCACCGGAAGATCATACATGAGCTCCCGAAGCCACTCTGCTTCGTCTGCAGCAGCATCCAATGCAAAGAATTCAGATTCCATGGAGGAGCGAGATAACATAGTCTGCTTCTTCGACTTCCACGATATAGCAGCTCCGCCCATGGCGAATACGAATCCACCTGTGGAATACTCGCTCTCCATATCTGAACACCAGCTAGCATCACTGAAGCCTTCCACTACTGACGGATCTTCGTTGTAGAAAAGTGCATATGTCTGAGTTTTCTTGAGATATCTCATAACACGCTTCACAGCTTTCCAGTGCTCAACGCCTGGATTGCTAGTGAACCGACTCAGCATTCCCACGGCAAAAGCTATGTCAGGCCTTGTGGCAGTAGTAGCATACATCAAGCTTTCGATGACGCTAGCGTACTCCAACTGCCTGACGCTTTCCCTCGAATTTGGCTCCAGCTTCTGATCACTCCGGTACGGTGTATCAATTATAGGAAGATCTTGATACCCGTAGCGAGTGAGCATCTTCTCAATATAATGAGATTGTGACAGCGCTATTCCAGTGCCTGTCCGGATGATCTTGAGCCCCAAGATTACGTCGGCATCCCCCAAGTCCTTCATACTGAACTTGGTCGAGAGGAATTTTTTTGTCTCCGTGACGCAGCTTAAATCCGTACCTAGGATTAGCATGTCGTCCACGTAAAGACAAACGATTACTCCTCTTCCGTCAGCAAACTTCGTATAGACACATTTGTCTGTTTCACTGACCCTGTAGCCATTTGACCTTATCACCTAGTCAAACTTCTCATGCCACATTTTGGGAGCTTGTTTCAAACCATACAGAGACTTCATCAACTTGCAGACTTTGTCTTCCAGAACTCTGACGACAAAATCTTCTGGTTGTTGCATGTAGATCTCTTCGGTCAGCTCGCCATAAAGGAATGCCGTTTTCACATCCATCTGATGTATCACCAGCTTGTGTATTGCTGTTAGAGCAATTAACAATCTGATGGTTGTCATCCGAGCTACTGGAGCATAAGTGTCAAAGTAGTCGATCCCCTGCTTCTGAGCAAACCCCTTGGCCACTAGCCTGGCCTTGAACTTGTCAATGGTTCCATCTGCTTTCATCTTCTTCTTGAAGATCCATTTGCATCCGATGGGTCTTGCTCCTTCTGGCAGGTCAACCAATACCCATGTGTTGTTGTAGGTGATTGAGTCAATCTCGTTGTCTATCGCCTCCTTCCAGAATACAGCATCTCTGGTCTTCATCGCCTCATCATAGGTAAGCGGATATGCTTCCACATGATAGGTGACGAAGTCATCTCCGAAGTCTTTCGGCCTCCTCGTTCGCTTAGATGACGGCTCAGCGAGTTCTGGTTCAGCTGGTGTCTCCTTGACGACAGCTTCATCTAGGACTACTGGTTCATTAAAGACTTCTGTCTGCTTTGTACCCTCATCATTCTCCGGAAGATCCGCGAGAACAACATTCTTGTGTTTTGCAAACTTGTCTTCAAAGTATTCAGCATCGCGAGATTCGATGATATGGTTTGACTCGATATCAAGGAATCTTCGAGCATCACTCTTTTCGGCATACCCCAAGAAGATCGCCTTCGTAGTCCTTGTCCCCAGCTTCTGAATCTTCAGATCCGGGAGCTTCACATAAGCCAGACACCCCCACACTCGAATGACATTCAAGTTAGGTCTGACTTTGAACCAGAGTTCATGAGGAGTTATGTCGGAAGTTGCATATGGCACTCTGTTCAGAATGAACATTGCCGTTAGTGCAGCTTCTCCCCAGTAGCACTTTGGAAGACCCGCAGTCAACAGCATGGAACTCATCATCTCTGTCAACGTTCTGTTCTTCCTTTCTGCTACTCCGTTGGATTGAGGAGAGTACGGAGCCGTCGTCTCATTGATGATTTCATGTTCTTTGCAGAATGATAAGAATTCATGAGACCGATACTCCCCGCCTCGATCACTCCTTAACCTCTTGAGTTGTTGTTCAGTTTGCCGCTCAGCCTCGGCCCTGAACTCCTTAAACTTCTCGAATGCTTCGTCTTTAGACTTGAGCAAGTAGACGAAAGCATACTTTGAGAAGTCATCGATGAAAGTAATGAAATACTTCATCCCGGCCTTCGTAGAGAATTGTTTGAAGTCACAGATATCTGAGTGAACCAACTCCAGAAGATCTGTGCTTCGATGGACCCTGTGAAAGGGTTTCCTTGTGATCTTCGTCTGAGCACATACTTCGCATTTCTCTACCTTACCCCCACACTTGGAGATAAGTCCTAGACTAGACATTCTGTTAATCCTTTTACAATGAACATGTCCTAGCCTATTATGCCACAACTCAAGAGAATAATCAGAAAAAGTGATTGCATTTATATTATCATGCTGGGTTACAACAAGTTGAATCTTGTACATTCCTTCAGTTTGGAAAGCTTTTCCGAAGAATGTACCCTTCTTGGACATCACCAACTGGCCAGCATTGATGTCCATCCTCAAGCCTGCGTTGCAGAGAGACTTCCAGAGATCAGGTTCTTAGCAATTAATTACTGGAACATGTTTCATACCTTGAAGCGTCAGAGTGTTCCCCGATGTGAGTTTCAGCTCCACCGTCCCGATCCCCAGTACTTCAGCTTGTGCCTGGTTTGCCATTATGACCTTCTCTGAAGTTGGCTCATAAGAGACGAACCAGTCCTTGTCTGAACAGACATAGCAGGTCGCACCAGTGTCTATCCACCAGTCCAAGTCAGCCCCCACAGTTGCAACATGTGCTATCATGGCAACTAGATTAGTAATCATAGAAACCTTATTAGGCTCACCTTGTTCTTTGGGCTTGGACTTGCATTCGGATTTGTAGTAGCCCTTCTTGCCACAATTGAAGCAAGTCACATGGGACTTGGACTTCTGCTGCTTGAAAGCAGGACCCTTCACTTTCAGATTCGTGAAGTCCTTTTTTTTGCGATGAGAAGCAGCCTGCTTCCCCTGGTATTCTCTAGTTTGGACCAGATTTACCTTCGCCAGTTGCTTGGACAGAGTATCCATCTTCTGTTGAGAGCGCATCTCGTCCTCAACATGGATCTCTTGCAAGAAATCTTCCAAGCTAATTTCCATCTTCTTTCGATGCATCCTTGCATAGAAGTTGCTCCATTCTGTAGGAAGTTTTACGACGATCCCTCCAACGACAAACTTGTCGACGAGGGGCATGTTCTCGTCTTCTAGTTTCTGACGCAACTTCAGAAACTCTTTCACTTGGGGCAGCATCGACTTCTCGTCTTCGAAGGTCCACTTGTGGTATTTTTCTACCATGAAGATCTTGGACCGGTTCTCGTCATCTTCATAGAACTTTCCCAAGGAGTCCCATATCTCTTTGGCAGAAGTCTTCTTTGAGTAGGACTCTGCCAGAGAGTCTTCCATGGAATTGAGTATCAGTAGTTTACATATACTGTTTTCTCTCTTCCACTTCGCTTGCTTGGTCGTAGCAGCGGCCACAGCCGCAGCAGATCCAGTGTTAAGAACGATCGGTTCTCCTTCTGACAGCACGTGATCAACATTCACGAGTTGAAGATTTAAAGTGACATTTCGTCTCCATATCTGGAAGTGTTCGCCATCGAATTTCTCTAACTTGTTAAAGCCGGTATCGATGAGCGAAGCACGAGAGTTATCCATCTTCTCAATAAAGCTTTGAGATTGTTAGTGCCGAGACACAATTTTCGATGAAAAATTCTGAAACTGAAACAATTGTAACGACAACGTTTCAAATGCAACACCTTAAAGAAGATGTGCAACAGAGATCCTGGAGGATTCTGAATTACGAGAATCTAAAAAGATTCTACGTAATACACAAAAAATCTAAAGAGACTTTTGTGCAAGCGACTATCGGCAGTAGAGCTTCTAAAAAGAAGTTACTGTAAAAGGCAACAGCAGCGATGACATGCGAGAATGAGATGCTGGGGTGAATGAACCACCGTTGCTCAAAGCTTTATTCGTCCCACACGAGCACGAACAACTTCCAGGAACCAGCAAGTTCACGAAGAACTTCTGGAACGCTCGTAAGTCAATATTTGAGACTTGAACGGACTTCCTGGACTTTATAGACTCCCTTCACTCTCTTCTTGGTGCATCTTTCAAAGGAGACCAAGGGGCTCTATTTATAGAGTGGAGTTGAGACTTCACCTCTTCTCCTATCCGATGTGGGACTAAAATACCAATACTCAAAAATAGAGTTTGATATTTTAGATCATCCCACAATCAGCATAGAAGTGTGCCAGTCCATGCCTACCCCCCGAACACTCCCGTGCATGCACGAGACATCCTGGAGTCCGTGTCCAAGTCCGAGTCCGCACAACAAAAATTAACTTGCATCCTTGTTGGATTTAATCCTTTTTTCTTCTAGGAAAATACTTCCACATGGCACAAACTTGTGCCCCACTACACCTCATGTGCACACCTCAACACAAGCAATGCATTATATTGAGATACTCACCATTTGGTGTAGCCGATGTGAGACTATCTTTTCTAGTCCAAAGGCAAAAACACCAACATGCATCAATGACTGTAACGTTACATTATCTATGGCTTGATATTATACATATGTTGTGGTAGTTTGAATCCACAATAGTGTATGAAATGTTCGTGAGAGGAGAATTAGAACAACAATAGCCTGTAAGAAGAGTTAAACTTGTCAGAAAATAATCGATGGAAAAAAAATAACGTGATAATTTCGTTTTGAAAATTTGTCAACTAAAAGAACAAGACGAAAATAATTGACCCTTTCGGATCCTGCATAATAGCTAGAACCACTGCAACATTCAGGTCAAATGCAGCAGGTCTTGAACAGCATGATACTTTGAGACACCGTTAATTCGTAAATTACAAATTTCTATGCCGAAATTTTGATCGATGCGATGCATTCTTAGATTGGTTCTGCAATACAAAAGTAGGTTTTAGGTTGGATTTTGTACTCGAGCTACATTTTGTATATATATTTTGAACTATGTAACTCAAGTGGTTAGAGTGTAAACATAAGGTCCGAGTGGACGGTATTTCAATCTCAGTAAAAGCGAACATGAACAACTTCTTCCACTCTAGTCCATCTAACCCACCCCAGTCCACCCAGCCTTAAGTTTTTTTTTTTACTCGAAAGTTAGGTTTGGTGTTAAAGACAGAAGTCGTATGGATCCGAAACCCAAATACTTCCAAGAACGGGTTCAGTTCTACATCAATCAGACCCGAACCCGCGATTGAGGCGCTAATTTGAACAAGCTTTGTCAACAAATACCGTACTAAATAATATAGTTCACAGTCACGCGCTTTAGATTAGAAACAGTCTCCAAAAGCTTGTCAAACAAACAAACATTAACCAGCTGAGCAATTACTAACGTTTTTTTAAAAGAGGTTCAAATTAGGTCCTAATTTGACTTTGATTTTAGACCAACTCTCTAGGGGTGTAAAAAGGGTCGAGAGAAAGAAGGAAAATAAATGACAACATCAATGTAGTCTTTGTGCCAAAGTTTTGGGGTGAGCCATTTGAATAATTTCTTCTATTTCTTCTTCCATTCGGATTTGTTAAAGATCATGCCTTATATAACAGTAACCAAATGCTATATATTTTTTTAACGCTTCAAACTATGTTCGTTTATAGCTACTTTTAGTCCTAGCATAACTATTATACTGTCATTCCTTCCTACAGGGTATCTACCGACCTGTGTTGTACATATTCAAAACATCTAAGATATTTTTTTTTCATCGTGTCTTCAATTGGCTTCACTTTTTCATGAATATACTTGTTTCTTATTCAGGGGCGGCTCGGAGGAAAGGCAAACAGGACTTGCACCCTGTGTTGGGTGGTCCCTCCTTAATTGGAGAGAGGATTTGGAGTTCCCAAGGTTCATTCACCTTGGAGAAAGTCTAAAGACTTGTGGAGTTCCCAAGGTTCATTCATCTTGCATGAATGAATCTTGGAGGAGAATGTTCATTCCCTTATGGCTATATAAGGAGGTAGTTTGGGAGATGTTTGGGTTAATCCTCCCTTGTGATCTTGGTGCTAGAAGTGGTGGTGCTCTTGGAGCTCCTTGCTTGCGGTGTTCTTCCGGGCGGTGCTTGCTTCTACCTCGAGTGCTTCTTCACCAAAGTGTCTTCCATACTTGTGTATGAGAGAGATCCTCTTGAGTGTATCCAAGAGAGAGTTTGTAACCCTGTAATCCCACTATTCTTAGTGGAAGAAGAAAGAAAAGAACTATTGTTGTCCGAGGACGTAGGCACATAGCCGAACCTCGTTAATTCTCTTGTCTTTTGTATGTTTGTTTTTCTTTTCTTTTCTCTAGCCTCCGTGTTAAGCGGATAAGCTAAACTTCAACTCATTGTAGCTCCCACGTTAAGTGGGTAAGCTATCTCCATCCCAATTAGCGGTATCAGTGCATACCCAACAATTGGTGTCAGAGCCACACAAGCTTATTGATCGTGATGGAGGAATCATTGTCTTCTACCTCCTCAACCATGATCAAGCTCACGTCTTCAAACTATTCCATATGGAGGCCGCGGATGGAAGATATCCTCTATTGTAAGGATTTGTACGAAGTGTTACTCTGCAATGGACAGAAGCCAGAAGACAAATCTGAAAAAGATTGGACCATTCTAAATCGAAAAGCTATTGGAGAGATCCGTCATTGGATCGACCAAAGCATTTTTCACCATGTTTCCAAAGAAACCGATGCTCATCAAATGTTGATGAAGTTAGCATCGATGTACGAGCGAGAGACTCCTTAAAACAAAGCGTCACTCATTCGACGTTTGGTGAACCTGAAATACAAAGACGGACGAAGTGTTTCTGAACACTTGAGTGATTTCCAAGAGTTGGTAAATCAACTTTCAACCATGAAGCTGGTGCTGGAAGATGGCTATTGGCACTTTTGCTACTCAGCTCGTTGTCGGATAGTTGGAACACACTTGTGGTTTCCTTAAGCAACTCCGCTCCTCAAGGCGTCATCACTTTAACCTTAGTGAATGATAGTTTATTGAATGAAGAAGCGAGGCGGAAAGAACAAGGCATAACAACCGAGTCAGATGCTCTTGTTTCTGAGAATCGTGGAAGAACTCATCAAAGAAAATTCTACAACCGTGATCGCTCCAAAAGCAGGCCAAAAGATCATTCCAGAGGCACTTTCAAACCAAGAAAAGAGATAGAATGCTTTCATTGTGGCCTTAAGGGTCATATGAAAAGAGAATGCAGAAAACTCAAAAAGGAAAAGAGAAATGAATCAAATGAGAAGAATGAAGCCAAAGACACAACTGTCACTGCTTCAAAAGGCGATGAGATAATCATCGTTTGTGATGATGGTCTGGTTAATCTAACCTCTCAAGATTCATGCTGGATTGTAGACTCTGGTGCATCATTCCATGTTACTTCCAGAAAGAAATTCTTCACAACCTACACAAGCGGAGACTTCGGAAATGTGAGGATGGGAAATGAAAAAGTTTCCAAGATTGTGGGAAAAGGAGAAATAGCTCTTGAGACCAACACTGGTTGCCCCTTGATTCTCAAGAATGTGAGACATGTTCCAGACATGCATCTCAACTTGATATCTACTGGCATAATGGATGATGAAGGCTACACCAATGTGTTTGGTGGAGGCAAATGGAAACTCAGCAAAAACTCCCTAGTGCTTGCTAGAGGGAAGAAGGAGAACACACTTTATACGACATATGCTAAGATCAACAATCAGCATGTTAATGCAGCAATCGACCAATCAGGATCAACGATTGGGTTATGGCACAAGCGACTGGGTCATATGAGTGAGAAGGGATTGCAAATTCTAGCCAAAAGAGAGGTATTGACCGGGCTGAAATCGAAAGGTACACCTCTTGAACCTTGCACTGATTGTTTGGCTGGAAAACAACATAGAGTTTCATTTCATTATAAGACTGCAACTAGAAAACCCAATGTACTGGATGTTGTTTACTCTGATGTTTGTGGGCCTATGACTACTAACACTCTTGGTGGTGCAAGATACTTTGTCACCTTCATTGATGATCATTCCAGGAAGGTATGGGCATATTCAATCAAATCCAATGATCAAGTCTTTGATGTGTTCAAGCAGTTTCACGCCAGCGTTGAACGTGAGACTAGTACGACTCTGAAGTGCATCCGTACTGATAATGGTGGAGAGTACATAGGAGACTTCAGAATCTATTGCAAGAATAATGGGATCAGACATGAAAGATCGGTTCCAAAGACCCCTCAACACAACGGGTTGGCGGAGAGGATGAACAGAACGATCGTTGAGCGGATCAAAACCATGTTATCTCACTCCAAGCTGCCAAAGGGTTTCTGGGGTGAAGCATTAATGACAGCAGTTCACTTAATCAACTTGTCTCCATCAGCTCCACTCAATGGTGATGTACCGAACAAGTTCTGGACAGGAAAAAATGTGTCCTACCAATACTTGAAGGTGTTTGGGTGTAGAGCATTTGTGCACATTTCCAAAGACGAGAGGTCCAAGCTTGATGTCAAATCAAAAGAATATATTTTTTTTGGCTATGGAGATGAAGAGTTAGACTACAGACTCTGGGATCCTGTCAATAAGAAGATTGTCAGAAGCAGAGATGTGGTCTTCTTTGAAGATCAAACTATTGAAGATTGTCAGAAGGAAGAAAAGGTTGATAGCTCCAGGGAATTTCCTGTCAACCTAAATCCAGTGTCTCGGCCTCGGGAACAAAGGGGAGATCCGGTCGAGAATAATGAAGCTGAAATCCATGATCATGACGAGGACAATCATGATGATGATATTGTACATGAAAATGTTCAAGAAGAGCAAGCACCTGAAGGACCTCTGAGAAGATCAAACAGACAACCGAAGCCTAACAGCCTCTAAAGTCCACAACAGTATGTATTGCAAACAGATGCAGGAGAACCTAAAAACTATCAAGAAGCCGTGACACACGAGAAAAAGGAAGAGTGGCTGGAAGCCATGCAAGATGAGATGAAGTCCTTGCATGAGAATCACACTTATGATTTGGTAAAATTACCAAAAGGAAGAAGGGCACTCAAGAACAAATGGGTGTATAAGCTGAAGACAAAAGAAAACAAATCACAACCAAGATACAAGGCGAGGCTAGTTGTGAAAGGTTTTAGTCAGAAGCAAAGAATTGACTATGAAGAGATTTTCTCACCAGTGGTGAAGATGACATCTATCAGAGTAGTGCTCAGCTTGGCTGCAAGTCTAAATCTAGAAGTGGAACAACTAGATGTGAAGACTGCATTCCTTCACGGAGAGATTGAAGAAAAAATCTACATGGAGCAGCCAGAGGGTTTCAAAGTCAAAGGAAAAGAAGATCTAGTCTGTCGACAAAAGAAGAGCCTGTATGGATTGAAACAGGCACCACGCCAATGGTATAAGAAGTTTGATCTCTTCATGACCAAGCAAGGATACCTGAGGACCACTTCTGATCATTGTGTATTTGTCAAAAGGTACTCTGATGGTGAACTGATTATACTCCTTCTATATGTTGATGATATGTTGATCGTAGGTCGTGACAATGACAAGATCAGCAAGTTAAAGAAAGAGCTCAGCAAGTCCTTTGCAATGAAGGACTTAGGTCCAGCAAAGCAAATTCTCGGTATGCATATCTCCCGTGATCGAAGGAATGGGAAGCTGTGGTTATCACAAGAGCGCTATATCGAGAAGGTGTTGAAAAAGTTCAACATGGACAAGGCAAAGCATGTAGCAACACCACTTGCTAATCTATTTTTGCTCAACTCAAGACAGTGTCCTACAAGCAACAAAGAAAAAGAAGAGATGGCATCGGTGCCATATGCCTCAGCAGTTGGCAGTCTTATGCATACGATGGTGTGCACCAGACCTGACATGGCACATGCAGTTGGTGTCGTCAGCAGATTCTTATCCAATCCGAGAAAAGAGCATTGGAAAGCGGTGAAGTGGATTTTAAGATACCTCAGAGGTACTTTCAAAATGAGATTGTCTTTGAAAATGAAAAGCCTGTGTTGATTGGGTACACAGATACAGATATGGCTGGAGATTTTGACTCCATGTCATGCCCCGCTCCCAGGATACGGCGAGCCGAGTACGTACAACATCCCCAGGCTACGCGACCATACAACATGAACCCAATTGTATCCCGCGATTGTCGCCTGTAAGGTCCTAGGTAGGCATAGAGTTAAGGAAATAATACAATTTTCCATAAAAGAGCATAACATTCATTTATCCCAAAATGTTACAACATAATTCAAGTCTCATCATCAAACACATATTTACATTCTGGATTCATTGTTCTTCAAAATACAAAACTTACATATTGCATTCATGTTTCCTCAAAATATATAAGACACATAGCTATGAGGTTCCCAGGATAAAGCTACAACCCTCAGTCCTACATCATTCATAAAGTTCTGCCTCAGTGTATGCCTGTTCCCCATCCTGTTCTTCAACAATCCCTAGTGAACAAAACTAGGTCGTCAATACGACGAGCAAGCCCTCAGTCAAGGAGGCGGTATGAATATGAAATGATAAAGCAAGTGAAAACAAGATATAACATTTGGAGCAAGTTAACTCATTACCTTGTGATATCCGTTAAGAAGCAATCGATTCTCAAATTAATGTCACAAAGGACACGTCAAGATCTTTCTAAAACTACATGCAATTTAGAGAAACTTTCTGGATCACACACACTCGCCTAGCATCTCAACAATAACCCCATTTGCCCGGGATCAGGCTCGTACAAAACGGGTTGGTGCTTAGATTCTCCAGCCGTCTGTACTATCACATATTGATGTGATTACAAGCAAGATAACATCATGAGTGGTTTCCGAATCATCTGGGTCGAGTCATCGCATCATGTGTTATAATCAAGAAGTTCGTATGACTTGGACTTTTCCAAGAATATCGAACCCATTCATTAGAGAGCTGAGCTGAACTCAGGGCCTGGATATCTAATGAATTAACAAATGTTCTGAGCTGAAACTCAGGGTAATGTGCAAATGGATAGCTGAGCTGAAACTCAGGGCCTGGATGTCCAATTGCGATTCAATAAAGTGAGCTAAGCCTCACCCCGGATATTCGCACGGCCGTACGAACACCGTATCAGGGACTGATCAGTACGAAATTGAAAATTATATTGCAAAGAAGTCAGCCAGGTGTGATCCAACGGTTTTTCTCCCAAAAACCCCATGCAACCTATTCTAAACATTTAGACTTCATGGGAACTATCTCCCAAACGGAAATCTTAGAAGTCAAGTCGCATTCTATATTAGTTTCGTCTTTTCTGAAACTAAAGTAGTCCAAGAAATATTGAAAACAAGGAAAAATTCTGAAATGTCCAAGTGGACATGATTCCAAGAATCCTTCCGATATTATAGGTCGGAGGTGGATGGTTCAAATGATCTAGAACTTTAGACAAAAGTCTCTAAAGCCCGAAATCACGAAAATGGACTTCTCTAGAAATTTTCAAAAATTTCGGCAGAGTCTCCTTTGTATTTACTGACCCGAAAATATTTCCAGAACATGTAAACACAAGGAGAGAATAATGGGCACGCCGACCCCTTCGGTGGAGCAACCCTCAACACCGGCAACACGCAGTATATAGAACCGGGTACGCCGACCCCTTCGGTGGAGCAACCCTCAACACCGGCCACGCAATAATAAAAGAAAGTAATGCGATTTAGCAATGATTTATTTACCTTGGCGTCCAGGCAAGCAAAATGTTATGACACTTGCCCCTTTCCTAAATACTCTCCAATGTTCAAGGAACTCAATTTATCAATTATAGTTATACTGTAAACTTGATGCTAGCTACTAAGCACAAAATCTAAACTTGCAATATCATAATTGACTTTTAAGTGTACAGAATGGTCATTTACACTTTGAAAAGTTAACTAGTATGTTATCCTATGGGTCCGGTATCCATACACATCAATTCTAACTATGTGTTTGTGATAAAAGATTATCTTAAGCATGGATAAATTTCTGGACAGATTTAATATAATTTAGATAAATATCAAATATTTCATAAAATCTTATTTTGAAGATACTTGTATGTATTTTCATGAATGACAACCATAGTAAACCAAGTTCTTCTTGAAATTAGTATGCATGTATGTATATATGAACTTTGTAAGGAAAAATGACTTTTTAAAGCACATATTTAAACAAGTTAATCATGCTATATAAATATGGACATAATTGAAGTGCATGTTAAAATTATGAATTCCTCAATTCTACATGTCCAAGTTAACACATGCAACTACAATCCATATTAAGGGATGTGGGAACCATATGCATGGTTTATTGCGAACTCAAAAATTAATGTAAAGTGTCCATAATTTTTCTTCTACCAAATATTAGGCTCAAAGCCCCTCACAATAATCAAAAACTCAGTTTTTATCCATAATTGATAATAATTCCAGATTCTTAATTAAAACTAAAATAGCATGAAAATAATCAAAAAGGGTGTGGAGAGCTTGCCTTGGGTTCTACCTTCTAGGTGATGCAAAATGAGATCTAACAATGAAAATTTATAAGTGTAAGGTTACCTTAACCTATGAGTACCCTTGAGCACTTATTTAACTAGTTAATCATGCTTAAAACGAGATTATTAAGCATAATTTTAAAAAGGGACAGAATTAAATAGATATATAAATTTGACAACTCTTAAGTTTTTTTTTTTTTTTTTTCATATTCGATACTAACCTAAGAGTGTGCATATCAAACTAGGAATATAAAATCCATATAGATTAGCCCCAATAATGTATAAATTAAGCCTCTAAAATTGATTCAAGACGTACAAAATCCAAATATAAATCCGTGAATTCATCTCCACACAATGTGTCCTTGTGTCCAATCCATTCATACGTACATAAATTGTATCCATAGATAGATTTCTACTAAATCTTGTCCCGAAATCCATATTACATTTCTCATAAGGTTGGGTTTATCATAATTTTCATAATTTCAGAATTATAACTATATTAATTAAAGGAAATTAGAAGATAAAAATTCAAGAAAAGAAGGAAGGAGGACTTGCCTTGCTTTGTAGTGGTTCTTCCTCTTGAAGAATTCCTCAAAAACTCAAAATCAGGATCCTAGGTCATAAAATTGGAATTGGGTTAAATCTCAAACCCTAAAAATAATATTAGAAGGAAGTTGAGAGGAGGAAGGAAGATGAAGTAGAGGAAGAGGAGAAGTAAAAGGAGGTGGAGAAGTGGAAGAAGATGGAAGGGGGGGTGGTCGGCCGGCGGCCGACCGCCGGCGGCGGCCGGCGGCAGCAGCCGCGGAAGCAGCCGCAGCAGTAGCGAAAGCAGCGACAGCAGCAGCAAAAAGTGGCAGTAGCAGCAGCAGAAACAGTAGGGGGAAAGAGAGGGAAGAGGGAGAAGAAGAAGGAAGAGAGGGAGAAGCTTACCAGAAGAAAGGTGGAGAAGAGAATGGGTTTCTTTCTCTCTCCCTCATCTAAATTAAAAGAGGGAAAAGAAAGGAAATGACTAAAATGCCCATGAGGCTTTGTCATGGGGCATGAGTGCCAAATGGCACTCTATCCATACATGTTTGCCACACAAGCATGGAGTGAGAGATGCAAAATAAATTTTGCATAAGGGAATTTTTGGAAAATGTTCAGATTTATTTATTTATTTATATATATATATATATATATATATATATATATATATATATATATATATATATATATATATATATATATATATATATATATATAAAAATATATATATATATATATATATATATTTTGAGAATAATTATAGGAAAAAAAATAATTTTTTTTGAATGGTTGAAAATTAATTAAAATTACCAATAATAAATAGAAAATTAAGGTTATGACACCCTACCCACCTTAATTAAATTCCGTCCCCGAAATTTAAAGAAAGAGAGGTAGAGAATGATAGGTTGCTAAGTACCTTAGTCATCAAAGAGGTAGGGGTACAGTCGCCGCATCTCATCTTCCCTTTCCCAAGTAGATTCTCCCGGTGAGTCCTTGTTCCAAGATACTCGTACCAAAGAGATGGTCTTGTTCTTAAGAATCTTCTGCCTCCGATCCAGGATCTCTACTGGCTTCTGTTCAATGCGAAGAGTTGGGCCAACTGTGATTTCTGAATGGTCCAGTATGTGACTGGGATCTGGCACATACTTCCGCAGTTGAGATACATGAAAAACATCGTGGACTCCTTCTAGGGATGGTGGTAAGGCCAATCTGTAAGAAACATCACCGATTCGATCCAGGACGTCGAATGGGCCTATATACCTTGGGCTCAACTTTCCTCTGGTTCCAAACCTGATTGTTCCCTTTGTTGGCAAGATCTTCAAGAATACATGATCTCCTGGTTTGAAATTCAAAATTCTCCGATGCTTATCTGCCCACATCTTGTGCCTGTCCTGCGCAGCTTGAAGATGACTTCGAACTGCCTTGACCATGTCCACAGTCTGCGTAACCAATTCTGGGCCCAAAAGTTGCCGTTCTCCGACGTCACCCCAGCATATAGGTGATCTGCACTTCCTCCCATATAGTGCTTCAAATGGTGCCATCTTGATACTGGCCTGATAACTGTTATTATAGGAGAATTCTACCAGATGCAAATGATCATCCCATGATCCTTGAAAATCTAGAGAGCACGCTCTCAACATGTCTTCCAAAATTTGTATTAACCTTTCTGACTGTCCATCAGTCTGTGGGTGATATGCTGAACTGAACTTCAGGCGACTGCCAAGACTGTCTTGCAAGCTTCTCCAAAACTTGGAGGTGAACCGAGTATCCCTGTCTGATACGATACTTACCGGTACCCCATAGTGGCTAACAACTTCCCTCATGTACATATCCGCTAGATGTTCCGTAGATTGACCAACCCGGAATGGTAGAAATCTTGCGGACTTTGTAAGCCTATCCACTATTACCCAGATGGCATTGTTACCTTTTTGTGTTCTTGGGAGTCCTGATACAAAATCTATTGTAATATGCTCCCACTTCCATTCAGGTACTGGGAGTGGTTGCAGTAGTCCAGCAGTCCTTTGGTGCTCAGCTTTCACTTGTTGGCATACTAAACATTTCGAGACAAATTTTGCTATCTCCCGCTTCATTCCATGCCACCAAAAGTTTTGTCTCAGATCCTGGTACATCTTTGTACTCCCAGGATGAATGGAGTACTGAGAACTATGTGCTTCAGACATCAGTTCAGTCCGAAGTTCTCCAAATGGTACACACAAACGATTTCCGAATCTCAAGGATCCATCCGAATGCTTCATCAATCCAGTTTGTACCCCAGCTTCAGTTTGACTCCACAATTTTTGCAGTTTCACATCCTTCTTCTGTGCCTCCTTAATTCTTTCCACTAAAGAAGATTGAACTTGTAAACTTTCCCAAATTCCATCTGCAACTGGGCATATCACTTCAATCCCCATCTTTCTGAGATCATCCAATATCTCCTTGGGCGTGTTCATAAAGAAAGCTTCAGGCCTCCTACTCAAAGCATCTGCCACTTTGTTTGCCTTGCCTGGATGATACTGCAACTCCATATCAAAATCCTTAAGTAACTCAAGCCATCTACGTTGCCTCATATTTAACTCCTTTTGGGTGAACACATATTTTAAACTCTTATGATCTGTGTAAATCTTGATCTGTTCACCATACAAGTAATGCCTCCACAGTTTCAGTGCAAACACAACAGCTGCTAATTCCAGATCATGTGTTGGGTAGTTCCTTTCATGAACCTTCAACTGGCGCGAGGCATAAGCGATCACCCTTCCGTGCTGCATCAACACACAGCCCAAACCCTTGCCAGAAGCATCACTGTAAATCTCGTAACCTCCTGATCCTGAGGGTAAAGCTAGTACTGGTGCAGTGACAAGTCTTTCCTTTAATTCCTCAAATGCCGCTTGACATTTATCAGTCCAAACAAATTTTTCATTCTTCCGAGTCAATCTAGTAAGCGGCTCAACAATTCTTAAAAAATTCTCCACGAATCTTCTATAGTATCCAGCTAATCCAACGAAACTTCGAACTTCAGCTACATTCTTGGGAGTAGGCCATGATTTAACTGCTTCTATTTTCTTAGGATCTACTGTAATGCCTTCTCCACTGACTATGTGTCCCAAGAAAGGAATTTCTTTTAACCAAAATTCACATTTGCTTAACTTCCCATACAGCTTCTCCTGTCGTAGAGTCTCAAGTACTATCCTCAAGTGTTCTTCGTGCTCCTCCTCGTTCTTTGAGTAGATCAATATGTCATCAATGAACACTATCACAAATTTATCCAAATATTGATAGAATATCCTGTTCATCAAATCCATGAATATGGCCGGAGCATTTGTCAATCCAAAAGGCATGACTTGAAACTCATAATGTCCATATCTTGTTCTAAAAGCAGTCTTTGGTATGTCTTCTTTCTTAATCTTCACTTGGTGATAGCCTGATCTGAGATCTATTTTGGAAAATACAGTTGCTCCTCCAAGTTGGTCGAATAATTCATCGATTCTAGGGAGTAGGTATTTGTTCTTGATTGTTAGTTCATTCAGTGCTCTATAGTCTATCACCAATCTCAGGCTCCCATCCTTTTTCTTTACAAATAGTACAGGCGCTCCCCACGGAGAAACACTAGGCCTGATAAACTCCTTAGCTAGCAATTCCTTGATTTGTTTATTTAACTCTGCTAGTTCCTCCTTATTCATTGGGTATATCTTCTTTGCAATTGGGGCCGCTCTTGGAATTAAATCAATGCTAAATTCAACTGCCCTATCCGGTGGCAATCCGGGTAGTTCATCAGGGAATACATCCTTAAACTCATCTACAACTCTTGGCCATTCCTCTATTGCTTGACCCTGGAGACTCCTCAGTTCGAACTTTTCTAATTCCTCTTTGTCAAACTCCTTCTGGGCTCTAACAAATTCATACGACTTCCTACTGGGTAAGGAAAACTGTACTTTTCTTTGTCCACAATCAATAATCGCCGAGGTTGCTGTTAACCAATCCATGCCAAATACTACATCATAGTTGTCCATAGGAAAGACTAATAGTTTTGTTCGGAAGCTTGCTCCTCCCATTTTAATTGGACAATTTCTACAGATTCGGCTTACTTCTACAATTCCATTGCCCATAAGGATTTTCAATTTTCTAGCTAGAGGTTGTGTCTCTATTTTATACTCAGATATGAATGATGCAGATATAAAAGAATGAGTAGCTCCAGAATCAAATAGCACTGATGCAGGACTAGATGAAGCAAGTATAGTACCTGTCACCACGTCTCCTGGTATTCTTGCTTCATTGTTATCCATCATAAAGGCTTGGCCGTGATTCTTGTTCTTCTTCTTGTTGTTGTGGTTCTGATTAGCCCTCTGTGCCTGGTGGAATTGATGTGCTTGAGGTGGTAAGACTGGCCTCTGCTGATATCCTGTAGTTGCATTAGGCCTGGGCTCATTGTTCTGGAAGGCAGGCCTTTGTTGAAATCCTTGGTTTGCAGCTCTTGGTCCATGTGCATTATTCTGTGCTACCGATCTTCTATTGTTCTGGGGACATTGGTTCAATCGGTGGTTGGGGGATCCACACTTCAGGCACTTCCCTTGAAGTCTTCTGCAATTATTCTTTGTATGCCCCGGCCTTCCGCAGTAAGAACAACTTAGTACGGGTCTTTTCTGCTCATGCTGGGCACCCCTTAGTTGCCCTTGCCCCGAAGTCCTTCCCTGGGCCGAACCAGTTTCCAGACTCCGCTTTTGCCCTGCAGTCTTCGCGTTGTTCTTGTCATTTTGCATCCTTTGTTGGTCTCTTGCAGCTTCGACCACTTCAGCATAGGTTTGACATTTGTAAGGGGCCACCTTCATCTTCAATTTATCATCCAGTCCTTCCATGAACCGGACTACCTTCGCCTTCTCTGTAGATACCAAGCTTGGAGCATACCGGCTGAGTCTGGTAAATTCCGCCGAATATTCGTCGACAGAGGTCTTGTTCTGTTTCAGATGAAGGAATCTCCTTTCCAACTCCAACTTGGCACTTGGGGGAAAGAATCTCTCTTCAAATTCTTCCTTAAACTTCTCCCAAGTCACAACTTCATCAGATTCTTCTGGATGTAATGAGCTCCACCATATGTCAGCCACATCTTTTAATTGAATCCTTACTAGTGAAACTATGTCATTTGGCGGGGTCTTCGCGCCCTTTAGTAACGCCTCTGTGGTTCTAATCCACTGCGCTGCTTCCATAGGGGTTTCAGTTCCTTTGAATTCTGGGGGCTTGATTGTCCTAAACTCTGAAAGGGTCCCCGTCTTCTGCGTAGGAGTGACATCCAATCTCTCTAGTAGTTTTGTTGAGGTGGCTTGGGAAAGTTGCATTTGTTGGGTATTGGCCTCCAAGACCCTTTGAAAGAATTCAAAGGCATCAGTTGGTCGTGTCCCGGAGGCTTCCACTTGTGAGGTATTGGGATCCGGTTGAGAAGCCATTTCCTATATATTAAGAATTGGAAATTCTTAAATACAAAATTTAAAGAGAACTTAATTTACTAGAGGAGATTGAAAAGATAATTGCAATATATATATAAAGTCATAACCAAAAGAAGCATATTTCATTCATTTCACAAAACACGATTACAATATGCTTCACTAGGAAGTCCGTACAACTTCTATACTATAATCCTTATACAAAACTATTTACATCTGTTGTAATTCCAAAATGTTGTACAACAGACAAAAATTTTCCTTTTTCTTCCATACATCATATCTATAAGCTATCTGCTGATCCATCAAAATGCTGTGCAGCAGACAAAAACTACCCCAGTCCTAACTGTCATGCGTCACCATCTCAGCGTTATGTAGGTGATCTCGCGGATCCTGTCCTAAGGATTGGCCTCTACCCATTCCTCAATGGCCCCTTCGTATCCATGAGTAAATGGAGATGGACCGTCCTTCGCAAGGAAGAACCTAAGTCGTAGTTCCTTTTCCCAATATACTTCCGCTCCATCTTCCACATCACGGATTCTGGGGCATAGGCGCTCGAAAAATATACTGTTCACCGGAAGCTCTCCGTCGGGCGACACCTTCCAAGCCTCCCGAGCAAACTGCTCGTATCCGTAATGAGTCCGGTGGCTCCCATCCCAATAGATGCTCGGTAGGAATCGGGCCATGACCTATATCCAAAAAATTCCTCGAATGAGAACTTTATGACATAAAATGATTATCATAATAAAATCATCAAATTCTAAATAAATTTTGATCAAGATTCATATCCCCAAACCTTAGTAGATTTTTTTTTGTTCAACCTTCAATTGTCATCTATTCCTATCCTAGGGAAGTCCAAGTAAATCCTTACGATAATATTTGATATCCACCTATACCATCTCCTTAATCTATACACTACCCTTAAAGAGTGGACCTGCATGGGCCACCAACCGAAAGACGTGTCACGCCCCGCTCCCAGGATACGGCGAGCCGAGTACGTACAACATCCCCGGGCTACGCGACCATACAACATGAACCCAATTGTATCCCGCGATTGTCGCCTGTAAGGTCCTAGGTAGGCATAGAGTTAAGGAAATAATACAATTTTCCACAAAAGAGCATAACATTCATTTATCCCAAAATGTTACAACATAATTCAAGTCTCATCATCAAACACATATTTACATTCTGGATTCATTGTTCTTCAAAATACAAAACTTACATATTGCATTCATGTTTCCTCAAAATATATAAGACACATAGCTATGAGGTTACCAGGATAAAGCTACAACCCTCAGTCCTACATCATTCATAAAGTTCTGCCTCAGTGTATGCCTGTTCCCCATCCTGTTCTTCAACAATCCCTAGTGAACAAAACTAGGTCGTCAATACGACGAGCAAGCCCTCAGTCAAGGAGGCGGTATGAATATGAAATGATAAAGCAAGTGAAAACAAGATATAACATTTGGAGCAAGTTAACTCATTACCTTGTGATATCCGTTAAGAAGCAATCGATTCTCAAATTAATGTCACAAAGGACACATCAAGATCTTTCTAAAACTACATACAATTTAGAGAAACTTTCTGGATCACACACACTCGCCTAGCATCTCAACAATAATCCCATTTGCCCGGGATCAGGCTCGTACAAAATGGGTTGGTGCTTAGATTCTCCAGCCGTCTGTACTATCACATATTGATGTGATTACAAGCAAGATAACATCATGAGTGGTTTCCGAATCATCTGGGTCGAGTCATCGCATCATGTGTTATAATCAAGAAGTTCGTATGACTTGGACTTTTCCAAGAATATCGAACCCATTCATTAGAGAGCTGAGCTGAACTCAGGGCCTGGATATCTAATGAATTAACAAATGTTCTGAGCTGAAACTCAGGGTAATGTGCAAATGGATAGCTGAGCTGAAACTCAGGGCCTGGATGTCCAATTGCGATTCAATAAAGTGAGCTAAGCCTCACCCCGGATATTCGTACGGCCGTACGAACACCGTATCAGGGACTGATCAGTACGAAATTGAAAATTATATTGCAAAGAAGTCAGCCAGGTGTGATCCAACGGTTTCTCTCCCAAAAACCCCATGCAATCTATTCTAAACATTTAGACTTCATGGGAACTATCTCCCAAACGGAAATCTTAGAAGTCAAGTCGCATTCTATATTAGTTTCGTCTTTTCTGAAACTAAAGTAGTCCAAGAAATATTGAAAACAAGGAAAAATTCCGAAATGTCCAAGTGGACATGATTCCAAGAATCCTTCCGATATTATAGGTCGGAGGTGGATGGTTCAAATGATCTAGAACTTTAGACAAAAGTCTCTAAAGCCCGAAATCACGAAAATGGACTTCTCTAGAAATTCTCAAAAATTTCGGCAGAGTCTCCTTTGTATTTACTGACCCGGAAATATTTCCAGAACATGTAAACACAAGGAGAGAATAATGGGCACGCCGACCCCTTCGGTGGAGCAACCCTCAACACCGACAACACGCAGTATATAGAACCAGGTACGCCGACCCCTTCGGTGGAGCAACCCTCAACACCGGCCACGCAATAATAAAAGAAAGTAATGCGATTTAGCAATGATTTATTTACCTTGGCGTCCAGGCAAGCAAAATGTTATGACACTTGCCCCTTTCCTAAATACTCTCCAATGTTCAAGGAACTCAATTTATCAATTATAGTTATACTGTAAACTTGATGCTAGCTACTAAGCACAAAATCTAAACTTGCAATATCATAATTGACTTTTAAGTGTACAAAATGGTCATTTACACTTTGAAAAGTTAACTAGTATGTTATCCTATGGGTCCGGTATCCATACACATCAATTCTAACTATGTGTTTGTGATAAAAGATTATCTTAAGCATGGATAAATTTCTGGACAGATTTAATATAATTTAGATAAATATCAAATATTTCATAAAATCTTATTTTGAAGATACTTGTATGTATTTTCATGAATGACAACCATAGTAAACCAAGTTCTTCTTGAAATTAGTATGCATGTATGTATATATGAACTTTGTAAGGAAAAATGACTTTTTAAAGCACATATTTAAACAAGTTAATCATGCTATATAAATATGGACATAATTGAAGTGCATGTTAAAATTATGAATTCCTCAATTCTACATGTCCAAGTTAACACATGCAACTACAATCCATATTAAGGGATGTGGGAACCATATGCATGGTTTATTGCGAACTCAAAAATTAATGTAAAGTGTCCATAATTTTTCTTCTACCAAATATTAGGCTCAAAGCCCCTCACAATAATCAAAAACTCAGTTTTTATCCATAATTGATAATAATTCCAGATTCTTAATTAAAACTAAAATAGCATGAAAATAATCAAAAAGGGTGTGGAGAGCTTGCCTTGGGTTCTAGCTTCTAGGTGATGCAAAATAAGATCTAACAATGAAAATTTATAAGTGTAAGGTTACCTTAACCTATGAGTACCCTTGAGCACTTATTTAACTAGTTAATCATGCTTAAAACGAGATTATTAAGCATAATTTTAAAAAGGGACAGAATTAAATAGATATATAAATTTGACAACTCTTAAGTTTTTTTTTTTTTTTTTTTCATATTCGATACTAACCTAAGAGTGTGCATATCAAACTAGGAATATAAAATCCATATAGATTAGCCCCAATAATGTATAAATTAAGCCTCTAAAATTGATTCAAGACGTACAAAATCCAAATATAAATCCGTGAATTCATCTCCACACAATGTGTCCTTGTGTCCAATCCATTCATACGTACATAAATTGTATCCATAGGTAGATTTCTACTAAATCTTGTCCCGAAATCCATATTACATTTCTCATAAGGTTGGGTTTATCATAATTTTCATAATTTCAGAATTATAACTATATTAATTAAAGGAAATTAGAAGATAAAAATTCAAGAAAAGAAGGAAGGAGGACTTGCCTTGCTTTGTAGTGGTTCTTCCTCTTGAAGAATTCCTCCAAAACTCAAAATCAGGATCCTAGGTCATAAAATTGGAATTGGGTTAAATCTCAAACCCTAAAAATAATATTAGAAGGAAGTTGAGAGGAGGAAGGAAGATGAAGTAGAGGAAGAGGAGAAGTAAAAGGAGGTGGAGAAGTGGAAGAAGATGGAAGGGGGGGGGGTGGTCGGCCGGCGGCCGACCGCCGGCGGCGGCCGGCGGCAGCAGCCGCGGAAGCAGCCACAGCAGTAGCGAAAGCAGCGGCAGCAGCAGCAAAAAGTGGCAGTAGCAGCAGCAGAAACAGTAGGGGAAAAGAGAGGGAAAAGGGAGAAGAAGAAGGAAGAGAGGGAGAAGCTTACCAGAAGAAAGGTGGAGAAGAGAATGGGTTTCTTTCTCTCTCCCTCATCTAAATTAAAAGAGGGAAAAGAAAGGAAATGACTAAAATGCCCATGAGGCTTTGTCATGGGGCATGAGTGCCAAATGGCACTCTATCCATACATGTTTGCCACACAAGCATGGAGTGAGAGATGCAAAATAAATTTTGCATAAGGGAATTTTTGGAAAATGTTCAGATTTATGGAATTTTTGGAAAATGTTCAGATTTATATATATATATATATATATATATATATATATATATATATATATATATATATATTTTGAGAATAATTATAGGAAAAAAAAATAAATTTTTTTTGAATGGTTGAAAATTAATTAAAATTACCAATAATAAATAGAAAATTAAGGTTATGACACTCCAGAAAATCTACTTCAGGATATTTAGTTACTCTTTCAGGGGGAGCTGTGTCTTGGCAGTCAAAGTTACAGAAGTGTGTTGCTCTGTCGACTACAGAAGCAGAATATATCACAGCGACAGAAGTATGCAAGAAACTACTATGGATGAAAAGATTCCTACAGGAGTTGGGTCAAGAACAACGAGAATATGTTCTTTATTGTGATAGCCAGAGTGCTATCCATTTGAGCAAGAATTCGAGTTTTCACTCGAGGACAAAGCATATTGACGTGAGATATCATTGGATTCGTAACGTGGTGGAATCCAAGCAACTTCAGATTGAGAAGATCCATACCAATGACAACGGCTCATACATGATGACTAAATCTTTACCTAAAGACAAGCACATCTTTTGCAGAAGTGCAGCTGGTATGACGGAGCCTTCCACTTAAGTCGGGAAGGGAGAAATTGTTGGGTGGTCCATCCTTAATTGGAGAGAGGATTTGGAGTTCCCAAGGTTCATTCACCTTGGAGAAAGTCTAAAGACTTGTGGAGTTCCCAAGGTTCATTCATCTTGCATGAGAATCTTGGAGGAGAATGTTCATTCCCTTATGGCTATATAAGGAGATAGTTTGGGAGATGTTTGGGTTAATCCTCCCTTGTGATCTTGGTGCTAGAAGTGGTGGTGCTCTTGGTACTCCTTGCTTGCTGTCACACCCCAGAACCAGAATATTAGAGAGCGGGGGCAGACATAGCCAGCTACGTATATGAAATGGAATCCATCTCGATATACGGTCACGGCTGTCTAGATACATGAGGGTTTACTACAAGCCAACAGTCTCCTATGGTCATGAACAAGCCTAGTGTCTCAATCACAAGCAAGTAGTAAATATTACAAGATGTATGATCATTAAATATACAATAATAAGGCATCCCAAATATTACATATTCAGCTGATCATGAAGCTAGTTGTTACAAAATGTTAGGACTAGCAAGAGTTTTAGTCATACATGATCAACCCTAGGATCTGTCAATCATGTTACAGCCCGTAGGCGGACAGTAAGTAAATGCAATCGAGCCAAACAGGTGCTCGTCGGCTAAACGCCTCAAAAGAATATTTTTACAATAGAGTGGGAGAGCAAAAAAATAATCCACTCGTTGCCCTGGTTACGCCTGGTGTTCACCATCGGGCTGGAAAGGCGGTAGATCCTCTGGAGCTGCTCCGAAATTTGGCCATACAAAACCAGCTGGGTCAGATCCCAGAAAGAGCAAGTGCCACAAAGGAAGCTTCACTTAGGAACTAAAACCAGCAATCAGCACAAGAGTATAAATAAAAGTAAGAACTAGAAATAAAGAAATACATCAGGATGATATACGACGAGATAACCATGGAACTATTCAGATAACCAGGTTACAACCCGTAAAACAAACAAGGACCGGGGTTGTAATCCTTCGTCTGAACAGAACTTGGAATTCTCACCATTTATCAATAAATACAGGCATTCTGGTCATGCAGTAATCTGGAACAGAATCAGGACAAGACAAGACAGGTTAGACTCCATTCAATCATTTCATGGCCAAGCAAGAATTACGGCTTGATACTTTAACTAACTAGGGTTATCACAAGCCTAATTACTAGCAAGATGCAGTGAGAATCATCCACAGCCACAAGCCCTGCAGACCATCCAGGTTACCCGGGTTGAAAGATTTAGAGTTGAATTCAGGTGGGTACATCGTCCAGAAAACGAATGTACCCTTAGGTAGCTTGAAGGGTGCAACACATGACAGTGTGCTGAAAATGTGCCATATTCGACGGCAGGCTACAGATCCCAAGGCGTGCCCAGGTAACGGGATTGCCTGTAGCTGGAAGATCTCTTTATGACTAGTGTATTAATCTAGTTATTAGCCTTAGTTCATTTCAATAGGTACTCCTGACCGTGGTACTCAGGAGTTCCCTCCTAGACATGATGCAAGACAGGACTGGATTATTTGTACAAGCACAATGGCCCACGGTGTCCAGGATTAATTATACAGGTCATGTCATGTCAGGTAGCCGTCGCAACAGCTTATCAAGATATATCAAGTCAGGTTATCATGTCAAGGGTACTGGTCAGGAGTGCGCCACGACGGGCCACTATCAAGTCATGTCATGTTTACTAGTCACACCATGTTATGCACAATTGTCATTTCAATCATGCCAATCAAATCGTGATTTATCAAGTTCAGGACAAAAGGCGTAAGGATATAAAATGGGCATAAATATACCATAGGGGCTCCAAGGCATGGGCAAAATAATAATAATAAAAATAACAGTACAGAGCTATATGAGAGTCATGCGGTTCAGGAATAATCTCATGCGGCTGGGAGGAGAGCAGCCCATGGGGTTGAATAGGGTTAGGCGCATGCGGCCAAGGAGAGAATCCATACGGCAGCAGCTCATGCGGCTGAGGGTCCAAAGCTCATACGGCTGAGGAGAAGGAGGCATATGCGGCCAGCGGGAAGAGTGGGGTATTATGCGGCTGCAGGGGGGAGGGTTCCTGCGGCGGAGAGCAAGGCAAGCTCATGCGGCAGGAGGAGAACAGTCCATGCGGCTACGGAAAGAGGGAAGCGCATGCGGCTGAGGCAACAATCCATGCGGCAGGGACAGGGAGCGGAGCCATGCGCTTATGCGGTTAGCGGGGTCATGCGCCTATACGGCTACAAGTGGACCAAGTTCATGCGGCTCGGGAAGAAGTTCTCATGCGGCTGGGTCCAGTAAAGTCTCATGCGGCCAGCGGGGAGAGAGGGCGCATGAGACTAAGTCAGAGCATTCATGCGGCTGGAAGAAGCGGGGTCCCATGCGGCTAAGGGAGGGCGCATGCGGCTCAAAAAGTGCAGAGTAACATGCGGCTGGGGATTGAGCGAGTTATACGGCTATATGAGTTCGGCCTTCATGCGGCCCAAGTACTTCTAGCCATGCGGCTGAATAGAATACTTGCCGCATGAAAAATTCATGCGGTCAAGTCAGCACAGTTTATCTTCTCCAAAATTTCAGAGAAGAAGAACACCATGAGAGCCAAGTTCTCAAGCTCCATAACTCCATCATCCGGAGCCCAAATCCGAACTTCCATAGGTCAAAATGGGGTAGAACGAAAGTCTCTACAACATGCAACCATCAAAACTCGAAAATAACAAGATTAAGTAGATCAAAACCCAAAAAATCTAAAAATAAAGTAAACTTAGATCTACAAGAATCTAGCCATGGAAAGTGAAAATGCCAAGTACTAAAGTGAGTTAACATGCTGTAAGGAAGAGAATAAAGCAATAAAATTTGAGTTCCTCCATGAAGCAAGTTGCACTTGCCTAAACCTCTCTCTCTCTCTCTCTCTCTCTCTCGTAGGTGAAGAAGTAAATGGAAGAAGAAGAAGAGATTAATGAAGAGAGAGAAAGAAGAATAGGTTAATAAATGGTAGTGGTGGTGGTAGGTAGGGGGTTCACCCTTGGTTCATAATGAACCAATAGCAATCCCAAACCGAACCAAGCCAACCCGAACCAGGAATAAACCAATCCACGAAGGAAGCTAAGCAAGAAATCATGCAATACAAGATAAAATACGTATACGTATACCCAAAATACGTAATACGGACAACAGGCATTACACTTGTGGTGTTCTTCCGGGCGGTGCTTGCTTCTACCTCGAGTGCTTCTTCACCAAAGTGTCTTCCATACTTGTGTATGAGAGAGATCCTCTTGAGTGTATCCAAGAGAGAGTTTGTAACCCTGTAATCCCACTATTCTTAGTGGAAGAAGAAAGAAAAGAACTATTGTTGTCCGAGGACGTAGGCACATAGCCGAACCTCGTTAATTCTCTTGTCTTTTGTATGTTTGTTTTTCTTTTCTTTTCTCTAGCCTCCGTGTTAAGCGGATAAGCTAAACTTCAACTCATTGTAGCTCCCACATTAAGTGGGTAAGCTATCTCCATCCCAATTAGCGGTATCAGTGCATACCCAACACCCTGGGCCCCAAATCCCAAGGGGTCCCAAATTTTTTTAAATGTTAGTAATAATAACAAATAATGAAACATTGTTATTCTGATTTCTTCTTCAAAGTCCAAGGTCAGAAAAAAAAAATCATTATAGCAATTCAACAAATAGGACATGGCTTATTGGAATTGGATAGCCGTTCGACTCTTCAATTTCAAAGAAAAAAAAACTAGTCTTCCCATCACTTCAGATTTTCTTTTGCATTTCTGAGGGAAAAAAGTTCTTAACGTTGCTTTCGATTCCAGATGACCAGCAATAAGTTTTTTTTTGAATTTTTTATTTTAATTCTCTCTTTTGCTTATAATCGAAACACAAAAAGTTCTTCACGTAGTTGATGTTGAATACTGATGAGCCGACGGTGAGTCTTTTCTTTTATCTATGCACTTAAGATTTCACACTTAAAATTATAGGTTCCTAGTGTTGAATATCTTTTCGTAAATCTTTGCACTTAAGATTTCACAATGATTTCGTTTTCAAACTGAAATATTTTGTAACTTTTGTTCCTTTTGTAACTTTTGTTCTTCCTGATTTTAGCTTCTTCTTTTTTTTTATGTTTCTTGAGTTTCTCTGTTGTTGATAAATTAGGCAAACAAGTCCATATATCTCAATTCTAGTATTGAAAAAGCATAAACAAAAAATGTTAAATAACATGTTGCATCAGAATTTTTTTTTCGAAGTAGTATTGCCATTTGCCAAGATATATTCATACAAAATTTAAGGTTAATTGGGCTGTGCAGAAGTCGTGTGTGCTCAACTTCTACTTCGAATGAACGCGTACGATTGGTGGGCTGTGCAGAAGCGGGCTATTCGACGTAAAGACGAGACGGCGGCGATCTCATGGGCGACATTCAGAGATGCGTTCGAGAATGAATATCTTTCTGCAGCCGTGCGACAGGAAAAAGAAAACGATTTTATGCAGTTGACGCAAGAGAATATGACTGTACGACAATATGCAGCCAAATTCAACAAACTGGCCAAGTTTGCTGGAGACTATTTACCTACCATTGTAAGTCGAGCAAAACGATTTGTAGTGGGCCTGCGTTCCACTATCCGTGCTCATGTCTCGGTACCAGAATACAAAATTGTGGGCGAGGCACTCAACCACGCCATCCGTCTGGAGTCCGAGTATCCTCCTACTACTACCGGCGCTGTTCACTTTAATAACAAACGCCATAGTAATACGGGAGGCAACAACGCACATAAGCGTCAATATCGCGGCAACCAGACGAAGGAACGGATGGTCTGCAATTTCTGCCACAAGGACGGGCATCTGGAAACTAAGTGCCGACTTAAGCACAGAGTATGTTTCGCGTGCGGCAAAAGAGATCACCTCGTAAGGGACTGCCCGGAAGCTACGCCGAACCAACGCCCCCCGCAACATCAACAAGACCGAGGCCAAGCACCTCGGGCTCCACCGACTGTACAACAGAATGGCCAAGATCGTTGCCCCAATGCTCAAGGCCGCGTCTACGCCATGACTCGAGATGAAGCGTTTGCATCTGATACAGTCGTGACAGGTATACTGTAATTCAATAATAAACCTGTTCGTGTATTGTTTGATTCAGGTGCCACGCATAGTTTTATATCGACGGACTTTGCCGCCGAGCACAAATTTTCTTTGACACCACTGGGCCTCGACCTCACTGTTAACGTACCGTCGGGCATGCCACTACTTGTAAATTTAGTCTACGGGGACGGAATCATCTGTATAGGCGGTCAAAAGGTCAGTCTCGATGCAATAGTTCTAAATATTAAGGACTACGATATCATTCTGGGGATGGATTGTCTCGGTCTGTGCAACGTAGCCATAGACTGCGATGAAAAGAAGGTCACATTTCGCATACCTGGAGTGCCTGAATTCTGCTACTCATGTGGTGAGGTGTCGCCGACCTGCATGGTGATCTCCGCAATATCTGCTCGACGGATGCTGCATTCCGGGTGCGAAGTCTATCTAGCTTCCGTTCGAGACATGCGACAGGATGGTGCAAACGTGGGTCAGACCGATGTTGTAGCAGAATTCTCTGATGTATTCCCGGACGAGCTGCCCGGCATGGCGCCCGATCGAGAGATTGCGTTCAGTATCGATACCTTCCCCGACACTCGACCGATCTCGAAAGCCCCGTACAGAATGGTCCCTGCAGAGCTTAAAGAACTCAAGGTGCAGTTACAAGAATTGCTCGACAAGGGATTCATCCGACCCAGCGTCTCGCCCTGGGGAGCGTCCGTGCTGTTTGTCAAGAAGAAGGATGGCTCTATGCATCTTTGTATCGACTACCGCGAGCTGAATAAAGCCACCGTCCGAAACAAATACCCCCTGCCCCGCATAGACGATCTGTTTGATCAGCTTCAAGGAGCCACGGTGTTCTCTAAAATTGATCTACGTTCGGATTACCATCAACTCAAGATCAAGCCGGACGATGTGCCAAAGTCTGCCTTCCACACTCGATACGGCCATTACAAGTTCCTGGTAATGCCGTTCGGCCTAACGAATGCCCTTGCCGCTTTCATGGATTTAATGAATCGGGTGTTCCGACCATTCTTCGACAAGTTCGTAGTAGTCTTTATCGACGATATACTCGTCTACTCGAAGAATAGGCAGCAACACACTGAGCATCTGCGGACCGTGCTTCAGATCCTTCGAGAAAATCAACTATACGCGAAGTGAAGCAAAATGAATTTTGGCTTAGCAGCGTCGCATTCCTCGGACACATCATTTCTGCTGAAGGCATTGCGGTCGACCCAAAGAAAGTTGAAGCCGTTGTCGATTGGAAGCGGCTAGCGTTCGTCGACGAGATTCGAAGTTTCCTTGGCTTAGCGGGATACTACCGACGCTTCGTGAAAGACTTCGCGAAGATCGCATCGCCTCTGACTCGCCTCACCCAGAAAGGAGTCGTATTTGAATGGTCAGACGACTGCGAAGCTGTATTCCAAGAGTTGAAGCAAAGGCTCATCTCGGCCCTGATACTCGCACTTCCAGAAGGGACTGAGGGTTTCCAGATATTCAGCGACGCATCCGGTCAGGGCTTGGGGTGTGTGCTGATGCAGCGGAACAAGGTGATATCTTTTGCTTCCCGACAGCTAAAGCCGCACGAGAAGAACTATCCCACGCATGACCTGGAGTTAGCAGCGATTGTGTTCGCGTTGAAATTATGGCACCACTATCTCTATGGCGTGGCATACACGATCTATACCGATCACAAGAGCCTCAAGTATCTATTCATGCAGAAAGAACTGAACTTGCGGCAAAGGCGTTGGTTGGAACTAATCAAAGATTACGACTTGACTATCGACTATACGCCGGAGAAGAGAAATGTTGTGGCGGACGCCTTGAGTCAGAAGTATATTACCTCGTTATCCATCGACACCAGACTGCTTCGTGACCTAGAAGAGATGGGCATCGAGCTCCGAGTCAGATACCAGAATGTACAGTTGGCAAAGTTACAGTTAGAGCCGAGCTTGCTTGATAAGATCAAGACCGCTCAGACGGACGATCCATACCTGAAGAAAGTGCAAGAGCTAATCTCGACGGGCAGGACGACCGACTTTACGGAAGACGAAATCGGCGTGCTTCGATTGAAGGGTAGGCTATGCGTTCCGGACGATTCAGAACTCAGAAAGGAGATACTGTCGGAGGCGCACTATGCGAAATATACTTTGCATCCCGGTAGCACGAAGATGTACAAGGACCTCCTCACAAACTTCTGGTGGCACGGGATGAAAAGAAATATGGCACTCTTCGTGTCGCAATGCATGGCCTGTCAGCAGGTGAAAGCTGAGAACCAGAGACCGGGCGGGGAGATGCAGAATCTGGCGATTCCAGAATGGAAGTGGCAGCACGTGTGCATGGATTTTCTTGTTGGTCTGCCGAAGACGCCGCGGGAAAATGATGTCGTCTGGGTCATCGTCGATCTATTAACCAAGTCAGCGCATTTTATTGCCATCAAAGTTACTTGGAGTGTTGATCGTCTGGCGCAGATATACCTTGATGAAATAGTACGGCTATACAGAGTTCCAGTATCCATCGTCTCTGATCGGAATTCACGGTTCATATCGCGATTCTGGAGTAGCCTTCAGTCGGCGCTGGGTCCAAATTGCAGTTCAGCTCAACTTACCATCCTCAGACCGACGACCAAACGGAACGCGTCAATCAGATTCTCGAAGACATGCTACAACTCTGCGTAATTAACTTTAAATCAAGCTGGGACAATCATCTACCTCTAGCCAAATTTGTATACAACAATAGCTATCAATCCAGCATTCAAATGGCACCGTATGAAGCCTTGTACGGGCGCAAGTGCCGATCACCCATTTGCTGGGACAAAGTCGGAGAGCGGCAGATTCTCGGTCCGGAACTGGTAGAACAGACCGTGCAGAAAATTCGGCTCATTCGGGAAAGATTAAAGACCGCACAGAGTCGTCAGAAAACTTATACGGACGTTCATCGTCGCCCCCTCGAGTTTCAAGTAGGCGATCACGTATTTCTCAAAGTGTCGTCCATGCGGGGAGTTACTTGGTTCGGCGCAAAGGGGAAGTTGAGTCCAAGATTCGTTGGGCCGTTCGAAATACTTGAACGGGTCGCCCCAGTGGCCTATAAAATTGTCTTACCGCCGGCGCTTGAAGGTGTACACAATGTCTTCCATGTTTCTCAACTGCGAAAGTATATGCACGACCCGAGCCACGTGGTAGATTTTGGCCAGCTGGAGCTAAAGTCCGACTTATCCTACGTCGAAGAGCCAGTTCAAATCTTAGAATGCAAGGATAAGCTGCTGCACAATCGAGCGATCCCTCTCGTCCGCGTCCTCTGGAGGAACCATTCAGTCGAAGAGTCGACGTGGGAGCTTGAATCGAAAATGAAGGAGAAATTTCCTTCGTTATTCTCGTAGAGGTAGGTTCTATCTTTAAGTTTTGAGGACAAAACTTATTATTAGTTGGTTATGGTGTAGTGCCCCGTCCCTACATCGTGCCCCGTTTCCGTCCACGGGGTGTGCGAGAAAGGAACACTGTCGCTATCGATTCGGTCGGAACCGATAGGTCAGAATCGGTCGAGTCGATCGAACGAGAATGGTTGAATTAAGATCCATTCCACGTTATGGAATGGCTTCTTCGGAACCAAGTCCCATATTCAGCGGGTTGTGCCTCGAGGATTGGCTCTGCGGCTGAGTTGGGAGAGACCTCCCGTTGCTCTGGTTTTCATGCCGTACTTGATTTGGCTTTGGCTTTGGTTTTCGTGAATACGTTTTTCATGAATGTTTTCGATGGGTTTTTATGACGCATTTTCGAGCTTCGCATTCATATCGAATATCCTTGAATTATACAGTGTTCTAATCAGTTGCTTATACGATTGCAGGTGATCGCGTAGGCGACATCAGCGCAGCCAACCGGTCGCTCGCTTGAAGCAAGCCTAAGACGAGTGACTGACCTCCTTCGTCTCGTCCCTCTACTTCAAAACTCAATAGGTGAAGTAATATGAATGCTTGTCATAATAGTGTAGAATCAATAAAATTGTGGCACGATTCTTTACGAAACACTTGCTATCGAACTGCCGGTATTGAAAATGGAAAACGTGTTTTCTTACGCAAATCCACTTAGCCTATGCAAAACAATGAATGAATCGATTAACATTTATCGCAACGATATGGTCAAGTAAGCAAATCAACTAAGTTCAAAGGAAAACGGCCATTGGACAACTTGTCGACAAGGTGAAGTTTCCTCGAACGGTTGTCTAGGCCAAGGGACCGATTCGGCCCGGGAGGAACGAGTGTAGCAGTGCCAACCCTTCATCGGCGCGAGTTATGCGGGCACTTTCGCACAGGGCTCGCTACCCGACGCGAAAGGGGCGTCGTCTAACCAATGCTATAGTCCGCGATGGCTTGACATTGCCAGTGGCCTTCATACCCCTTCACTGCTTAACAGGTGCACGGGACACGGGATGAATATGATAGTTGCTTAATGATATCTAGTTTCATATGCTTGCCTCAAAACTTGTTAACATGCAAATTGAACAGGATGGTTAGAAAGATCATTAAAATAGCTAGCTAACATGTTTACGAAACTTCTTGAATCAAATGCAGAGCTTGGATTTAATTAGCCATTCGCCAGTACATGTGTATCGTGCTGATCCTCGCTCTTTGCAGGTCCTGCGAACCAGGAAGGACGCGCCAGCTAGCTCGGCGGCGTTCGTGATTTTAAAGCTTCGACCGTGCGTCGAAGACTTTCTCTGCGACTCCACTTTTGAAGGCTCTCGACAGTCCAAGGAAGATGACTCAGCGTCCCTCCCATCCAGGTCACTGGAGTACTTTGTGTATATTGAGGGATGTGTGCAATGTATGAAACAGCTATCTCATCGGCACTCTTTTGTAATCGAGTCATGTTGTAGTCCGTACGGCAATGAGTCTTGTATCGGAGTCTGTAAAAGATGTTCATTATCAATAAAGATCAAGTTTCCTTTACACATTGTGTAAATCAATTTGTCTGCGTACTCTCTTAGATCTCGTGTCTCGGATTACCTTATGACTATGCCTTGTGCGAGCGCAAATTAGGTTCGCACGGCATCACGCCCGGGGGATGATTATCGATTCGACGGAATCGGGGCGTGACAGCAGACCACGTGGCAGCTTTTTATTGTCCCTTTAGTCCTAGTTTTAAAGGGATAAGATCCGTGATAGCAAGGGGAGTCAATAGTTGGAGCCGCCATGTGGACTTGCTGTCAAGAACGGAATCAGAAATTTGAATTGAGGTGGGCTAGAATGAATTAGGGTGGGCTAGATATAGACAAGCTCACAAAAAAATACCAGAAGAAAAAATACCTTTGGCAAAAAAAGGCAATTTTTTTTGGGGTGGCTCCAGCCCTTGCCTTGGATCCGCCTTTGCTTGCGTTCACGTCCGCAGTTTGTCAAAATATCATTTTTCAGTAGCAAATTATGGTATACATTAGAAGGGAATAACCAAAATTCACTTCTAATATACATATACAATTTTTTTAATATATATAGAAACTAAGATAAGTGCACTGAATTTCATTTTAGTAAGTAACAATCAAGAGTTCATAAGTAGTAAATTAAAAGGCTAATTCGTGTTTAGATCCTGATTTTTATACCAGCTTAAAGTTTAAGTCCTCTAACACATCCAATTAGAAAGTTTGTAGCCTGCATTTTTTTTTTCATTATATTCTTAATTTCAGCATATGTTAGATGTTGTCCTTTACTCATATTAAGGGTATAACAAAAAATAAAAATAAATAAAAAGCAAGGTTCCAACTTTCTAATCGGACATGTTAGGACTTAAAGTCTAAATTGATATAAAATTCAGAATCTAAATGCTAACTAGCCCTATATTAAATTTCCATACAAGCTACAATATGACACTTGCTCCACTTGTTAACAGTTTGACTACATAAACTCAAAATAATAACTCGAAATAAGAACTTGCAATATATATGTGACACGTATAGTTAACTAACATTAAAAGTGTACATATTTTTCTCTTTAGTTTCTTAAAAAAAAAAAAACAGATGAGACGGAATACATGTAATACAACGAATCTTTATGGCCGACTTTAAAATTAAGAACTCGTGAGTTCCTCTAGGATTTTTTTACTTGTTAAGTACCTATAACATTCAAGAAAACATTGCAAATGACCTCTAGCCTAGTGGCTAAGAGAGATGTATGCGATCCAAGTAGTCGAGAGTTCGAGTTCAGTGGAGGCGAGTTCGCCACAATTACCTACTGCTTAAAAAAAAAAAAAAAACTTTCGAGGAAACATTGAGTTCTTTGCAAAGTTGCTATGATGTTGATATTTTATTTCCATACATTTCTTCTATCTAATTTCTAATGCAAAATTAATATAGTAAAATTGATATGGTTTATCCATTTCATATTTGTGCTTGGATGCCCTAAAAAGGCTAAAAAAATACTTGGATGAAGTGCATTGGAGTATAAATGGGCTTATTTGTTTTCTGCATGTGGGGTTTCGGATCTCTGTGTTACTGGTAGCTCTTCTACGAACGTAGTAGTCAGCCAAGCCCGCTTGATGACATACCTCCTCGTCCCATTTTCAAACCCGAAATCGAACCGAAATTGATCTGAATAGTTTATCCGGTTTGATTTTGGATCCAAAACCGAATAAAACTCACCCTTACAACCAAGACTGCTGCTGACATACCTCCTCTTTCCTCCGAAGTCAACATTCAATTTAACTAACCAAAATCGAGTGACACCTGTGGTTATCGAAAATATATATAAGATCATGGCTGAGTGATAGAAGATCAGTAGATTGAGCCACGGAGACGAATTATTTCTTCTATTTTTAATAATGATAGAAACTGGAGGATAGTAGGACCAAAAGACATGCAATACAGCGTGCATAAAACGCCATACGTATCCTCAGGCATTAAAAAAAATCCAGCTAACTGAACCATCCACTCAACTTCCATTCTTTAGAGCATCTCCAACCCTATTGTCTTGTTTTGTGTTGTGATTTCTATGTGGCATGAGGCACAAGATAATGTATTTCCTATGTGACAAAATGATATTCACACAAGACAATGAGATAAAAAAGTGTTCTCCAATACAAAAGTATTGAGAAGACAATAAAAAGTATTTTTTCCAACTTCCAAGACAACTTCTCCACTTCTTCATTTTTTATAAATATTTCTATTCATAATTGATGATGTAGAGACAAAGTCATTGTGAAGTGCATTGTCTAGATCTAGACAACCAACTTCACATTGTCATTGCCATGTCAACTTCATGATTTATTCTACATTTGCATTGGAGAATAATTTTTGAAATGAAAGCTTGTCATTCCTACGTGGCAACCATTTTTTTTTTCTAAACTCACAATAGGGTTGGAGATGCTCTTAAACCCCAACCCAAACCGCAGGCCATCCCTATTGCTGACGGGTCCTGCTTCAAGGAGGCAGTGCGTATAAAGCTAGCTTGTTCCGGTTATGTACTCTGGAAATGTATTATTGTGAGCAAATTGTAACCCACAAGATTTTTTGCTACATCAAGATGATATTGCAAGCGAAAGCACTACAATTTTTCAGAGAATGACGGAGTCCTCTTGAACTCTCATAAGACTAGCCTATGTTTCTAGAATTACAAATATCTTAGACTCAGAAGTTTTTTATGTTCCTAAGTTTATTGAAGGCTCTTAGCCAATGTTTTTACAATCGACAGTGCTACGTGGACCGCGTTTTCGTCCGCGGTCCATATGGTAGCTTTTAATTGGCAGGGCACCGACGGATGGAGCCCACGCGAATTATGGGGAGGGGCAAATTGGATTGTGACACCTCAGCACGTGGTCACAGTCGGAGGGTACAGACAGCGGATTGTTTAGCATTTTCCTTCTAGAATTACAAATATCTTAGACTCAGAAGTTTTGTCACTTCCCGTTCCCAGAATACGTATTTTAAATGCATGTACTGCTTAAATATATTTATTTAATATTTATCATGTAATGTTCTGTATTTTAATTTCTTTAATTTCACGTTAATTATTTTTCTGCATTTTAATTTCTGCATTTTAACTTCTGCTTTGCTTTTGGGTTCGGCCCGAGTTGGTTTATTTTTCGGCCTTGATGGTTCAACATGAACCCAACTCCCCACCTACCACCACTCCTTCATTTAAAGCCCCAAAATCCTTTCTCTCTCTTCATTACTCACATTTACTTCTCCTTCTTCATCCTCCATTACTCTCCCACCCACCCATTTGGAGAGGCAAGTACATCTTGCACACCATGAGGGATTTCATGCATCCCTATTTATTTTTAGTCTATGTTATTTATCTTCTCTTCCACTACAAGTTTAGGTCTTGAAGTTCTTGATTTCCATGGATGGTTGGGTGTAGATCTAAGTTTTAAGTTTTGGTTTTTTATATAGATTTTGTGGTTTTGATCTACCAAACTTTGTTGTTTTCGAAACTAAGTGGTTCCATGTTGTAGAGAATTCAATTCTACCAAAGTTTGGCTTTTAAAAAGTTAGATTTCGACTTAATTTGAGAAAGTTATGGCCAAAAGTATTTTTGGTCATTTCTATGTTCATCTGCTAGCCAATTTCTGGCCGCATGAGCAATTTCTGGTCTCATGAGCAAATTCTGGCCGCATGAGCAAATTTTGGCCGCATGAGCAATTTCTGGCCGCATGAGCAAATCCTGGCCGCATGAGCTTTTATTTTCCCGGCCGCATAAACTCTAGTCCATAATGTCTTTTGGCTGATCCTGTCCCGAGTTGACATTAATTAACATTGATTGTTATCTTGGCATTAATTAACATTGATTGTGACCTTGACTAATAATTGATCATGCGTTCCTAGTTGGAACTAAGAGACTGGCTAGTCATCTTATTGAATTGAATGAATGAGACACGTTCATATTAAATATGAACTATTTCAATCGATTGGCCGATCCCGAATATTGACATACATGCACACATGCAGGCTTCAATTTATTTATTTATTTTCTACAAAAGCAGCATGTGTACTTGATGGTCAAGGCATGATTCTTTCGTGGTTAGTTTTGATTGTTGCATTATGCTATGTAAGACCTACAACCTAACCGCACGGGTATTGTTGTAGAGTTGGGCATATCGTACTTGTACGGAAGTACTCATTCTAAATGACCATGATCCACGGTATGGGATTTCACTCAACGTAGTGACTACTAAGTTAAATAAAATAATGATTGCATGGAGAGAATGGATTTTCGAGTTCTTACATGGCAGCCCTCTTTGGGACTATTAAGTGCCCGACAGGCCGGCTGGTTCCCACAGATACTGCAAATCTGCCACACGGGCAGGGAGTGGTATCTGCTTATATTATTTATTGTATATTATATATTGATGACGGGCGTCCCGCTGGGACTCGTCTAATTCATGATTGGCACAATTGATTGACTGGACAGACTAGTCTTGCTTGCACATAGTAAGAACTGAGGAATCCTTATTACATATTCCCAGGATAACTTGGAACTCATAGTAGCAAGCCGTAGTAGTTGCATGGCCGTTTAAATTGATTTGTTTGTGCACTGTATCTACTCTGTTAACTAACTGAGATGATCAGAATGTCAGGGCATGACGGGCCAACTTCTGTCCTTGTTTGGTTGGGAGGTTGGTTCGAAGTGTCGTGATGTTATGCGAATCCCAGTAGCAAGCAGAGATCTACTTATCATATTTTCTTATTACTGGTTCCAGTTTCTCGTATCGTGCTTCCTTGTGGTACTTGCTATTAGAGGTCTAACCTCTCTGGTTTTGCATGGCCAGATTTAGAGCCAGTCCCCGAGGGCTCAGCTTACTTCCACCTCCAATATGGTCAATACTAGAGGAATGATCGCATGAGGACTCGAGTGGGTTCCTTACTTCCCCGCTCGTTTTGTTATTTACTTTATACTTTGTTGTTTGGCACCGACATGTTAGTCGGATTGTCTTGCACTTACTTTTGCATAATTGTAACTAAGTCAGGCTGCAGCTGATAAACAATTGTGTATACTTTACTACATCATCTGGCTAATGTTTTGTAAAGCCAGATCTCAAGAACATTTTGACTGAGCGTTTGGGACGCCTTACTGCTTTATCTCACATATTCTCTATTACTGTTTCTTACTTGAAGGATTGAGACAATAGATGTGTAGTGACCATAGTGAGACTTTCATTTAGTATGTACCCCCTCGTCTTTTAGACAACATTGATCGTACTATACGGTATTCATCTACCCGTAATACGTAGCTGGCTGAGTCATTCCCCCGCTCTCTAGTATTCTGGTTCTGGAACGTGACAAGGTTTTAGTGGTGGCCCATGCAGGTCTGATTTCAGACTTGTGGGGTGTTTTGATTTATAGGATGTCTCAATCACACATGTTCTTCCTTGATCTCATGATTCGTTGTTCTCAACCCTAGCTTGACATTCCCGTATCCTTCGGCTTCATTGATCCTTCATGTCCGGTCGTTTGATTGCTCTCTTGTCACTTTTTTTAGGGGCACTTCGTCTGCATCTGTCAGAACTGGACAGCAACAACAAGGGCAACATGGACAACATGACCAGGTTGGTCAGCTACAAGGGCCAGTACTACCTCAAGAGACTATCCAAGAAGAAGTGATAGTAGAACCAGCAGCCGGACCGCAGTATCCGGAGGTTCCTACACCGCCCATAGTTCTATCTACCCCAGTGAAAGTGGACACACCGACCCTTCTGGAGATCATGAGAGGGATGATGGCTACTCAGCAACACCAGATGTTAGCCCAGCAGCGCATGCACGCTCAGTTACAAGAGCAGCACGTACTACTCAATCAAGGATTGCAGACGACTTTGGAAAGAGGGGCGAGGACAGATTCAGGAACATCAACCAGATTTTGTAAGTACAACCCCCACCGTTTCGAGGGCACGGAAGATGCCATCTCAGCAGATGCGTGGATTAAGGATATTGAGGCTATTCTAACAGCAGCTAAGGTGCCGACAGAAGAACGTGTGGATCAAGTGAAGTTGTTACTTCAGGATCTCGTACGTGATTGGTGGGAATCAGAAGAAGTAGGCATCAGACGTCCTGTTGCTTGGGACAATTTTATCGCAAGATTCAAGATGAATTACTATGGAGTTGTGGCAAAGTTTGAGCTACAACAGAAGTTTATCAACCTCAAGCAGGCCGGCAAGACGGTAGATGCCTATGCAGCGGAGTTCTGCAAATTGAGCAGGTTCGCCCCAGAGATGGTAGCAACGGAGAGCCAGAGGGCTATGAGGTTCCAGCAAGGGTTTCATCTTGAGCTCTTGCAATTGATAGAAGGGCACAACTACCAGACTTTTGATGAAGTATTAACGGCAACCTGAAGGCATGAGATCACCATTCAGAGGATCACAGCAAGGACTGGAGGTCAGAAGAGATCCCACAGTCAGATTGAATGAGGAGGGAGAGCAGCACCCCGAACAACATCACTATCCCTTGGCATTCGCATTCACGATATGGCAATGCGAGGGCCAGCACCACCACCCAGGCAGCAGCAACAGCAACAGAGGAAGAACCAGCAATCCCCAGCAGGCTGCACTTATTGTAGGAAGGTAGGGCACACTAGAGATGTGTGTCGGACATTGAACGGGCAGTATTTGATATGTGGAAGCCCAGATCATCGGGTTACCACCTGTCCCATGAATTCGAGGTCAGGAGGACCAGTACAATAATTTTCTGCTCTGCCAGCACCAGGGGCAGGCCAGTATCGAGGACCAGCAGTGGCAGTGAAACCGTTGGCACAGTGCCCATTCATGACACAGGCTCAGATGTTTCGGCAGCAGGGACCGCCGATGCAGCAACACCAGCATAGACCACCCCAGCATCATCAAGGCAGGGACAGCAGCAGCACCAGGCTAGGCCGTAACATGGGAACCAACAAGGAGGTCGAGGGCAGGCATTCACTCTTTCTTTAGAGGAGGCATTAGCATCGGGAGATGTTGTGGCAGGTAACATTCTCGTCGCCTCATATTCCGCAGTAGCATTATTTGATTCCGGAGCATCACACTCATTTATATCTGCACAATTTGCAATACGGCTAGGAATGGAATTCGAGGCATTACCAGGGAGGTTAAATATACTCACTGGTAATGGGCTCGTAGGAGTTAGTAGAGTTATTCTAGCATGTAGCGTTGTAGTTTGCGGGCATTTCTTACCCGCCCGGTTGATAGAATTTTCTGTTGGAAATTTAGACGTTATCTTAGGCATGGACTTGCTGAAAGACAGTCATGCGACAATAGATTGTCGTAGAGGGAGTGTATCTTTTGATATTCCAGGCATGAAGCGGTTCACCTTAGTCAGATCAGTGGCAACTCAACAAGAGCAGGGAGTAATAACGGCAATGGAAGAAGTCCAAGTTCCGAAGGTAGTTGATGAGTTTCTAGACGTACTTCCCGAAGAACTTCCAGGTCTACCACCGGTTAGAGATATTGAGTTCAGTATAGAATTGGCACCTGGAACTAAACCGATATCAGATCGAGTTTACAGAATAACGGATTCAGAGCAGGCTAAGGTATATCAGCACATAGAGGAACTGAAGGAGAAGAAGTTCATCCAAGCTAGCATATCACCATGGGCAGCACCAGTGGTACTTGTAGGAAAGAAGGATGGGTCATCCAGATTGTGCATTGATTACAAGAAGCTTAACGCGACGACAGTAAAGAACAAGTACCCACTACCCATGATCGACGACTTGTTTGATCAGTTGAGCAAAGCTAGTGTTTTATCTAAGATAGATCTTCGTTCAGGGTATCATCAAGTGAGGGTTCGGAAGGAGGATATTTCCAAGACAACATTCAGGTCGAACTATGGGCATTATGAATTCTTAGTAATGCCGTTTGGTTTGACCAATGCTCCAGCAATATTTATGGATTTGATGAACCGCATCTTTATGCCATGTTTAGATAAGTTTGTCGTTGTATTTCTTGATGACATTCTCGTATACTTTGTCAGTGAAGAGGAGCATGAAGACCACCTCAGGAAAGTGTTACAGGTTCTGAGAGAGAACCAGTTGTATGCCAAGCTCAGCAAGTATGAGTTTTGGTCGGATCACATTTTATTTTTGGGTCACATCATATCAGGAGCTGGAGTAGCAGTGGATCCCAAGAAGGTAGAAGCAGTAGAGAGTTGGCCAGTACCCAAGACCGTAGTTGATGTGCGGAGTTTCTTGGGATTGGCATGATATTATTGAAGGTTCGTATCAGACTTTGTAAGGCTTTCAGCACCCATAACCCGCTTGACATGGAAGGATGTACTATTCGTCTGGTCGGCAGAATGTCAGGCATCATTTGAGAATGTGAAGCATAAGTTGATATCAGCGCCTATTCTTACATTGCCAGTTGGACCCGGAGGTTTTATAGTATATTGTGATGCGTCAGAAAAAGGACTTGGGTGCGTCCTAATGCAACATGGGAAGGTGATAGCATACGTATCTTGGCAACTTCGAGACCACGAGAAGAATTATCCAACTCATGACTTAGAGTTGGCAGCAGTAGTATTTGCTTTGAAGCTATGGAGGCATTACTTATATGGTGACCGAGTAGACATGTTCACAGACCATAAAAGTCTGAAGTACATCTTTACTCAGAAGGAGCTGAACATGAGACAGAGAAGATGGTTGGAGTTGATCAAGGATTACAACATAGAGCTTCAGTATCATCCAGGCAAGGCTAATGTAGTAGCAGACGCTCTTAGCAGGAGAGGCGGCGCATTTATGTTGACAACCCAGAAGCATATCTTAGAAGACCTTCAGGAGATGGACATCGAGGTTATACTTCCTAGTGATATAGGAATTCTGGCAAGTCTACAAGTTCAATCCGACTTGGTAGACAGGATCAAGGCAGCTCAGGCACAGGACCCAAGGATTCAGAAGCTTTGGGCAGAATGTGAGTCAGGACTCAGAAAGGAGACGAGAATTCATGAAGATGGTATACTTAGGTTTGGATCACGTCTATGTATGCCTAGTGGAGATATCAGACAGGAGGTTATGGCAGAAGCTCACAGTTCTCAGTATTCTATACACCCTGGTGGGACCAAGATGTACCAAGATATCAAGCAGCACTTCTGGTGGAACGGAATGAAGAGGAAGATAGCTATTTATTTCCCGTTGCTTGGTATGTCAGCAAGTGAAGACAGAACAACAGAGGCCAACTGAGTTATTGCAACCGCTTCCTATTCCGGAATGGAAATGGGAACATATTACAATGGACTTTGTGACCGGTTTACCGAGATCGCCAAGTGGTAAAGATGCTATTTGGGTGATAGTGGACCGACTTACAAAGGTAGCACACTTTCTTTCTTTTAGAGTAGGACAATCTACAGAAAAGTTGGCAGAATTATATATACAACAGATAGTCAGGCAGCATGGAGTCCCTGTCAGTATTGTGTCAGACAGAAATACCCATTTTATATCATATTTTTGGAAGAGTCTACATCATAGTTTGGGCACCAAGTTAAGATTTAGTACAACTTACCATCCCCAGACCGACGGACAATCAGAAAGAACAATTCAGACTTTAGAAGATATGTTGCGCGCTTGCACCCTAGATTTTGGAGGATCTTGGAAGAGCCACCTGCACTTAGCTGAGTTTTCATATAACAACAATTATCAAGCCAGTATCCAGATGGTGCCATTTGAAGCACTATATGGTAAGAAGTGTAGGTCGCCACTAGCATGGGATGATATCGGGGAGAGAAAGATGCTAGGCCCAGAAATGATTGTCCAGACCGTTGAAGTGATTAAGAGGATTAGAGAGCGACTTCGAGTTGCGCAGGATCGGCATCGTCATTTGGCGGACCAGCATCGTAGGCTGCTAGAGTTTTCTGTTGGGGACCACGTGTTCTTGCGGATCTCACCTACCCGTGGGGTTATTAGATTTGGCGTTCGTGGGAAGTTGAGTCCGCGATACGTGGGCCCATTTGCTATCCTTGATAGGATAGGCGATGTTGCTTATCGTTTATCCCTTCCACCTTCGTTACGAGAGGTACATGACGTGTTTCATGTATCTCAGTTACGTAGGTATGTATCGGACCCAAGCTATATCCTTGATCATTCTGAGCTGGTTGTTGGTACCAACTTGTCTTACGAGGAGCAGCTGGTGTCCATTTTGGACCGAAGAGAGAAGATACTCAAGAACCGAACAATTAGCCTTGTCCGGGTTGCTTGGGGTCATCACTCTTTAGGGGAGTCAACGTGGAAATGTAAGGATGATATCCGATCACGGTATCCGCACCTGTTTGACCCACAAGGTATATCTCTTTCTGTATACCTTGATTGTCTTAACTCCCCATGCTTGTCACCTTATGAGTAGAATTGTTTGATGTCGTCGATAGTTAAACATAGATATGTTACTTGCTGTTGACATTATAAAATGATTGCTTGCTCAAATTGCTTGTACTTGGATTAGTTTAGCTCTGATGTTTCTATCCTGCTTGGATTTAAAATTCTAAGGACATAATTTTTCTAAGGAGGGTAGAGATGTCACTTTCCGTTCCCAGAATACGTATTTTAAATGCATGTACTGCTTAAATATATTTATTTAATATTTATCATGTATTGTTCTGTATTTTAATTCCTTTAATTTTACGTTAATTATTTTTCTGTATTTTAATTTCTGTATTTTACCTTCTGCTTTGCTTTTGGGTTCGGCCCGAGTTGGTTTATTTTTTGGCCTTGATGGTTCAACATGAACCCAACTCCCCACCTACCACCACTCCTTCATTTAAAGCCCCAAAACCCTTTCTCTCTCTTCATTACTCATATTTACTTCTCCTTCTTCATCCTCCATTACTCTTCCACCTACCCATTTGGAGAGACAAGTACATCTTGCACACCATGAGGGATTTCATGCATCTTCATTTATTTGTAGTCTATGTTATTTATCTTCTCTTCTTCTACAAGTTTAGGTCTTGAAGTTCTTGATTTCCATGGATGGTTGGGTGTAGATCTAAGTTTTAAGTTTTGGTTTTTTATATGGATTTTGTGGTTTTGATCTACCAAACTTTGTTGTTTTCAAAAATAAGTGGTTTCATGTTGTAGAGAATTCAATTTTACCAAAGTTTGGCTTTTGAAAAGTTAGATTTTGACTTAATTTGAGAAAGTTATGGCCAAAAGTATTTTTTGGTCATTTCTATGTTCATCTGCCAGCCAATTTCTGGTCGCATGAGCAATTTTTGGCCGCATGAGCAAATTCTGGCCGCATGAGTAATTTTTGGCCGCATGAGCAAATTTTGGCCGCATGAGCAATTTCTGGCCGCATGAGCCCGCATGAGCAAATTCTGGCCGCATGAGCAATTTCTGGCCGCATGAGCAAATTCTGGCCGCATGAGCAATTTCTGGCCGCATGAGCAAATTCTGGCTGCATGAGCTTTTATTTTTCCGGCCGCATAAACTCTAGCCCATAATGTCTTTTGGCTGATCCTGTCCCGAGTTGACATTAATTAACATTGATTGTTATCTTGGCATTAATTAACATTGATTGTGACCTTGACTAATAATTGATCATGCGTTCCTAGTTGGAACTAAGAGATTGGCTAGTCGTCTTATTGAATTGAATGAATGAGACACGTTCATATTAAATATGAACTATTTTAATCGATTGGCCGATCCCGAATATTGACATACAGGCACACATGCAGGCTTCAATTTATTTATTCATTTTCTACAAAAGCAGCATGTGTACTTGATGGTCAAGGCATGATTATTCCGTGGTTAGTTTTGATTGTTGTATTACGCTATGTAAGACCTACAACCTAATCGTACGGGTATCGTTGTAGAGTTGGGCATATCGTACTTGTACGAAAGTACTCATTCTGAATGACCATGATCCACGGTATGGTATTCACTCAACGTAGAGACTACTAAGTTAAATAATATAATGATTGCATGGAGAGAATGGATTCCCAAGTTCTTACATGGCAGCCCTCTTTGGGACTATTAAGTGCCCGACAGGCCGGCTGGTTCCCACAGATACTGCAAATCTGCCACACGGGCAGGGAGTGGTATCTGCTTATATTATTTATTGTATATTGTATATTGATGACGGGCGTCCCGCTGGGACTTGTCTAATTCATGATTGGCACAATTGATTGACTGAACAAACTAGCCTTGCTTGCACATAGTAAGAACTGAGGAATCCTTATTGCATATTCCCAGGATAACTTGGAACTCACAGTAGCAACCCGTAGTAGTTGCATGACCGTTTAAATTGATTTGTTTCTGCACTGTATCTACTCTGTTAACTAACTGAGATGATCAGAATGTCAGGGCATGACGGGCCAACTTCTGTCCTTGTTTGGTTGGGAGGTTGGTTCGAAGTGTCGTGATGTTATGCGAATCCCAGTGGCAAGCAGAGATCTACTTATCATATTTTCTTATTACTGGTTCCAGTTTCTCGTATCGTGCTTCCTTGCGGTACTTGCTATTAGAGGTCTAACCTCCCTGGTTTTGCATGGCCAGATTTAGAGCCAGTCCCCGAGGGCTCAGCTTACTTCCATCTCCAAGATGGTCAATACTAGAGGAATGATCGCAGGAGGACTCGAGTGGGTTCCTTACTTCTCCGCTCGTTTTGTTATTTACTTTATACTTTGCCGTTTGGCACCGACATGTTAGTCGGATTGTCTTGCACTTACTTTTGTATAATTGTAACTAAGTCAGGCTGCAGCTGATAAACAATTGTGTATACTTTACTACATCATCTGGCTATGTTTTGTAAAGCCAGATCTCAAGAACATTTTAACTGAGCGTTTGGGACGCCTTACTGCTTTATCTCACAAGTTCTCTATTACTGTTTCTTGCTTGAAGGATTGAGACAATAGATGTGTAGTGACCATAGTGAGACTTTCATGTAGTATGCACCCCCTCGTCTTTTAGATAGCATTGATCGTATTATACGGTATTCATCTACCCGTAATACGTAGTTGGCTGAGTCATTCCCCCGCTCTCCAGTATTCTGGTTCTGGGGCGTGACAAGTTTTTTCTATTCTTTATTGAAGGCTCTTGAGGTTCTATATCACCACCAAATAAGTTGTAAACACTCCTTAATTAGGAAAGTTTTTAACATTAGTTTTTTCTCTCTCATTTCTCGTTCTCATCTTAACGATCTAGTTAAGCGTTAGGAAAAGCTAACTTTCACGTATCTTTGAAGAGAAAGTTCGTGCGTCGCACGTACCGAGGTGCAAGAAGAACACTAAGTCATGACAAGACTACGGTAAACCTATTCTTGTAGAATTAATGGCTTGATTTCTTCTTTAATGAAGTCTCTTAGTTTTGATCTCCCAGATGAATGCATGCACATTAATTGGTGCATTTGGTTGTTATCTTCTTCAAGGCATTAGAATAAGATTAATGCAATGTGTTGCATTAATCGATGGTTTAATGTATGTGTTTGGGATAGCCATGTCCTTGGCTATATAAGGAACCACAGTAATGAGATTTGTATATCAATTATTTGAGAGTTGTAACATTGTTGAGAGGAACAGTTGATTTGTAAGAAGCTTTGTAGCATTTTGTGAGCTTCCATTTGTGAGAGTTTGAGAGCACTTTTGTACCTTTATAACCTCCATTGCTAGAGTAATTTTGAGTAGTTCTTGCTACTTCGTGTAGAGGCTAAAAATTAAGCTGTGCCACCTATTAAAGTGTTCGATCATCAGATGGCGCCAAATCATTACATTGCGCTAAACCATCGAGTTGCGCAGCATCAGGTTGTGCCAACATCTGGTTGCGCAGGAGTCAGGTCGCACGAGCGCCACGTGGCGCACTTTCTCGAGAACCAGTAACGACATCATCATTGCCTGACAGCTGACAGCACGGAGATTAAGGAAAATTCATTCGAATCCCGTACAATGCGACGGTTGAGAAGACTTTGTCAGCATGTAATTAATGCTGACAGCTGGTACGCGCAAGTCATTCTGTGGCGCGAGAACTAATCAGTACAACACAAAAGACCTAGTCAAATGTGCCAGTTGTTGAGTTGCGCCCTTGCGCAGCCTGACTAATTGGCGCCACTTGATCAACTTTTATTTTAAAGCAGGGTGACGTGGTGCGCAAGCCACCAATTTTGTAGAGTGTGTCCACTGCACTGCCCACGACCACGCACATCTCAATCAAATGATGCCACAAGTCCATAGCAGTTGGTGCAACCGCACGTGCAAGTTGCTACATTGTGCCTATGCGCAACCTGATGAAGCTCGCACAAGGTGATCAAACAGTGTTCAGAACGGAGTGACGTGGCACGCAAGCCACAAACTTCGCATAACGTGTCCACTACACTGCCCACGACCACGCACATCTCAATCAAACGATGCTACGCGTCCACAACAGTTAGTGCAACCGTTCGTGCAAGTGAACAGGAGGCACGCAACCTGAAATGCGTGCAACCCATAATAACTGCTAAACATTTATTTCAAGAACTCGATAAATAGAGTTTTAAATCAATCTAAAAGTATTAAAAATGATCATAATCTCCTGCTAAAGTGCTGTTGCATCCTCCAGAGGCTCGTGTCTTCGATATGACATCGTCCAAGGGATAAAGTGACCGTCTTTTGATCAGATTCCTATAGTTGTACTTTTCCAAAAATTAATTGTACTCTTGTACTCTTTTCTAAGTTTGTAATAAAGACTTTTTTGTTCTTGCAAACAAAATGACGACTCTGCTAGGTACGACTTTCTCCTCCGACGAGAAAGTGACAACTCAATGTGATACCACGTCAATCGATAAGACACAGAAGACCGTGGTCGTTCAAGTCGACCAGACAGCCTACGAGGCCATGATCAATGCTGGGGGTGCCAACACGTGGTGGACGATATGGTGGACGATATGGTGGACGATATGGTGATCATGATAGGAATAGGTCGTGACCTTTTGCTTAAATCTAGGTGGACGATATGGTGTTCTTGAAGATATTGCCGACACGTGGTACAATACGTTTCGGAGGAGGTGGGAAACTCAGTCCGAGATACATCGGACCGTTTCACATTCTTGAGAAAATTGGAGAGGTGGCATACCGTTTGGCACTACCACCAGTATTGGAGGGAGTGCACAACGTATTTCATGTGTCCCAGCTGAGACGGTACGTAGTTGACCCCAGACACGTGCTAGACCACTCGGAGATTAAGGTGGGACCGAGCCTTAGCTACCAGGAGCAGCCTGTAGAGATCTTAGATCGCAGGGAGAAGGTGCTACACAACCAGACCATTCCATTGGTACGTGTCGCGTGGAGGCACCATTCGCCAGGCAAATCCACATAGGAGAGAGAAGATGAGATGCGAGAACGCTACCCTTATATTTTCGAGGCATGAGGTATGAATTTTTACTCTTGTGTTTACCTTTAATTTCGAGGACGAAATTATTTTAAGGAGGGTAGATTTGTGAGTCCTTGACCCAAAATTCCCATTTTATGTTATTGTGTTTTGCTAAATTATTAATTAATACGTAGATGCAATAGACTATCCAATGTGTATACAAAGTATAAAGATATACATTGCTAATTCTCCTTAAATATAAGAAAAGCAATGTGAAGGAATTTTTGCAAACACTAGTTTAATAAGGACTGATGTGCAAAACACCCAGTCTTAAACCTAAGTTCTAACAGCCACTAATAAATTGGACCCAGTTCCAATCCCAAAGAACCAGGGTCCAAATTGCAAATGTTCAGTTTAAATTCTAATACCAAACGGCCACATAATTCAAATCCTTGAGAGAGCTGGATTCGAATCCTGCTCGATAAGGATCAGGGATTCGATTCTATCTCTTCGACCTACGTAAACCCTGGTATAAGTAGGAGAGATCACCCTGGCCTTGCCTCTCCCGAAACCTTAAGTTTTCCTGCTGCAAGATTTTTCTTGCTCTGCATCGAAGGACTTTTCGAAGTTTTGAAGCAACCAACCTTCGACAGGTAATGTCCTGACCACCATAGTCTTGATTCATTGAATTGATCCATTGATAGGCTTGCAATTGCTGTTATTAAATCAACATAAGGAGAGAGGGGTAGGTGTTTGAATGAATGTCCAAACCAGGGACTCATGGGGCGTACATGTGAATCGAGCATGAGATGTTAATGACACATGGTGCCCTGCAATCTGGTGCTTTTGTATAAACAGGTAGGAGTCCAGGTTGTTCTGACTTTAGGGTTAAACCCATAGCACCTGTAACCAGATGGGGGATTTGATACTTAGTGTATTAGTATACGCAGATACCATACTCAAACCAAGAAGTGCCCTGTTTTGGGTACCAGTTGGTTGACATGCCAGTGCACCACCTGCCCTACCTTAAATAGATTGACAGGAAGCTGTCATAGATTCTTCCTAACATCCATTAACTACTAGGGTGTGTGCTATATTAGGACTTGAGCATTAAGTTAGAATCAAATACCATTGCCATGTTCACCTTGCAGACCATAGGAAGGGGGAGTTGATCCCTGTAGACATAGGTAGGAAGGTTCCATGTTAATACAATGTGCAGTCCACCTGAGATTGGCATGTATCAGCCCAAATATTGCTTTGGTTCAGTCCAATATGTTGTCTATATGATTTTAAGGTCTAGTCCCAGTATGGACTGTCAAACATACACCATGTAGCATAATGTATGAAGCATTGACCTGCATAGTGAAGTCACATGAGTACCAGTGTCAATTGTATCAAGATATTTGGGTTCTTGGTGTGAGTCTCTGATTAGGTAGAATATTGATTGATTCAATGCAGGTACATCCATAACCATACTCTCTTAGGCTACATAGCAGTAGGCATTGGGGTATTCCAGGATTTCATGTGCTAGGCTATAAGATAAAGGGGTCGACCTCATAAGGGTCAGAGTACAGGTTTTATCATGGACCCTGGACTAAGGTACTAGGCACTAAGAGGTCTAGTATCCAAGGAATGATATGAACCATTGGACAACAGGTAGGAAGGGACCCTAAGTCAGGAAATTAACTAGGATGTTAGCTCATAGGCCAGGTGGAGTGACAACCAAGTATGCCTGGTATCCATATTGATGTACCAGGTCTCCTGAGTACTTGATATTCCTAGAGTGGCTAGATGCAAGGGTGTCCTACAACCTAGTTAAGGAGATTAGAAAACAGGCAACTACAGAAAGGTAGAGAGTTAGACTCTTATTAACAGTCCCTGTGACACACGTTTGCACCCTCTAACATCACTGGAAAAGTAGACAGATGGGCCACTCCAACCAGGACTTTGTCCAACATCAGAGATGTCAGCATGATGGGTGCAACCAGGGTATACCTGGGTATAGCTAATGCCAGTAGCATATCAGGTGTATTAGCAAATAGCATTAAGGACAGAGGTCACCTAGCCTAGAAATAGTGGGGTAGTAGAATCATTATGGGTTGTTGAAGAGAGGTTCCCATTTCAAAGTGACTGAACTGTCAAGTGCAATTCGAATACCAAGTATGGGAGAGGAATCCCCTGCTCATCCACATCATCCTTAGTGCAGGTACATCCTGAACCATTGAGTATTGGTTTCAGTCAAGTGTTCCCCTGTATTAGCCTTAGTACCCGACCTATAAGTGAGATGATTCAACCTTTACCTCGTCCCAGTAGCCTGGACAGGATTTTTCTTGTAATTACATGTCCATACACTCGTATCCCTGTTCATGAAAGTTAGTAGTAGGGGCTTGAATGTGTGTAGCAGAGAACGAGATAAGTAAGTAAGGGTATCACATAGTAGATACACTGAAATGCCCTCTGTGTGTGTGGATGATTGACTGTAAGTATGCATCAGTGGGATGTGGCTGGCTAGTTGCCCAGTCCGGTTAGTTTCTGGAAGGGAAAGTGCCCAGATATTATATATATAACCATGGTATTTTAGTGAGTTTTCAGTTATGGTTTATTTGGTGACCATACTTACAACCTGGAACATAGGGCAGTGGCCTATACTATTCTAAAATGACAATGGAGTTAAGATTGGTAGCAGGAAGAAGGTTATTGTATAGGTCATAAGAGTAGGAAGTTACCAGGGGTAGAGATCACCCAAACCAACTAAGGGCCACTTGAAAGTGTATGGGGTAGTTAACAGTAATTCAAAATAGTTTTATTTTGATTAGTCCATTTGTTGATTTAGGCTTCATACATATAACAGGTTACTTGGACTCTGACTCAACTCTTGATCAATACTCACAGCTCGGGACGACAGGCAAGTGCATATACTGATTGTTACCGTTATCGATAGTTTCCTTTACATGCAATACATATGTCTTACTGCTTGTAGACACGATCGTCATACGAGATAGTATCATGGATTTATTCTATATCTTGACTGCTTTTACATGCTTACCCTACTTGCGATTGATTCCATGAGTACTAGTTGGGCAGGAAAATATCTTAGTAGACGTGTGAACTACCCAATCTATCCCCAAAATATCTATTCTTGCCTGATAACAGCTGCACACGACACGTGCAGTATGCCGAATTTACCCCTTAGCCGTTCACATGTCGAAAGCAATACTTCAATGCACGTAGATAGTTGATATTCCTATTATTCCACCACGTTCTTCACCACTTGCCATGCTACCATGATTTTACATGTTGCCTTGTAGTAGCTATATTTTCATTGATAGAGTCTCATGTCTTTCCTTTTGTTCTATGGTGCTAGTTACTTTCTAGTTTCATTCTCATATGCTATTTACATGTTTATGATTCTGTTGAGACTCGGATAGTGGTCATATGTGTACTTATTCCAATCCTGACTGGATAACCAACATTTTAGGTGATGAGTTAGAGGAGTTTTGTACTACTTTTTATGAGCAGACTGAAGATCCTGATTTGAGCTTGCAGGAGGACTTGGATGCGGGGCTACCCTCCGTAGGAGACTATTAGCTAGACAGCATTTTATAGAGCATGAGTCGCTCACAGAAACTCTTTTTATTGTATTTTATTTTACTTATGGATTATGAGAGTTGAGTAGTGGACATCCCTTTGATACGTTTTGGTTATAATGAGACTATTTCTTCTACCATATTTTGCTCTCTACATTTGTGGTCTCTTCAGTTATTATCTTGTTTCTCTCACCATAGACATTGTGTTTACATTTTTCTGTTGAGATTTGATATGCAAATTTGGTCTTTTGTGAAATTCTACAAACTGTGTGGTTGTATTTGTTAACTGTGGAGATGACTACACAACGTTCTACCGTCGATACTGCGGTGTAGGCTGGACGTACCCATGGCTCATGCCCAAATATTGGGTGCGGGTCGTGACACGTTTTTATGGTGGCCCATGCAGGTCAGATTTCACAAAAACAACGAAACTTGTGGTAGTACTCAACTTAGATGTACTACTACAGGCCTGCAAGTAGGAGTAGACTTTAAGGACCATCTCCACATGTTTAACATCGTTATTGAATTCTATATTTGATCTCAATTATTCATTTGATCTGCATTCTGTTTGAATCTTCATACCAACTAACGATTTTACTTTTGTGGCAGTCAGATGGACCAAGGCAGGAACCCCGCTCACCCGTACACCCCAGGAAACGTTGGTGGGTCCTCCACGAATGGAACCCCAACGACTCACGGAGGCTGCTTCACCTACTTAGGCGAGACTCCCCAGCCGCAGGCTAAAAGATTTTGCCGTGATGACATTCCACCACCTCCTCAGTTCCCTTCGCGAACTCCGCCACCAGAACAGTTTCCTCCACCCGCACCCTTCCATCAGCCTGTACCCTTCCAGCAGACAGCACCCCCTCAGTATCAAGCACCAGTTCTGCCTCCAGCACCTGCGCTGAACAACGCCACTCTTCTTGGGGTCTTCCAGCAGCTCATGACTTCCCAGACACGGCAGGCTGACATTTTTTGTGATACACTGAGGGAGGCTTTTCAAACTAGGGAGGCTCCCCCGCTGCGCCCCGGCACTTCCAAGAATTTTGTAGACCTCAGGCCCTGGGAATTCAAAGGAAATGAAGGGATACTCTACGCCGACGACTGGTTGGAGAATGTGCACCGCAACCTCCGGAGGGCCCGGATCTCCGAAGACAAGAAGGTTGAGAATGCTAGCATACAGCTCTCTGACATCGCTTACATGTGGTACAGAGATGAGCCCCGATTCACCGTGCCAGATGTGACTTGGGAGAAATTCAAAGAGCTGTTCAAGACGAAGTTTTATCCTGAAGCAGCCCGCAAAGAGTTGGAGAACGAGTTCGAGAGCCTCGAACAGGGCAACCTCACCATCGACGAGTATTCCACCGAGTTCTCCCGCCTCAGTCGATTTGCAGATGACTTGACCCCAGCGGCCAAGGCCAAGAAGTTCAGGAAGGGGATATCACATGAGATCCGCATAGCCATTGCCACAAGCCAAGCCACAACATACGAGAGGATCTTGAAAGTTGCACAAGACGTAATGTCACGACCCGATACCCAAATTGTTGGGCCGGGCCGAGCCATGTCCAGCCTATGCTTGGTTAAAGCGCAGTAAGCTGTTCTAGAATAAACAATAAAGGATCTAAGCAGCTAACAGTTCTAAAATCACATTTAAAGATTCATCACAACATAGCATCTATAAGCGAAGGTAACATAAGCACAGACTTAAAAATATACTTCCAAAGTATCTAACTGGAGACAAAGTCCAGTATCCAAATATAAGTACAGACAAAGTCTAAGTCTCAAAACACAAGAAAGAAAACTAAGCAAGGTTCCCCGCTGGGGCCTCTTCTGGAGCTAAGGCTAGGTCCTCAAAATTAGTGCCATAATATGAATCACATAACATTTCCTTCTCGAAAAGTGAACCTACAACGTTATCCTGTCAGGACGGGAGCAAGTACAACCTCTACAACTAAAATACTGAACATATAATGAAAGAGATGTACAACAAGAAACATGGTGTGATAAGTCTATAAAATAGGAAATACTGGAAAACATGGCCTCATGGTACAACTGGGATCATGGTATGACTGGAAACACCGTATCATAGTAACATAGGGAACATGACATATCTGGAATCATGGTATATCTCATAATCTATCTTGGCAAGGATACATGTCATATAGACAGATGCATATGTAATGTTTAAAACTGTAGCAGGTACGTGATCGGTCAATAGGTGTACAATGTACTATGGTACATGTAAATAAAATGTACATACGTACAAGTTAACAAGCATAGGTGTACATCCGTACAGAAATGCGGGATAATGGCATGCGGCAAGGTATGCATATAAAATGCGACCTCGCTCGCTACTATAGGGGGGCATGATCACGTACTCAACTGTCAGTTTCCCCATAACCCATATTCTAATCATGTGAGAGATACAAGAACAGTAAAACATATAAGAGATACGAGAACGATATAGAACATGTGAGAGATACTGGGATCGGTATAAGCATGGTAGGTACTAATAGCAGTAAAACAGGTGAAAGTACTAAGAGCAGTAAAACATGTGAATACTCGGGCAGATATAAGCATAGTGAAACATGTACGGGGAACCAGTAAGAAGCATGTGAAGATATGATAACTGTCCTAAGCATGGTAGGGACTAAATTAATGTAACATGTGAAGATTTAACTTGCTACCTTGGTTAATACATGTTCTAGCATTAAAAGACAGTAAATGAGTTTGTAGATGTACTTGTCTCGAGCAAAGCAAGAATACTAGTACGAAGATATAGATGTCCGGTGTCCTGTCAATAATGACACACAATCTCAGTTCTAAGCTATGTTCATTACTACACTAGTGGTGAGATACGACTCCTAACTGGACACTAACTAAGTGGGGACCTAGCATAAAAGTCTAATGTGGAGTGCCACTATACACAAACTAACTTCCTAGGATCTTTGCACTAGTGTAAGGGGAGGTCCAATACTATAATAACACAAAACAACTCAAAACTTGCAAGTCGTAATTACTCTATAAATAAATCAAACTGTACACTAAGTTCCAACAATTTTTGAGATAGACAAAAAGCTAAATTATATATAAAATAAAGTACCAAAATGATCCTTGTTAATTATAGAAATTTATACTAATTTTTCTGGGATTTATAAACCCTCATAAATATTTATTAAAAATCAGTAAAAACATGTATCCTGAAAATGAGTTCTATTTTTCCATTTTTATAAAATACCAAATGTACTTATTAAATACTGGAAAAATTATAATAAATTAGCTAAATTAACATAGTATTTAAATACAATTTTTTCAAGATTTTTACAGCAATTAAAATATATATAAAAATTCAAAACCAGAAAGTAACAATATCTGGAAAAATAATTAATTATAAATTAAGGATAATACATAAGCAAAATCTACAGATCTTGTCGGATGATAAAATAAATATCACCAACGTGTCCAGAACGGTCAAATCAGCTAGGATAGCCTACCCATAAGTCCAATTTGGACACAGGGGCAAAACAGTAATTTCGGGTCAAAATGATGTCCGCCGTTGGACACACTTTGCACCGAAAAATGTGTCAGAATAGAAGTCTACAAAACCTAGCAAATTATATGTCCACGAATCCAGAATAATGATACGAACCCAAAGGTATGTCCAAAATAGGATTTCGATGTGCCGATCTCAAAATGATACGTTGACGCGACACTTGATATCCGATTTGCACGGAAATGCTTGTCGGAGCAAATGCCTTCAAAACTCAGCAAATTATATGTCAACGAGTCCAGAATGACGATACGAACTCAACGGTATATCCAGAATTGGATTCCGATGAGCCGATCTCAAAGTGACCCGTTGACTTGAAAAGTGGGACCCATTTTGCACCAAAATGCGTGCCAGGGCCCACGTTCTCCAAATCAAGCAAATTTTATATGAAAACATGCCAGAACGACGCCACGAGTCTACTGGTGGTGTCAGAAATTGAATCCGGAGTCCCGGGTTCAAAAATAGAATTTCACAAGTGCAATTTAAATAATTCGGACGGCCAACTTTGGCGTCGAATTCAACCAACGAAACGTGCTTATAATGAAACGAAACCTAAAGAAGACAGGAAGAGGGTTATACCAGCTGCGCACAGGAACTAGTAGCGCGCCAACCGGAGCTGCGACGGCGGAGTTACGAGCTGACGAAGTCGGCTCCACGAAACTGTCCAGAAACAGTTCAATTTAAAATGTCAACTTGGTGGCCAGTTTTGAGGTATCAAACGACAAAATTAACGGACGAAAATTGACAGGAGTGAAGATGGATATAACGAGATTGCGACGGAGCAAAATGTTCACCGATCCAACGATCGAATCTCCCAGAAAACGTGCGCAAAGTCGCTGCGACGGAGCGCCATTTCCGAGTTCAAAACTCGCGCGCGCCGACGGGATTCCGTTCAAAACGCATGAATAGCCCATGCGTCGCGTCGGAGAAGGAGGCGCTGGCCCGGAGGAGTTCGCCGGGGGTACGCCGGAGTAGGGTGGCCGGCCACGCGGCTGTGCGGCGGCGCGGCGGCGCACGACGGCGGCCCCCGCGCGCGCACGTGCACGCTGCTAGCTCCCGCGGCTGCTGCTGCGCGCCTAGGCTGTCACGCCCCAGAACCAGAATACTGGAGAGCGGGGGCAGACATAGCCAGCTACGTATAACGGAATGGAATCTACACCGCTATACGGTCATGGCTGTCTAGATATGTGAGGGTTTCACTACAATCCATCAGTCTCTTAAGGTCATAGATAGCCTATTGTCTCAATCTCAACCAACTAATAATAGTTACAAGATGTTAGACCACCAAATACACAATAGTAAGGCGTCCCATATATTATATATTCGGAATGATCATGAAGCTAGTCGTTACAAAATGTGAGGACTAGCAAGAGTTCAGTCATACATGATCAACCCCCGGGGCTTGTCAATCATGTCACAGCCCGTAGGCCGACAGTAAGTAATTACAATCGAGCTAACACTTGCTCGTCGGCTAAATGCCTCAAAAGAATAATTTACAAAATTACAGTGGGAGAACAAAAGAAACCCACTCGATGCCCTGGTTACGCCTGGTGACCACCATCGGCCTGGAAAGCAGAAAGATCCTTTGGTGCTACTCGGGTATCTGGCCATACAAAACCAGCTGGGTCAGACCCCAGAAAGAGCAAGTGCCACAAAGGAGGCTTCACTTAAGAACTAAAACCAACAAATCATTAGCATTCAACATGTAAGAAAATAACAATAGATAACACAGATTGAGGTTTGTGCACTACCAATGCACTTATCCCAATCAGAGGAAATGATTTAGTAAAGCATCATGACATAAGATAACTGGAGAATCATGCTAAATAAAATATAGCTGGGCAATATATGAAGAGAAGACGAAGTTACTATTTCGGAAGCCAGGTTACAATCCTTAAACCAAACAAGGACCGAGATTGTAACCCTTCGCCTGAACAGAACTTAGTCTCTGATCATTTATTGTTAAAGGTGACAATGAAGAGTGCACTACGCTAGGGTGACAATAGAGTACAATCATTGTAGTAACAATCTGGAGTGACAATAATTCAATCATTCTGGTACAATCTTGCAATCAATCACTTCAAGACAGTACTATACTGGACTACACTCCATCCAAGCAATCATGGCCAATCATTGCCTACGGCTTTCTACATTAACTAACTAGGGTTATCACAATCCTAGTTACTAGTAAGATGCAATGAGATGCTCCAAGTAGCCACAGGCCCTGCAGCTATCCAGGTTATCCAGGCAATCATTATAGTGACAATCTAGAAAGTATAATACATTAGAGTGACAATAGAGTTCAATCATTTAAGTGACAATGGTGGGTGCCCCACATAACAGTGGGTTGGAAATGTGCCCTACTCGTCGGCAGGCTACAAGTCCAAACATTTGCGGCCGGGATAACGGGATCGCCTGTAACCGGGGAACATCTCTTCATGACTAGTTAATTATACTAATCATTAACCTTAGTCCAATTCAGTAGGTACTCCTGACCGTGGTACTCAGGAGTCCCCTCCTAGACATGATGCAAGACATGACTGAATTATTTGTACAAGCACAATCGCCCACGGTGTCCAGATTAATTATACAGGTCATGTCATGTCAGGTAGCCGTCGCAACAGCTATTCGAGATATATCAGGTCAGGTTATCATGCCAAGTGTACTTGTCAGGAGTGCACCACGACGGGCCACAATCAGGTCATGCTCAATTATCAATTCCAAACATATCAAGTAAATTTGTGATTATCAAGTTCAGGACAAAAGGCGTAAGGATATAAAATGGACGTTAAATATCTAATAAAATATCAATATACAGGGCTATAGAAGATCCAGGGTAAGTAGGGTCAGGTCCAGTTGCGCCTAAACATCAGGTTGCGCCTGAGTCAGGCTGCGCTCAGGTCAGGCTGCGCTCAAGTCAAGCTACGCTCAAGTCAAGCTACACTCAGGTCAAGCTACGCTCAGGTCAAGCTACGCTCAGGTCAGGCTACGCTCCGGTCAGCGTATGCAAGACATACGCTTCCAAAATGCAGTGTATGTACTCCATACGACTCCTCATCAAGACAGCGTATGAGGTCCATACGACTCCTCATCAAGGCAGCGTATGAGGTCCATACGACTCCTCATCAAGACAGCGTATGAGGTCCATACGACTCCTCATCAAGGCAGCGTATGAGGTCCATACGACTCCTTGCCAAGGCAGCGTATGAGGTCCATACGACTCCTCATCAAGGCAGCGTATGCAAGACATACGCTTCCAAAAGGCAGCATATGGGCCAGACTGCGCTGCGCTAAAGAGCGCGCGTAGCTCAGTGGCGCAAGCTAAAAAGCTCGCGTACTGCTCACTGTCTTCTCCAAATCAGCAAGAACTCCATGGTTGAACCCAAAGCTTCAAAAGTCCATAACTTGGTCAAAATAAGTCCAAATCTAACTTTTCAAAGGTCAAAATTGGGTAGAATAAAATTCTCAACAACATGGAACCATCAAAGCTCGAAAATAACAAGGTTTAGTAGATCAAAACCCAAGATTTTTGAAAATAATTTAAACTTAGATCTACAAGAATCTAGCCATGAAAAGAGAAAATGTCAAGTACTAAAGTAAGTTAAAATGTTACAAAGAAGAGAATGGAACAATAAAATTTGGGTTCCTCCATGAAATAAGATGCACTTGCCTAAGGGGTGTTCTTGGTTGGTGGTGGGTTTAATGAAGAAGGAAGAAGAGATTAATGAAGAGAGAGAAGAAGAATAGGTAATAAATATGAGTGGTGGTGGTAGGTAGGGGGTTCACCCCTTGGTTCATGATGAACCAAGAGCAATCCCAAACCGAACCAAGCCAACCCAAACCAAGAATAAACCAAGCCCAGGAAGAAAATTATGCAAGGAAATCATGCAATACAAGAATAAATACGTACACGTATTCCAGAAATACGTAATATGAACCACAGGCATTACAACTCTATCCACCTTAAAAGAATTCCGTCCTCAGAATTTAATCAAGAGGTTAGAGGGGCAATGATAAGCTACACTAATCACAGGCAAGCTATACTAGATAATCAATCAAGCAATCAATCATGCAAGCAAGGAATCGAAGGCATGAGGCATAAGAAGGACATTATACCTCACGAGTCAAACATGTCGGGATATCACGATCGGATATCATCCTCACACTCCCACGTTGACTTGCCAAAAGAGCGATGAACTCAAGCAACACGAACTAAACTGATAGTCTTACGCTTGAGGTCTCTCTCTTTGGTCAAAACATGGACACGGGCCTCTCCTCATACGAAAAGGTTGGTGCCAATAACCGTTTTCGAATGATCTAGGATATGGCTCGGGTCCGGAATGTACCGTTGTAATTAGAAAACATGAAATACGTCATGCACCCCGCATAATGACGGTAGAAAAGCAAGATGAGAGGACACTTATACCTCTCGGTCGATTCTGAACCTGAGCCTGGGCTAGGGCAAACTGCCACGGGTTCTGTTGCTGGAAAGTCTGGGCCTGAGTCGGCAAGGGCCTCGGGAACGGGAACTGTTGCTGCTGGGGAACTGGAGCTAGTGCTGGTGCTGGTCTCCTAACCGAGGGACTAGATACTGTCGATGCTGAATCAATTCTGAATGGGCAGGACCCCACCCTATGGTCCGGTGCTCCACACAATAAACACAATCCCAACTCCTTGCGACACTCCGCTACCACGTGTCCAGGCTTCCCATAATAAGAACAACCCACGGCGGAAGACTGTGCTTGCTTCTGTTTCTACTGAGAGTACGTCGGGATTGAGTGCTGAACTGACGTCGCTGAGGTCGCTCGCCTTGGAGCTCTAATAGTCAAAGCCCTGGCTGTCGGGGCTGGGGCTGAAGACTGATTCATCTGACTTTGGGACCGCTTTCGACCTCCGGTCCTGTCCACTATTCTCTGGGAGGTATACTCGTGCCTCCTTGCTGCTCGCAACACCGCATCATAGGTCTGATGCTCGAACTGTTCTACTGCCAATATAATCTCCAGGTGAAGTCCCTGCTGGAACCTCTGCACTCTGTCAAACTCGATTGCCACCAAGGTGGGAGCAAACCGACTGAGTCTGGAAAACTCGGTCGCATATCCGTCGACCGTCCTCCCCATCTGCTTAAGATTACTGAACTTGGTCTGCAAGTCATATCGAGCCACTGCATCATAATACTTGATCTGGAACTTTTCGCTGAATACTGCCCAGGGGACAGGTATTGCCAATCCCACTGCTTGTGCGGCCCCCCAACTGCGGGCTAGTGTAGGTCCTAAAAAATCAAGTTGCATCAATCAACAAAGTCAAGAAATCAAGAAACATATCATTTGGATGAATTGCGCAGACAATAGATTGCGCAGTAATCCGATTGCGCATACTGCTTTGCGCACACTTCCAACTGCGCAGACTGACGTGGCAGAAGTCATCATTACCAAATCAAATCAAATCTTTTCTGACAACTGACAGCACGGATAACAAGGAGTTTGTTCGTTTCCTGCACCGCACAGTGCTCGAGGGCGGCTGACAGCTGGCAGCGCAAATCAATCCTGTGCAGTTTGAGTCTGCGCAAACCATGTATGCGCAATTCAACTCTGCGTACTCCATCAATATAACTGATAAGTTACACGTGGCATTCATGCCATCGATTGCTCATTACGTGGCAACTGTTTATGCACGATCATGCGTATTTCTATCAAATGATGCCATGTGTCCATGATAGTTGGCCCACGATCCAGTAACTGTTTGCGCAAATTAATGCTGCGCAAACCAATGCTGCGCAAATCATCCTGCGCAGTCCCAAAATAACTGAAAGTTAGTTATTTCTAGAACTCTATAAATAGAGTTTCAAGTCTTCATTTCAAGGGGAATCAAGATCAGAGATCAGAAATCAGAGAGTTCAGGAGTTCTTGCCAAAGTGCTGCTGCATTCTTCTGAGACTTTTGTCTTCAACTTCAGAGGCTTTTGCCTTCAGTTTCCAGAGTTGTTTTCAACTTCAAAGGCTTCGTCTTCACAGTTCACATCGTCCAAGGGATAAAGCAATCGTCATCAAGATTGGATTCCTATAGTTGTAATTTTCCCAGAATTCTTGTAATCTTTATTACAGTTTGTATTAATAAAGTTCTATACTTTTGTTTTTGCAAACAAAATGGCGACTCTGCTGGGGACAACTTTCTTCTCTGACGAGGAAGTAGCAACTCAATGTGACGTAGCGTCTATCGGGAAGACGCAGAAGATGCTGGTTGTTAAGGTCAACCAGACAGCCTACGAGGCGATGCTCAACTCCAAGACCACTCCCCGTACTGTAGCCACTTCTGCCAAGAGCAAAGTGCGCTCAGTTTGGGTCTCCAAGTCTGCACAATCTGGCATTTTTGCCACCAAGGATGCTGTACCAACTGTTGCACAATCTGCTAGTCAGACTGCTGCACAAACTGCTGTGCCAACTGTTGCACAGTCTGTCTCAGCAACTGCTGCACAATCTGTTGCAGTCAAGGCTGCACAATCTGTTGCAACTGTTGCACAGGCTACTTCATATGCTGCCTTGTCAAAACAGAAGACTCCTATGACTCTGGCGTAATTGGCAGTGGCTTTTCCTGCGCAAAATAGCACTCCAGTAACTAAGGTGCATCCTAAGCACTCTAAGACAAGAACTCCTGATGCACTTCCTACCAAAGCTTCTAATGCACAAATGACTAGTGCACCTTCCACCCATGCGCAAACCAAGTCTGCGCAATCCAAGAAAAATAGCCTTTTGGCTAAATTTCCTTCTTCTCACAATAAAAGAAGAGATTCTACTCCTCTTCCCAAACACCCTATTGCCCCTGCGCAATCCATTGAGGGTAGTCCTTTGACTATTCCTCCTTCTCTTCAAAGCAAAGGAAAAGGTCCATTGGTCTTTTCTCAAACTTCCTTGTCTCATGACTTGGAAGATAACAGAGGGAAACGCTCTTTAGCTAACCCTTCATCTCAAAATAAAGGAAAAGGCCCTTTGGTCTTTTCTCAGTCTTCTTCAGTCTTTACTGAAGAAGATCCATCTCAATGTGTCTCGGCTCCAATCAATTCAAGAACTCTGGCAAACAAGGATTCTTCTTTCCTTTATAACAAGAGTACTTGTATTAATCAAAGAGGTATTCTGCCTACTCCGATAGCAGAATTCCAGGACCTCCCGACTCTCCAAATTTGTCGTTCCAGACAGGGAAAACTGTTAGTGTCTCAAACAGAAACTCCTGGGGGTGAATTTGCTGACCTCAGAACTTATCTTAATCGACCCACTTCGGTAAAACGTAAACAGCCAATGCCGAAGATTAAACATCATCAGAAACAAATCTCCAAAGTCAGAAATCTCGACACTTATGCCAATGAAGTGAGTACTTCCCTGTATACTCAAGGGACTAAACATTTGAAGAATCGAAATCATGTTCCAAATGTTATCAAAGAACAGATCCCTCGGAACTTTCCTCGTCCTGTTGTAGATCTTCGAGAACATCTAAGACAAAAATAGGATAATGTCTCAATATCTCCATCTCAACCATCTGATCATCACTGTAATCATAAAGTCATCATCCAATGCTGTTGTCAAACGACAAAACGATATGTCTTCGATCGTTTAACTTTTGCTAAATCTGAACCTATGTCAGAAGAAGACGAAGTTTTGTATGCTTCTGTTAACATGACTTCCCGAGACACTGGGGGTAAAAGATGCTCTAAGCATGGTAGACTCCGTAAGCCAAGCCAACGGTATTTGGAATTACTTCAAGAATCTTCTGAAGGAGTATTTCAACATACCCGCTCCCGAAGCCGAGATACAATCGGTCAAAGAAATCTTCCTCAAAATCCTTTAAGTCATCTCCCTGTTTCCCAGTCAGGAGATGATTCGTTTTCTGATTATGATGCATATAGTGAAAGTTCTGAACAAACAGTATCTTCCACTGTGCCAAGAGAAGTGACGGCTTATGTTGTCACCGATGATCCAGATGCTTCAACCTCCGCAAATCAAGAACAGCGAATTGCTGTACTCGAAGACAAATTAAAAACCATGGCTGAGATGGTTGCTAGCATGCATTCCATCATTGTAGCACAACATGTTACACCACCAACTGCACCTATTACTAGTCCAGAGATCATAGCATCTTCAATACCTGCCAATACTGGGCTGGGGGTAGTGCCTCCCCAAATGCCTCCTGTACAAGTGCAAGTACAAACTATGCCTAGCCATTCAGGAGCTGGGGGTAGTGCTTACAACGCGGTTCCTCCTCCTACCACTACAACTCAACCTGCTCCTTCTTCTTCATCAGAAGACGCCAATGAAGCTGTCAAACTCTTACGAACCCAGTTTGAAGCATTTAAAGAGAAAGACAATCTACAAAGGTTGGGGATTAAACAGCCCTATCCGGTTGAATGGAAGGACGTCCCGTTTCCCCCAAAGTACAAAATCCCTACAATCTCTCTGTTCGATGGCAGTACTTCTCCGAGTCAATTCATCAATCATTTTGAGGTAATGACTGTTCAACTTCAGCCAAATGACGCTCTTCTTATCAGAGTGTTCGTCGGTTGTTTAGCCGGCGTAGCATACGACTGGTACAGAAGTTTGCCCGATGGTTGCATTACTTCTTTTTCAGGTCTCAAACAAATCTTTCTGGAACGGTTCTATGAAGGATTTAATGATATGACGATGTCAGCTCTCAACAAAATCAAACAAAAACATAATGAAACTGCTGAGAGCTTTATTGAACGGTTCCGCTGTGAAGCTTTGAAAATACCTCCAGGGACTCCAGCTGCTGTCACTATTGATACTTGTAAGGCAAATCTTTTACCTATTATCAGTATGTGGACGGGATCTACCCAATTCCAAGATTGGCCCTCATTCATCGTCAACGCCAAAGCCGCTGAAGTAAGTGCCGACAAGTTTAAACAATTGGGGGTACAAATGTCTAACCCTGATCGCGATGAGCATCAGAATTCAGGTGGTGGCAATCGCCAGAACAATCGCAAAGCGAAAGAGACTTTAAACATTAACTTGAACAAAAATAAAGAATCTTTGGCTGTCAATGTGGCCCCACCTACATCTACTCCTACTCCTTCTGTACCTCCACCGAGGGAACCTCGTCCGAAGGTAGAATATTCCTTTGACGAAAATGACACGGCAAGTATCTTTGAGTGTTTACTCAAAAGCAACAAAATTCAACTCCCTGATCCAAAGAAACCTGATGAAGTCAATAAGACTGATCATCCCAAGTATTGTGTCTATCACCGATTCATTGGACATCCTACTCGAGCATGCTATGTGCTCAAAGGTAAGATTCAAGAGCTTGTTAATGCAGGTGTAGTCACTTTACAACAAGATGAGAAGACTGTTACTGCAAATATGGTTTCAGTCCAATTTGGAGATTTCCCTCCGCAGATAATACAGCATGGTGTCATTCCAATTCCTAAAGCAACCCTTGAGATTGAGAATCTCCCGCTTCCATCCAATGAAGGTCTTATTCCCTTGTCTCTTGACAATGGTGAAATTATGTGGATCCATCCTGATCTTGTTCCAGAATTTGAGATATCTTCTAAGAAGAAAACTCGTTCTAAAGGCAAAACCAAAATCTGCAACATGGTATCTTTTGATCCCATTGTTGACGAAGAGATTCTGTTAGGCACAAGATCAGAAAAAGCTTATTTGAAAGATCATTCTGAAGGTCAAAGAGATCCTGCTTCTTCTTCCGAACCTACTTCGGCACAACCTGCATCTGCTGAAGAGGTCCCTTCTACATCTTCACCAGTTGTAGTATCAATTCCTCCTAAGCCAACAACGGCTGACAAAGGCAAGCAACAAGTTCGATTTGATAAACCTCTAAAGAAGTCATCTCCTACTGGGCTTGAGAAGCCTTACAACTTTGATATATTGGCTCAATTAGCCAATACACCAGCCAGGTTGTCAATCTTTGAACTCTTGCGTCTTTCCAAAGAGTCACGAGAAACTCTAAGTGAAGCTCTGATGCAGGCTGAAACTTGCTTAACTCTTCTCAAGAAGCCAGAATCAGAATCAGTCTCTTGTCATCACAGTCATAGTGTCTTGGAACTGATCCCAAATATTACCTTCACTCAGGATGATATGCTAATGGAAGATAATAGACATGATCGTCCTCTTTACTATGCAGGATATGTAGATTCAATGAAGGTTGATTGTATCCTGATTGATCCAGGGTCTGCACTTAGTATTATGCCAAAGACAATGCTCGATGCGTTGAAGATACCGGTGCATAGTCTTTCAACCACGATCACTACTATTCTGGGATTTAATCAAGGAAAGAGTGAACCTTTGGGCAAGATCCATCTAAAACTCCAAATAGGCAATCTTCGCACAAAGGTGACCTTTTATATCATTGACAATCATGGTTGTTCTTATAATGCTCTCCTGGGAAGGCCATTCCTCCATGAACATAATGTCGTTCCATCAACTCTTCATCAATGCTTTAAATACGTTGATGACAAAGGACAAGTTCATAAGGAAGTTGCGGATCTTTATCCTTTCAAGGGTGTTGAAGCTTATTGCAACGATGCTCGTATGTACAAGGATGAATTTATGAAGGTAGTATTGGCTATGGATACTGAAGAAGATCAAAAAGCAGTACCTCAAGACGCTCTTATCATACCTGTTAAGGGGCGAGTTTCTCATCCTCAATCTTCCAAGCCACTGGTTATTCACTTACCAGTTCAAAAGAAATCAGTTGATGCTGATGAAAATCAAAGGGAGCTCACCTCTTCTGAGCCACTTGTTATCGACTTACGTCGTAACAAAGACAAAAAGCAGCTCATTCCTTCTGAGCCACTTGTTGTTGATCTAAATCGCAACAAGGAAAAAAGGGAGCTCACCTCTTCTGAGCCACTTGTTATCGACCTCCGTCGTAACAAGCCTCCTCCACGTTCTTCTTCTCCCCCTCTTGTAATCAATTTGACCAAATCTGCTAAGGTTAAAGGTCCTGTTGTAAATACTGATGTACAAATCAATGAAAAAGCACCTACTTTCCAGTATATTGATGTTATTTATTATACTAAAAGTTATTTGGATATGTTAGATAGCTTCCAATCAATTACACTGGGAGTCGTACAATCTCTTCAGACAGAAGTCTCGCTTGAAGATCCAGATGATTCTTACCGTATTCATCCTTCTTTAAAGAAAGGTGAAAGTTCAGCATTTTTATATAAAAGACCAGAAACAAAGATTAACTATACGGATGATAGCAAAGTTAACGATACGGGACGTCTCCAGTTCCATCGTTATAGTCAACAATCAAAAGACATCCTCCGAAAGATGGGTTACGACTTTAAGAGCGGCCTTAACTATGGTAAAGGTAGACGAACTCCCATTCGTGCAACAATTCCAAACGGAAAATCACAAATGTATTATGACAGGACCAAGAAAGGTCTCGGATATACTTCTCCTCCACTGTTATCCCCAGCAGCTTCTGAATCAGATAGTGAAGAACGTTCTAACTCTTCTGATTCCAGATCATGGGATTCCGATACCAGCATTGGTGAAGTCCATCGTATAATTGTATCTTCTAACATGGTCTCTGTTGAACTACCAGAAGGCTGTGATGAAGATGTTGAAGAAAGTCCGGAAATAGATCCTTGGGCTCAACATATGGATAACCAATGGGTACTTCGATTTGAACAACGTGAACCTCCTACTGAAGATCAACTACTTCAAATTGATGTAGGAGAAAGAGATTCACCTCGGCCAATTTTTATTAGCAAAAATCTTCCAGAAGCAGACAAACAAGAGTTGATTCTTCTTATTAAAGAATATATCGACGTCTTTGCCTGGAGTTATGAAGACATGCCAGGTTTAGATCCTAAGATTGCTACTCATAAACTGAACATTCTTCCTAATGCTAAACCAGTCAAACAGCAACAAAGGCGATTTAAGCCTGAAATGATGGACGCAATTGATGATGAAGTCAAGAAGCTCATTGCTTGTGCTTTATTCGAGAAGAGCAGCATCCTGATTGGGTAGCCAATGTCGTCCCAGTTCTGAAGAAAACTGGAAAAGTTCGAGTCTGCATCGACTTCCGAGATCTCAATGAAGCATGTCCAAAAGATGAATTTCCTCTTCCTATCACAGACGTCATGATTGACAATACTTGTGGGTTCGAAAGGATATCTTTTATGGATGGATTTTCTGGGTATAATCAGATCAAAATGCATCCTGAAGATGAAAAGCATACATCTTTCCGCACTCCTCGAGGAGTTTATTATTATACAGTGATGCCATTTGGTCTCAAGAATGCGGGTGCAACCTACCAACGGGCTATGAGTACCATTTTTAAAGATCATCTTCGCAAAACTGTTGAATGCTATGTTGACGATATTGCTGTCAAAAGTCGTCTAAAGGAAGATCACCTTCAAGACCTGAGAACTATCTTTAATCTCATGCGTCAATATCAGCTCAAGATGAATCCCACCAAGTCATTTTTGGGTGTCTCTAGTGGCAAATTTCTCGGCTTCGTCATTACCTCTAAGGGTATACACGTGGATCCCGAGAAGATCAAAGCCATCCAAGAGATGCGTCCTCCACGCAACCTAAAAGAGCTACGAGGATTCCAAGGCCGACTTGCGTACATCAGGCGATTCATTTCGAACTTGTCTGGACGCTGCAGACCATTCACTCAACTAATGAAGAAGGGTGTATCTTTTATTTGGACTGAAGAATGTCAACGAGCATTCGACGATATCAAACAATATCTTATGAACCCACCAGTTTTGGTGCCACCTATCTCTGGCATTCCATTCTTGATGTATGTCCGTGCTATGGACCATTCATTGGGTGCCTTACTTGCCCAAAAGAACAAAGAAGGCCATGAACAAGCTATCTACTATCTTAGTCGAACTATGATTGGTGCTGAACACCGTTATAGTCCTGTCGAGAAAGAATGCTTGGCTCTCATGTTTGCTGTGCAAAAGACGAGGCATTATATCATTGGTCAAACTATTCATGTTATATCTCGAGTTAACCCTCTCCGGGTACTCATGAAGAAACCCAGTACACTTAATTCTCGGTTGGCTACATGGGCAATCTTGCTAGCTCAATATGACATGGTGTATGTTCCACAAAAGTCTGTCAAAGGTCAAGCGCTGGCGGACTTCTTAGCAGCTCATCCTGTGCCTGAAACATCTAAACTCTATGACGAAATTCCTGACGAGACGTTAGAAGTCAACATGATCTCCGAAGAGTTTCCAACCTGGCGTTTATTCTTTGATGGTGCATCAAGAATTGGACCAAATGTTGCTATAGTGGCAGGTGTTGGAGTTGTTCTCGTTTCTCCAGACGGATCAACTATCCAAAGAGCCTACTCTCTTGATGAACCTTGCTCCAACAATGTGGCGAAGTACAATGCTCTACTCATCGGTCTTCAGTTAGCCAAACAACTGAATGTTGAATATCTCGAAGTCTACGGTGATTCTAAGCTGGTTGTTAATCAGGTTAGAGGAACTTATGAAGTTCGTCATCAAGACCTAATGCCTTATCACGAAGCAGCGATCAACATAGCTATATCATTTAAAGCTTTCTTCATAGAATATGTTCGGCGAGCTTGCAATACCGAAGCAGATGCTTTGGCCAATCTTGCAGCTGTCTTAGCCATCCCTATCTAAAGACAGCAGGTCGTGGTTATCTCCAACCGAGAACTGTTCTGCATCGAAAACAATCGTAATATTGAATTCAGTAATTTTGCTGAAGTCAATGTTATTGATGAAGATTGGAGAACTCCTTTCATTGACTTTGTGGTTCATGACATACTTTCCGAAGATCCTAAGGAGGCTACAAGCGTTCGTCGATGATCTCTTCGATTCTATTACAATCAAACTACCAAGACCCTCTATCGGCGAACTTATGATGGTCTTCTTCTACGCTGTTTAGCTGGTGATGAAGCCAAACAAGTGTTGCGTGAAGCTCATGATGGCGTCTGTGGAGCACATCAACCTGGTCCTAAATTACAGGATCGCATTAGACGTATGGGTTATTATTGGCCCTCTATGGTATCAGATGCCATTGAATATGCAAGGAAATGTCGTGCTTGTCAAATCCATGCAGACTTCATTCATCAACCCTCGGAATTCTTACACCCGACTGCTGCTTCATGGCCTTTTGAAGCTTGGGGTATGGATATCATAGGTCCTATTAATCCTCCTTCTTCTAGAGGACATCGGTTCATATTGGCGATAACCGATTACTTCTCTAAGTGGGCCGAAGCTATACCTCTGGCTGAAGTCAAGACTAGCAGTATCATCAATTTCGTTAAACACCATGTCATATATAGATTCGGTGTACCTCGCAGAATCATTCATGACAATGGACCTCAATTTATTAGTCAGAAGTTCACTAGATTCTGCGATGATCATCGGATTAACAATGTTGCTTCGACGGCGTACAATCCTGCCGCTAATGGTTTAGCTGAAGCCTTTAACAAAACCATTATTAAGCTTCTTAAGAAGTTTGTATCCACTAACAAACGGAATTGGAGCGAGAAACTTGGCGAATGTCTTTGGGCCTATCGAACTACAGTCCGCAATCCCACAGGCTTTACACCTTTCTCTTTGGTGTATGGCTGTGAAGTTGTCCTTCCTTTGGAGTTACAAATTCCTTCTTTAAGGATTGCTATTGCCAATGAGCTTACCACAGAAAATAATGACCTTCTTCGACTCCAAGAGTTGGAAGCATTGGATGAAAAGCGGTTAATTGCTCAACAGCATATTGAGTTATACCAAGCCCGCATCTCAAAGACATTTAATCGTAAAGTGAAGGTCAGAGCCTTTCAGCAAGGAGAACTTGTTCTAACGGTCAGACGTCCTATGACTATGACTCATATGAGCAAAGGAAAATTCGATACGAAATGGGAAGGTCCCTATGTTGTGAGCAAAGTCTTCTCAAACGGAGCTTATCAACTTTCAGAACTGGATGGTCGAGTTGCTATGATGCCTATCAATGGCAAATTTCTTAAGAAGTATTATGTATAAATGTAAATGCTTGTAAAAATTATCAGACAGGATCAAGTTCATAAATAAAATACAAATTTTATTTCATCATATGATAGTACATAATATTAAAGGTCACTATCATCTTTCTCTACATTTGGACGAGGGCCACTGCCGTCCTTCTCAAAAATACGGTCAGCAAAAGAGTCGAGAACCTCCTTGCTGGATCCCACAAGAAACTTGCAGGCGGCCATCCTCATGGCTTCTTCTTCTTTAGTCCTTCCAGGTTCGAGCAGGAAGTCCAAGATGTCTCGTGGTGGCTGAGGTACCGACGGACCTTCGCCCGCTTTTGCCTCCTTCGGCTGGATTGGATCGGCAGGGCGTTCTTTAGTGCCCTTCTCAACCTTCGAGGCGATTTCGGCCTTCTTAGATGCTTCTCCGGACGACATTTTTAGGTTAAAGAGCAGAAGTGTTTATTCCTGTCAGATTTCTGCTATATTTATAGACAGAAGTTCCTCAAATAATGAAACGACGGTTCATCCGTTCATTTATTACATTCATCAGATGGTTCATCCGTTCATTAACTTCCGACGGTTCATCCGTTCATTTATCACATTCATCCGACGGTTCATCCGTTCATTACTACCTGACGGTTCACCCGTTCATTCATTATCACTTGATGGGTTATCCGTTCATTTCCATTTAACGGTTCATCCATTCATTAAATCACCACTTGACGGTTCACCTGTTCATTGTCATCTATTATTTGACGGTCTTCCCGTTCATTCATCTCACAAACATTGACGATTCGTCATCGTTCATTATTTACATCAGCAACTTGTCGTTTTTGATTAAGTTGTTAAATCGAAATAATTATACTCAATATATTCTGCCACGTCCATATTACCTCTGAGTAGATATAATGAATATAATTATTTTCTATAAAATCATCAAAAAATATATCATGTCTTGCACCTCTGAATATATTTTCTATCTCTATTATTTATATCTGAATAAAATAAGCAATAAATAATGGAATCACAACAAAATGTCTTTTATTTAATCAGAATATAAGACAGTACAAAAATGCTTCCACAGCAACAAAAAAAAAACAAAGATACAAAAGAGTTTCAATCAAGAGGGAGGAACAATCAAATTGTTGATCTGTTGCTTCAAGGTCTGCAACTCTTCTTCGTGACTAGTTGTTACTCTCATTCTTGCTTCTTCCATCCCTTTTTCTTCATCAAAAACAGGCATATCTATTGTCCTGCGGGTAATTTCAGCACTATGAGTCTCTTCATACTCATTTTTCTCCTGAATTAGGGCATTGAGTTGTTCAATCATAAGTCGTTGATTGGCAGTTTCTTCTTCAAATTCCTTCTGAAGGCGAATAATTTCCGCTTTCAATCCAGTAAGCCTCTGTCCTTTGTTCTCAGCTGCCAAAGTAACTGATTCTATCTTTGAGTTGAATTCAGCTGACTTTGCAGAATGAGCTTCTAAAAGGTTCTGAAGGTTTATCCTTTCAATATCAGCTTCTTGGGCTAGTCGCTCATATTCGGCTTGCACCAGAGAGTCTATATTCTTCTTCTTGAGCTCTTTATATTTCTTTATGGATACTTCCAACTCATCCAATATATGTTCAAGAAGAATGGCTTGAGCCTCATCTCCTTGATCCCTTATGGCTCTTATTAAAAAAGAAGTTGGCTTCCTAACCATAATAAAGTCAGCTCCTTCCTTCTCTATCATCTTATGAGCAAGAGATCCCAACGATTCAAAAAAGCATTTGGTAAATGATTGTACAACTTGCTGATTGATGGCTATAGTTCCAGGAGTCGAAGCTACCCCTGTTGAGGATGGGGTAGTCGGTTGCTCAATCCTTTGCTGCTGAATGATAGGCTCTTTAAACAAAGGAGCCAGAGTAGAGCTAGCTGCTCCTCCTGTTTGTTCTTCTGCAAAAAGTAAAATTATTATTTTACTAATTTGCCAATAAACAAAAAGATTAAATAAAAACAGTCTTACCTTGATTTGATCTAACAACAACTGCATCTCCTGCTGGAATAGACTCCCGTTGAACGGAAGTAGCTTCAATTGCGACAGCTTGGCTGCTACCCGCTTCAGAACCGCAAGATAAGTGATGGCTACTACTAACAACCACCGTCGAAATAGGCACCATTGCCAGGTCCATCGGAGGTGTTGGTAGAGTATCAAGATCTGTAAGAACTACAAATGAAGATATTAGATATCAATCTATTTTAAAGAAAGAAGATTGTTAAGTCTCGTTTTATACCTTGGGGTTCGCCGACGGGATTCTCTTGCTGAACATCTTCACCAGCCGCTTCTTCAGGAGATATTTCTATCTGGACGTTTTCATCAGGGTTAACAACCTTTTCTACGGACGCCTCTACTTCAATATCCTTTTTAGGATCCGAAGCATCATTGGCGGTATCAAGAGATATGTGTTCTTCGTTGTCCCCTTCAGGATTCTGTATATACTCATCAACATTTCCAGACGAAGAGCTTTCTTCATCCTTATCTTCTTCTTCTTCTTGGGCTGCATTCCCACTGTCAGTTGCGGTTAGATCCTTCTGCAGGCTATAACAATCTTCTAAAGCTCCGATCATTTCACGCTCTTCTTCTTCACGAAGAGTCTTAGGAGTAGGAGGAAGCTGAGTCGTCTCCGCGACAGGTGAAAGAGGTCGTGTAATATTTAGCTCCTCTTCAATGATGTTTTCTCTGAGTGTTTCAACTTCAGTTCTGGGGTCAAGATCTCCCCTCTGTTCAGTCTCTTCAAGGGTTTTACTCCCTGATTCAGAAATAGGTGTGGGAGATGGCATCATAAGTCCTGCTGCAGCATCTACTGAAGTTAGGAGTTGTTTGGAAGAAGAGGCTTCTAAATTTCTTCTGGTGACCAACTTCTTCTTCTTCTTTCTATGTAGAGGTCTATCAGGACTCTCTACATCTATTGGTGTTGTTTGTTTCTGTACAGAAGTTGGTGTAGTAGCAACTTCCTGATTTGTCTCGGCTAGCTGCCGAGATTGGGATCTTGTAGTAACTTTATCAGAAGAATGCTCCAAGACCAATTTCTTCTTTGCTGCAGGAGCAGGAGGCTCCTCTCTTCTTCTTTTCTTGGCAGGAGACTTTCCCACTCTCAGAGAGATACGTATTGCTACGTTTACCTCTTGTTGGAACATCATTTCTCTTGAAGTTTCTAGGGGTGCATCCGCCGGCTCGTTCGCCTCATCATTGGCAGGGATTGATAAAGCTATCCTCCCTTTCCTCAATCTTATCGCAGAAGCAAAACTATCGGCGAGATTAAAGTTTTCGGCAAAAGTATTTGCAGATGTGTAAAATATCGAGTATATGAAGAGCATCCGAGGCCCTTGAGGAGTGCTCTTTGGTGGCATCGAGAAGGTAGCCTTTGTGTCACAGGCATTGTAGTAGGCCCAAGCTCGGGCCCCGTCAATCAAGAAACCCTTGCCCTGAAGGCAGGTGATTGCATTTCCTACATAGAATTGGTCATATCCAAACTGCCGGGCAAACCGGCTAGGGAGGTATGGTTCCAAAAAGCATTCTTCCTCAAAGCGGTATACTAAATGAGATGGTCGAATTGTCTTCAACCATTCAAAGGCCACACGGTTTAAGGGCTGCATCTTTGAATCTACCATGTTGGGTGGCATCTGGTCATGACCGACAGGGAGAGGGGCGCAACAGAAGTTCCATCCTCTGTTCAAATTTAAAACAAATCTGCACTCACTCAGAGAGGTGTACTTCCATTTACCCTGAGAATATCTGCACAAGAAGCTGCCATCTACTGGTCCCATACCAGGGTCCATTAAAGTTGGATAGTGGAGGAGTAACCATCCAAAGAGATAAGTGTACGGCAGTTCGAGGCGGGGGAATTCTTTCTCTCCCTTTGCCTTCAGCATCGAGTCAACATATAAACGAAGACTCGTATTCAATCTGCAGGTCATTGCTGATAACAAGTCAACCTTATAACCGAAGACTAGCTTGACGGCAGCAAAAAGTACACCGCGATGAAAACGGTCCACTGCACTAGATCCCGGGACCACGAATCGTCTGAGCCAGTGTGTCAGAAACCCTGCTAACTGGGCTTCTTTGGACATGGGTCTGTAACCCATTCTCAAAAAACTCTCCAAAATGTCACCTTTCTTTAAAGGTGGACATTGATAATCATCCTTCATTTCCTTATCATAATGTTTACTTTCTTCCATCATCTTCATGACTTCCGTGTTACTTAAGGGTTTGAAAAAATTAGGGTAACATTTGTCATTTTTCTTGGTTTTCTTCTCTTCAATATGATTTAAGAACAAGTATGGCAGCCACTTTGAAGAATAGCAAGTGTTGGCCGTAGCACTCTTATAGTACAAAGAGCAAATCTTGTAATGGCATAGCAGTTCCTCAAACACTGCTACCATTTCTGTATTTTCTTTTCTGAGTTTCTCCAACTCGTCATTTGTGGGAACAAACTCCTCATACGGAGCATCCGCCATGGGCAAGTATGAGATGTACTTCATCTCGTGGAGTGCAAACCCCATCTCTCCACCCGGGGTCATGAAGGTTCCTGTCCTGTAATTGTATCGCTCAGCCAAGGCCAAAAACATATGAGGGTTAGGAGCAAAGCCGTATACGGTGGCATGCACTGCTTGAAACAGGTTAATCTGTTGGAGTTTGTCTTGGAAGGCTGTCAGAACCCAATTTGCAATACAATTCCATCGCTTGTAATCTGGATTCACTAATCCAGTCATTCTGATATCCTGTTCAGGGTATTTTCCTTTTTCCTTCGCAAATTCATTTGCGAATATAGGGGTTCTGACGGGCATCAGCATAGAGGAGTTCTCCGGTGGAATACAGCCGGGTCTCAAACCTCTCAACATAACACTGTATCTGTCAGAAGAGCTGTAAAACATATCTTTCCCGTTAACCTTCTTTACAAAGATCTTCCCTGCACGAGCATCCTGGAGAAGGGTGATGTTCCACTCCATCTTCCTTGGGTAACTCGCATGAGCATACCTCGACAAAGGGAGGCAGCGAGAAATGTCAGGAATGAAGAATGATCTATCTTCCCGGTGGACTACCATCTCCTCCATCCTTGGCCTAGGCTGGAAGACTTTTTCAAAGGCGTCACCAAACAAAAATAAGGGTTTCTTGTGGATAACAGCATCTGCTGATTCCAGAGGCTGTCCATTCATCAGACACATTAAAGTTTCGTTGTCCTGGGAAATCAATATTGCCTGACGAGAAGTCGACAGATCGTACTGAGGATAATGAACGTGAGACAGATCTTCTTTATATTCAGATTCAGACAAAGTTCCTACAAAATGTTCATAGTTTGGATCTTCATTGGTTTCAACTGCATTAAAAACAGATGAAGATCAGTACAAGTCAAAGACTCTATTTTTTAGACAAACAAAACAGTAGAGTACACAATCCTCAGATTGCGCTGACATAGATTGCGCAATATCAGTTTGCGCATCTCATCAGGGTGCGCAAACCAATCGATTGCGCTGACATCCAGCGCAAATCAATCGATTGCGCTGACTTTCTGTCAGCACAATTCGATAGATTGCGCAGGATTACAGCCTTCATAAAAATGAAGACTGACTGTTTATGCAACCAAAAAAACCCTAAAAAGGGTAGCGCAATTTGAACTCATCTCTAAAAAGAGATGAGTTTCGAAGATCAAAGGAAGTCGAAACACCCTAAAAAGGGGTTTTCGATCGGTTTAACTACCTATCAGGGCGGGGTGCGCAGACTCATGTCGAGATGCTCGCCGTGCAACTCTGTCAGATGACTCGGCCGGAGCTTTTCCCTTCGCGGCGGCGGCGGCGGCAGCATTAGATCGTCGGGGCGCCATGGCAAGTCGTTGGAGTTGGAAGACAGTAAGGGCTCAGAGGAGATTTTTTGAGATTGTAAAGTAAAGAATTGAAAATGAAAGGACGGCTATTTATAGCCTTTGAAATACGAAACGGCTGCCTTGGATTGCGCCTAAAATTTGGGGGCACTTTACTTTGCGCAGACAGCTCATCATCATGCGCAACTTGATTCAAAATTCAAAAATTCAAAGTATTTCGAAACTTTGAATCAAATCAACTTTCGAAAACTTTGAAGGGGGTCTTGTAGGTCCTAAAAAATCAAGTTGCATCAATCAACAAAGTCAAGAAATCAAGAAACATATCATTTGGATGAATTGCGCAGACAATAGATTGCGCAGTAATCCGATTGCGCATACTGCTTTGCGCACACTTCCAACTGCGCAGACTGACGTGGCAGAAGTCATCATTACCAAATCAAATCAAATCTTTTCTGACAACTGACAGCACGGATAACAAGGAGTCTGTTCGTTTCCTGCGTCGCACAGTGCTCGAGGGCGGCTGACAGCTGGCAGCGTAAATCAATCCTGCGCAGTTTGAGTCTGCGCAAACCATGTATGCGCAATTCAACTCTGCGCACTCCATCAATATAACTGATAAGTTACACGTGGCATTCATGCCATCGATTGCTCATTACGTGGCAACTGTTTATGCACGATCATGTGCATTTCTATCAAATGATGCCATGTGTCCATGATAGTTGGCCCACGATCCAGTAACTGTCTGCACAAATCAATGCTGCGCAAACCAATGCTGCACAAATCATCCTGCGCAGTCCCAAAATAACTGAAAGTTAGTTATTTCTAGAACTCTATAAATAGAGTTTCAAGTCTTCATTTCAAGGAGAATCAAGATCAGAGATCAGAAATCAGAGAGTTCAGGAGTTCTTGCCAAAGTGCTGCTGCATTCTTCCGAGACTTTTGTCTTCAACTTCAGAGGCTTTTGCCTTCAGTTTCCAGAGTTGTTTTCAACTTCAAAGGCTTCGTCTTCACAGTTCACATCGTCCAAGGGATAAAGCAATCGTCATCAAGATTGGATTCCTATAGTTGTAATTTTCCCAGAATTCTTGTAATCTTTATTACAGTTTGTATCAATAAAGTTCTATACTTTTGTTTTTGCAAACAGCTAGATCTAATAACTGTAGGCGCACCACAGCCACCTTCTCGTCTTCTTGAGTCTTCGCGGCTTCGAGAATCACCTCTATATCTTGTAGCCAAGCATCGGCAGCAATGGCATCCTCGCTGCCATCGAAGAATGGAGGGTTCAGGCGCTTAAAACTGTTGACCGCACTGTTCCTTCAAGGACCACTTCTATTCAGAGCATCTTGTACAACTTGGTACAGGACATCTCCCTGACGATCTTGGGACGCAAGCAACTCACGGATGAGTCCTACCAATCCTCCATCCTCTGACCCTGCTGGCCGGACGGACTGAACTGGCGGTACTGGTTCTCCAGGAGGCACGGCTCGGGAGGCTGCTGCTGAATGCTGGGCCTGATCTTCTGGTTGCTGCTGGTCCACGGGAGGTGATCCGCCTTGCTGATCGGCAGGTCCAGGTTCAATGTCGCTGAAGAAGACGACATGGGAACAATAAGGAAGGACCAGGACAGATCAATGATTACAAGCATGTGATCAGGACAAGAATTTCAGGAATCAAGAGGATACGAGCAGAGATCAAGGACGAGTACCGATTGAGACATCTATTCGGTAAACCCTCACACATCTTGATTTACAAGACCTGCATGGGCCACCACTTAAACCATGTCACGCCCCAGAACCAGAATACTGGAGAGCGGGGGCAGACATAGCCAGCTACGTATAACGGAATGGAATCCACACCGCTATACGGTCACGGCTGTCTAGATATGTGAGGGTTTCACTACAATCCATCAGTCTCTTAAGGTCATAGATAGCCTATTGTCTCAATCTCAACCAACTAATAATAGTTACAAGATGTTAGACCACCAAATACACAATAGTAAGGCATCCCATACATTATATATTCGGAATGATCATGAAGCTAGTCCTTACAAAATGTGAGGACTAGCAAGAGTTCAGTCATACGTGATCAACCCCCGGGGCTTGTCAATCATGTCACAGCCCATAGGCAGATAGTAAGTAAGTACAATCGAGCTAACACTTGCTCGTCGTCTAAACGCCTCAAAAGAATTATTTACAAAATTACAGTAGGAGAACAAAAGAAACCCACTCGATGCCCTGGTTACGCCTGGTGACCACCATCGGGCTGGAAAGCAGGAAGATCCTTTGGTGCTGCTCCGATATCTGGCCATACAAAACCAGCTGGGTCAGACCCCAGAAAGAGCAAGTGCCATAAAGGAGGCTTCACTTAAGAACTAAAACCAACAAATCATTAGCATTCAACATGTAAGAAAACAACAATAGATAACACAGATTGAGGTTTGTGCACTACCAATGCACTTATCCCAATCAGAGGAAATGATTAAGTAAAGCATCATGACATAAGATAACTGGAGAATCATGCTAAATAAAATATAGCTGGGCAATATATGAAGAGAAGACGAAGATACTATTCCGGAAGCCAGGTTACAATCCTTAAACCAAACAAGGACCGAGATTGTAACCCTTCGCCTGAACAGAACTTAGTCTCTGATCATTTATTGTTAAAGGTGACAATGAAGAGTGTACTACGCTAGAGTGACAATAGAGTACAATCATTGTAGTAACGATCTGGAGTGACAATAATTCAATCATTCTGGTACAATCTTTCAATCAATCACTTCAAGACAGTACTATACTGGACTAGACTCCATCCAAGCAATCATGGCCAATCATTGCCTACGGCTTTCTACATTAACTAACTAGGGTTATCACAATCCTAGTTACTAGCAAGATGCAATGAGATGCTCCAAGTAGCCACAGGCCCCGCAGCTATCCAGGTTATCCAAGCAATCATTATAGTGACAATCTAGAAAGTACAATACATTAGAGTGACAATAGAGTTCAATCATTTAAGTGACAATGGTGGGTGCCCCACATAATAGTGGACTGGAAATGTGCCCTACTCGTCGGCAGGCTACAAGTCCAAACATTTGCGGCCGGGATAACGGGATCGCCTGTAACCAGGGAACATCTCTTCATGACTAGTTAATTATACTAATCATTAACCTTAGTCCAATTCAGTAGGTACTCCTGACCGTGGTACTCAGGAGTCCCCTCCTAGACTTGATGCAAGACAGGACTGGATTATTTGTACAAGCACAATCGCCCACGGTGTCCAGATTAATTATACAGGTCATGTCATGTCAGGTAGCCGTCGTAACAGCTATTCAAGATATATCAGGTCAGGTTATCATGCCAAGTGTACTTGTCAGGAGTGCACCACGACGGGCCACTATCAGGTCATGCTCAATTATCAATTCCAAACATATCAAGTAAATTTATGATTATCAAGTTCAGGACAAAAGGCGTAAGGATATAAAATGGACGCTAAATATCTAATAAAATATCAATATACAGGGCTATAGAAGATCCAGGGTAAGTAGGGTCAGGTCCAGTTGCGCCTAAACATCAGGTTGCGCCTGAGTCAGGCTGCTCTCAGGTCAGGCTGCGCTCAAGTCAAGCTACGCTCAGGTCAAGCTACGCTCAGGTCAAGCTACGCTCAAGTCAAGCTACGCTCAGGTCAGGCTACGCTCTGGTCAGCGTATGCAAGACATACGCTTCCAAAAGGCAGCGTATGTACTCCATACGACTCCTCATCAAGGCAGCGTATGAGGTCCATACGACTCCTCATCAAGGCAGCGTATGAGGTCCATACGACTCCTCATCAAGGCAGCGTATGAGGTCCATACGACTCCTCATCAAGGCAGCGTATGAGGTCTATACGACTCCTCATCAAGGCAGCGTATGAGGTCCATACGACTCCTTGCCAAGGCAGCGTATGAGGTCCATACGACTCCTCATCAAGGCAGCATATGCAAGACATACGCTTCCAAAAGGCAGCGTATGGGCCAGACTGCGCTGCGCTAAAGAGCACGCGTAGCTCAGTGGCGCAAGGTAAAAAGCTCGCGTACTGCTCACTGTCTTCTCCAAATCAGCAAGAACTCCATGGTTGAACCCAAAGCTTCAAAAGTCCATAACTTGGTCAAAATAAGTCCAAATCCAACTTTTCAAAGGTCAAAATTGGGTAGAATAAAATTCTCAACAACATGGAACCATCAAAGCTCGAAAATAACAAGGTTTAGTAGATCAAAACCCAAGATTTTCAAAAATAATTTAAACTTAGATCTACAAGAATCTAGCCATGAAAAGAGAAAATGTCAAGTACTAAAGTAAGTTAAAATATTACAAAGAAGAGAATGGAACAATAAAATTTGGGTTCCTCCATGAAGCAAGATGCACTTGCCTAAGGGGTGTTCTTGGTTGGTGGTGGGTTTAATGGAGAAGGAAGAAGAGATTAATGAAGAGAGAGAAGAAGAATAGGTAATAAATATGAGTGGTGGTGGTAGGTAGGGGGTTCACCCCTTGGTACATGATGAACCAAGAGCAATCCCAAACCAAACCAAGCCAACCCAAACCAAGAATAAACCAAGCCCAGGGAGGAAATTAAGCAAGAAAATCATGCAATACAAAAATAAATACGTACAAGTATTCCAGAAATACGTAATACGAACCACAGGTATTACATAGGCTGCGCGCATACTGCCTCGCTGCGGCTACACTGCCGACCCGGTGCACGTGCGTGGCGATGGCTGAGGCGTCGTGGCTAGCGAGCGGCGGTGGCGCTCGGGAGGAGGTGGTAATGGTGTTGGAGATGGTGATAATGGTGATGATGGTGGTGGTGTTGAATTAAAGAAGAAGAAGAGGATGATAATGGTGGAGTGGTGGTCGGCTAAGGCATGGGGGGTCTGTCGGCTGTAATGTTGGTGTTTGTAGGTGAGTGTAAGGAGGAGAGGGAGAGAATAAAATTTATGCGTGTGTGTGTGTGTATATGGAAAGAGAGAGTGAGTGAGAATAGAGAGAGAGAGAGAGAGATATTTGAATGAGGGGGTGGGTGAAGTCGGCTAAAAAGGGGGGTTTCTCTTGCTGGCAGTATGGAGGGGTTGAGGTGGTGTGTGTGTTTTTGTTATGGAGAAAGAAGGAGTGATATGTGTATACATATAATATATATATATATTATATATATTAGAAAGAAAAGGAAAGATATTTATGGAAAAGAAAGAGATATTTATAATAGAAAAAATAGAAAAATTATGTGGGGGTAATAATGCTGTCCTGAGAGAACAATATGGAGCTTGGGTTCGGGTTCGGTCGAGCCGGGTCGGGTCGAAATCGAACAGAGCACAATAATTGAATTAAAATAGGTATTTAAAATTATGGGTAAATAAATACCATACGGGGACTCAAATAAATAGGACACAAGTTTCATGTGGGTAGTAGGCTTCGTATGGGCCACGTCCATACTTTGGGTCGACTAGGCTGGATCGATGTCGGGTCCCGAAATTAAATTGGAAATTAAATCAGGTTTTACGGTAGAAAATAAATCGGCCTAAATTGACCCGGAAGTTGTGCGAAAAAAAAGAAGCACAAAATGGAGTGTCTGACTGGAACACGAAGGTCATGGGTTAAGAGCGTCTCGAGTAGATCATTCATGAGAAGTTGGTTCTGAGAAAACGACTGGTCTGGTGCTCCTAAATTAAAAGTCACGGTGACGTGCAAACGAAGATCAAAAATAAAAGTGGGAATAATTATTCAATGATTAATTGGTCTAAGTTGACCCGAAGTTGCGCGATACAAAAAGAGCACAAGGGAACGAGTTCAAGTGGGACACGATATATCAAAACGAAGATAATCTTGTCTACTTCAAAACCCATGAATAGAGTTTACAGAGATTGGCATCCCTGACGCTCCAGAAGTCAAAGTCATGGAAAGGTACATTAATGGTCAAAAACAATTAAATAATAAAACACTTATCGAAAATAATTTATTTAGAAAAATTTAAAATAGCCCTGAAATTCAGGGGGCTTACATCCTACCCACCTTACAAAAATTTCGTCCTCGAAATTAAAAATCATCTCATAGGTCAAACTATAACATGTAGCTGCTTTGGCTACGATACTCAAACTGCTATCCTTGAAATCATCTCTTCTGTTTCCCCTTACAATCTTTTTGGTTCAGGTTCAACCAAGGTCCTTCTATCATAAACTATGTCATATATCCTTTAAAATCTTCCATACTAACATGAAACATTTATGTATACCCTAAACTATAGGTCATTCTCTGGACATGTCTATAAGCCTAAAATGCTTAATCATCAACCATATTTTCAACCTCAATTGTAAATACTTAATTTCCTTATCATATCTTAAGTATCCTTATTATATCAATCCACAGGCCCTTTGCATTATTTGTCGTCAATCCTTTTCTACAGCTTCTCTTTGAAATTATACGTTCAATTCTTATCCTTGGCGTAGAGCCTTCTTATTTTTACTCAACAAGTCCTCCGAATATAAATCCTCGATTTTAAAACTCCCGATTTATTAATTACCAAAGTACATGTCTTTGTCTTGTTCCTTGTCTTTTTAACTGATATCTTTCCGATCTCGTACGCAATATCATATCTCATTCTAACTTATTCTATATCATTCTACATATCGATCTACCCTCTAATCACATGTAATTAGCTATAGATAACCAACCAAAATTCTACAAATACTAAATCCTCAATTTGTAAGTACATGATTCGGATCCTCATTCTGTAATCACAACAGTATAATATCTCATTATTCCATCTTAGATACCCTATCATCGAGTCATACTATCAATACAATCGTTCTTAATGGTTTCTAAGTCTACTATAGTCAGTCACCCATACTTGTTCTATAAGCTTAATCTAACCAATCCCTAGGAAAAGTATTTATCACAATCACACAATACATCTATAGTTATACTACAGGATCAGTCAACAAGGTTTGGCTATTTCGGTCGTCTATCAAATAGAAGGTAACAAGGCCTAAGACTGGGTCAAGCAATTCATAACAGTGTCCAAACAAGTTAAAGGTCAAACAAGACATGAAAGTTTATCGGAATATCTCCAAGAATGGTACGAAGACAACGGGATACATAACGAGAAGAATTACCCAAGAGGTTAACGAAGAAGAGTTTAGTCAAGTCATAGGAAAGATGGAACACAAAAATAACTATGTCCAAAAAGATGACATGAAAGCAATCCTATTGGAAAGTCCTAGAGAACCTGTAATCCTAGTTGTAGATGTAGATAGAACAGAGTTAATCAAGACGGGAAAGAATGATAATAAGAATTTATTCTTGCTCATTCGGTCATAACAAAGTGGACCAAGTTGAGATATGATCTGATAACCATACACGTCTTCCTGAAATCATGTTGCCAGAATTTTCGCCCCACCAGTAAGCTTATATACAATAAACAAGGGAGTCCATAACTAAGGTATACACCCTATAGTTATATCATCTAGATTCCTTAGCACGCCAACCGGTATGGCTGCAAGAAAATCTAAATTCTATGAATATGATAGTATATCCAAAATCAGGCTATATGTTTTTGTCATACCAGCTAATATGGCTGCGATAAATTCTAAACTCCATAAATAAAGCAGACGTTTACCTTATCAGGATATATCATAATTCAATCCATAAAATTTATCACGATGCAAGATCAAAGTTAACAACGAAAATCAGAAATTAAATTCAACAACGAATTTAAGAAAGATCAAATGGAAATAAGTGGAAACAGATTTCTAGGTAAGATTAGAGTGAGATCCTCAGGGGTCATCCCAAGGGTACAAACTTGGTCTAAATTGACCCACTGAAATACAAACAAGAGGCTAATTATAGCTAACGGTTCTATGCTGTGATGAGTTCTTCTATGTTGTAATCCTAGTAATCCTCTAGGTGTTCTAAATGTTATTCCTAGTGTTATCAAGTTGTCATAGATCCTAATTGCAGGCATGTTTGGTACAATAACGTAACCAAACAACTTAAGTCGAGACCTGCGTGGGCCGCCAAAAAAATATGTCACGACCCGATACCCAAATTATTGGGCCGGGCCGAGCCATGTCCAGCCTACGCTTGGTTAAAGCGCAGTAAGCTATTCTAGAATAAACAATAAAGGATCTAAGCAGCTAACAGTTCTAAAATCACATTTAAAGGTTCATCACAACACAGCATCTATAAGCGAAGGTAACATAAGCACAGACTTAAAAATACACTTCCAAAGTATCTAACTGGAGATAAAGTCCAGTATCCAAATATAAGTACAAACAAAGTCTAAGTCTCAAAATACAAGAAAGATAACTAAGCAAGGTTCCACGCTGGGGCCTCTTCTGGAGCTAAGGCCAGGTCCTCAAAATCAATGTCATAATATGAATCACATAACATTTCCTTCTCGAAAAGTGAACCTACAACGTTATCCTGTCAGGACGGGAGCAAGTACAACCTCTACAACTAAAATACTGAACATATAATGAAAGAGATGTACAACAAGAAACATGGTGTGATAAGTCTATAAAACAGAAAATACTGGAAAACATGGCCTCATGGTACAACTGGGATCATGGTATGACTGGAATCACCATATTATAGTAACATAGGGAACATGGCATATCTGGAATCATGGTATATCTTATAATCTATCATGTCAAGGATACATATGTCATATAGACAGATGCATATGTAATGTTTAAAACTGTAGCAGGTACGTGATCGGTCAATAGGTGTACAATGTACTGTGGTACATGTAAATAAAATATACATAAGTACAAGTTAACAAGCATAGGTGTACATCCGTATAGAAATACGGGATAATGGCCTGCGGCAAGGTATGTATATAAAATACGACCTCGCTCGCTACTATAGGGGGGGCATGATCACATACTCAACTGTCAGTTTCCCCATAACCCATATTCTAATCATGTGAGAGATACGAGAACAGTAAAACATGTAAGAGATACGAGAACGATATAGAACATGTGAGAGATACTGGGATCGGTATAAGCATGGTAGGTACTAATAGCAGTAAAACAGGTGAAAGTACTAAGAGCAGTAAAACATGTGAATACTCGGGCAGATATAAGCATAATGAAACATGTACGGGGAACCAGTAAGAAGCATGTGAAGATATGATAACTGTCCTAAGCATGGTAGGGACTAAATTAATGTAACATATGAAGATTTAACTTGCTACCTTGGTTAATACATGTTCTAGCATTAAAAGACAGTAAATGAGTTTGTAGATGTACTTGCCTCGAGCAAAGCAAGAATACTAGTACGAAGATATAGATGTCCGGTGTCCTGTCAATAATGACACACAATCTCAGTTCTAAGCCATGTTCAATACTACACTAGTGGTGAGACACGACTCCTAACTGGACACTAACTAAGTGGGGACCTAGCATAAAAGTCTAATGTGGAGTGCCACTATACACAAACTAACTTTCTAGGATCTTTGCACTAGTGTAAGGGGAGGTCCAATACTATAATAACTCAAAACAACTCAAAACTTGCAAGTCGTAATTACTCTATAAATAAATCAAACTGTACACTAAGTTCCAACAATTTTTGAGATAGACAAAAAGCTAAATTATATATAAAATAAAGTACCAAAATGATCCTTGTTAATTATAGAAATTTATACTAATTTTTTTGGGATTTATAAACCCTCATAAATATTTATTAAAAATCAGCAAAAACATGTATCCTGAAAATGAGTTCTGTTTTTCCATTTTTATAAAATACCAAATGTACTTATTAAATACTGAAAAAATTATAATAAATTAGATAAATTAATATAGTATTTAAATACAATTTTTCCAAGATTTTTACAGCAATTAAAATATATATAAAAATTCAAAACCAGAAAGTAACAATATCTGGAAAAATAATTAATTATAAATTAAGGATAATACATAAGCAAAATCTACATATGTTGTCGGATGATAAAATAAATATCACCAACGTGTCCAGAACGGTCAAATCAGCTAGGATAGCCTACCCATAAGTCCAATTTGGACATAGGGGCAAAACGGTAATTTTGGGTCAAAATGATGTCCGCCGTTGGACACACTTTGCACCAAAAAATGTGTCAGAATAGTAGTCTACAAAACCTAGCAAATTATATGTCCGCGAATTCAGAATGATGATACGAACCCAAAGGTATGTCCAAAATAGGATTCCGATGTGTCGATCTCAAAATGATACGTTGACGTGACACTTGGTATCCAATTTGCACGGAAATGCATGCCGGAGCAAATGTCTTCAAAACTTAGCAAATTATATGTCAACGAGTCCAGAATGACGATACGAACTCAACGGTATATCCAGAATTGGATTCCGATGAGTCGATCTCAAAGTGACCCGTTGACTCGAAAAGTGGGACCCATTTTGCACCGAAATACGTGCCAGGGCCCACGTTCTCCAAATCAAGCAAATTTTATATGAAAACATGCCAGAACGATGCCACGAGTCTACTGGTGGTGTCAGAAATTGAATCCGGAGTTCCGGGTTCAAAAAATGGAATTTTACAAGTACAATTTAAATAATTCGGACGGCCAACTTTGGCGTCGAATTCAACCAACCAAACGTGCCTATAATGAAACGAAACCTAAAGGAGACAGGAAGAGGGTTATACCAGCTACACACAGGAAATGGTAGCATGCCAATCGGAGCTGCGACGGCGGAGTTACGAGCTGACGAAGTCGGCTCCACGAAACTGTCCAAAAATAGTTCAATTTAAAACGTCAACTTGGTGGCCAGTTTTGATGTATCAAACGACAAAACTAACGGACGAAAATTGACAGGAGTGAAGATGGATATACCGAGATTGCGACGGAGCAAAAAGTTTGCCGATCCAACGGTCGGATCTCCCAGAAAATGTGCGCAAAGTTGCTGCGACGGAGCGCCATTTCCGAGTTCAAAAATCGCGCGCGCCGACGGGATTCCGTTCAAAACGCATGAATAGCCCATGCGTCGCGTCGGAGAAGGAGGCGCTGGCCCGGGGGAGTTCGCCGGGGGTACGCCGGAGTAGGGTGGCCGGCCACGCGGTCGTGCGACGGCGCGACGGCGCACGACGGCGGCCCGCGCGCGCGCACGTGCACGCTGCTAGCTCCCGCGGCTGCTGCTGCGCGCCTAGGCTGCGCGCATGCTGTCTCGCTGCGGCTGCGCTGCCGGCCCGATGCACGCGCGCGGCGGTGGCTGAGGCGGCGCGGCCAGCGAGCGGCAGTGGCGCTCGGGAGGAGGTGGTAATGGTGTTGGAGATGGTGATAATGGTGATGATGGTGGTGGTGTTGAATTGAAGAAGAAGAAGAGGATGATGGTGGTGGAGTGGTGGTCGGCTAAGGCATGGGGGGGTCTGTCGGCTGTAATGGTGGTGTTTGTAGGTGAGTGTAAGGAGGAGAGGGAGAGATTAAAATTTATGTGTGTGTGTGTGTATGGAAAGAGAGAGTGAGTGAGAATATAGAGAGAGAGATATTTGAATGAGGGGGGGGGTGAAGTCGGCTAAAAAGGGGGGGTTTCTCTTGCTGGCAGTATGGGGGGGTTGAGGTGGTGTGTGTGTTTTTGTTATGGAGAGAGAAGGAGTGATATGTGTATACATATAATATATATATATATATATATATATTAGAAAGAAAAGGAAAGATATTTATAGAAAAGAAAGAGATATTTAAAATAGAAAAAATAGAAAAATTATGTGGGGTAATAATGCAGTCCTGAGAGAACAATATGGAGCTTGGGTTCGGGTTCGGTCGAGCCGGGTCGGGTCAAAATCGAACAGAGCGCAATAATTGAATTAAAATAGGTATTTAAAATCATGGGTAAATAAATACCATGTGGGGACTCAAATAAATGGGACACAAGTTTCATGTGGGTAGTAGGCTTCGTATGGGCCACGTCCATACTTTGGGTCGACTAGGTTAGATCGATGTCGGGTCCCGAAATTAAATTAGAAATTAAATCAGGTTTCACGGTAGAAAATAAATCGGCCTAAATTGACCCGGAAGTTGTGCGAAGAAAAAGAAGCACAAAATAGAGTGTCTGAGTGGAACACGAAGGTCATGGGTGAAGAGCGTCTCGAGTAGATCATTCATGAGAAGTTGGTTCTGAAAAAACGACTGGTCCGGTGCTCCTAAATTAAAAGTCACGGTGACGTGCAAACGAAGATCAAAAATAAAAGTGGAAATAATTATTCAATGATTAATTGGTCTAAGTTGACCCGAAGTTGCGCGATACAAAAAGAGCACAAGGGAACGAGTTCAAGTAGGACACGATATATCAAAACGAAGATAATCTTGTCTACTTCAAAACCCATGAATAGAGTTTACAGAGATTGGCATCCCTGACGCTCCAGAAGTCAAAGTCATGGAAAGGTACATTAATGGTCAAAAATAATTAAATAATAAAACACTTATCGAAAATAATTTATTTAGAAAATTTTAAAATAGCCCTGAAATTCAGGGGGCTCACGTAAAGAAGGAGATGAAGCGCAAACAGAAGAGGGATCGAGACGCTTATGGAGGAGGCAGCAGCCAGTCCGGATCGGCAAAACGATCCAATGCTCCAGGGAAGACCTCAACGCAGCAGCATCAGCCACACCCCCGTTACCAACAGCAGCAGAACCAGCCTCCAGCTAGAGTCACCGCCACACAGTAGAACCAGCAGAGACAGCCCCTTGGACCTTGCGGCTACTGCAGAAAGCCGGGACACGTATGGGACGTATATAGGAGACGACTTGGAGTATGCCTATTCTGTGGTTCGAGCTCGCACCAGATGAGGGATTGTCCAGCGGCTCAGGTTCATGCAGCACAAAGAGTATCTCCTGCCACGAGAGCACCGACGAAGTCCACGATACCCCAGTAGCAGAGGGGACCCCTGCCCACACAGCAGCAGTATTTCGTCCAGCACTAGCAGCAGGGCAGAGCATACACCATGGCGGTCGAGGAGACACTAGTGTCTCCTGATGTGATAGCAGGTTCTGTTCTCCTTGAGTCTTTTTCAGCTATTGCTTTATTCGATTCTGGGGCCAGTCACAGCTTCATATATGCAGCTTTCATCTTTAGACATAGTATTGTATCTGAGCCTTTAGATTACACTTATAAAGTCTCGACTGGCGGAGGCATCATCTTGGTGAAGGATGTTTGCGTCGGTCGCCGCATTACCATAGGAGGCCAAGAAATGCGTGCTAGTTTACTCATAATACCACTCCCGAGCTTTGACATAGTGCTCGGCATGGACTGGTTGAGTAAACACTTTGCCAGTATTGATTGTCACCGCGGATGTGTTATATTCAGTCCGCCAGGGGAGACCATGTTTGAGTTCACTAGAGGAGAAGTAGAGCCACGTGGCAACGCTATTTGTGGGACCATGGTAGCGAAGGAAGAGCTACCTCACCCCATCATCGCAGAATTTCTCGACGTATTTCCAGAGGAGTTGCCAGGACTGCCACCAGACAGAGATGTTGAGTTCTCCATTGATCTTGTGCCAGGCGCAGAGCCAGAGTCGCAGCGAGTATACATAATCAACAATAAGGAGGCCGTGGAGCTGAAGAAGAAGATTGACGAGCTGTTGGAGAAAGGGTTCATTAGATCAAGTTCGTCGCCTTGGGGTGCACCAGTGCTGTTCGTGCCCAAGAAGGACGGGACGATACGCATGTGTATCGACTACCAGACCTTGAATGACAAGACGATCAAGAATAAATACTCGCTACCAAGAATTGACGATCTTTTTGATCAGTTGAGTGGTGCACGGGTATTCTCAAAGATCGATTTGAGGTCGGGGTGCCACCAAATGAAAGTGAAGAAAGAAGATATTCCGAAGATAGCCTTTCAGACCAAGTACGGCTATTACGAATTTATGGTAATGCCGTTTGGGTTGACCAATGCCCCGACCGTCTTCATGAATTTGATGAACAAGGTATTCCATCCATACCTTGACAAATTCGTAGTGGTCTTCATCGACGACATTCTTATCTATTCAAAGTGACCAGAAGAACACGAGGAGCGTTTGAGGATCGTGCTGGAGACCCTCAGGAAGGAGAAGCTCTATGGGAAGCTTTCAAAGTACGAGTTTTTCCTTGACAACGTGGAATTCCTTGGGCATGTGGTGACAGGAGACGGTATATCCGTTGACCCGAAGAAGATTGCTGCTGTTGAGTCTTGGACTACTCCGACTTCTGTGGCCGAGATTCGGACCTTCTTGGAATTGGCGGGGTATTACCGGAAGTTCGTACAGGACTTTGCTTGGATTGCGGAGCCGATGACTAGGCTCTCTCCGAAGGACGTGGTGTTCGTGTGGACAGAGGATTGCCAGACTGCGTTCGATAAGCTGAAGAAGAGGCTGACGACATCCCCCATATTAACGTTGCCATCCGGTTTTGGCGGTTTTTCTATCTATAGCGATGCTTCAGGAAAGGGCTTGGGGTGTGTCTTAGAGAAGAATAAGAAGGTGATAGCATATGCGTCCAGGCAGCTGCGGTCGCATGAGAAGAATTACCCCACTCACGACTTAGAGCTGACAGCGGTTATATTCACCCTGAAGCTGTGGAAATACTACTTGTACGGAGAGCGTGTGGAAATATTTACTGACCACAAAAGCTTGAAGTATATTTTCACGCAGAAGGAGCTGAATATGAGGCAACGTAGATGGCTGGAATTGATGAAGGATTTTGACATCTCGTTGCAGTACGATCCGGGGAAGGCGAATGTAGTTGCGGATGCCTTGAGTCAGTATCCAGTAGCTATGTTCTTGACGAGGGACCGGCACTTATTAGCAGACTTGGAGAGCTTAGGCATTAAGGTAGTCATTCCTGGAGTCGAGACGCAGATGATGGGCATACAGATTCAGTCTGGACTAATGGACAGGATTCGAGAGACACAGCACCAGGATGAGCAACTGAGGAGTATCATCGTACAGACACGAGCTGGTTTACTAGAGGACTTCACCATTGCAAAGGATGGTTCGTTGAGACATGGGACGAGACTGTGTGTACCTAGTGGAGAGCTATAAGAGGAGGTCATGCAGGAGGCATACCGTTCTCAGTATTCTTTGCATCCTGGAGCCAACAAGTTGTACAAGGATATGAGAGCCCACGTCTGGTGGTACGGCATGAAGCGTGAGGTGGCACACTTCGTTTCTAGATGCCTTGTGTGTCAGCAGGTCAAAGCCGTGAGGTAGAGACCAGGGGGTTTACTTCAGCCGTTGCCGATTTCCGAGTGGAAGTGGGAATATATCACTATGGATTTTGTTTCCGGTCTTCCACGTTCGCCTGGCGGAAAGGATACGATTTGGGTCATAGTTGACAGATTGACCAAATCGGCCCACTTTATACCATTCAAGGTGGGACTATCCACGGAGAGATTGGCAGAGTTGTACGTGAGACAGACCGTCAGGTTGCACGGCGTACCAGTGAGTATCGTCTCCGATCATGACAGCAGGTTCATATCCCACTTTTGGAGGAGCCTGCAGGCCAGCTTGGGCACATCGCTCAAGTTCAGCACAGCCTATCATCCACAGACAGCTGGGCAGTCGAAGCGGACCATTCAGACGCTCGAGGATATGCTGCAGACGTGTGTACTAGATTTTGGTGGCTCGTGGGAGGACCACCTTTACCTTGTGGAGTTCACCTATAATAATAGCCACCAAGCTAGTATCGGGATGTCCCCTTTTGAGGCTCTTTACGGGCAGAGATGTCGTACCCCACTATCTTGGGACGACGTGGGTGAGAGAGCACTATTGGGGACCGAGATGATCGTGGATGCTACAGAGAAGGTGAAGCTGATTAGGGAGCAAATTCGTGTGGCTCAGGACAGGCAAAAGCACTGGGCTAACAGCCATCGTAGACCGTTAGAGTTTGAGGTATAGTTTTCTCAGTTGTAATTGTCGATCATGATAGGTATAGGTCGTGACCTTTTGCTTAAATCTAGGTGGACGATATGGTGTGCTTGAAGATATCGCCGACACGTGGTACGAAATGTTTCGGAGGAGGCGAGAAGCTCAGTCCGAGATACATCGTACCGTTTCATATTCTTGAGAAAATTGGAGAGGTGTCATACCGTTTGGCACTACCACCCGCATTGGAGGGAGTACACAACGTATTCCACGTGTCCCAGCTGAGACGGTACATAGCTGACCCCAGACACGTGCTAGACCACTCGGAGATCGAGGTGGGACCGAGCCTTAGCTACCAGGTACAGCCCGTAGAGATCTTGGATCGCAGGGAGAAGGTGCTGCGCAACCAGACCATTCCATTGGTGCGTGTCGCATAGAGGCACCATTCGCTAGGCGAATCCACATGGGTGAGAGAAGACGAGATGCGAGAACTCTACCCTTATCTTTTCGATGCATGAGGTATGAATTTTTACTCTTGTGTTTACCTTTAATTTCGAGGACGAAATAATTTTAAGGAGGGTAGATTTGTGAGTCCTTGACCCAAAATCCCCATTTTATGTTATTGTGTTTTGCTAAATTATTAATTAATACGTAGATACAATAGACTAACCAATGTGTATACAAAGTATAAAGATATACATTGCTAATTCTCCTTAAATATAAGAAAAGCAATATGAAGGAATTTTTGCAAACACTAGTTTAATAAGGACTGATGTGCAAAACACCCAGTTTTAAACCTAAGTTCTAACAGCCACTAATAAATTGGACCCAGTTTAAATCCCAAAGAACCAGGGTCCAAATTGCAAATGTTTAGTTTAAATTCTAATACCAAACGGCCACATAATTCAAATCCTTGAGAGAGCTGGATTCGAATCCTGTTCGATAAGGATCAGGGATTCGATTCTATCTCTTCGACCTACGCAAACCCTGGTATAAATAGGAGAGATCACCCTGGCCTTGCCTCTCTCCAAACCCTAAGTTTTCCTGCTGTAAGATTTTTTCTGCTCTGCATCGAAGGACTTTTCGAAGTTTTGAAGCAACCAACCTTCGACGGATAATGTCCTGACCACCATAGTCTTGATTCATTGAGTTGATCCATTGATAGGCTTGCAATTGCTATTACTAAATCAACATAAGGAGAGAGGGGTAGGTGTTTGAATTAATGTCTGAACCAGGGACTCATGGGGCGTACTTGTGAATCGAGCATGAGATGTTAATGACACATGGTGCCCTGCAATCTGGTGCTTTTGTATAAACTGGTAGGAGTCCAGGTTGTTCTGACCTAAGGGTTAAACCCATTGCACCTGTAACCAGATGGGGGATTTGATACTTAGTGTATTAGTATACGCAGATACTATACTCAAACCAAAAAGTGCCCTGTTCTGGGTACCAGTTGGTTGACATGCCAGTACACCACCTGCCCTACCTTAAATAGATTGACAGAAAGCTGTCATAGATTCTTCCTAACATCCATTAACTACTAGGGTGTGTGCTATATTAGGACTTGAGTATTAAGTCAGAATCAAATACCATTGTCATGTTCACCTTGCAGACCATAGGAAGGGGGAGTTGATCCCTATAGACATAGGTAGGAAGGTTCCATGTTAATAAAATGTGCAGTCCACCTGAGATTGGCATGTATCAGCCCAAATATTGCTTTAGTTCAGTCCAATATGTTGTCTATATGATTTTAAGGTCTAGTCCCAGTATGGACTGTCAAACATACAACATATCCCATAATGTATGAAGCATTGACCTGCATAGTGAAGTCACATGAGTACCAGTGTCAATTGTATCAGGATATTTGGGTTCTTGGTGTGAGTCTCTGATTAGGTAGGATATTGATTAATTCAATGCAGGTACATCCATAACCATACTCTCTTAGGCTACATAGCAGTAGGCATTGGGGTATTCCAGGATTTTATGTACTAGGCTATGAGATAAGGGGGTCGACCTCATAAGGGTCAGAGTACAGGTTGTATTATGGACCCTGGACTAAGGTACTAGGCACTAAGAGGTCTAGTATCTAAGGGAAGATATGAACCATTGGACAACAGGTAGGAAGGGACCCTAAGTCAGGAAATTAACTAGGATGTTAGCTCATAGGCCAGGTGGAGTGACAACCAAGTATGCCTGGTGTCCATATTGATGTACCAGGTCTCCTGAGTACTTGAGATTCCTAGAGTGGCTAGGGTGTCCTACAACCTAGTTAAGGAGATTAGAAAACAGTCAACTACAGAAAGGTAGAGAGTTAGACTCTTAGTAACAGTCCCTGTGACACACGTTTGCACCCTCTAGCATCACTGGAAAAGTAGACAGATGGGCCACTCCAACCAGGACTTTGTCCGGCATTAGAGATGTCAGCATGATGGGTGCAACCAGGGTATACCTGGGTATAGCTAATGCCAGTAGCATATCAGGTGTATTGGCAAATAGCATTAAGGACAGAGGTCACCTAGCCTAGAAATAGTGGGGTAGCAGAATCATTATGGGTTGTTAAAGAGAGGTTCCCATTTCAAAGTGACTGAACTGTCAAGTGCAATTCGAATACCAAGTATGGGAGAGGAATCCCCTGCTCATCCACATCATCCTTAGTGCAGGTACATCCTGAACCAATGAGTATTGGTTTCAGTCAAGTGTTCTCCTGTATTAGCCTTAGTACCCGACCTATGAGTGAGATAATTCAACCTTTACCTGGTCCCAGTAGCCTGGACATGATTTTCCTTATAATTACATGTCCATACACTCGTATCCCTGTTCATGAAAGTTGGTAATAGGGGCTTGAATGTGTGTAGCAGAGAATGAGATAAGTAGGTAAGGGTATCACATAGTAGATATACTGAAATGCCCTTTGTGTGTGTGGATGATTGACTGTAAGTATGCATCAGTGGGATGTGACTGGCTAGTTGCCCCGTCCAGTTAGTTTCTGGAAGGGCAAGTGCCCAGATATTATATATATAACCATGGTATTTTAGTGAGTTTTCAGTTATGGTTTATTTGGTGACCATACTTACAACCTGGAACACAGTGCAGTGGCCTATACTATTCTAAAATGACAATAGAGTTAAGATTGGTAGCAGGAAGAAGGTTATTGTATAGGTCATAAGAGTAGGAAGTTACCAGGGGTAGAGATCACCCAAACCAACTAAGGGCCACTTGAAAGTGTATTGGGGTAGTTAACAGTAATTCAAAATAGTTTTATTTTGATTACTCCATGTGTTGATTTAGGGTTCATACATATAACAGGTTACTTGGACTCTGACTCAACTCTTGATCATTACTTACAGCTCGGGACGACAGGCAAGTGCATATACTGATTGTTACCGTTATCGATAGTTTCCTTTACATGCAATATATATGTCTTACTGCTTGTTGACACAATCGTCACACGAGATAGTATCATAGATTTATTCTATATCTTGACTGCTTTTACATGCTTACCCTACTTGCGATTGATTCTATGAGTACTAGTTGGGCGGAAAAATATCTTAGTAGACGTGTGAACTACCCAATCTATCTCCAAAATGTCTATTCTTGCCTGATAGCAGCTGCACACGACACGTGCAGTGTGTCGGATTTACCTCTTAGCCGTTCACATGTCGAAAGCGATATTTTAATGCACGTAGATAGTTGATATTCCTATTATTCCACCAAATTCTTCACCACTTGCCATGCTACCATGATTTTACATGTTGCCTTGTAGTAGCTATATTTTTATTGATAGAGTCTCATGTCTTTCCTTTTGTACTATGATGCTAGTTACTTTCTAGTTTCATTCTCATATGCTATTTATATGTTTATGATTTGTTGAAACTCGGATAGTTGTTATATGTGTACTTGTTCCAATCCTGACTGGATAACCAACATTTTAGGTGATGAGTTAGAGGAGTTCTGTACTACTTTTTATGAGCAGACTGAAGATCCTGATTTGAGCTTGCAAGAGGACTTGGATGTGGGGCTACCCTCCGCAGGAGACTATTAGCTAGACCACATTTTATAGAGCATGAGTCGCTCACAGAAACTCTTTTTATTGTATTTTATTTTACTTATAGATTATGAGAGTTGAGTAGTGGACATCCCTTTGATACGTTTTGGTTATATTGAGACTATTTCTTCTACCATATTTTGGTCTCTATATTTGTGGTCTCTTCAGTTATTAGCTTGTTTCTCTCACCATAGACATTGTGTTTACATTTTCCTGTTGAGATTTGATATGCAAATTTGGTCTTTTGTGAAATTCTACAAACTGTGTGGTTGTATTTGTTAAACTGTGGAGATGACTAGACAGCGTTCTACCGCCGATACTGTGGTGTAGGCTGGACGTACCCATGGCTCATACCCAAATATTGGGTGCGGGTCGTGACACAACGTAAAGAGAAACACTGTTTAGTGGCTTCCTCTTTTCCACCAAACCAGAAGTTTAGTGAGAAATCACTAAATCAAGAAAAATGCTCTTTAGCTTTTTATCATTCTGCTCGCGTTGTTGACTGGGTGGAAAGTACTGCTAATTTAGATAGAAATTCTATTCTCCTTAACAGAGACAACCAAATCTCTGTCGGAAAGATGTGTTCTATTCAAAATAAACTTTTCACGCAAAAGGGTATTATGCCTACTCCAAAGAGGTCAGGGCAGGATCTACCAATCCTATGTATTTCAAGATCCTGATAAGGCAAACTGCTAGTATCTCAAGTAGATGCACAAGTAGCTCCCTTATCAGACTTGCGCACCTATATCAACAGGTGCCAATTAGGGTCAACCTCGGGAAATCACAAGATGTATCAAGCACAACCTGCACCAGTTGCTAACTTGCGCCAGAGGAAGAATTCTGAGGTAAAAAATCCTGAGATTTATGCTAACCAGCTTAGCACGTCCTTGTACACTCAAGGCACGGGACACCTCAAAAACATGAACCATGTCCCGAATATCGTCAAGGACTACATTCCTGCAACTTCTTCTCGTCCTGTTAGTGACCTCCGTAAACTATTAGTACATAAGCGGAAGGTTACAAATCCATCCCGTCCAGCGGTGGACCAACAACATCATTGCAATCACCACCATGAAGTTGTCATCAAATGCTGCTGTCAGTCAGCCAAGCGGTCCGTTTTTGACCGTTTGAATTATGTTCAGACTCCTGAACCAATCCTAGTAGATGAAGATGAATTACTCTATGCTCCTGTCAATATGGCATCTCGAAGCACTGGGGGTAGAAAACGTCCAAGATGTAATACATCTCGCAATCCTAGCCAACAATACTTAGATCGGATTCATGAATCCGGTGAAGGAGTATACCAATATACTAGATCAAGAAGCCGAGAAATAATCGATCAAATAAATCTTCTTTTCGACCAAAATACAATCGGTCAAAGGAATCTTCTTGATTCTAACCAAGATTCCTTCAGTCAAAAAGACATCCCTATCACTTATTCTGGGGGTGGTTCTTTATATGACTTTGATGCTGACAGTAAAAGTTCTGAAAGGACTATCCTTTCCACTAGCTCGTCTTAGAGGGCAAGAGAAGTGACTGCTTATGCCATCACAGAAGATCAAGATACTTTCAGTTCTAACAATCAAGAGCAGAGAATTGCTGTTTTGGAGGCTAGTTTGAAGAACATGGCTGAGATGATAACAGACATGCATGCTGTGATTATGGTACAACATACAGTTCTACCGGTCGTAAATTTGATTCCGACTCAGGAACCTGTAACAACATTAGCTTCCATCAATATTGACCTGGGGGTACAGTCTCCTCACACCGCTTCCATTCCTGCACATGCTCTTCTAAGTCAATCTGGTGCCGGGGGTGGTACTTATCATGCGGTACCCCCTCCTAACTATCAAATCAATCCACTTCTCCACAATCAACATGAGATACCAATGAGGACGTAAAACTTTTACTTACTCAATTTGAAGCTTTCAAACAGAAAGATGGCCTGCAGTAGCTTGGGATCAAACAGCCCTATCCCATAGAATGGAAAGATGTCCAATTTCTTTCTAAATAAAAACCCCTTACTATTATGCTGTTTGATGGCAACACGTCTCTAAGTCAATAACTAAATCACTTTGAAGTAATGACTGATCAACTTTAACCAAATGATGCTCTTCTTACTAGAGTATTTGTCGGCTGTTTAGCTGGTACAGCATATGACTGTTATCGTAGTTTACTAGATGGTTGTGTAACCTCTTTCACTGGCTTCAAACAAATGTTCTTGGAACGATTTTATGAGGGAACCAACGACATGACTATGTCTGCTCTCATCAAAATCAAGCAACGACGTAATGAAACTACTGAATGTTTTATTGGACGATTCCGTCGTGAAGCACTCAAAATGCCTCTCGGAACTCCAGATGCTTTGACTATAGACACTTGCAAATCAAACCTGTTGCCTATAATCAGCATGTGGATGGGATCAACACAATTCCAAGACTGACATTCCTTCATAGTGAACGCCAAAGCAGCAGAAGAGAGCGCTGACAAGTTCAAGCAATTAGGTATTCAAATGTCTAATCTTGACAAAGATGAATACGCTACACCAAATAATAGTGGCCGTCAGAACAATTGCAAGAGCAAGGAGACTTTGTCCATTATCTCAAAGGCAAAGAAGCCCTAGCCATCAATGTAAATCAGCCAATATCTACTCCAACAGCAACACCACAACGGGCACCACGTCCAAAAGAAGAATACTCTTTTGATGAAGATGATATCATGAGTATCTTTCTCATCAAGAGCAATAAAATTCAACTGCAAGAACCAAAACGGCCAGAGGAAGTTGGTAAGACCGACCATCCTAAATATTATGTTTACCACAGATTTATTGGACATCCAACTCGAGCGTGCTATGTGATCAAGGGTAAAATTCAGGAGATGGTCAATTCCAGTGCGATCACTCTCCAACAAGACGAAAAAACTGTAACAGCTAATGTTATCTTTTTACAGTTTGAAGATTTTCCAGCTCAACTTGTGCAGGACGGTGTCATCCCCATCTCGAGAACTATTCTGGAGATTGTTAATCTTCCACCTGCACGAACTGATGGTCTTGTTCCTCTGTCTACTGATAAAGGAAAAATTATATGGATCCATCCAGATTTAGTGGAGGACTTCGAAATACCATCTTCTTCTACCAAGTCTAAGAAGACCACTAAAAATAAATTATGTCATATGAATTTATTTGGTAAACATTGTCTTCCATCTCTAACTGCTACCTTCATCTCGGCAGCAGATAATCCTCCTTTTTCCTCTGTTGAGACAACATTATCAAAGTCAGAAGCCAAATATCAACCAGCTTTCTATCGTTATTATCCACAGTCTCGTGAACTAATGACGAAAATGAAATATGATCTACAAAAGGCCTCTGGTTTGAACCATGGAAAGGGATCTCCTGTACCTCTTTTCCTATGTCTTTCTCACAACAAATCTCGGATTGGTTTGGGTTATTGGACAAACTCTCCATCCTGCCAAAAGAAACCTTCCAGAAATATGATCCTGGCAAAGAGTTGCAATATGGTATCCTTTGAGCCTGTATCCGAAGAAGAAGTCTTAATTGGTACCAGGTCTTGGAAACCTTACCTAAGAGACTATTCAGAAGGTCAAAAAAATTCTGCTCCAGCGCTGGAGGCTCCTCAAGCACCATCTTCTCCTGCTGTCAATGTTCCATCAGCTTCATCACCTCCAATAGAGCAAACTCTTTCCAAACGGACGACAACTGACAAAGAAAAATAGCCTGTCCATTTTGATAAAGTATTGAAGAAGACTCCAACTTTGGGACTTGAGAAGCCGTATAACTTTGATATACTAGATCAGCTGGCTAATACCCCGACAAAATTGTTAATTTTTGAGCTACTCCGTCTTTCGAAGGAAACTCGAGAATCATTGAGTGAAGCTTTGACGCGAGCTGATACTTGTCTAGCACTTCTGAAGAAGCCCGAGGAAGAGCCTATAACATGTCTTTATTGTCATAGTATGATGGAGCTGATGCCAAACATTACCTTTACACAAGATGATATGCTGTTGGAAGATAATCGTTATGACCGACCCCTCAACTTCACGGGATATGTCGATACCATGAAGGTTGATCACATTTTGATCGATAGTGGGTCTTCACTTAGCATCATGCCAAAGACTACTAGATGCATTGAAGATTCCTGTACACAATCTTTCAACAACCATCACGACAATCTTGGGATTCAATTATGGAAGAAGTAAACCTTTGGGAAAGATTCGCCTGAAAGTTCAAATAGGCAATCTTCGTACAAAGGTTACTTTCTACGTGATCAATAATCATGGCTCTTACAATGCTTTGCTGGGAAGACCCTTTCTGCATAAGCATAATATTATACCATCCATTTTACATTAATACCTCAAATATGTGGACGTCAATGAAGATGTCCAAAAGAAAGTAGACGACCTAAATCCTTTCAGGGACATTAAAGCATATTTTACGGACTCTCGGATGTATAAGAAGGAGTTCATAAAAGTTGTATTGGCGATGGATAGTGAGAAAGATCAGAAACATACTTCAAAGATGTTCTCATGATTCCCGTAAAATGACGTGCTACTCGTCCCTCTTCTTCTCATACATTGACTATACATCTTTTCTCTCATAACAAACAACCTCCTGCTGTAGAAAGGGAACAAAGGGAGCTCACCTCTTCTGAGCCTCTTGTTATCGACCTTCGTCATAACAAACCTTCGCCTTCTCCTTCTCCTCCTCTGGTTATCAACCTTACTAAGCCTTCTGTTAAGGCTAAGAATCATGTTGTAAATAATGATGTACAAATCAATAAAGTAGCATCTCCTTTACAGTATACTGACGTTTTTTATTATACTCGATGTTATTTAAAAATGTTAGATAACTTCAAACCACTTACCATAGGAGCAGTTGAAGCTTTCCAAAACAAAGTATTGCTCGAGCCAATGCAGGACTCCTTCTTCTTAGTTCCTTCCAGGAAGAAAGATGAACTTCCTATACTCTTTAGTAAAGGAACAAAACAGAAGATCACGCCCGATAGTGAAGAAAAAAATCATGATAACGGAAGACTTCAAATACGTCGTTATAGTCAGAATCAAAAGATATCATTCAAAAGATGGGCTATAATTTTAAAGCTGGTCTCAATGGCGGCAAAGGAAGGCGAACTCCTATTCGTATTCCTGTTCCGAAAGGAAAATCACAACAATACTACAACAAAACGAAGCGGGGATTAGGTTATACTTCACCAATTTTGGCTCCAGAAGCCTCCGAATCCGATGAAGAAGAACGATCTAACTCTTCTGATTCTATCTCATGGGATTCAGACACCAGTATAGTGCACGTCCATCGAGTGACTCTATCTTCCAATATGGTAACTGCCGAGTTCTCGGAAGATGACGGAGTCGTTGTCGAAGCCTCTGAATCTGATCCATGGGCACAAAGGATGGATAATCAATGGGAGCTTCGCTTTGAGCAATGTGAGCCAGCTACTGAAGATCAGTTGGTTCAAGTCAATGTTGGAGATGAAACTTCCCTAAAACCAATATTTGTTAGCAAAAGCCTCCCTGAAGCGGATAAACAGGATTTGATCCAACTCATTAGGGAATACATTGATGTATTCGCTTGGAGCTATGATGACATGTCGGGATTGTAATGCCCCGCTTCGCATAGTACATTACGATGAATCGTTGACTCGAAGAGTTGCGTTGACCCAATGAAGTATCGATGCGAATCGATGCAAAGCATAAGTTTGGTTTGAACAAAGTATTGACTTTGATTGATCTGGTGTGTAGGCTACGCTTTTACGCTGAATCATAGGAGTCAATATTTTGTCTTGTTCACTAAGGTGTCCGTAAAACCAAATCGTCGCCTTGTAACAGATTGTGGCATGGGCCAGTAGGTCAAATCAGTCGAATAGTCCAACGGAATGGCTAAGTCAGAAGAGTTAGCCGTGCAACCAAGTTATGGAATAGAGCCGCTTCAACTCGGCGAAACTACAAGGTGTATCGGCATAAGGTGGGCGGGTTCTTGACTCTCTCTCCCTACTCCTTCATGTCTAATAAAATTTATTCTTGTATGCATAAGTTGCCATTAAGTTTGTGAGTGTGGCTCGAACGGTTAAAGGTCTTAGTATGTGTCAAACATTAAGGTAGAATATTGAATAATTGAAGCAAAGTGCATCAAGTGCACGGGTCACCGTAGGGCAGTGATAATAGAGCATTGAAAGGCAATATCGAGATATGCATCACGTGGACGACTCCGAGAATATTGAACACTAGACCTAGAACACTAATTATGGCGTTAAGCGTGTCCTCATGCACGGAAGCTACAAAATGACTAAGTAACTACGAAATTGCTGTTATATGAATAACTTATAAATGGAACGCGTTGTGTATAAGTACGAGAAGTCTAAGCCGTTGGGCATCGTGCATCAATACAGATGTGTTGGGACATAATGCCGATGGAACTTGAGATAGAGATAAGGGATTATCTTTATGGAAAGTGAGATTGGTTGGAATGATATGACTTGTTTGCTATGGCACATATTGCAGGGTCAATGGACCCGGATGGCCCGTACATGGGTGCAGCTTCCCTCGAACGGTTACGATCGAGGCACCGGGACCGTTCGGCCTAGAAAGGAATTATGTATGGTATTTATGGTGCACATCATTAGGGTAGATTACGACCGGCCAGTGTTGTGATAAGCTATGATATCAGTAAGTTTGGGATCCTTCAGATACTAGGCTAGCAACCCATATTGGAGCGATCATAGACTTTCACATAAGGATGCCAAGTCCATTACGGTACGAAACACCGTGACCTTTATATAGAGGGCCGGTGGGCTGAGATTAGAGTTGGGTGTAGGCGCAGGACCTGCCACCCTTATGCATATGTGTAAGTTTTGGTTGGTTGGTTGCGTGAATTGTATGGTTGGTTATGCATATTTCTAACGATTGTAGGCTAAGCAAAACGAGACAGAAACATGCACGATCACTATGCTTATGTTTATATTATATCTAACTGTATCTGCTATATAAACACGGTATTGGACACATTTATAATAAGTTGCTATACATTGAATGTTGCCATAAAACAGACCCTAAGGCTAAATAGAAAGATCACCAAATTAAGATACATGTTTCACTAAATGTACTTAGTGTTGGTTGGGTGCGAGTGGGTCTTGATCAGTGCAGCGAGGACGAAAGCACTAATCCTCTACTAGTTTGCTCGCAGGTTCAGGTTATGTTCAGCTCGAGGCGGGGCTTGGCTTAGATGCACCGAGGTAAGGAGTCCTTAGCGTTTCAAGAGGAGCTACCGCATTGGCTTTCGGACTTACAACATGGAGATGTTCGGTCGAAGACTACTTGTTAGCTATAAAGAGGCATAATACATGGAACACTGTAATCCTTTGTGAGCTAGAGAGATCATGAGTGTTATAGCCAGTTGGCATATTCAGTTGGGCTATTCAAGCCTTTGTAACCTTCAGTTCCCTATTAATAAAAGAGATTCTTATTGTATACTCTATTTTTTTTGCTGCTTACGTTATCAATTTGAGATAATCTTATGTGAACCTGTTATCTTGCCTTGTACGAGCGCAACTCCAGGCTCGTGTGGCATCACGCCCCAGCGAGGCAATAATTCGTATGAAATCTAGCGAGGACGAGCAATTTTTCGGATCGGGGCGTGACAAGTTGGTATCAGAGCGGTTCCATCCTCTGGACCGTGAACGAATCTCTTTGATCCTCAGTTGCTTCGTTATCAAAAATTTGTTGACTCTAAGTTCTTTCCACAACCGTATTGCTCATGGATCTGCTCGATGCTATATTGGATGTTCCATACAATACATCTATATTAAGTGCGTACGTCTGCCACAAGTATGTCGTGACTATCACGCTATCTCTGAGTGCCATCGAAGAATGTTGGTTGCACGAAGTACAACGAGTTATAAAATGTTGGTTTCCTGAAGTGCAACAAAGTTCCGAGTCGTTGGTTGCACGAAGTGCAACGAATATGGTGATATTAGTTGCATGAAGTGCAATAAGATACGTATTATTGGTCGCACGAAGTACGAAGATATACGTGTTGTTGTTTGCACGAAGTGCAATGAGTCGATATATGAGACGATGCGTGTTATGTGGCTATGCGAATGGTTATGTATTGTTGGTTGCACGGAGTGCAGCAAGTCGTGAATCGTTCGTTGCATCGGTGCAACGAGTCGACATGGTATGATACATGTTGTATGGCTATGCGGATGGATAGCGATATGTTAAACGAGCTTGAGTAATGACTCGATTTAGAGTGGTATATACAATACCACTTGTGCGATCAGTATAGCGAATCGTTGTATCAATAACGATATGCTCAATTTTTGAGTGGTATATGCAATATCACTTAGCGATAGCTATGTTAAGCCGTTTGGTGACTTGTCATAGAATACATCGAGACGATTGTGTCGATTATGATAAGTTTGTCCTCAACGGACGAAATAGTACCGAGACTCGAGTGGGAATGACTCGATAGGAGTCGATACAAGTATGCTTAGATAAATTGAGTTGAATAATTATGCACGAAGTCGTATCCATGGATAATACATCGGACGAGGATTCGTTAAGTATAAGTCAAACGATAGGCAGTGCATAGCGAGAAAATTTTGCGTTGAGGAAATAGTTGACTCAGTCGAATTTGCGTTCAGTTAGTACGAAGACTTGTTCGGAACGAGTTGAGTAGGTATGAAGAAATCGTGCGAACGAATTTGAGTTGGCGCGAAGAGTCGGTAGCACGATTTGGAAGTATGAGTTAGGGATATGAGAATGGATATGTGAATTGGAAATCGTATCGCGATGATGGTAGTTATTTATAACTGAATGGATCTTGATGTATGCAAGACTTGATTCGTATTCAAGTTCGAATAATGGCAGCAATTACAATGAATTGGAGCTTATGAGGAAGATGTTCAAGTTATGCGTATCGACGATGGTGTTGAGGCATATCAAAGACGATATACAATAACTCGGGGATACTCTGATCGAATGAACGAAAATTATGTTGAGCATTGCTAATGGATGAATGAGATACAAGTTAAGTTGATGTCAATTTGGATGACAATGATAGGAATGCTTCGGAGAATTTGAGAGTGGATGGATATTACTTGGATGAAAACATAAGTGTCTGGATTGCTTCGTGGATAACCACTACGTTGACGTTCTTGTCTTGCGCGAGCGCAACACCAGCCTCGCACATGAGTCACATCGATTAGGATGACTATTCCGTGTGAGCGCTTTTATGGTGATTCATGTCCAGTAGGAATGGTCAAACTTACAAGGCATAGCAAATTAGATTTTGACTTGTGGTTTGATGCGAAGGTGAATTTGAGGATTGTTGCGATAAGCCTAGAGTGTGTCGGATATTGATCATGGGTAAATAGACTTATACCTAGGGTGAACAAATATTGCTCGGTTGCGATAGTGTTAACGGTAGTGAATGAGTGATTCCAGTAGTAACGGCGCATCAGTTGTGCGAGGATAGATAAATTATGGATTGGTAAATTACGTCAGAGTGGATAAAGTCTCATAGGAATTATCGAGAATTGATTTGGCTCTGCGATAGGATATAATATGGTTCGTAGTAACTGTCCCTTGTTGATGATCTTCAATTATCGAGCGTAGTTTCGGGGCAGATGACCCTAGAAGACTTGACCGCCAAATCAAGTGAATGTTGAAGTCCCATAGGATGACCCAATGAAGTCGCATAAGAAATTTTGTAGAGGATGAAGGATGATGTAGTGCATATTAAGGATAAATCTAAGCGAGTGAGTATCGTGTTTCGGAAGTTAGCGAGTAGCCTTCGATTAGATCGATATGGTCAGCAAATTTATGATCGATCGAATGAGTACTTCGAATAGATGTTGAGGAACGTACTTAGCATATCGATACGGTTGTTTGCCATCGAAAATGCGACAAGGTTTTGTTGATTAAAACTTTGGCATTTCAATTACAAATATAACAGTATATAATGTAGGACTTAGACCTAGTTCTAGGAGTACACTTTTGTTTTGATCTGGGAACTGTGTCGGTGGAGCGAGTGGTAATGTGTTGACTCCGTTGACAATATGACGACGATCTTGAACTCTCAGAAGGTCTGGGTTGCTCTGGATGCCGGAGCGTTGAGAGGATAAGCGGACGTTAGGTGTCTCTTCTGGCCTCTGTATGTGTATATACTCGTGCTTTTCCCGTCCTGGGTGAAGGAATGATCCATCTATTTATAGATAGCAGGCTGGCTGTTCATGCACGCATATATCGGATGCACCTGGATGTAGGAATGCCACGTGGCTGATGCTGGCGAGCGTGCATGGTTGATGCACCCTGGATTGAAGCTGAATCTGCTGGACTACTGTGCTGGGTTACGATAGAGCTAACATGTGGCAGTCGCGGAGATTTGGTTGTTGCTGAGATCTTGGGTGGTTAGCACCCATTCTTTGAATAGAACCGAGTCAAGGGACGCGTGGCGTATGTCTGTGTCTCAAAGATGTCGGTTTTGGAGGAGAGTGATTTATCGGGGTGCGCCTATGGTCGGGCGCGTGAAAGCGACTTAGTCTATGAGTTTTAGCATCATATACGAGTCTGGGCGTATGACATTTGAGGTGCATGCAGAGCTTCGCATCAGGGTACGTCTAGGATAAGACGCAAAGGAGGCGACTTGGTCTCATGACTTTTAGGAGCCATGAGCAAGTCCAAGCGCATGGGTTTTGAGGTGCATGCATGGCCTAGTCTTCTGTTGCTTGAGATCAGAAGTAAGCCGGGGGCGCATGAGCACTGGGGCGCATGTCGTCTTCTAGGCGCATGTCTACGAGGCGTAAATGAATGATCGGTCTGCCACGTTGCCGACCCTAGTGTAGGCCTTAAAAATGAACAGTCACGCTGAGTTGATCAGAACAAGTTCAACAGTCACGCTGAGTTGATCAGGACAATATTTAAAAGTCACGCTGGGAAACAGCTCATCATTTGTCAGAGTGTAATTATGACTGACAGCACGACAGTCGAAGAATGTCTTCTCATATGCCACGTATGCACAGAACTCGAGAGATCACAGCCGACTATTGCATGACTTTCGAAATCTTCTTCAGCAAGACTCAGCCTTCGTCAAGTTGGCGTACCAAAAGAGCTTCTTGTCATTTAATGCAACTGACGAAAGCAATCACTGTCAAAGATTTTGTGTCAGTCGAAGCACGTCGAATCAAGACAACTGGCAGTCCTGTCTCAATCGAGCATGGATTATGTTCCTTCCCAAAGTCCGCGTATATTTTGAGCTTTCTGTCTCAAGTTTGCGTGGATTCTGAAGTTTCTTGCTCCACATCTACGTAGATTATGAAGCTTTCTGTCCCAAGTCTGCATGGATTGTGAAGCTTTTTGCCCCAAGCCTGCGTGGATTCTGAAGCTTCTTGCCCCAAGTTTGCGTGGATTTTGAAGCTTTCTGTCCCGAGTCTGCGTGGATTTCGTCTTCAACAAGTCTGCATGGATTTCATCAAATTGGAGTACGTGGCAGCCATGCCACTGATCTCTCGCCTGCATGTCCTATAACTTACTTACACACGACTCATGCATGATTGCCATGTGTCCAACAGTTACAGGCCACGTCCAGTAACTGCTCACAACCTTGCGTATGTTAAATCCTGCGTAATTTTCAACTAGGCACAGGCTGTGAAGACAGTTATCCTTTTAGTTATTTTTGACTCTATAAATAGAGTTCTTTTTCTCATTCATTGTATATATACATAGTTATCTAACTTACTGTCAAAATTTTGAGAGATTTTCTTCTTCGCATAGTCCAAGGGATAAAGCGATCGTCTTCTAGATCGGATTCCTACAGTTGTAATTTTCCCAGATACACAATAAATAAAGTAAATTTATTTATGGAAAACACCTAGGTGTAATGATGGTGCTGACATCAGCAGTGCTTTATTTTCTACACAACTGATTGGACGGCTCTTGGAATGCGTTATCGCCTTTGTCATTCAATATTAAATATTTGATGGAGAGGGTTACATTGGTTAGTGCCAATCTGGGCGCATAGCTATGGCCCGTTGGGCGCATCTATTAGGAGCGCATGATATCGACAACGCATCTGCCAATGTGTTGCATCCTCTTTGGCCTACCTGTTGGATTCTTCGAGGCGTTAATGGTTGTCTTGACTTAGCCGAATACGAGGTGACATATGCATTTGCTATTAATATAAATTCATTGCATGGAATTTGGTGCGTTGGCCATTTGGTACTCGAGTGTAGGCTACCCGTGCTTATAAATAGTCGCATGAGGGAAAGCTTTGCTTTCACTCTTCATTTTGATATAAAGATGAACTTGGCCGGAGCTCCGCCTTGGCGAACTGCCGAACTCGAGCTCTTCCTGAGGGTGAAGATGCGCTACCCCAGTCTTTTCGTCGCTCTGAGCTTCCGTGATAGTGTCTGTTGCATTCAAACATCGGGATCGTCGAGTCCCGACACAGGCCGTTAGTGCCTGTTGCATCCAAAGATCGGTTTACGAGCAAGGCCAAGCCTATAAATAGGTGGCTTGTGAGGAGAGAGAGTCTTCTACTTTCTGCAAAAGTTTTCTTCTTCCTCAGAGCTCTTTTTTTCTTTTTTTCTTTGTTAGAGAGATGGCTCCCAAGACTCCCCGAGGCGGTGCTGCTAGCCGAGGAAGGGGCCGAGGCAAGGAACCCTTGGAGGTCGACACGGAGGAAGTCCCCGTCGTCAGGGCAACCCACGTCGACGTTCGTCCGGAAGTACTCGGTGGGCATTCTCTTGCCTTGGTCTTTGTTGCAATGATGTTGGGGTGACCCAATCTGTAGATGAGCGGCCTCATGTGGATGTGCTTAAGATGACGTGCATGGAATTTTGTCCTTATGATGCGCTAAAGCCCTTTCAGCTGACGTGCATGGTCTTAAGTCCTGATGATGCGCTGAAGCTTCACTTGCTGACACACATAGACTTAGGTCTTGATGATACGCCAAAGCTTCACTTACTGACGTGCATGGACTGAGGTCCTGATGATGCGCCGAAGATGAGGTTCTATTTTGCATATAGGTTTCGACCCAGTTTGACGTACCAGATTTGTTGATGTGCCTCAGATACTTGTTTTGAGCTTATAAGTCTTTTTGCTAACTTCTCTTTGACCTGTTACAGTATCCATGCCGAAGGTGGAGGCTTTCGTAAAGGAAGAGATACTGCCTCCTCTCGTCAAACAAGAGCCGGTGACCGTTAAGAAGGAGGCATCACCAAAGGTCGAGGTCAAGGAAGAACAGATGACCACCAAGGAAGAGATTGCTCCCAAGGTTGATGTTAAGGAGAAGCCACCGTCAGAGAGTAGCAGCATCGGGACTGACCCTCCTGTCCCTATATAAGACCTCAACTAGATTGAGCCTTCGTATGCAAAGTGGCTGAGGGAGTGGTACATGCCTCAATGCAACTATGATCCCTGGTTGTGAGGATTCGTAGGTTGCTTTGCAATCGCCTTTTTCGGGAATATGAATAAAGTCAATGTCCCTATTTTGTCTTAGTGTTTCTGAGTTCTGAAGAAACCTGAAGATGTAGTTTATTTCTTTTCCATATCGATGTAATCTTTTGTTTTCTGTTTAGCTGAAGAAACTGAAAGAAGTTTCTGCTTTGTTTATTTCCTGTGATTTTTGTGGACCCATTATCTATTGTGCACCTTGGTTTCTGGGTGCAAATAATAAGTTACTCACGGAAGAAACCGACACATTCACTCAGACGTAATATGGACGTGGTGAATATAGGATAATTTTTGTGTAGACTTATCACCCTTGGTGTACCTTAGTGTTAGGTACGGATAATAAGTTGAGAGAGAGGACCGATATATTTACTCAGAGGTAAGGTGGATATGGTAAATATGGGCTAAAATGGTAAAGTGTTCCTACTCAGAGGTAATATGGACATGGTAGGAGTGAACTCTGTAGGTGTTTATAGAACAACTCAGAGGTAATATGGACGTGGGTATTCTATGGTGCAACAACACAAGGATTGTTTTACAGAATGTTTACTCAAAGGTGATGTGGACGTGGTAAATATTGCCTTAAGCATGATCTTACACGGTGCTGGATCCTGCTTGATGAGGTGTAGAGAAGCAACTCAGAGTTAATATGGATGTGGTTGTTCTTCTACTGGGGATAGAATGCAAGAAACAGCTGGGTTCCTGAAGCATATAATTTGTCAAAAGATGGGGTGTGAACTTGGTTTGGTTAAGTTCACCAGTCCTTTCTCTGGAGAGAGGCAGTACATTCTCGACGGAGGTCAATAATAGTAATTTTTTAGGAACTTGCCGTTGATGGACATCATGAACAAGTCCCCATTAGCTTGAGCGAGACGATAAGCATCGTTTGAGTATACCGTCTGTATGATGAATGGTCCTTCCCATTTGGGTTCGAACTTTCCTGGTGTTTTGTGAGTCATCAATCGGTCTCCTGACTGCCAGAACCAGATCGCCCACTTGGAAAGTCCTCTGTCGGACTCTTTTGTTGAAAGTCTGTGATATGCGAATGTTTGCCATTGATTGTAAAAGTATAGAACAGTTTTATGGGAGGACTGAACTTAGACTCACAATACAAACTCACTTGTACAAAGAAAGCCTAGAGACGAAAACCTAGGTACAACAGTCTAAGTATAATTGTTTATTTTAGATCCTGGGGGGTGACGGTAGAGGCTCGGGAAGGCGACGGCAGCCCTGCCTTACTCCTTGGACGATCGGTATGCGGCCTTAGCTTCTCGTGAAAAGATGGTTGGCGTTGGTGAAGAAATGCTCTTCTTGCTCCCCTCTTGTTGCTCTTCTGGCTTTTCTCTCTCTGGGTATTTTCTTTCCGACTATTGGGAAGTCTCTCTGTATATGCGTGTTTCTCTCTGATATTGTCTTCTCTTTTCAAGGGAATGGCACCTTGCTATTTATAATAGTGGGATGTGATCATTAGCGTTGCCAATGATTAGCTCTTGGAGATAGCGGCGGCCCGTAGATTGGTCAATTTAGGCCGTTCAGTTTTGATTGTGACGAATCCGAGCCATCGAGTGTAGATTACACCAAATCCCATTAGCAATTAATGCTGATTGGAATGAATCTTCCTCATAATGATCTTCTGATGTCTACGAACAAATTAAATTTATTCTCCTGCTACGTGTCCCAGATTATTGGGATTTGACCCAATCTTTGATGGCGGTAATTTTGAGAAATTAATCGACTTAGGACACGTGTCCTAGGAGCCACTGGGGGATCTGAACCATATGATGAGTGAGCCGCATATGACTTTGGGCCGCATAGGGTTAAGGCCACATGTCAGGGCTATCTGGGTAGTGGCCCTCCCTTGAGCCTTTGAACCACAGGGAGGTAATCATTGTGAGCCGCATAGGGATGTATCCATCTGATCCGCATGGAGATGATCCTCTTGAACCACATGAGAAGTTTTTACTTTAGCTGCATGAGGCTTCCTCGGCCTGAGCCGCATAGGACGGATTCACTCTGACCCGCATGAGTCTTTGTTCGAGCCGCATGAGGCTTTCTCGGCCTGAGCCGCATAGGACGGATTCATTCCGAACCGCGTAAGAAGTTCTTTGCTCGAGCCGTATGAGGCTTTTTCGGCCTCAGCCGCGTAGGACGGATTTACTCTGAACCGCATGAGAAGTGCTTTGCTCGAGCCGCATGAGGCTTTCTCGGCCTGAGCCGCAAAGGACGGATTCACTCTGAACCGCATGAGAAGTGAGCCGCATACGAACGCCCACGTGGCAAGGCCACGTGGCATTTTTTATGGCTCTTGGGGGATTTATGTCAGAGATCTCTTTTCTCTTCCCCAGAGATTTGTCATTATGACAGAGTCATAATTACTTCTTTCTATGTCAGGGCTGTCACTTTTTCAGAGTTGTCAGCCGTCACGCAATTAATGCGAAAGGGCAGAGGAGAGGGCTGTCCTGCCACGTGTCTTTCTGAGCCGTATGGGATATCTTGGACCGCATAGCCCCTTATGCCGCATGACTCTCCGAGCCGCATGGGCTTTCTGAGCCGTATGGGGTTCTTTGGCCGCATGAATCGTTTTCTTTAATATGTTCCATGCTTCTACAAGACCCCCTTCAAAGTTTTCAATTTGCAAAATTGAAATACTTTGAATAAGAAGCATGGCTGTGTTCTTCTAGCCGCATATGAAACCCTGACCGCATAGAGATCTTGGCCGCATAGGTTATTCAGCCGCGTGGGTGGTTCAGCCGCAGGGGACTGCTCAGCCGCATAGCTTCTCACCACGTGTGCGGGTCTTTAATTGTCTCAAATTCGTTTCAGCGCCGTCTTTGTAGGGGGGAATCCCAAGGGTCAGCTCATTAAATCTTTCGGATTTGACGCCTTGGATGAATCTTGGAGACGAAACCCAAGGAGTCGGTTTCGTTCTTCATGAGTCGGTCATTGGCCCACGTGTCCTCCTTCTCCCATCTTCCTATAAATAGGAGGAGTTTTAAAGAGAGAGAAGGCTTCTTTATTTTCTTTCTTCTTCCTCAGACCTTCCCTATCTCGATTGCCCTTCGTCTCTTCAATAATTAATGGCTTCCAAGAAGACCGTGGCAGCAAAGGGCAAGAAGGCGACCTCCACTTCCGCCTCGGCTGCGGCTGCTACTTCGCAGGTCGTCGTACCTGATGTTCATCCTGACATTCGCTCTCCCATTACTGGTAAGGACAATTTATGAGTTAAAAAATCCCAACTGTCATGGCTACGTTGCATACTTTATGCACGAGCCTCTGTAAATCGCATGTTCGTCCTGCGGCTGAGCTGCGAGCCGCATAAGAAAACCACCGTGCCTGTATGCGCGCCTTGTCGGCAAAGTCGCATAAGTGACGCTAAACCGCCTAGGCTTTTATTGTACGGAGCCGCATAAGCGTTCTTCTGGGCTTGAGCCGCATGAGGCTTTTTGGAGCCGCATAAGACTTATGAGAGCTTCATGGGGGCCACATGGGTGTTTTCTTGAGCTGCCTGGGGTTTGAAAGCACCCAATCAGCCTTTTTTTTTTATCCCACCGTTTAACTTACTTTTCTCCGTCTGTTCTTCAGTGAATCTGCCGGTTAATGCTGCTGGAGAACTCTTGGTGGGTAGCGCTCAAGCTGCTCTCGGCTATAGGTACGACCATATTGTTCAGCATATGACAGACCAGTTTCCGAGCGATGAGCCTATGGCTAGATTGAATGCCATCAAGAGTCAGTCTTTCCATTTCCTTAATGCTATGATGAACTCCGGGAAATTTGAAGGGGAGTATTTGAAGCCTGCATTTTTTTTTGGAGACGCCTTGACCGTAGAGAACGATCATGTTCTGGAGGTGTCGGAGGATTGGAGTTTTGTTTCTAACGGAATGGCGATCCGCATCCCCCAGATGGAGCGACACTTCCCATTATCTTGGTTCAATATGCTCCCGTTGGACCGGAAAATGGGGAAGACTTTAACCCCTACTAGAAGTGGGATGTTTGTGGGGAACATCCATTATAATAACAATCTGAAGTCCGTGACTGCCGGCAAAGTGCATACTAGTTGTTCTGTGACGGGGTTGGTCCCAGGTTCTTTCCTGAATGTGGCGGGCCCTAACTTCTCATTCTCTACTGCCGATACTTTTATAAATCAGCTTGCTCGGAAAGGCTCCTATCCCGTTGGTCGGTTGACGTTCCCTGGTTGGGTACACCCTATTCCCTCGTGGATCAATTTGTCTACTTGGATCTCGCAGAAGTACGAGGTCTTTTTGTGCGAGATTGGCCTTTACCAGGCTATCCGAGGTACCAGTCATGGCTTGTCCATAGACAAGAAGCTGTTCATGTCTCTGCTGGAAACGTATAATTGCCGTACGGGGACCTTTTACACACCTGTAGGGGAGATAGGACTCGCGCTCCATGAGATGCACGCGATCTCTAAGCTTCCTTGGGGGGACGAAGCGTTTGAAGCGTATACTCCCACTAATGAGGAACTCGAGGATTTGGAACGACGGTATCCTGGCTTCGTGGCTCTTTACCAGGAGATATTATACCATTATAACACATGCCATCAAATAACCCGAAAGGCTGGTAACTCGGAAGGGAATGATCCCTATACCAAGGATTGGGTGCACTATCTCTTCCCGGCAGATGCCTCAGGTCGAGTCACCTCTCGTCGCCCTCGATCTCGGGAAGCGGTTAAGGACTTGGTGTCGTCGGCTAAGAGAGTGGCCACTACCAGTGACGGATTAGGGAGCAAGACTGACACTTTCAGTTACTTTTACCAGGATACTCAAGAGCTATCCGAGAAAGCGCTTCTGGCGGGATTTTTGATGATCTGGCTACGAAATTGTGTAGTCTCGGGAGGAGCTGGTTCTATTGAGAGAATTAGTCGTAACTTCATCCTTCCGGCTGTGAAGTTAGTTTTACGAATCCGGCTAGCTCTCCTCCGGGCCATGGTGTGCAGCATACACCGTGGCCTTCGTACCTTCACATCCAAAGTCATTGCTCACGACGTGACCAAGGATTTTGAACGAACTGAGTTGCCCTATTACTATTTGATGGGGTGGCTGCTGATACATTACCCGTCTTTGATGAGGCCGAGCTCTGAAGACGGTGTGACTGATGATGACGCATTTATCTTCCGCTATCGTGACGAGTCTTGGGAATGTGAAACCATGCGGGCTTGCCGGATGGCATTGGCGAGGGCAGATAAGTATCATATTTTCGTATCCGTCCTTCGCTTTACTGCTAGGGACATAGAGGCTGTACATATTGACGGTATTGCGCCCCCTCAGCTTCTGGATGGCCAGATGCTCCTATGGCTGCGTAACATTCGTCCCGCACATCTGGTGTATCGTAATCGCAATACTGTCTTTATGGAGCCTTATCTGCCTAGCAGGTTTGCCCGGCAGTTTGGATACAGCCAACTTTGTCTGGACAGCCCCAGTTCTTGTCTGGGTTATAAAGGTTGCCTTCTTGATGGTATCAGAGCTTGGCAATATTATGATTCGTTCCATACTCGTACCATTTTCTCGGTCCCTGCTATTAAGGAGTCAGTGGAGATCTTGTATATGGCGGCTTTGTATCATGTCATGGCGAACAAACCCCCGGTTGGTTTTAACCCAGGTACCAGTTTTATTGTTGGTACCGGTCTGGAGGAAGGCTCTCAAGGGGCCAAGAAAAGAAAGACTAGAGCCGAAGTACCAGATTTTGACTCCGCTGCTGAGGGTGACGAAATCAACGAGCATGATAAAGATGACTCTATCCTTCCAGTGGCCGATGCGGAGGTGGGTCAACTGCCTGTTTCGTCAAATAAGACGTTGGGGGATCAGTCCCTCGTTGCGCCTAGTCCTACTCCGAAACGCAGCATGCAAGTTTCTCCTGTTGGCGGTGTTTCTCGATCCCGGAAGCTGGTTGCGACTAGGCACCGCCCGCTAGCCATAAAAGAAAGTGGAGAAGAAGTTAACCCTGCATCAGAGGTAACAAAACTGCTCTCGATTCCTTCTTTCTTCTTTCCTTCGAGCTTCAATTCTAATCGTCTTCGTTCTCTCTTTTAGGTGTCAGAAGAAGAAGAAGAGCTTCAAGATGTCGGGGTGGTGACCCAGGATGTCGGGGACTCCCGCGAGCCTGTTCTTTTTTAAGATAAGGCAGATCAACCTGTATCCCCCTTCAAGGTGACGGGGACCGAGGATGTGACTGGGTTTAACTCGGGGATCGCGGATGAGGGGACCACACCAGTTGTGGATGAGCTGCAACCTTCATGCCCCTCCCCTGGTAAGATTAGCCGAATCTTGACCTGTGAGGAAGCCTATCTGCTCTATCATCACGTCCTTCGGGTTACGTCGATTGATTGTTATTCTGGACATACAGGTCGTACCCCTCCGGTGCCAAGGACGGACGTTGTTGGGACCACCCCAACCGAAGGGGCATTGGTGGAGAAGGGTGTACCTTCTCACCGTCCGACTTGTCTTGATGGGCCTTCTGGGGGCTCGAGTTTAGCGGGCCAGCCATCGGGGCAGTCGGGGCAGGGAATGATGGTCCTTGCGTCATCCTCTACTCCGGTGGCTCCGAGAATCGACCTTTCTGCCCTACCGAGTATCCAAGCTTTCCGGGCGGCGGAAGATGAGTTGGCCGCTATTCATGCATCGTTCTACTCGGACTCCGTTCCTCCGGTGGTGAGCTCTAGCGTTACTTCTCCGACGTTGCCGTCCCTGCTTCCCCTGACGCTATCCTCTGCTAAAGTTCTGGACGACGCGTTACAGGACGTGGTTGTCAGTTTTCATCCTCATTTGAGTAGGGGAATCGAGGCTGCTGTGGAAAGGGGAACCTCCTTCACCTTGGCCCGACAATGCGCCCAGGGTCAAGTAAATATCCTTAGGGATCTTCCTGGTGATGCAGGGGTGGCTTCGCTTCTGGAGGCAAAATTGTTGGAGGCTGATCAGCTGGTGGCCGAGCTTCGAGTATTGCGGCAGGCTGATCTATCTGCTGTTATAAACGAGGAGCGATATTCTCTTACCGCTGCTATAGAGAGCACTAGAGCTGCTCGGGATAGGACCAGACCGGCCATACTGAAGGATCTCAGCGACTTATCTGACCGATATGATCAATTGAGTTACACGAATGAAAATGTCACGGCTCGGAAGGAATCTGTTTTTCGTGAGATTACTGAGACGCGGGAGCAGATCCTTGCGCTTCAGAAGAAATTGACTTTCTTGGAGTCTGAACTCGAGACTACCCGCAATGACAGGGGACTAATTGTTCAGGAGGCTGACAGGGTTACTCAAGCTTCGACTGACCTGGAGACTGCCTTGAAGAAATTGGAAGATGACTGTCAGGCGCTCTTCGGCTTGGACAATGAGGAGCATTTACTCCAGGAGGCTGAGCGTCGCGCTCGGCAACGGATTTAATGGGGGACCACCTCAGTAAGAAACCGCCTCCTAGAATTGAGTAATGCTGAAATGTAGTCGGCCTTTTCTTTTTGTTTTGTTTCTGTTTTCACTCTTTCTGAAGGGAACATGATCCCGAAATATGTAATGCTTTTTCTTCCTTCAAATAAAGAGTACTTTAAATTCTACCCTTTATTTGTATTGCCTGCTACGCCTGTGATATTGTGGTGATGTTTTCCCCCGCATAGGGGATATATTTGTGGACCTGTTACCCATGGCGTACCTTGGTTTTAGGTAGAGGTAACAAGTTTTGGTCAGGGTACCTGAAGCAGCCATAGCGAAGTGGTCATGGGTGCTCTTGGTATTGAGAAGAGGAATGCCGTAGAGCAGCTGGGCTCCTGGGGCCTGATGAGGTGATAGGTTTGTGCTGAGAAATTTAGCTGAGGACATTTGTGGGCCTATTATCCTTGGCGCACCCTAGTTTAGGATACGGATAATAGGATGAAGGGGAACCGACATACTTGCTCAGAGGTAATGAGGACATGGCAAGTAGGAAGGTTTTTTTAAACGTAGAGCCTTCCTACTCAGAGGTAATGAGAACATGGTAGGAGTGAACTCGACGGAGGATATTGATGGTCAACAGAGGAAATTTGTGGTCAACAGAGGACATTTGTGGTCAACAGAGGACATTTGTGGACCTATTACCCTTGGCATACTCCGGTTGTGGGTACAGATAATAGGTCGAAAGGGGATCATCATACTTACTCAGAGGTAATGAGGACATGGCAAGTATGAAGGTTTCTTTGACGGAGCCTTCCCATTCAGAGGTAATGAGGACATGACAGGAGTGGGCTCAATGAAGGAGGGCACATAGAACGACTCAGAGGTAATGAGGACATGAAAGTTCTATGTAAGGGGTGATTTGTTTTTGGCGGAAGTGGAACGACTCAGAGGTAATGAGGACATGGCCATTTCGGAAATTTGTGGATCGATTACCCTTTTTTGTGCACTGAAAGTGCGGGTATTGTATCATGGGGGAGGATCTCCTCCAGGAAGGAAGTTCAGAGGTATGATCATACATAACTTTCTATCTGAAAGAGTGACCGGGATGTGAGTTCAGAGGCACCATCGGGTACATGACTCGAGAATCTGGAGAATGGTGAGCGTGAGTTCAGCGGTACCAGCGGGTACATGACTCGAAAATCTGACAAACTATGAGGGTGAGTTCAGTGGTATCAGCGGATACATGACTCGAAAATCTGGAAAATTATGGGGTGAGTTCAGTGGTACCAGCGGGTACGTGACTCAATAATCTGGAAAATTATGGGGGTGAGTTCAGTGGTACCAGCGGGTACGTGACTCAATAATATGGAAAATTATAGGGGTGAGTTCAGTGGTACCAGCGGGTACGTGACTCAATAATCTGGGATGTTGTTTAGACTTAATATTTCTTCAAGAACTTGCCGTTGACGGGCAACATGAGCAAGTCTCCATTTTGCTTAGCGAGGCGGTAAGCACCGTTGGAGAATACTGTCTCTATGATAAATAGGCCTTCCCATTTTGGCTGGAACTTGTCGGCGGTCTTGTGAGTCATGACCATTGGCCTCCGGACTGCCAAAACAAGATCGCCCACTTGGAATGTTCTGATTTTGACCTTTTTGTTGAAGGCTCCTGAGATACGTGCTTGGTACAGCTCGATCCTTTGCTGAGCTAGGAGGCACTTTTCATCTAAGGCCTCTAACTTTTGCAGTCGACGTCGATAGTTGTCATCCATCGTCAATTGATAAGTGAGGACAACGCGGAGTGAGGGTATTTAAGTCTCTAATGGGAGAACTGCCTACTCCCGTACACTAGGGAGAGTGGCGTATTCCCGGTGGCTGTTCGAACTGTGGTACGATAAGCCCATAAGCATTCATCGAGCTTCTCATTCCAGTCGCATTTGTTGGAGGAGACAAACTTCTTGAGGAGTTTGATGATTGTTTTGTTGAATGCCTCTGCTAACCCGTTTGCTACCGGGTTGTACGGTGTCGAGGCGACATTCTGGATACGGTACTTATCGTAAAACCGATAGAATGCATGGCTTGCAAACTGCGGACCATTATCATGAATGATCCTTCGGGGCAGTCCAAAGCGGTAGATGACGTGATGCTTAAGGAAGCTGATCATGTTTGAAGTTTTAACTTCTACGAGTGGGACAGCTTCCGCCCATTTGGAGAAGTAATCAGTGATCGCAAGTATGAAGCGATGTCCTCGGGAGGAAGGTGGGGTGATTGGACCAATGATATCCATTCCCCATGCTTCGATTGGCCAGGATGCCACTGTCGGTTGTAGAAATTTGGATGGTTGGTGAATGAAGTCCGCGTGGACTTGGCAGGCTTTGCATCTTCTCGCGTAATCTATCGTATCTGCCACCATCGTAGGCCAATTGTAGCCCATTCGTCGAAGGCGGTCTTGCAATTTTGGGCCGGGCTGGTGGGCCCCGCAGACACCGTCGTGAGCTTCTCGTACGGCTTCTTTGGCTTCTGTATTTGACAAACACCGAAGCAGTAATCCATCGTAGGAGCGGCGATACAACATTTTCATCTCTGTATCGTAGAAGAATCTGAGAGAACGCCGTCTGATGTAAATGGCTTCCTTTGGGTTTACGGGCAGGATGTCGTAGACGACGAAGTCGATGAATGGTTGTCTCCAATCTGGGGCCTCATCGATCGTCTGGGCAGAATAATTTGCCACGAACTGCACATTGTTCTTGGGACAGACCAGTTCGTGGCCTATCACATCCACTGATTGGCGATCATAATTCGGGACTGCTAGGGAAGCGGCAAGACCAACTAGGGCATCGGCTTCAATATTTCAGAGTCTGGGGACGTGCTCGATGAAGAACCCCTCGAATGACGAGATGATATCGATCGCAATTTTGTGATAAGGGATCATGTCTTCGTGGCGGACTTCGTATGAGCCCCGGATCTGATTGACGATTAGTTGGGAATCGTCGTATGCTTCAAGGTATTCTACCCCCAGCTCTCTTGCTAGTTGGAGGCCAATGACCAGAGCGTTGTACTCGGCCACATTGTTAGAGCAGGGCTCGGTGAGGGAATAAGCGCGGTTAATCACCAATCTGGAAGGGAAGATCAGCACTACCCCATCTTCGACGACTATGTTACCTTTAGGTCCGGTCCTTGAAGCACCGTCAAAGAACATTCGCCATATAGCCTCGTGAGAGATTGCATGTGAGTTGGCGACCTCGTCTGGATCTCTTCATATATTCTGGAGGACTCCGAGCCTGGGTGGGCTGCTAAGAAGTCTGCCAGGGCTTGACCTTTGACTGCCTTTTGGGGGACGAAGATCATATGATAAGGAGACAACAATATTGCCCATGTAGCGAGGCGAGAGCTGAGTGCCCCTGGTTTAGTCATGAGGACTCTGAGAGGGTTGACTTGTGAGATCACATGTATCGTTTGTCCGGTGACATAGTGCCGTATTTTCTGAATGGCGAACACCAGGACGAGGCATTCCTTCTCCACAGCGGTGTATCGGTGCTCTGGTCCGATCATCATTCGGCTGAGGTAATATATGGCCTGTTCATGGCCTACGTCGTTGTTCTGTGCCAGCAGAGCCCCAAGGGAGTGTTCCATTGCTCGTACATAGAGCAGAAATGGTTTCCCAGGAACCGGGGCTACCAAAACTGGGGGATTTGACAAATATTCTTTGATGCTGTCGAAAGCACGCTGACATTCCTCGTCCCATACGAATGAGACTCCTTTCTTCATGAGGTGCGTAAACGGTCGGCATCGCCCAGAGAGGTTGGAAATGAACCTCCTGATGTAGGCTAGCCTCCCTTGGAGGCCTCTGAGTTCGCAGAGATTTCTCGGGAGACCTATCTCCATGATTGCTTTTGTCTTTTCAGGGTCTACATGGATACCCTTTACAGTGATGATGAAGCCTAAGAACATCTCGCTGGATACGCCCAGAAAGGACTTCGTAGGGTTTATTTCCAAATTGTGCGCTCACTTTAGGTCGAACACCGTCCTTAGATCTTGCAGATGGTCTTCTTTGCAGCGGCTCTTAACGGCTATATCGTCAACGTAGCACTCCACTGTCTTGCATAAGTGGTCTCTAAAGATAATGCTCATGGCTCTTTGATATGTGGCGCCAGTATTCTTCAAACCGAAAGGCATGACCGTGTAGCAGTACGTGCCAATTGGTGTTCGGAATGAGGTATGCTTTTCGTCCTCAGGAAACATCTTGATTTGGTTGTACCCCGAGAATCCATCCATGAATGACATACGTTCGAAGCCGCATGTGTTGTCAATCATGATGTCTGTGATAGGAAGAGGGAACTCATCTTTGGGGCACGCCTCATTCAGGTTGCGGAAGTCGATGCAGATTCGAATCTTTCCATTCTTCTTGAGGATGGATACTATATTGGCAACCCAGTCGGGATGTTGCTCCTCACGGATGAAGCCGCTGGCTATCAGTTTGTTGACTTCGGCTTCAATCGCGTCCATGACGCCTGGACGGAAGCGTCGTTGTTGCTGCTTGACTGGTTTTGCGTCTGGTCGTATGTTGAGCTTATGGAGGGCAATATCGGGGTCTAACCCCGGCATGTCTTCATAACTCCATACGAACACATCAATATATTCTCTGACAAGTTTCAGCAGCGATTCTCGCTCTTCGTCTGTTAGGCTTTTACTGACGAAGATTGGCTTTGGAGAGGATTCGCTGTCGAGGTCGACCTGCATAACCTCATCTTCAGTAGGAGGTTCTCTCAGTTCGAACCAATTTTCCCATTGTGCATCCAATTACTGGGCCTACGGCTCTAGCTCGAGGATATCGGGGATGTCTTCGTCTTCCTCGTAAGCGTCGGCGAATGCCATGTTGACTGACATGACTTGTCTGAACACATCTCCGATGCTGGTATCCGAGTCGGAAGTTGGTGATCCGGTTGAATGTGACTGCCAGTCGCATTCTTCATCTGAACTTTCAGGGGTCGTAGTAGGCGTTACATACCCTAACCCGCATCGAGTTTTGCTATAGTAGTTCCGTGGTTTGCCCGTCGGGACTGGCGGCTTCAAAGGCAATCGTCGCCCAATGCCGTAGTTCAAACCTAGCATCGTCTCCAGATCATACCCCTATTTCTTCATGAGATATTTGGATTGTGGGCTATACAGATACAGAGGCAGTCTCCCGGTGTCTGACCCGAGGTCGGCTTCCTCTATGGCGAGGGGATACGGGTTGTTCGTCCGGTCGAAGATGATCGGATGATCTCCTCCCTCGATTATTCGGTAAGCATCTTCTACTGGAGTAAGCTGGATCGCGGTGTACATATTTGTCACTTGTGTGTGTAGGTGAGTGCCTATACCGTATTCCATAGCATACATTGTACATAGCTTATTGAGCTCGGTGTAGTTCAAAGATAACCCTTTATTGATGAAGTAAGGTATCTTTTCTAGGGCGATTACATCATCTGCGGAGGGAACATCAGTGTGGGCGGCCACATACTTGGCTAGCTCCGGTTCTTCTTCGGCTACCCTCTGTGTGAACGAAGACTGAAAAGACGACCTGGGGAGTTTGATTGTCAGCGGTTCAGTTGATGGAGCGGAGCGTGGAGTTGTTGGCAGACTAGCGACCCCCAGTTTGGCATTTGATGTGGGACGAGGAGTGACTGGTTCGCTAGAAGTGTCAGACCTTGCATCGGGGTGACGACCCTTCTTGGGAAGGCGTATCGTCAGTGGCCTATCGGAGGGATTGAGCTTCTCCGTTTGACTGACTCTCGGCGGTCTGATTGTCAGTGGCCCCGTTGTGGGTCTCGGTACTTGGCCGGACCTTGGCAGCCGGATTATCATCTGCTCCTCCTGCGCTGAGAGGCTGATTGCGTCCTTCCGTAGAGTGGCGGTAAGGGGTGCGGACTTGCCTGGTTTGTGAGCTTGGAGGTAGATTGTCAGGGGTCCTTCTGATCTCGTGGCCGTTTCGGTGCTAGCTTGTTCATATCCTTCATCAAGGTGCCTTTTTGACTTTTCGTATAGGCAAGAGTCCGAGTAGTAGGATTCGACCCCTTTGAAGGGATCGATATCAGCAAATTCTGTCTTCACGAAGCCGTATTTGTCGATATATTTGAAGCACTGGTGTAGCGTGGAAGGCACGATCATGTAATCGTGTATCCATGGGCGCCCCAAGAGGATGTTATAAGAAGTGTCTGCATCTATGACGTAGCAGGTGACTTCGGATTGGAGGTCGCCAATTTGACACTTCAGACGAATCTTTCGAATAGAGTAGCTCCTGCCCGAATTGAAACTGCTGATGGCGGTGCTTGTTGGTGTCAGGCGATGCATTGGGATGCAGAGATGATGTAGCAGACCCTTCGGGATGATGCTTATGGAAGAGCCAGGATCTATGTGCATCTGATCCACCTTCACGTCGCCGATGTACCCCGTGTAGTATAGCGGGCGATCGTGTAGGTTGGTCTTGATGAGCATGTCCTACGGAGTGAAGACGATATTGGGCATCGCTCCCGTGCAGGCACTTTCTTGGAGATCCACGGGTGAGTCCTCCCCGGTGAGGTTGGATTGAGCCAGATAGACATCGGCATTTTGGAGTGCTTCGCTTAATGCAATACGAACATCCTTGGAGAGCCTTAGGAGTTCGTACAGTGACAACTTGGCCGGTGTGTTAGCCAATTGTGCTAAGATGTCAAAGTTGTAGGGCCTCTCTAGCCCTTGGGCTGCTACTTTTCGGAGAGATTTGTCGAAGCGAGTCTCCTTCGGCCTTGGCTTGTCGGTCGTCGAAGGCTGAGCCGGTCCCGGAGCATCAGTTGTAGTGGGTTGATGATTTTCAGCTGGATTGTCAACCACAGGTTGGGATTGCGCTCCGGACCGTGTAACGACGGCTGTAGCTTCCTCGTTGTCTGCCGAGATTGTGTGGCAGGTCCTGACTTTTCCAATTTTTTTTTTGTCGGTGGTAGATGGTGTGGGCCGAGTCACTTCTGACACCAAGTCTGGATGGATCCACATGACCTCCCCTCGTGATGTGGTGAGGGGTACTAGACCGGCTGCCTGATCTCGGGGAGGTAGAAGATTGGTAATTTTTATTGTCGCCAGAGGGACGGGGATCACCCCGTCTTGAGTCTCCGTCGGAGGAAAGCTGCCGAATTATACAGACACCATATTGGCTGCCACGGTTACCTCTTCAAAATCGATGGCCATAGCGTTCGAATAGATGAGGTTCTGGATGTACCGTTTTAGCTGGTAGCAATCGTGTGTATCATGATGAACATAGCGATGATAATGGCAGTATTTCGGATTCTCCATCTCTGCCGGCCGCGGTTCTCGTCTTGGTGGAGGAAGCTGAATTCTGTCCCCTTGTATGAGCATGTCCAAGATGGGCTTGACGTGACTGTCTTTAAAGGAGTAATCGATTTGCGGCCATTATTTGTCTGCTGGCTTCGGCTCAGGTTTTTGTGCAGTATCGGCCACCATAGCCTGCTTTCCCTTGCTGTCCCGATTGTTAGAGAGGCTACCCCCATTATCGTTGTTAGGACACTTGTCCTTGTTTTCTTCTTCCGAGATGTGCAATCCCAGTTGGCGAGCCTTCTTCAACCGTTCTTCGACACTAGTGGCACTGATGATGAACGCCTTCCAATCTTTGAATTGACTTTTGCCTATCCAGAGACTGATTGTTGGGAGTAATCTCTTTTGGCAAATTTCAATCAAGGAGGAATCTGGATTACCAGATGGTAACTTCATTGCAGTTTGACGAAACCGCTCAATATAATTCCTCGTCAGTTCTTTCTCTCATTGGACGACGTCCATGAGGGTAGACATTGTGACGTCCTGCCCTACCTCATAGAATCTCTCCAAGAACAAGCGTTTGAAGCCAGCGAAGGAGTGGATGCAGTTGTCTGGCAGGTTGCCGTACCAGTCGAAGGCGACTCCTTCTAATGCCCCGTTGAATAATCGCGTGAGGATAGCGTCATTATGGGGCAGATGGTCGATGGTGACCTCGAAATAAGTGATGTACCGACTTGCTGAGGTCTTGCTATCATATGGGTTGATGTTGAACGGCTTATATCTTGGTGGGAACGGAACATCCCTCCATTCAGCAGGATATGGTTGCCGTATTCTGAGGTCTTGAGAGTTTTTTGGGCGTGGAACATGGCTCGGAGCTCCTGAACCTCTCTTCTTACTTCTCGGGCCTCATCTGTTGCAGTAGGGGCCGTTATTTCGGAAAGATTATTGCCCGGGTTCGGTGCCGCTGAATTTGAATCTATATTGATTGCGGGACGCGCACTTGTTTGGCCCGGTGTCACTCCCTGCAGAGTAGGAAGAGCCGCTTTGATCTCGTCTACAGACTTGACCAAGGCGTGCAGTATGGCCTCCAAAGTGTCGATGCATTGGCGATCACTGGAACCACCTTGATTGCTGTTCGTCATGAATACCGTCCTTACATGAGGAGTGACGGAAGAAACGGAGGAGGATGTGCCCTCCGAATCGTACCCATGCATTGAGAAATCATCGGGGTAGGTGGGAATGTTCTCTTCGGGTTCGGACTCGGAGGGAACAGTACCCCCAGCCTCGGAGCTTGCTTCGTCTTGAGAGTCATGGATGTCCTCGGGGATATCAGCATTTGTTGTACCTGATGGGAGGGTCGTTTCTCCGGGCTCGTCTTCTTGAAATATCGGATTGCTGTGTACGTTCGGAGGAGTACTACCCCCAGTTCCTACGACCCCCAGCGACGTGGACGATGAATCTCCCATTGCAGCAAATTTTGTCTTCGAACGGGTGTGTTGAAATACTCCGGTGGAGGACAACCGTTTAGCCGACGATTTCTTAGCTGTAGTGGTTGATATCTTCGGGCTGGAGATGCTTGTCTTCTTCCCTCTTCCCTCGGCGGGGACTTTCTGAGTGGAATTGCAGGAGACAACAGGAGGTGCCTCGTCCTCTGAGCTCGGATGATGTAGTCTTTGGAAGACGGACGGCCGGTCTTCTGTTACTACCGCTTTGTTGCAACAGCAGTTGACGATGATTTGGGTACAGTAATGTCCAAGCGAGGACCCTTTGCATGCCGAGGCTCCTTCTCTTTCCTTGCGCTTGTGGAGGATCGCCTCACGCAGGTCAGAGGAACCACTTTGTCCTTTTGCCGTCGGGGGCTGGACTCGAGCGGTTCTATACAACTTTCCATCAGAGGCCCGCGTGATAATCAGCGGGACGCCCCGATGGTCAGAGGTTGGGGCAGCTGGCTGGGCTTGGTGAGCCCGCGCTGACCTAGACTTCCTCCTTTTAGTATTTGCGGGTGCGTAGTAGGAGGAGTCCAAGTTGAATACCACAGAGTCTGGCTTATCATCCAGAGAACCATCAGAGTCAGGTCCGCATGAGAGACGGTCGAAGACTGATCGAGAGAAGCGTGGAACGGTCGCTATACGGCTAGAATTGGGTGCCGTGCAGGCTGTCTGCATGCGGTTGTCTTCTGCCGTTGGATGAGTTGTTTTTATGCGGCTAGGAGTCACGACCGTGCAGGCTGGCCGCATGCGGTTGGCAATTGTGGCCGCATGGGTTTTCTGCAAGCGATTGACTTTCTTAGCCGTATGAGTTTCATCCATGTGGTTGGCAACTGTAGCCGCATAAGCTATGTGGCTGACAGATGTAGCCGCATGAGTTTCTCCATGCGGCTGGCGGATGTAGCCGCATGAGCTTTCTTCCTGCGGCTAATACACTTATGCGGCTTGGATCTCATAGAGTTCCTCTTTGCCCCTGCAAGTCCAGCATCATAGTGTTTTCTTCTGCCGGACTTGGGGACAGCAGAGTTGTCTATGGTCTGAAGTGGGGCCGCAGGAGAGTCTTTCTCGCTGTCTTGAGCAACAGAGGGTATTTCTGCAAGATCATCAGTAGGAATAAAGGATCGGGGTCTCCACTCCTTGTGGGCCTTCTTTGTGCGGGCTTGCTTCTGGACCGGGCCAGCGCTCTTGTCGGAGAGCATTTCTTCGAACGCCTATTGGTCGAACCGGGCGACCATCTTCTGTTACGTGGAGCCAAGCTTGGCTGCATCCGATTGCGTCACCAACTCCTCAGCCGTGGAGAAGTTAGTCCCCAGCAGAGTCGCCATCGTGTTTGCTATTGATTGTAAAAGTACAGAACAGTTTTATGGGAGGACTGAACTTAGACTCACAATACAAACTCGCTTGTACAAAGAAAGCCTAGGGACAAAAACCTAGGTACAGCAGTCTAAGTACAATTTTTTATTTTAGATTCTGGGGGGTGACGGTAGAGGCTCGGGAAGGCGACGGCAGCCTTGCCTTACTCCTTGGACGATCGGTATGCGGCCTTGGCTCCTTGTGAAAAGATGGTTGGCGTTGGTGAAGAAATGCTCTTCTTGCTTCCCTCCTGTTGCTCTTCTGGCTTTTCTCTCTCTGGGTATTTTCTTTCCGACTATTGGGAAGTCTCTCTGTATATGCGTGTTTCTCTCTGATATTGTCTCCTCTTTTCAAGGGAATGGCACCTTGCTATTTATAATAGTGGGATGTGATCATTAGGGTTGCCAATGATTAGCTCTTGGAGATGGCGGCGGCCCGTAGATTGGTCAATTCAGGCCGTTTAGTTTTGATTGTGACGAATCCGAGCCATCGAGTGTAGATTACACCAAATCCCATTAGCAATTAATGCTGATTGGAATGAATCTTTCTCATAATGATCTTCTGATGTCTACGAACAAATTAAATTTATTCTCCTGCCACGTGTCCCAGATTATTGGGATTTGACCCAATCTTTGATGGCAGTAATTTTGAGAAATTAATCGACTTAGGACACGTGTCCTAGGAGCCACTGGGGGATCTGAACCATATGATGAGTGAGTCGCATATGACTTTGGGCCGCATAGGGTTAAGGCCACGTGTCAGGGCTGTCTGGGTAGTGGCCCTCCCTTGAGCCTTTGAACCACAGGGAGGTAATCATTGTGAGCCGCATAGGGATGTATCCATCTGAGCCGCATGGAGATGATCCTCTTGAACCGCATGAGAAGTTTTTACTTGAGCCGCATGAGGCTTCCTCGGCCTGATCCGCATAGGACGGATTCACTCTGACCCGCATGAGAAGCCTTTGCTCGAGCCGCATGAGGCTTTCTCGGCCTGAGCTGCATAGGACGGATTCATTTCGAACCGCATAAGAAGTTCTTTGCTCGAGCCGCATGAGGCTTTTTCGGCCTGAGCCGCATAGAACGGATTCACTCTGAACCGCATGAGAAGTGCTTTGCTCGAGCCACATGAGGCTTTCTCGACCTGAGCCGCATAGGACGGATTCACTCTGAACCGCATGAGAAGTGAGCCGCATACGAACGCCCATGTGGCAAGGCCACGTGGCATTATTTATGGCTCTCGGGAGATTTGTGTCAGAGATCTCTTTTCTCTTCTCCAGAGATTCGTCATTATGACAAAGTCATAATTACTTCTTTCTGTGTCAGGGCTGTCACTTTTTCAGAGTTGTCAGCCGTCACGCAATTAATACGAAAGGGCAGAGGAGAGGGCTGTCCTGCCACGTGTCTTTCTGAGCCGTATGGGATATCTTGGACCGCATAGTCCCTTATGCCGTATGACTCTCCGAGCCGCATGGGCTTTCTGAGCCGCATGGGGTTCTTTGGCCGCATGAGTCGTTTCTTTAATATTTTCTATGCTTCTACAGCGAGCTTGATAAAGTTTGTTGCGCTGTTGAGCCAAGAAGCATTTTTCGCCCACCGCTTCCAACTCTTGCAGATGGCGATGTTGATTGTCCTCTTCCGTCAACTGATTTGTAATCGCCACTCGGAGTGAGGGAATTTGGATCTCCAGCGGTAGCACTGCTTCGCTACCGTAAACCATGGAGAATGGTGTGTTGCCCGTCGGGGTCCGTACCGTTGTACGATAGGCCCAAAGACATTTACCGAGATTCTTGTCCCAGTCGTGCTTATTGGATGACACGACCTCTTTGAGTAGCTTGACGATGGTCTTATTAAAAAGCTTCAGCCAATCTGTTTGCTGCTGGATTGTAAGTGGTTGATGCCACGTTCTGAATACGGTTCTTGTCCCAGAATCTACTGAACGCATGGCTGATGAATTGCGGGCCATTATCATGGATAATCCTTCGAAGTAACCTAAAATGGTAGATGACGTGATGCTTGATGAAGCTGATCACTCTTGAGCTTTTTACCTTTGTGAGAGGTACTACTTTCGCCCATTTAGAGAAATAGTCGGTGATTGCCAGGATAAAGTGGTGTCCCCTTGACGAAGGGGGGTGATAGGCCCTACCATATCCATGCCCTAGGTTTCAAATGGCCAAGAGGCAACTGTCGGTGTAGAGGCTCTGACGGTCTGTAGATGAAGTCGGCGTACAGCTGACATGCACGACGATTCTTTGCATATTCGACAACGTCGGCCATCATAGTGGGCCAATAATAGCCCATGCATTAAAGTCGGTCCTGTAGCTTCGGACATGGTTGATGAGCTCTGGACGTTTCATCATGAGCCTCTCGAAGAGCTACGGCGGCTTCTTCGTTAGATAGACATCGAAGGAGAAGTCCATCGTAGGAGCGCCGGTACAACATTTTGGAGGCTGTATCGTAATAAAAGCGGAGGAAGCGTCTTCTGACTGAGACAGCCTCCTTCGGGTCTTCCGGAAGGATTCCATAGACAACAAAGTCGATGAATAGAAATCTCCAGTATCTGAAATTGATGCCAGGGTCCACGGCCATGGCATGAGTTTTCCATATGCACAGATTATTTTTAGGGCAAGCCAAGTCCCAACCCATCACCGTAATGAAGTTTTGAGTCCCGACGGGTGCAGCCAATGAGGCTGCGAGGCTGGCCAGAGCATCAACTTTCAAGTTTTGCAGCCGAGGCACATGCTCTATGAAGAATTCTGTGAAGGTTGAGATGATGTCCAACGCTGCTTTGTGATAGGGGATAAGGTCTTCATAGCGGACCTCATATTGTCCCCGAATTGGATTGATGACGAGCTTTGAGTCGCCGTAAGATTCAAGGTAGTCCACCCCCAGCTGTCTTGCTAACTGAAGCCCTATGATAAGGGCGTTGTACTCCGCAACATTGTTGGAGCACGGCTCTGAAAGAGATTAAGACCACCCCCACTCCCGCGATAATTTGGCCTTTGGGGCCTGTTCTGGAAGCACAGTCGAAGAACATCTGCCAGACTGGGCTTTCTTCGGTAATGTTTGCTTCTTGCACCTCATCGGGGATACCTTCGTAGAGCCTAGATGATTCCGGGATTAGGTGCACGGCTAGAAAGTCGGCCAATGCTTGGCCCTTGATAGCCTTTTGTGGTACGAATACCATGTCATATGGTGTCAATAATATCGTCAACGTAGCCAACCGAGAGTTTAGCGCTCGGGAGATGACATGGATCATTTGTCCCGAGACACAGTGGCGAGTGTTCTGGATGGCGAACACCAAGGCTAGACACTCTTTTTCTACAGGGTTGTACCGGTGTTCGGCCCCAACCATTGTCCTGCTGAGGTAGTAAATGGCCTGCTCTTGGCCTACTTAATTTTTCTGGGCCAACAAAGTGCCAAGGGAATGGTCCATTGCTCGAACATAAAGCAAGAATGGTTTGCTTGCGATGGGTGCCACCAGGACTGGAGGACTTGTCAGATAAGTTTTGATGTCATCGAAAGCTTTCTGACATTTTTCTGTCCAGACGTAGGAAACTTCCTTCTTCACAAGCTTGGTGAAGGGTTGAAATTTTTCTGGAAAGGTTCGCGATAAACCTCCGGATGTAGGTGAGTTGCCTTTGTTGGCCTTGAAGTTCTCTAAGGTTCTTCGGAGGGTCCATGTCACGGATCGATTTAATCTTCTTGGTGTCGAGATGAATGCCTTTCGCAGTGATGATAAAGCCCAAAAACTTTCCACTAGAGACCCCAAGAAGGATTTAGCGGGGTTTATTTTAAGCTGATGCACCCGTATAAGGTCGAAGACTGCTTCAGGTCTCGTAGGTGATCACCTTTAAGACGGCTCTTGACGGCGATATCATCAACATAGCACTCGACTGTCTTCCGAAGGTGTTAACGGAAGATGGTGCTTATATCTCGTTGGTATGTGGCACAAGCATTCTTCATGCCAAATGGCATTACTGTATAGTAGTAAACCCCCTTTGGAGTTCTGAATGACGTGTGTATCTCGTCGTCTGGGAACATCTTGATCTGATTGTAGCCTGAGTAACCGTCCATGAAGGACATACGCTCGAAGCCACATGTTTTGTCAATCATTAAGTCATTGATCGGGAGTGGGAACTCATCTTCTTGGCATACAGAGTTGAGATCTCAGAAATCGATGCAGACCCGGATCTTTCCATTCTTCTTGGTGACGGGGACGATGTTGGCTAGCCAGTCGGGGTGTTGCTCTTCACGAATGAACCCGCTGTCTAAGAGCTTGTCGATCTTTTTGTCAATAGAGTCCATGATGTTAGGACGGAAGCGCCGCTGTTGCTGCTTAACAAGATGTTAAACTTGTGTATTACGACTTGTGGGTCGAGTCCCGGCATGTCTTTGTAGCTCCAGGCGAAGACGTCGATATATTCTTTGACCAGGTGGATCAAGGATTCTCGGTCCTCCTCCACCAAACTCTTGCTGATGAAGATGTGTTTGGATGAAGATCATCCCTAAGGCCGATCTGCTCGACTTCGTCTTTGGTAGGGGGTCTCGTAATTCAAAATGAGACTCCCTTTGTGCGCCTAGGCATTGAGCCTAGGGTTCTTCTTCGATGAACTCTCCTGTTTGATCGTCATCTTTGTCTTCTGAAGGATATATGGATGTCATGTTGGCTGACAACACCCTCCTGAAGACTGAGCCGACGCTGGTGTCGGAGTCCCAAGTTAAAGTTTCTGATGAGTGAGAATGTATGACATCCTCTCCTTGTGATTCTTTTAGAGTTGTTGGAGGCGTGATGTAGCCTACCCCCCCGTCGGGTACGGTGATAGTAGTCTTGTGGCTTCCCTTTTGGCACTGGAAGTCATAGGGGAAGGCGTTGACCTTTGCCGTAGTTCAGATCTTGGCCGCTCTTCAAGTTGTAACCCATCTTTTGGATGAGATACTTGGCTCGATCATTGTACCGGTAGATTTGCATTCTGCCGGTGTCGGGTTCTGGCTCTGTCGGTGGGAGGTCTTGGTGACGCTTGACTTTGCCAAAAATAATGGGCTTCTCGTCCTTGTTCCGAGGTGGGACTATGTAATAGACTCCTTGGTATGCTCGACTTTGCCAAAGATAATGGGCTTCTCGTCCTTATTCCGAGGTGGGACTATGTAATGGAGTCCTTGGTACAGGACGACTCGATTTATATGAGTCACAGTCACTATTTGCGTTTACAACGAATGTAGAGCATTATCTAGAGTGTACATGGTATTCCAATATGGAAGACTAGAATAATTGAAAGATACTCTATTATTGATAAAATATGGGATCTAGTCCCGAGGGATTACATCATCGAGGGATGGGGTATCGACATTAGCCGATATGTACTCTCTAAGTTCTTTATCAGTGAGAACTGCAGCAGCCTTAGGAGCTTCAGGAGACTTTTTTGGGAGCTTTCCCCGTGCTGGCTCCTGGGACTGTGCTGAGAAGGACGCCGAGGTCTTCTCTTGTGGCCTGACGGATGCCGACAACTGAGGAGGTCTACCTTTGAGCCGCACCTTGAGGGGAGCCTTAGTTGGTGTGTCGAGAGCTAGAGCCTTTCCCCGTAGCTTGGCTACGAGAGGAGCCGCCACTTGAGGGGGCTTGCCTTTGAGGCGTATCTTCAATGGAGCTTCATTGGGTGTAGTGTCCGGAGAAGCTGGCACCTTTCCGCGGAGTTTGACTACCATAGGGGCCGGTATTTGAGGCGGCCTCCCTTTGAGTCACACTTTAAGGGAGCATAGATTATCATATCCGCCTCTGAGTCAGCTTCGACCTCAGCTTCTGCCTCATCATCAATGTCATTGGCTTCATCTTCGAGAAGAATTGATTTGTACAGATCGACGTAGGTAAGAAGGCTTCAATCCCTCTTTAGGGATCGACATCAGCAAACTCTGTTCGGATGATGCCGCTGGTGGATACGTATTTCATACATTGATAGAGGGTGGATGGCACCACCATGTATTCTTATATCCATGGTCGTCCCAACAGGATGTTGTAGTTGACGTCTGCATCCACAACATAGCAAGTCACCTCGGTCTGGAGATTGCCGATGTGATACTTCAAGCGAATCTTCCTCAGCGGCTCACTTTTACTGGCGTTGAAGCCACTGATGGTAGTGTGAGACGCTGTCAGGCGATGCATCGGGATCCCCAACATCTGAAGTAAAGTTCGGGAGATGATGCTGAGAGAAGACCCATGGTCAATTTGTATTCGATCCACCTTTATGGCACCGACATACCCTGTGTAATACAGGGGTCTGTCGTGCCTGTTGTTCTTGAGCAGCATATCCTGTTGAGTGAATGTGATGTTGGGCATGATCTCCCCCATATTATGGTAGTACGGACATGCTGTAGGATCGTCGTCAGGCTGCTTGACCTGACTGATGAAAGACTCGACGTCCTTCAGGGCTTCGCAGAGAGTCTCCCGAACATCTTTGGATAGGCGGAGGAGCTCGAATAGGGAAATCCGTACTGGAGTATTGGCCAGTTGTGCCAGTATGTCGAAGTTACGGGGCTTGGCTAACCCCAAAGTGTTGTCTTTTCGAAGAGGCCTGTCGAAGCGGGCCTCCTTCTGCTTTTGTTTATCAGCTGCAGGAGGTTGGGATGAACCTTCTCCTTGGACAGCTGTAGTGATGATAGGAGGCATCACTTCGGCCGGAGCCTCCTCTGGCTGGGCGTTCTGTTGCGAACGTGTTTGTACAGGCAGTGCTTCCATAAGGGAGGAAGTCACCATTCGGCAAGACTTGGTCTTCTTGCCTTTGTTTTTGGAGGTAGAGGGTACCCCCGGTCGACTCAGCTCTGGAACGAGATCCGAGTGAACCCACATGATCTCTTCCTTTGATGTTGTGAGTGGTGTGAGCCCACCCATATTGTCACGGGTTAGTGGAAGGTTGACTACTTCCACTGTCGTATTTGGGATGGGGACGACGCCATCTTAAGCCGTGGTAGGCGGTAAGTTGCCGAACTGGAGCGATACCATGTTGGCCGAGACTGTTTTCTCCTCGTAATCGACTGAGATGATGTTCGTATTGATCATGCGTGGTATGTAGTCTTTGAGGATGTAGCAGTCTTTAGTTGGATGTCCAATGAACCGATGGTAGTGACAATACCACAGGTCTCCGACTCTGCCTACTTCGTCAGGACGCTTGGGATCAGGCAATTTGATTTTGTCGCCCTGCTTCAGCATCTCGAAGAGCTGTAAGGTATCCTCATCGTAGAAGGAGTAGACCATCTTCGGTCGTAGTGTGGTTGGAGGCCTCTGGACAGGACCTTGCGTGCTGTTAGACGCATTGGCAGTCAACGCTTGCTTCCCTTTCGCTTTGCGGCTGCTACTGCTGGTCGCAGGCCGTTTTCCTTTATCGTCAAAGGTGGAGAAGTTAACCCCAGAAGACGAGCATTACACACCTTCTTCACAGCAACTTCGACTTCAATGATCAACGAACTCCAATCGGGCGGGAGAGTGGAGTTGAGCCAGGGCTTGATCGCGGAGATCATATTCATGCTACAGGAGTCGATGAGTGCATGTTCCGGCATGCCTTGAGGCAACCATAGGCATGCTTGTCTGAAACGCTCGATGAATTCTCGAACAGCCTCCTTCTCAGTTTGTCGCACTTCTATTAGAGACGACATGGTCATGGCTCTCCCTCCGTCATACAACCGATCGAGGAAGAGGCTTTTCAAGTCATCGAAGGATGATATGGAGTTGTCAGGGAGACTGCAGTACCAGTTGTAGGCGACTCTCTTCAGAGCCCGACAAACAGGCTCGTGAGCAAGGCATCTTCTTTTGGGAGACGCCCCATCTGAGATTGAAAGTAGGTCAGGTACCAGCGAGGAGAATCTTTTCCGTCGTATGGCGTCTGTGTGTGTGGTTTATTCTTGGGAGGATAAACCACCTTATTCCACTCAAGTAGGTAGGGTTGGGGAAGCCCCAACTTCTGACATTTTTTCTGCCTGTTTCAGGCCTCGAAGCGTTCACGCAAGTCTTTGATCATCTCGGCCAAGTCTTCTGTCGAGCTTGGAGTAGGTGAAGGCGGTACAGCCTAAAGTTGGATATTGGAGGGAACTGATGCTTGCGGTGCATTGTGGTTCTCCGTCCCTGAAGATACCCGTTGAGGGGGTATAGCTGATTCTCCGTTGGCCCCCGGATCTGGGCTGGTGGAGACAGGTGCCTTTGCCAGAGTGGTTCGAATGTCGAACACCCCCTGAGTCAGGATATGTATGGAGGCAGAGAGAGTTTTGAGACTCCCTTCAAGGGTGTCTATGCGCTATACGATGTCCAGCGTTGGAGCATATGATTCTCCTTCGTCACCACCTCCTGCCATGTAAGCTGTCATGACATGGGGAAAAGTGGATGGATCGGTGGAGGCTTTACTTTCGATCTCGCTTTCATGTAGAGGGCATCTTCTTCTGAGGCCTCGTGTTGGCTACCCCCAGCTACATCAGGGTCGGTTTGTGGAAGCGCTTCTTCGTCTTGGAGGGGAGGGTTGTCAGAGGCTTGACTACCTCTGACTGTGGCTTCTGCCAGGGCTTGATCCTTGCTCGGGTGCGTTCGTACACCCCTGGGGACGGGACCACCATTTTGCTCTTCCTCAGCTGAGTCTTGGATGCAGAGGCTGAGAAGTTGGTAGTTGTCTTTCTCACGGATGAGGAGACAACATGACATGAAGCGATCATGTTAGGAGAGTTTCACTTTAACACCTCCATCAGGCGCATGGTAAAGCCAAGTACTGGGATGGTCATGTGAATGCTGTACCCCCTGATCTGGTTTACACGCATGAGATACGCCCAGATCATTGGTAGAGGAACATCATTTATGGCAACTTGAGTCCACTTCATACGCGTCACCCAGGTGGGCGCATGGACTCAAAATCGTAGTTGCCCAGCCAGACTTGGTTCAAAATGCAGTAGATGCGCCCAAATGGGACAAGGACTTTGAGAGTCGATTTGTTTCTGGCACAGATGTGCCCGAGTCGACTCTGTACAGCTTACCATCATCAGCGCGCATGATTTTGAGCGCATGCTTCTGGTTTGCTGTTGGCGTAGCACGTTCGTAGCGTATGGCCTGTACTGCCTTGATTTCTTTGTACTAGCCCACGAAGGCGTACAGTACTCAGTATCCAATCGTGTCTTGCCATGACAACGAGTGAGTCCGTTGAAGACAGACATTCTCTCCTGCGCACCAGAGCTCATGCGCTAGAAATTGGTTGCACTTCTGCTCCGTTGGCGCATCTTCTTCGGCTGGAAAGAAGACTGTTGGAGAATACAGTCGATACTGCGCTTCCCAGACAGATGTGCAACACCAGTGGGTATGTAAGCCCCCTGAAATTCCCGAATTATTTTTCAAATTTTCTAATGAATTATTTCCAATAATTCATTTCTATATAATTAATTTCGATCATTAAATGCTCTTTACTGTGACTTGAAATTCTAGAGCGTCAGGGATGCCAGTCTCTGGAAACTTCCTTCTTGAAGTTTGTAGTAGACGAGATTATCTTCATATTGATATATCGTGTCCCACTCGAACTTGTCTCCTTGTGCTCCATTTGCTTCGCGCAACTTTCGGATTAATTTAGACCAATTTATTGTCTGCCGTAATTCGTGATTTAATTTCCAACTTAATTTCCGGGCCCGACATCGGTCCAATCCGGTCAACCCAATATATGGCCCTGGCCTGTTTTGAGCCTACTGTGCACGTGCCACTTGCGTGCCATCGAATTGATCTCCCTTGTGCTCTCATTCCATCTGTGATTTAATCTGCTTTAAAATTATTATTTTAATTAAATCTTGGTTTCGACTTTGTCCAAACTTGGCCCAACGTCCGACCCAGTTGGCATGGACCCTACCATGATTGTCCAAATACCCCACATAATTTTTCCTATCTTTTTCCCCTATTCTAAAATATTCCTCTATCTCTCTACTTATTTAATCTTATTTTATCCCTTGTATATTATATATGTATATATGTATATGTGTATATATACATATGTATATACACTCACACTCTCTCTCCTTTCTCTCTCCTCACCCAAGCACACACACACACCCCCATAACCAGCTCACCCCCTCTCAACCGACATCACCCCTCTCTTTATTTTCTCTCTCTAAAATATCTCCTTCTCTCTCTCTCTCTAAATAACTATCTCTCTCTCTCTCTTCCTACATTTAAAACCTTACACCCCCATCACCTCACTCCTCCTGTACGAGCAGCCCACCCCCTCTCTTTATTCATTCTCTCTCTCTCACACATTAATATCTTCCTTTCTCTCTCTCCTCCCTATTATATTCACTCACACACACATGATTCCTCTCTCTCTCTCCAAATACCAACAGAACACCACACCATCACCACCACTCCCATCCCTATACCGAGCTCCAGCCGAACCCAACCCCCCCATTCTTCTTCTTCTTCCTCACTACTTCTTGTTATTTTTCATTCAACCTACCACCCTTACCATTATCAAACCACCACCACCTTCATCATTATCACCATCACCATTATCATCATCCTCACCACCACAAACGCCACCACAAGCACCACCTCCACCGTCGCACGCCGCCGCGGCCACCCCCGTCGGCGACCGCCCCCGCCTGGCCCGCGTCGTGCCCGGCCAAGCTCGGCCAAGGCAGCAACAGCGGCAGCCTGCTGCAACAGCAGCGGCAGCAGCAGCTGCATGGCAGCAGCGGCGGCCACCACCGTGCGCCGTCGCCGTCGCCGTCGAGCCGGCGAGCCCCCCCTATGGCCGCGCGACCCCGAGCGTACCTTCCTGGACGGCCACCGTCCTCCGGGATGCGTCGTCGAGGCGATTCGTGCATTTCGCACAAAATCCCGTCGGCACGAGCTCGGAAACGAACTCAAAATCACGTCTCGAACCAGCAACTTCGTCCGGATTTTCTGGACAAGCCGACCGTTGGATCGGCGATTTCTTTGCTCCATCGCAATCTCGGTATATACCCCTTCGCCTCTGTCAAATTTCACCCGTAAATTCTGTCGTTTGATACATCAAATCTGGCCGTAAAGTTGACCGTTTAATTGTGTACAGTTTTACGATGCCAACTTCGTCGACTCGTAACTCTGCCATCGCAGCTCCGTTTTGCATGCCGTTAGTTCCTGTGCACAGCTGGTATAACCCTCTTCCTGCCCCCTTTAGATTTCATTTCAGTTTGAGCTTGTTAGGTCGGTCGAATTCGACGCCAAGTTGGCCGTTCGAATTCTTAGTGTTGCACTTGTTAAATTCCGATTTTGAACCCGGGACTCCGGATTCAATTTCTGACACCACCAGTAGACTCGTGGCGTCATTTTGGCACGTTTTCATATAAAGTTTGCTTTATTTGGAGAACGTGGGCCCTGGCACGCATTTTGGTGCAAAGTGGGTCCCACTTTCCGAGTCAGCGGGTCACTTTGAGATCGGCTCATCGGAATCCAATTCCGGATATACCGTTGAGTTCGTATCATCATTCTGAACTCGTTGACATATAATTTGCTAAGTTTTGAAGATATTTGCTCCGGCACGCTTTTTCGTACAAACCGGATTCCAAATGTCCGCGTCAACGTATTATTTTGAGATCGGCACATCGGAATCCTGTTTTGGACATACCGTTGGGTTCGTATCATCATTTTGGATTCATGGACATATAATTTGCTAGGTTTTGTAGACTTTTTTTCTGGCACATTTTTCGGTGCAAAGTGTGTCCAACGGCGGACATCATTTTGGCCCGAAAATTACCTTTTTGCCCCTGTATCTAAATTGGACTTATGGACAGGCGATTCTAGCTAATTTGACCATTCTGGACACGTTGGTGATGTTAGTTTCATCATCCGACAACATCTATAGGTTTTTACCCTATTATTATAATATTTTCTCCTTTTGGTTGTTTTGGAGACCCGTCGATTTCAGTGATTTCTAAATTACTGAAATTCATAAGTTGACCCTGTAGATGTTTATAGAGACTAGCTTTGACCCAGTTTGACCATGGTTGACTACTTTGACTGAACGTCAAAGTAGAGTCAACATTAGCCTAGTTTGACCTAGAGTTGACCAGAGTTGACCAGTTGACTAAAAGTTAACTGTAAGTCAACCATTGACCCAGTTTGACCCAGTTTGACCTAGTGTGACTCAATGTGACCTAGTTTGACTTAGTTGACTGAGTTTGACCTAGATTGTGTAGCTTATACTATAGAATCAAGCCTAACACTGTTGAACCCTAATTAGCATATATATACCTTATCTTTAGGTCTGTGGCATTACTCTGAGCATCGACCCCATTTGACAGCTCAGGACCGCAGGCGAGTACATTCTCTGATCATTTCATACTTGTTAGGACTTATATTCTTGCTTTAGATTACTTTACATGATGCTATCACGTCATTATCATGGATTGGTACTATATGGATCTTGTTATGCGATGTTATATCCCTCGGGGTGCATCAGATACAGTTGTCATGTGCTTTTCACGAACATCTTATATTTCTTATACACCGCTTTCATGTATACTCTTGTGCAATCTTGTACTCTCATGATCACGTGAGCAAACATGATAAAAATCTCTTATACAAGGTAACGTAACTTGACTAGATCCTTGTGTATTGATTGGGGAGGGTGAGTAGAAAATAGTTATGTGATCAAATCCCATCTTGTACAAATTCTTGTGAAATCTTGTATATGTCCTAAACCTGTTTATATAACCATCTCATGCTCTAAATCACAGGTTACCTACAGTTCTTACTTATCATATATATAGATATTTTTAGTTATCAAATCTCTCTCATTTATATATATATTTCTTTACAGTCCATGTATCTTACTCTTTGCAGGCTTTACATTTTCCAACATGATATGAACTGCGTGAGATGTATTGTACTCGTTCCGCTCCTGACTGGATACGTTATGAAAATATTACAGATGTTGATGCTAGCTGAGGTGGTTTCCACTATTCTTCTCTATGAGTTGCCTGGTAGATATCTTTAGTTAGTCTTGTTGTTCCTTCTTTATTTTCCTGTCTTATGATCATTATAGATTCTAGTTGTTCTAGTGATATTGCTATTAATTCTTGTCTTATCTTTCTTAGTTTTCTTGATGTGACATAAGTACATTTCTAGTTATGGATTCTTAGATGTTGTAGTTAGTATAGTATACTTGACAGCGTTCTACCGCCGATACTGCGGCGTAGGTTGGGCGTGGCCCACGTATCCGTATCCGTATATCTGGGTACGGGTCGTGACACGTTTTTAGTGGTGGCCCATGCAGGTCAGTCTTTGCAATTAATGCGAAGTCGTGGTAGTACTTGAGCTTTTCTGTACTACTGCGAGCCTGTCCTTGGATTAAGGTTGAGTCATAGAATATTTTAGGAATTTGGTACTCAGTCACATATTAGGAACTCTTGGTAGATTCCAGGGATGACCCCTGGGAATCTTATTTCGAACTTTTTGAAACTTTTCCCATTTGTTTCTGTCCGTCATGATTCCTGAAACATCTGTCCGTTACCAAACTTTATTCTTTCTTTGGAATGAGTTTGTGGACCCCAGAGGGAAGGTATAAGTTGGACTTATATATCTTCTAGGTTGAGACGAGAATATGATTTGCCAGTCTCATATCAGGTTGAGATTGTTTTAGATTATATTCCAATGATTTCCTTTTATCTTGACCTTGATAGTACCTTTGGACATCTCCTGAGAATTTTCTTCTAAACCCTATCTCAAAATCTGTTCCGTTAGTTTCCATCTACTTATCCTTGATTCATTGTTGAAATTTTGAATCTTGATGTTCGTTGTTGACTTCGATTTTGATTTGGTTTGAAGATAGGTTTCTCTGGATTGAGTTAAGATATTCTGATAAACATATTTTATGAAGGCGACGGAAACGATAAATGTCTACTTTATTTATGGAGTTTAGAATTTATCCCAGTCATATTAGCTAGCCTGACAAGGACATGGAGCCTGATTTTGGATATACTATCCTGGTTATGGCATTTAGATTCTCTTGCAGCCATACCGGTTGGCGTGGTAAGGAATCTAGATGACATGATTTTAGGGTGTATACCCTAGTTATGGACTCTATCGTTTATTGCAGCTATGTTTACTAACGTGGCGAAAATTCTGGCAGCATGGTTTTGGATAGACATGTATGGTTATCAGGTCATATCTTAAGTTGATTTACTTCTTTTACCAATGGAGCAAGATAATTCCTACCATTATTTCTTGTCTATCATTGTTTTCGTTCCCATCGCATGATGATTTTTTCTTTTTATCGTCATTTCTTTTGCCTTGTTTAGCTATGTCTTGATTACACCAATCAACTATCTCGTATCTACATCTGTCATCTACACTTAAAAACTCTGAAAATTTTGAAAATTTTACATCTCAATTGTTTCTTAAATTTCGATACTGTTAAGATTTTGATTCCCTTCTGTCCATGACCAATCAATTTTGGTCGTCTTGTTTATCGTGCCAAAGATTCTTAGTTGCTGACTAGACTTGAATGAGTTCCAATTTCCATTGGGACCTGGATTTCCATCATTGGATTCTCGTGCCCAGCCTTCGTTGATCTTATTCTCCATCCTGCCCAAATTCTGATTTACTCGAAAGTTGATCAACTTAGATCGTGTTGAGACAAATTTCTTTATCGTGGTTGGATTTCAATGTTATTAACCCTCGTGCATTGCCTTCTGATTTTGATCATGTTTGGATTTTGGACACTCGTGTCTAAACTCTTTTCGACCCTGATTTCATTTCCTGATTACATCCAAATTCCTTGTGATTAGTCGTGCCTAGATGATTGGGCATGACTAAGACAACTCGGGATTTCCTTGACCGTGATTTTAACGATCATAACTATATATTTTATCTTGTCTCAAACTCGTGCCTAAAATATTGCCTAAATCTTCTATCATGTTTTAACCCCACTACCAACCTTTAATTTCGAGGACGAAATTTTTATAAGGTGGGTAGGATGTAAGCCCCCTGAAATTCCCGAATTATTGTTCGAATTTTCTAATGAATTATTTCCAATAATTCATTTCTATATAATTAATTTCGATCATTAAATGCTCTTTACTGTGACTTGAAATTCTAGAGCGTCAGGGATGCCAGTCTCTGGAAACTTCCTTCTTGAAGTTTGTAGTAGACGAGATTATCTTCATATTGATATATCGTGTCCCACTCGAACTTGTCTTCTTGTGCTCCATTTGCTTCGCGCAACTTTTGGATTAATTTAGACCAATTTATTGTCTGCCGTAATTCGTGATTTAATTTCCAACTTAATTTCCGGGCCCGACATCGGTCCAATCCGGTCAACCCAATATATGGCCCTGGCCTGTTTTGAGCCTACTGTGCACGTGCCACTTGCGTGCCACCGAATTGATCTCCCTTGTGCTCCCATTCCATCCGTGATTTAATCTGGTTTAAAATTATTATTTTAATTAAATCTTGGTTTCGACTTTGTCTAAACTTGGCCCAACGTCCGACCCAGTTGGCATGGACCCTACCATGATTGTCCAAATACCCCACATAATTTTCCCTATCTTTTTCCCCTATTCTAAAATATCCCTCTATCTCTCTACTTATTTAATCTTATTTTATCCCTTGTATATTATATATGTATATATGTATATGTGTATATATACATATGTATATACACTCACACTCTCTCTGCTTTCTCTCTCCTCACCCAAGCACACACACACACACCCATCACCAGCTCACCCCCTCTCAACCGACATCACCCCTCTCTCCATTTTCTCTCTCTAAAATATCTCCCTCTCTCTCTCTCTAAATAACTATCTCTCTCTCTCTCCCTACATTTAAAACCTTACACCCCATCACCTCACTCCTCCTGTACGAGCAGCCCACCCCCTCTCTTTATTCATTCTCTCTCTCTCACACATTAATATCTTCCTTTCTCTCTCTCCTCCCTATTATATTCACTCACACACACATGATTCCTCTCTCTCTCTCTCCAAATACCAACAGAACACCACACCATCACCACCACTCCCATCCCCATGCCGAGCTCCAGCCGAACCCAACCCCCCATTCTTCTTCTTCTTTCTCACTACTTCTTGTTATTTTTCATTCAACCCACCACCCTCACCATTATCAAACCACCACCACCTTCATCATTATCACCATCACCATTATCATCATCCTCACCACCACAAACGCCACCACAAGCACCACCTCCACCGTCGCGCGCCGCCGCGGCCACCCCCGCCGGCGACCGCCCCTGCCTGGCCCACGTCGCGCCCGGCCAAGCTCGGCTAAGGCAGCAGCAGCGGCAGCCTGCTGCAACAGCAGCTGCATGGCAGCAGCGGCGGCCACCACCGCGCGCCGTCGCCGTCGCGCCGACGAACCCCCCCATGGCCGCGCGACCCTGGGCGCACCTCCCTGGACGGCCACCGCCCTCCGGGATGCGCCGTCGAGGCGATTCGTGCATTTCGCACAAAATCCCGTCGGCGCGAGCTCGGAAACGAACTCAGAATCGCGTCTCGAACCAGCGACTTCGTGCAGATTTTCTGGACAATCCGACCGTTGGATCGGCAATTTCTTTACTCCGTCGCAATCTCGGTATATACCCCTTCGCCTCTGTCAAATTTCGCCCGTAAATTCTGTCGTTTGATACATCAAATCTGGCCACAAAGTTGACCGTTTAATTGTGTACAGTTTTACGATGCCAACTTCGTCGACTCGTAACTCCGCCGTTGCAGCTCCATTTTGTGCGCCGTCAGTTCCGGTGCACAGCTGGTATAATCCTCTTTCTGCCCCCTTTAGATTTCATTTCAGTTTGAGCTTGTTAGGTCCGTCGAATTCGACGCCAAAGTTGGTCGTTCGAATTCTTAGTGTTGCACTTGTTAAATTCTGATTTTGAACCCGGGACTCCGGATTCAATTTTTGACACCACCAGTAGACTCGTGGCGTCGTTCTGGCTTGTTTTCATATAAAGTTTGCTTGATTTGGAGAACGTGGGCCCTGGCACGTATTTCGGTGCAAAGTGGGTCCCACTTTCCGAGTCAGTGGGTCACTTTGAGATCGGCTCATCGGAATCCAATTCCGGATATACCGTTGAGTTCGTATCATCATTCTGAACTCGTTGACATATAATTTGCTGAGTTTTGAAGATATTTGCTCCGGCACGCATTTCCGTGCAAACCGGATTCCAAATGTCCGCGTCAACGTATCATTTTGAGATCGGCACATCGAAATCCTATTTTGGACATACCGTTGGGTTCGTATCATCATTTTTGATTCATGGACATATAATTTGCTAGGTTTTGTGGACTTCTTTTCTGGCACGTTTTTCGGTGCAAAGTGTGTCCAACGGCGGACATCATTTTGGTCCAAAAATTACCTTTTTGCCCCTGTATCCAAATTGGACTTATGGGCAGACGATTCTAGATAATTTGATCATTCTGGACATGTTGGTGATGTTAGTTTCATCATCCGACAACATCTGTAGGTTTTTACCCTATTATTATAATATTTTCTCCTTTTGGTTGTTTTGGAGACCCGTCGATTTCAGTGATTTCTAAATCACTGAAATTCATAAGTTGATCCTATGGATGTTTATAGAGACTAGCTTTGACCCAGTTTGACCATGGTTGACTACTTTGACTGAACGTCGAAGTTGAGTCAACATTAGCCTAGTTTGACCTAGAGTTGACCAGAGTTGACCAGTTGACTAAAAGTCAACTGTAAGTCAACCATTGACCCAGTTTAACCCAGTTTGACCTAGTGTGACTCAGTGTGACCTAGTTTGACTTACTTGACTGAGTCTGACCTAGATTGCGTAGCTTATACTATAGAATCAAGCCTAACACTGTTGAACCCTAATTAGCTTATATATACCTTATCTTTAGGTCTGTGGCATCACTCTGAGCATCGACCCCATCACTCTGAGCATCGACCCCATTTGACAGCTCAGGACCGCAGGCGAGTACATTCTCTGATCATTTCATACTTGTTAGGACTTATATTCTTGCTTTAGATTACTTTACATGATGCTGTCACGTCATTATCACGGATTGGTACTATATGGATCTTGTTATGCGATGTTATCTCCCTCGGGGTGCATCAGATACAGTTGTCATGTGCTTTTCACTAACATCTTGTATTTTTTATATACCGCTTTCATGTATACTCTTGTGCAATCTTGTACTCTCATGATCACGTGAGCAAACATGATAAAAACCTCTTGTACAAGGTAACGTAACTTGACTAGATCCTTGTGTATTGATTAGGGAGGGTGAGCAGAAAATGGTTATGTGATCAAATCCCATCTTGTACAAATTCTTGTGAAATCTTGTGAAATCTTGTATATGTCCTAAACCCGTTTATATAACCATCTCATGCTCTAAATCACAGGTTACCTACAGTTCTTACTTATCATATATATAGATATTTCCAGTTATCAAATCTCTCTCATTTATATATATATTTCTTTACAGTCTATGTATCTTACTCTTTACATGCTTTACATTTCCCAACATGATATGAACTGCGTGAGATGTATTGTACTCGTTCCGCTCCTGACTGGATACGTTATAAAAATATTACAGATGTTGATGCTAGCTGAGGTGGTTCCTACTATTCTTCTCTATGAGTTGCCTGGTAGATATCTTTAGTTAGTCTTATTGTTCCTTCTTTATTTTCCTGTCTTATGATCATTATAGATTCTAATTGTTCTAGTGATATTGCTATTAATTCTTGTCTTATCTTCCTTAGTTTTCATGATGTGACATGAGTACATTTCTAGTTATGGATTCTTAGATGTTGTAGTTAGTATAGTATACTTGACAGCGTTCTACCGCCGATACTGCGGCGTAGGCTGGGCGTAGCCCACGTATCCGTATTCGTATATTCGGGTGCGGGTCGTGACAGGGTACATCCTTGTTGCTGAGTGCATCAGCAGGAAGGGCCAACTGCGGTGGCGCATCCCTTTCAGTGATGGTGCCAGGCGCATCGGTCTTGCACACCCAGACTTGGTTAGTCTTCTTCGACTTTGGCAGTCGCTTGAAGGACTCGAGCTGCCTTCAGAGATAAACTCCTCATATGCCTGTTGATTGAGGCGTACCACAAGTATTTTATGGGAGGAGTCGAGTTTGATGTCGTCAGATTATGACACAACTTTCTCGTTGGAGGAGAAAGAGGTCCCCAGCAGAGTCGCCAGCTTATTTGCCATCGAAAATGCGTCAAGGTTTTGTTGATTAAAACTTGGGTATTTCAATTAGAAACAGAACAGTATACAATGTAGGACTGAAACGTAGTCCTAGGAGTACACTTTTGTTTTTATCTGCGAACAGTGTCAGTGGAGCGAGTAGTAATACGTTGACTCCGTTGACGATCTGACGATGATGTTGAACTCTCCGAAGGTATGGGTTACTCTTGATGCCGAAGCATTGCGAGGAGAAGCAGACGTTAAGTGTCTCTTCTGGCCTCTGTATGTGTATATATCCGTACTTTTCCCGTCCTGGGTGAAGGAATAATCCCTCTATTCATAGATAGCAGGCTAGCTGCTCATGCGCGCATATGTCGGATGCGCCTGGACGTAGGAATGCCATGTAGCTGATGCTGGCAGGGGTGCATGGATGATGCGCCCTGGATTGAAGCTGAATCTACTGGACTGCTGCGCTGGGCTGCGATGGAGCTGACACATGGCCGTCGGGGAGATTTGGTTGTTGCTGATATCTTGGGTGGTTAGCACCCATTCTTTGAATAGAACTGAGTCAAGGGACGCGTGGCGTATGACTGTGGCTCAAAGATCTCAATTTTGGAGGAGAGTGATCTGTCGGGGGGCGCTTATGATCGGGTGCATGAAGACGACTTAGTCTATGAGTTTTAGGCATCATAGACGAGTCTGGGCGCATGGCTTTTGAGGCGCATGCATGGCCTAGTCTTCTGTTGCTTGGGATCAGAAGTAAGCCGGGGGCACATGAGCACTGGGGCGCATGTCGTCTTCTGGGCGCATGTCTACGAGGCGTAAATGAATGATCGGTCTGCCACGTTGCCGACCCTAGGTGTAATGATGGTGCTGACATCAGCAGTGCTTTATTTTCTACACAACTGATTGGACGGCTCTTGGAATGCGTTATCGCCTTTGTCATTCAACATTAAATATTTGATGGAGAGAGTTGCATTGGTTAGTGCCAATCTGGGCACATAGCTATGGCCCGTTGGGCGTATCTATTGGAAGCGCATGATATCGATGACGCATCTGCCAATGTGTCGCATCCTCTTTGGCCCACCTGTTTGGTTCTTCAAGGCGTTAATGGTTGCCTTGACTTAGCCGAATACGAGGTGACATATGTATTTGCTATTAATGTAAATTCATTGCATGGAATTTGGTGCGTTGGCCATTTGGTACTCGGGTGTAGGCTACCCGTGCTTATAAATAGTCGCATGAGGGAAAGCTTTGCTTTCACTCTTCATTTTGATATAAAGATAAACTTGGCCGGAGCTCCGCCTTGGCGAACTGCCGAACTCGAGCTCTTCCTGAGGGTGAAGATGCGCTACCCTAGTCTTTTCGTCGCTCTGAGCTTCCGTGATAGTGTCTATTGCATTCAAACATCGGGATCGTCGAGTCTCGACACAGGCCGATGGTGCCTGTTGCATCCAAAGATCGGGGCGGCCTCGCTCCGTCTTTCGTTATGCTGGCACAGCCACAGGTTGCCGAGTGTGCCTGTTGCTTCCGAAGACCGGGGCATCGTACCGTAATCTTTGTCGAGCGAGGAGAGCTCCTCCTCCTGCTATCCCAGGGCTGATTGGTGCTGATGAGAGAGAGTGATTCGCTCTGACTATGCACGGAGATGCACATACGCTGAGATGCTGGAATAATATGCCTGGACGAGACATCAGAGTGATGCGTCTGATAGATGATGCGCCTGGCATGGGGCGCATGGCAGTTGCTGCGCTTGGCTGTAGCTTTAGAATCTTTCTTATTGTAGAAGCTCTCATTTGTAAAGCCTTTTTTTTAGACATGTAATAGACTTTCATATAAAATAAAAGCCTTATTTTTAATGTCTTTTAACTTGTAATTTTTTTTGTTGTGCCAAGTATCTATTTGAGCTTCATGGCACATTTTGAGTTGGTCGCATGGTTGGGTTGAGCTTATAGGAATTTTGGCTTATAGATGAGCCTAAAATTTTTTGCTTCTACAAGACCCCCTTCAAAGTTTTCAAAACTTTCTGGACAAGTTTTGGAATACTTTGAATAAGAAGCATGGAGATTAACGATTCTGGGCGTACGCCCTTCGCCCAAAAGCATGGTTCTTTTTGGCGTATAGTCGTTTTGCGCGTCGCTGTGGTGAATGCTTGTTGCTTGAGGCACATACTGCTAGGGCGCAACTTCTTCTGAAGAGATAACGTCTCGATCTTAGGAAAGATTAATGATGATCTTTTGAAGATAAGCAACCATCGATTTCTCGAGACCAAAAGCGACTGATTGCTGATGTCACGTCTCATCGGTTTACGAGCAAGGCCAAGCCTATAAATAGGTGGCTTGTGAGGAGAGAGAGTCTTCTACTTTCTGCAAAAGTTTTCTTCTTCCTCAGAGCTCTTTTTTTCTTTTTTCTTTGTTAGAGAGACGGCTCCCAAGACTCCCCGAGGCGGTGCTGCTAGCCGAGGAAGGGGCCGAGGCAAGGAACCCTTGGAGGTCGACACGGAGAAAGTCCCCATCGTCAGGGCAACCCACGTCGACGTTCGTCCGGAAGTGCTCGGTGGGTATTCTCTTACCTTGGTCTTTGTTGCAATGATGTTGGGGTGACCCAATCTGTAGATGAGCCGCCTCATGTGGATGTGCTTAAGATAACGTGCATGGAATTTTGTCCTTATGATGCGCTGAAGCCCTTTCAGCTGACGCACATGGACTAAAGTCCTGATGATGCGCTGAAGCTTTACTTACTGACACACATGGACTTAGGTCTTGATGATACGCCAAAGCTTCACTTACTGACGTGCATGGACTTAGGTCCTGATGATGCGCCGAAGATGAGGTTCTATTTGTGCACATAGGTTTCGACCCAGTTTGACGTACCAGATTTGTTGATGTGTGTAACACCCAGTTTTTCAATTGAGGGTATTTTGGTCATTTTCAAAATTTTGGAATTATTTTGGGATTTTTATTATTAAATATAATTAATATGATTTTTAGTGATTTTCGGTGATTTTTGGTAGAATTGTTTTGACCCTATATTTGACTTTGACTCATGTTGACTAGGAGACCGTCCTAGTGGCTAACCTAGGTCAAGACACTTTGGTTAGGTTAAGAAACCCTAGTGTGACCTAAGTTAATTATTTCAAGTTCATTAGAATTGGTTTGGGGTGATTAGGAGCTAGTTTGGCCTAAGAATGGCTTGTGTAGTCACAAGTCAAATCATGACTTAAACTAGATAGGACCCAACTAGCTAGCCAAAACCCTAACCCTAGGGCCTATGGCCAGCCACATAACAGCCCCTCCCCCTATTTATATCCTCCCAAATTTTAGGGCTAGCCTCCTTTCATTAGGGTTCATCAAGTTTTAGAAAGAGGTAAAGTTCCATCTTCACAAATTCATAGTAAATTCAAATTAGGTCCTTTTTCCTTCAAACTAATTCCTATAGGCTCCAAATATTGTGCTCTTGCTGTTGGGATTGAGTTTTGACAGGGAGCAAACAATTTGGGGAATTTTTGGTGTTTTGAAGGATCCTCTTCTTTGGAGCTTTTTGGAGCTTTGGACAACTATAGGTATAATCTCTATTAATGCTCCTAAAATCCTGTAAAAATCATTTTTAGGGTCCCCTAGCCCTCACCCAACTGTAGGGAAGACCAACCCTAAGTTTTGGTCTCGTTTCGTGTCCATATCGGACACGTATCAGAGACCTAGTCTAGGTGCTCGACGAAATGTCCCAAAGGACTGTTCGATCGAGTTTTCCTATTCTATTTGAATAGAAAGATAGATCTAAGTGTCGTCTAGGGTTTTCCAGTGTCCTGTGTTGATTTGTGAGTCGTGTCGTGTCGTGGGGAATAAGGGACACGCGTGTGCGGGCGTGCACGCGCGGCACTGTAGCTCCCCTGCTACTCGGGGGCTACTGCACGCTGGACACACGTCGTGGACACACGAAAATTGGTCTGTGGTTAGGGGCAATGACTGACACGAGGCTCGTCAAGTTTCACGAGTCCTCGTGTCGTGTCGGACACGTTCTTGGGTGTGCACGGGGAATGGCTGTGTGCGTGCGTGTGCAGTGTGTGTTTTGTTATTTAATTCGTTTTAAATGATTCTAACATAGGTTTAATGATTGTTTAAGATCCTAAATATGTTGCCTAAACTCTGTTACATTAGATTGCACATGAAGAATGGGTTAATGTGGAGTTTTGGTTCGATTTTTGTTGGTATTGAGATTCCTGATACACAGCTCTGTGTGCAGTGTGTGTTTCTGTGGTTTAATCATTTTTTTAAATAATTCTAAAATGGGTTTTAATGATTAGATGGATCTTTACTATCATGTTTAAACCCCTGTTGTTTTTAGTTACACATTAGTTTAGGTTTATTGTTGTATTATTGGTTTCGAACATGAGAAATGGGTCTTTTTCTGATACTTGTCTGATACTAGTTTTCCAGTTTTTCCAAAATAGTTTAAATTCCTTTCCTGTTATGTTTTAGCAATTAGATTCAACCCACATACCATGTTACATGTTAGATAAGATATTGGCATGCAAGTTGGCTTTGGGGATGTGTAGGATGGATTTTGGCATTGAGTTTAAGTCCTGAACTGAGAACTTAATGTTTTTCCTGCTGACATGAATTGAGTTCATGACATTATTTAACTAAGTTTGATTTAGGATTCATACACAACCTGAGATTAGTTTTGACTGTCTTGATTAGCTTGAATTGATTCCCTTACCTTCATGTTTAAACCTGAAGATAGATTGTGGACTGAATTCATAGTGTCTCCAATTTCCATTCATTTGAACTGTTAATATATATTGTGGACTGATTTCCTTTTTGTTCATTGCCCTTGTGATGCATTAGTTTAAGTTCATTGTATAACCTGAATTCTTCTTTCATTCGAATTTCTGAAACCTGAGAAGTCCTTACTAATAACTAATATGGGATGTTGGCCAAATGCATGGTTTCACATATGTATAAAACTGAGAATCCAAAACCTGAAATTACCTTTACATTGCTTCCATTTCCTCTTCTTAAACTAATTGTTTATTCCTTTCAAATTGGCTTTATAACCTGTAAACCTGAGATTATGTCCCAGTTCCTATTTTATGTATAGATAACTGTTTTGGAATTGGAGGGGGGTTCAACTGTTTCATGATATTCATATGTATATAGGTGATGGGTTTAAACTGTATTTTACTGGGTTTTCAACTATTATGAAATATGAGTAATCTGAGATTAATGGGGACTGTTTTTGATGGTTTTAAATGTGTTTCATGAGCTTGTTAAACTGATAATTCATATAGGGACTGAACTGGATTCCTATGTAAATCTGAGAATTCAATATAGGGTATTAATCTGGAAGTTAAGTTGGGAAACATTGTTAACTGATTTTATGAACTGTTGAGCTATGGTTCAAATCCTTCCTTGGTTTTAATTACCTGAGATTTGTCAAGAATCTGAGAATGGTTGTTAAGTTGTGAATAGATTCAATGAGTGAACTGCAACTATATTTTTATGATTTTGTAATCTATTTTTGAACTGTTAAGTGTTATTAATTGACCTTGGGTTGTTGAACTGCTGTTCAACATTTCAAACTGAGACTGGAGTTCATTTCCTGGGAATTGTTGAGTTTAACTGAAAAGGGTTTTGGGACTGTTGGGGTTTGGTTGTTGTAAATTGACTTCCTTTCCTTTCCCCTTTTCCTGTCACACTGTTTTGCCTATGACACTAACACACACACCCATTGTTAACTGTTTTTCATTACCTAGATTTAGTCCATGTTTTTCCCAGTTTTCTTGCACATTACACACACTTGCACATTGATCTCATGTTCCCCTTTCACTCTATGTATGTACCTAATGTATGTATAGGCATTGTTATATATATAGATATAAGTTTTCCTATATATGTGTATAAGTAATTTAATATATATTGTATATATATGGTGTCTTGATGTGTGGGGTTGTGATATGGGTCATAGAGTATGAATGCCATAGGACTAATGTAGTGTGTAGATAATGTGGTGTGTTATAGATTATGTTATAGAGTATATGATAGGTGTTCCTAATAGACTTTTAGTCTTAGTCAAGTCTATTGGTTATGTATAGACATGGCTTGACATGGTATTGCCTAGATTAGTCTAGAAAGCTTAGAATAGTCTTGCTAGACATAGATTAGACTTGGTTGACCTAGTTTGACTTTTAGGGTTGACCAGAGTTGACCAAGAGTTGACTTTGGCCTAGATTGACCTAGATTCATGTAGAACGCATTGTAGTGCATATTATTACCATTCTGGACTAGTTGTGACTTGTGCTGTTCTAATAGGAGCCAGACACCACTCCTCGGACAGTATTTTCATCTCGGACTTTCAGTTAGCAGGCGAGTACATTCTCTGATCTTTTCATACTTACCTGGATTATATTCTTGCTCAAGATTACTCTACATGATGCTGACACGTATCTTCACGGATTAGTACTATATGGATCCCTTCCAGAGATGTTATCCCTCTACGGGTGCATCGGGTATTTCATGTTCATGTACTTTATCATGTGCATCAGGTACTCCTTGTACTCGTACTAGTTCATGTTTTTACATGTTCTCATGTGCTTTCACGTGCCTCATGTACTACTCATTACATGAGTTCACGTATCTTAGTTGTATTCATGTGCTTATAACGTAACTTGAACGGATCCTTGTGTACTGGTTGGGGCGGGGTGAGTAGAATTGGTTATGTGAACACTATCCCCAGTAGCTGTATAAATGTGCCTCTTATTTGTATTCATGTGCCCCCAAGCCGTTTACATAACCATTATGCTCTAAATCACGTAGCCACTTACAGTCTCTACTATCATGTATTTACTTTCAGTTACAAAATACCTCCTGTTTACTCGTACTTCCTTTTCAGCACTTTCTGTATTTTACTCTATTGCATGATTTATACTCCTAACCTGCTATGAACTGTTTTGAGAGATATGTGCTCGTTCCCGTCCTGACTGGACCTGTTGAAAATTTTACAGTGAATGATGAGGCTCTGGTGTCTATCCCTCTTGGTGCAGCGTTAGACATCACTAGTGACTTGGACCTGCTAGCAGTTGGTGTTACTTTTATTAGTTTTGGATTATCTTACTATTTTGGGATTACTGTACTAGACTTTGAGATATTCTGAGATGTATTTATTTTAGTCACTTAGATTCTGGATTTGTATCTCTGTGATGTTACATTCCTGGTTGTTATCTATCTTTATCTTTCTATCTCATTCCTGTTCTATCCTAGATGTGGTTGAGTTATATTGTGTTATGTCACCCCCATTCGGGGAGTATAACTGTATATTACCCTTATCTGTTAGATGTTATGACCTAGGACAGCGTTCTACCGCCGATGCTGCGGCGTAGGCTGGACGTACCCACGTCACGTGTCCTATTTCTAGGGTGCGGGTCGTGACACGTTTTTAGTGGTGGCCCATGCGGGTCGAGTTTATGTAGTGGTATTCGAACTAGAGTATCACTACGGCCTGTAGTAGGATTAGAATATATTTTAAGGGTACTCAATCACGGTTAGGATTCCTTGAAAGATTCCTGGGACGACCCTTGAGAATCTTATTTAAACTTCAATTTGAATCATTTCCCCTTGTTTGTTCGCTCTCACTCCTTGATTATTGAATTTGATTTTGATGAATCGTTGTTGATTTTGATTTTCCTATCGAGATGAATTTTATAGCCTGAGTTACGATATTTTCTGATAACATATATTGACGGAAATACAGGGATGGTAAAACGTCTGCATGATTATGGAACCTGTAGTTTATTGCAGCCATATTAGCTGGCGTGGCGGAAACATGGAGGCCTGGCTTCGGATGTACGTATCTTGGTTATGAGATTTGGAATTTCTCGCAGCTATACTAGTCGGCATAGCGAGATTTTCAGACGACATGATTGTAGAGGTGCATACCCTAGTTATGGAATCTATTGTTATTCGCAGCCTTGCTTACTGGCATGGCGAGGACTCTGAGTAACATGATTTTGGACAGACGCATATGATTATCAGATTGTATCTTGAGAATGTTTTTAAACATATCATCTCTATCGTACCATTCTGTTGTATAAATTGTATCCCATCATCAAAACTTAGGAGTAGGAGTATGAGTAGGAGTAGCTTAGCTATTATTATAAGATTGTGTAACTTCTTGCTATAATTTCTTCCTAATACAATGAATTGGTGATTTTGCTAGACCTTGACTTAGATTGATGTTATAGCTCTGGTTTCAAATAGTTCATTATTTAAACAGATAGGCAGAACAGATTTTATCATTATTTTCTTCTTGCCATTGATTCTTGTGTTACCCTAATATATATAGTGGACACAGATACTTGCCTGACACGTATGCATACTACACTTGTTTACCAACCTATCTAAATGCATGTTAACATGATTAATGTTAAGTTCTCAAATCCTAGCATTCCAATATAGTGCAGTATCAGTGACTAGTTCTATGCTCTTCATATTAAATTCATAATTTAAATTTAAATTTCATGTTATTAGTTGCTTACATCACTACACATGCATGTTATATACAGGGCTTTATTTCAAAAAAAATTGGTTGAGTTTTGTGTTGAATTGTCAAATCTGAGACTGCGTACATAGTAAACCCTTAACCTTGGATTCTAAGAGTTTAGTTCAAATTGCAGTTTTAAATTGTAATATTTTGAGCCGTATACATTGCTGTGAGTAGGTATATAATGTTAGGTTTCATAACCCTTGCATGTTAAGTTGTGGTTGGGGTACACATTGAGTTGATTTTTATGATAGAATTTCTCTAAAATTTTGAAAACTGAATACATGATAACATTTTTTTTAATTATTGCTTTCACATGCGTAGTTCAATTTCAGATCTATTATGTAATGTTGAGCTAGCTGAATGATTGAACCCTTTATTTCAAGTCTTAACCCATGTACACATGACACTCTACACTAATGTACACAACTGCCATGAAAACCTAACCTTTCATCTCTATGTTATGATCATATAGCCATATAGATATACATATATACACGGTTAGCCATACATGCTAGGAGTAATAGCTTGTGCCTTGTAGATTGCTTAACTAATATGCCATGAATAGTGTAACTTGATAACTATAGTTGAGACTCAAATCCTCCTATACACTTTCATGTATATTCCATACTAACCATATCACCTTTACATAATGATAGCTTTTTCCCCCTAACACTCTCTCTTCTATATATATTAGATTGTGATTGGTTTCAATGCTATTGACTTTCGTTCCTTAAACTTTTGATTTTGATCTTTCTTAAATAGTACCCTTATAGATGATTGGTAGTTGTCTTATTTTATTTTCTTGATAAATACCAGTTTTACAGATAGGATGGTAGACTGCTGTACAGCCTTAATGATTGTTGTATTTTTATCCCTTCCAGTATGGCACCCATGACCCGAGCCTGGCGCCTGAGAGCAGCTGCAGCTACTGATAGTGTGCTTCCACCTCCTATTGCTCAGGAGGAAGTGACCCCTCAGGCTGACCCAAGGGTAGTGGCACCTCCCGCCATCGAGGAGGTGTCAGCATCCTTACCAGAGAGTCTTCCTCCACCACCTGTTACTCAGGAGAGAGTGGCAGTCTCATCTGAGACCAAGAGTTCTTCCCAGTCTCCTCCTCTGCCTCCAGGAGCAGTACCCCATACCATACCCTCGGCAGGTTTGTTTTCTGACGGAGCTCAGATATCCAGACTTCTCCGGGATGTGTTGGAGACACAGAGAGTTCAGACTGAGATCCTGAAGGAGCAGTGTCGTAGGATCCAACTGCTGTGGGATTTGGTACATTCAGGAGGGGAGCCTAGTTCTAAGAGGCCGAGGAGCAGTGTATACCCAGAGCCCCGTGAGCACCCAGACTATCAGCCTACACCAGCCTACCCAGTCCAGACTCCTGTTCAGCAGAGGCCAGCTGAGAGGGTGCCTACCTGCACCTTCTGTAAGAAGCCTGGACATGTGTGGGACATCTGTAGGAAGAGAAGAGGAGTGTGCCTGTTGTGTGGGTCAGCTGCACACAGACTGCGAGACTGTCCTGCTGCACTTATCTCAGCCAGGACTCCGCCTTCGGAAGGGAGTTCCAGCCATCAGACCTAGTTGGAGGTGAGTCCTTGACCTATATCTTAGCCAGTCTTTGAAAATTTATGCACTCTACCATATTGTTGTATGTTTTGATATCTTGTGATTGCCTAGTACTGTAGTATGTTGGTGTAACTAGATGAGACCCCAAACTGATACTACATGCCATGACCCCATAAGTTACATTTTCCAACTGAATGATTTAAATAGGTTCTGAGATTTTGATTGTGGGGGTTTGACCTAGAAGGGGTACGATCATCTTAATTTCGAGGACGAAATTTTTCTAAGGTGGGTAGGATTGTAACACCCAGTTTTTCAATTAAGGGTATTTTGGTCATTTTCAAAATTTTGGAATTATTTTGGGATTTTTATTATTAAATATAATTAATATGATTTTTAGTGATTTTCGGTGATTTTTGGTAGAATTGTTTTGACCCTATATTTGACTTTGACTCATGTTGACTAGGAGACCGTCCTAGTGGCTAACCTAGGTCAAGACACTTTGGTTAGGTTAAGAAACCCTAGTGTGACCTAAGTTAATTATTTCAAGTTCATTAGAATTGGTTTGGGGTGATTAGGAGCTAGTTTGGCCTAAGAATGGCTTGTGTAGTCACAAGTCAAATCATGACTTAAACTAGATAGGACCCAACTAGCTAGCCAAAACCCTAACCCTAGGGCCTATGGCCAGCCACATAACAGCCCCTCTCCCTATTTATATCCTCCCAAATTTTAGGGCTAGCCTCCTTTCATTAGGGTTCATCAAGTTTTAGAAAGAGGTAAAGTTCCATCTTCACAAATTCATAGTAAATTCAAATTAGGTCCTTTTTCCTTCAAACTAATTCCTATAGGCTCTAAATATTGTGCTCTTGCTGTTGGGGTTGAGTTTTGACAGGGAGCAAACAATTTGGGGAGTTTTTGGTGTTTTGAAGGATCCTCTTCTTTGGAGCTTTTTGGACCTTTGGACAACTATAGGTATAATCTCTATTAATGCTCCTAAAATCCTGTAAAAATCATTTTTAGGATCCCCTAGCCCTCACCCAACTGTAGGGAAGACCAACCCTAAGTTTTGGTCTCGTTTCGTGTCCATATCGGACACGTATCAGAGACCTAGTCTAGGTGCTCGACGAAATGTCCCAAAGGACTGTTCGATCGAGTTTTCCTATTCTATTTGAATGGAAAGATAGATCTAAGTGTCGTCTAGGGTTTTCCAGTGTCCTGTGTTGATTTGTGAGTCATGTCGTGTCGTGGGGAACACGGGACACGCGTGTGCGGGCGTGCGCGCGCGGCACTGTAGCTCTCCTGCTACTCGGGGGCTACTGCGTGCTGGACACACGTCGTGGACACACGAAAATTGGTCTGTGGTTAGGGGCAATGACTGACACGAGGCTCGTCAAGTTTCACGAGTCCTCGTGTCGTGTCGGACACGTTCTTGGGTGTGCACGGGGAATGGCTGTGTGCGTGCGTATGCAGTGTGTGTTTTGTTATTTAATTCATTTTATATGATTCTAACATAGGTTTAATGATTGTTTAAGATCCTAAATATGTTGCCTAAACTCTGTTACATTAGATTGCATATGAAGAATGGGTTAATGTGGAGTTTTGGTTCGATTTTTGTTGGTATTGAGATTCCTGATACACAGCTCTGTGTGCAGTGTGTGTTTCTGTGGTTTAATCATTTTTTTAAATAATTCTAAAATGGGTTTTAATGATTAGATGGATCTTTACTATCATGTTTAAACCCCTGTTGTTTTTAGTTACACATTAGTTTAGGTTTAATGTTGTATTATTGGTTTCGAACATGAGAAATGGGTCTTTTTCTGATACTTGTCTGATACTGGTTTTCCAGTTTTTCCAAAATAGTTTAAATTCCTTTCCTGTTATGTTTTAGCAATTAGATTCAACCCACATACCATGTTACATGTTAGATAAGATATTGGCATGCAAGTTGGCTTTGGGGATGTGTAGGATGGATTTTGGCATTGAGTTTAAGTCCTGAACTGAGAACTTAATGTTTTTCCTGCTGACATGAATTGAGTTCATGACATTATTTAACTAAGTTTGATTTAGGATTCATGCACAACCTGAGATTAGTTTTGACTGTCTTGATTAGCTTGAATTGATTCCCTTACCTTCATGTTTAAACCTGAAGATAGATTGTGGACTGAATTCATAGTGTCTCCAATTTCCATTCATTTGAACTGTTAATATATATTGTGGACTGATTTCCTTTTTGTTCATTGCCCTTGTGATGCATTAGTTTAAGTTCATTGTATAACCTGAATTCTTCTTTCATTCGAATTTCTGAAACCTGAGAAGTCCTTACTAATAACTAATATTGGATGTTGGCCAAATGCATGGTTTCACATATGTATAAAACTGAGAATCCAAAACCTAAAATTACCTTTACATTGCTTCCATTTCCTCTTCTTAAACTAATTGTTCATTCCTTTCAAATTGGCTTTATAACCTGTAAACCTGAGATTATGTCCCAGTTCCTATTTTATGTATAGATAACTGTTTTGGAATTGGAGGGGGGGTTCAACTGTTTCATGATATTCATATGTATATAGGTGATGGGTTTAAACTGTATTTTACCGGGTTTTGAACTGTTATGAAATATGAGTAATCTGAGATTAATGGGGACTGTTTTTGATGGTTTTAAATGTGTTTCATGAGCTTGTTAAACTGATAATTCATATAGGGACTGAACTGGATTCCTATGTAAATCTGAGAATTCAATATAGGGTATTAATCTGGAAGTTAAGTTGGGAAACATTGTTAACTGATTTTATGAACTGTTGAGCTATGGTTCAAATCCTTCCTTGGTTTTAATTACCTGAGATTTGTCAAGAATCTGAGAATGGTTGTTAAGTTGTGAATAGACTCAATAAGTGAACTGCAACTAAATTTTTATGATTTTGTAATCTATTTTTGAACTGTTAAGTGTTATTAATTGACCTTGGGTTGTTGAACTGATGTTCAACATTTCAAACTGAGACTGGAGTTCATTTCCTGGGAATTATTGAGTTTAACTGAAAAGAGTTTTGGGACTGTTGGGGTTTGGTTGTTGTAAATTGACTTCCTTTCCTTTCCCCTTTTTCTGTCACACTGTTTTGCCTATGACACTAACACACACACCCATTGTTAACTGTTTTTCATTACCTAGATTTAGTCCCTGTTTTTTCCTGTTTTCTTGCACATTACACACACTTGCACATTGATCTCATGTTCCCCTTTCACTCTATGTATGTACCTAATGTATGTATAGGCATTGTTATATATATAGATATAAGTTTTCCTATATATGTGTATAAGTAATTTAATATATATTGTATATATATGGTGTCTTGATGTGTGGGGTTGTGATATGGGTCATAGAGTATGAATGCCATAGGACTAATGTAGTGTGTAGATAATGTGGTGTGTTATAGATTATGTTATAGAGTATATGATAGGTGTTCCTAATAGACTTTTAGTCTTAGTCAAGTCTATTGGTTATGTATAGACATGGCTTGACATGGTATTGCCTAGATTAGTCTAGAAAGCTTAGAATAGTCTTGCTAGACATAGATTAGACTTGGTTGACCTAGTTTGACTTTTAGGGTTGACCAGAGTTGACCAAGAGTTGACTTTAGCCTAGATTGACCTAGATTCATGTAGAACGCATTGTAGTGCATATTATTACCATTCTGGACTCGTTGTGACTTGTGCTGTTCTAATAGGAGCCAGACATCACTCCTCGGACAGTATTTTTATCTCGGACTTTCAGTTAGTAGGCGAGTACATTCTCTGATCTTTTCATACTTACCTGGATTATATTCTTGCTCTAGATTACTCTACATGATGCTGACACGTATCTTCACGGATTAGTACTATATGGATCCCTTCCTGAGATGTTATCCCTCTACGGGTACATCGGGTATTTCATGTTCATGTACTTTATCATATGCATCAGGTACTCCTTGTACTCGTACTAGTTCATGTTTTTACATGTTCTCATGTGCTTTCACGTGCCTCATATACTACTCATTACATGAGTTCACGTATCTTAGTTGTATTCATGTGCTTATAACATAACTTGAACGGATCCTTGTGTACTGGTTGGGGCGGGGTGAGTTGAATTGGTTATGTGAACACTATCCCCAGTAGCTGTATAAATATGCCTCTTATTTGTATTCATGTGCCCCTAAGCCGTTTACATAACCATTATGCTCTAAATCACGTAGCCACTTACAGTCTCTACTATCATGTATTTACTTTCAGTTACAAAATACCTCCTGTTTACTCGTACTTCCTTTTCAGCACTTCCTGTATTTTACTCTATTGCATGATTTATACTCCTAACCTGCTATGAACTGTTTTGAGAGATATGTGCTCGTTCCCGTCCTGACTGGACCTGTTAAAAATTTTACAGCGAATGATGAGGCTCTGGTGTCTATCCCTCTTGGTGCAGCGTTAGACATCACTAGTGACTTGGACCTGCTAGCAGTTGGTGTTACTTTCATTAGTTTTGGATTATCTTACTATTTTGGGATTACTGTACTAGACTTTGAGATATTCTGAGATGTATTTATTTTAGTCACTTAGATTCTGGATTTGTATCTCTGTGATGTTACATTCCTGGTTGTTATCTATCTTTATCTTTCTATCTCATTCCTGTTCTATCATAGATGTGGTTGAGTTATATTGTGTTATGTCACCCCCATTCGGGGAGTATAACTGTATATTACCCTTATCTGTTAGATGTTATGACCTAGGACAGCGTTCTACCGCCGATGCTGCGGCGTAGGCTGGACGTACCCACATCACGTGCCCTATTTCTAGGGTGCGGGTCGTGACAATGTGCCTCAGATACTTGTTTTAAGCTTCTAAGTCTTTTTGCTAACTTCTCTTTGACCTATTACAGTATCCATGCCGAAGGCGGAGGCTTTCGTAAAGGAAGAGATACTGCCTTCTCTCGTCAAACAAGAGCCGGTGACCGTTAAGAAGGAGGCATCACCAAAGGTCGAGGTCAAGGAAGAACAGATGACCATCAAGGAAGAGATTGCTTCCAAGGTTGATGTTAAGGAGAAGCCACCGTCAGAGAGTAGTAGCATCGGGACTGACCCTCCTGTCCCTATATAAGACCTCAACTAGATTGAGCCTTCGTATGCAAAGTGGCTGAGGGAGTGGTACATGCCTCAATGAAACTATGATCCCTGGTTGTGAGGATTCGTAGGTTGCTTTGCAATCGCCTTTTTCGGGAATATGAATAAAGTCAATGTCCCTATTTTGTCTTAGTATTTCTGAGTTCTGAAGAAACCTGAAGATGTAGTTTATTTCTTTTCCATATCGATGTAATCTTTTGTTTTCTGTTTAGCTGAAGAAACTGAAAGAAGTTTCTGCTTTGTTCATTTTCTGTGATTTTTGTGGACCCATTATCTATTGCGCACCTTGGTTTCTGGGTGCAGATAATAAGTTACTCACGGAAGAAACCGACACATTCACTCAGACGTAATATGGACGTGGTGAATATAGGATAATTTTTGTGTAGACTTATCACCCTTGGTATACCTTGGTGTTAGGTACGGATAATAAGTTGAGAGAGAGGACCGATATATTTACTCAGAGGTAAGGTAGATATGGTAAATATGGGCTAAAATGGTAAAGTGTCCCTACTCAGAGGTAATATGGACATGGTAGGAGTGAACTCTGTAGGTGTTTATAGAACAACTCAGAGGTAATATGGACATGGGTGTTCTATGGTGCAACAACACAAGGATTGTTTTACAGAATGTTTACTCAAATGTGATGTGGACGTGGTAAATATTGCCTTAAGCATGATCTTACACGGTGCTGGATCCTGTTTGATGAGGTGTAGAGAAGCAACTCAGAGTTAATGTGGATGTGGTTGTTCTTCTACTGGGGATAGAATGCAAGAAATAGCTGTTTTCCTGAAGCATATGATTTGTCAAAAGATGGGGTGTGAACTTGGTTTGGTCAAGTTCACCAGTCCTTTCTCTGGAGAGAGACAGTACATTCTCGACGGAGGTCAATACTAGTAATTTTTTAGGAACTTGCCATTGATGGACATCATGAACAAGTCCCCATTAGCTTGAGCGAGACGATAAGCATCGTTTGAGTATACCGTCTCTATGATGAATGGTCCTTCCCATTTGGGTTCGAACTTTTTTGGTGTTTTGTGAGTCATCACATCGGTCTCCTGACTGCCAGAACCAGGTCGTCCACTTGGAAAGTCCTCTGTCGGACTCTTTTGTTGAAAGTCTGTGATATACGAGCTTGATAAAGTTCGATGCACTGTTGAGCCAAGAAGCATTTTTCGTCCACCGCTTCCAACTCTTGCAGATGGCGACGTTGATTGTCCTCTTCCGTCAACTGATTTGTAATCGCCACTCGGAGTGAGGGGATTTGGATCTCCAGTGGTAGCACTGCTTCGCTTCCGTAAACCATGGAGAATGGTGTATTGCCCGTCGGGGTCCGTACCGTTGTACGATAGGCCTAAAGACATTTGCCGAGATTCTTGTCCCAGTCGTGCTTATTGGATGACACGACCTCTTTGAGTAGCTTGACGATGGTCTTATTAAAAAGCTTCAGCCAATCTGTTTGCTGCCGGATTGTAAGTGGTTGGTGCCACGTTCTGAATACGGTTCTTGTCCCAGAATCTACTGAACGCATGGCTGATGAATTGTGGGCCATTATCGTGGATAATCCTTCAAAGTAACCTAAAATGGTAGATGACGTGATGCTTGATGAAGCTGATCACTCTTGAGCTTTTTACCTCTGTGAGAGGTACTACTTTCGTCCATTTAGAGAAATAGTCGGTGATTGCCAGGATAAAGTGGTGTCCCCTTGACGAAGGGGGGTGATAGGCCTTACTATATCCATGCCCTAGGTTTCAAATGGCCAAGAGGCAACTGTCGGGTGTAGAGGCTCTGACGGTCTGTGGATGAAGTCGGCGTGCAGCTGACAGGCACGACGATTCTTTGCATACTCGACAACGTCGGCCATCATGGTGGGCCAGTAATAGCCCATGTGTTAAAGTCGTTCCTGTAGCTTCGGACATGGTTGATGAGCTCTGCACGTTTCATCATGAGCCTCTCGAAGAGCTTCGACGGCTTCTTCGTTAGATAGACATCGAAGGAGAAGTCTATCGTAGGAGCGCCGGTACAACATTTTGGAGGCTGTATCGTAATAAAAGCGGAGGAAGCGTCTTCTGACTGAGACAGCCTCCTTCAGGTCTTCCGGAAGGATTCCGTAGACAACAAAGTCGATGAATGGAAATCTCCAGTCTCTGACATTGATGCCTGGGTCCACGGCCATGGCATGAGTTGTCCATATGCACAGATTATTTTTAGGGCAAGCCAAGTCCCGACCCATCACCGTAACGAAGTTTTGAGTCCCGACGGGTGCAGCCAATGAGGCTGCGAGGCTAGCCAGAGCATCAACTTTCAAGTTTTGCAGCCGAGGCACATGCTCTATAAAAAATTCTACGAAGGTTGAGATGATGTCAAACGTTGCTTTGTGATAGGGGATGAGGTCTTCATGGCGGACCTCATATTGTCCCCGAATTTGATTGATGACGAGCTTTGAGTCGCCGTAAGATTCAAGGTAGTCCACCCCCAGCTATCTTGCTAACTGAAGCCCTATGATAAGGGCGTTGTACTCCGCAACATTGTTGGAGCACGGCTCTGAAAGAGAATAAGTGTGTTGGATGACCAGATTGTCGGGAGAGATTAAGACCACCCCCACTCCCACGATAATTTGGCCTTTGGGGCCTGTTCTGGAAGCACCGTCGAAAAACATCTGCCAGACTGGGCTTTCTTCGTTAATGTTTGCTTCTTGCACCTCACCGGGGATACCTTCGTAGAGCCTAGATGATTTCGGGATTGGGTGCACGGCTAGGAAATCGGCCAATGCTTGGCCCTTGACAGCCTTTTGTGGTACGAATACCATGTCATATGGTGTCAATAATATCGTCAACGTAGCCAACCGAGAGTTTAGCGCTCCTGATTTTGTCATGAGAATTCTGAGTGGATTGACTCGGGAGATGACATGGATCATTTGTCCCGAGATACAGTGGCAAGTGTTCTGGATGGCGAACAACAAGGCTAGACACTCTTTTTCTACAGGGTTGTACCGGTGTTCGGCCCCAACCATTGTCCTGCTGAGGTAGTAAATGGCCTGCTCTTGGCCTACTTTATTTTTCTGGGCCAACAAAGTGCCAAAGGAATGGTCCATTGCTCGAACATAAAGCAAGAATGGTTTGCTTGCGATGGGTGCCACCAGGACTGGAGGACTTGTCAGATAAGTTTTGATGTCATCGAAAGCTTTCTGACATTCTTCTGTCCAGACGTAAGAAACTCCCTTCTTCACAAGCTTGGTGAAGGGTTGAAATTTTTCTGGAAAGGTTCGCGATAAACCTCCGGATATAGGTGAGTTGCCTTTGTTGGCCTTGAAGTTCTCTGAGGTTCTTCGGAGGGTCCATGTCACGGATCGCTTTAATCTTTTTGGTGTCGAGATGAATGCCTTTCGCAGTGATGATAAAGCCCAAGAACTTTCCACTAGAGACCCCAAGAAGGATTTAGCGGGGTTTATTTTAAGCTGATATGCCCGCATAAGGTCGAAGACTGCTTCAGGTCTCGTAGGTGATCACCTTTAAGACGGCTCTTGACGGCGATATCATCAACATAGCACTCGACTGTCTTCCAAAGGTGTTGCAGGAAGATGGTGCTTTTATCTCGTTGGTATGTGGCACAAGCATTCTTGGCATTACTGTGTAGCCGTAAACCCCCTTTGGAGTTCTGAATGACGTGTGTATCTCGTCGTCTGGGAACATCTTGATCTGATTGTAGCCTGAGTAACCGTCCATGAAGGACACACGCACGAAGCCACATGTTTTGTCAATCATTAAGTCATTGATCGGGAGTGGGAACTCATCTTCTGGGCATACAGAGTTGAGATCTCAGAAATCGATGCAGACCCGGATCTTTCCATTCTTCTTGGTGACGGGGACGATGTTGGCTAGCCAGTCGGGGTGTTGCTCTTCACGAATGAACCCGCTGTCTAAGAGCTTGTCGATCTTTTTATCAATGGAGTCCATGATGTTAGGACGGAAGTGCCGCTGTTGCTGTTTAACAAGATGTTAAACTTGTGTATTGCGACTTGTGGGTCGAGTCCCGGCATATCTTTGTAGCTCTAGGCGAAGACGTCGATATATTCTTTGACCAGGTGGATCAAGGATTCTCGGTCCTCCCCCACCAACTCTTGCTGATGAAGATGTGTTTGGATGAAGATCCATCCCTAAGGCCGATCTGCTCGGCTTCGTCTTCAGTAGGGGGTCTCGTAATTCAAAATGAGACTCCCATTGTGCGCCTAGGCATTGAGCCCAGGGTTCTTCTTCGATGAACTCTCATGTTTGATCGTCATCTTTGTCTTCTGAAGGATATATGGATGTCATGTTGGCTGACAATACCCTCCTGAAGACTGAGCCGACGCTGGTGTCGGAGTCCCAAGTTGAAGTTTCTAATGAGTGAGAATGTATGACATCCTCTCCTTGTGATTCTTTTAGAGTTGTTGGAGGCGTGATGTAGCCTACCCCCCCCCCCCCCCGTCGGGTACGGTGATAGTAGTCTTGTGGCTTCCCTTTTGGCACTGGAAGTCATAGGGGAAGGCGTTGACCTTTGCCGTAGTTCAGATCTTGGCCGCTCTTCAAGTTGTAACCCATCTTTTGGATGAGATACTTGGCTCGATCATTGTACCGGTAGATTTGCATTCTGCCGGTGTCGGGTTCTGGCTCTGTCGGTGGGAGGTCTTGGTGACGCTCGACTTTGCCAAAAATAATAGGCTTCTCGTCCTTGTTCCGAGGTGGGACTATGTAATAGACTCCTTGGTATGCTCGACTTTGCCAAAGATAATGGGCTTCTCGTCTTTATTCCGAGGTGGGACTATGTAACGGACTCCTTGGTACAGGACGACTCGATTTATATGAGTCACAGTCGCTATTTGCGTTTACAACGAATATAGAGCATTATCTAGAGTGTACATGGTATTCCAATATGGAAGACTAGAATAATTGAAAGATACTCTATTATTGATAAAATATGGGATCTTGTCCCGAGGGATTACATCATCGAGGGATGGGGTATCGACATTAGCCGATATGTACTCTCTAAGTTCTTTATCAGTGAGAACTGCAGCAGCCTTAGGAGCTTCAGGAGACTTTTTTGGGAGCTTTCCCCGTGCTGGCTCCTGGGACTGTGCTGAGAAGGACGCCGAGGTCTTCTCTTGTGGCCTGATGGATGCCGACAACTGAGGAGGTCTACCTTTGAGTCGCACCTTGAGGGGAGCCTCAGTTAGTGTGTCGAGAGCTAGAGCCTTTCCCCGTAGCTTGGCTACGAGAGGAGCCGCCACTTGAGGGGGCTTGCCTTTGAGGCGTATCTTCAATGGAGGTTCATTGGGTGTAGTGTCCGAAGAAGCTGGCACCTTTTCGCGGAGTTTGACTACCATAGGGGCCGGTGTTTGAGGCGACCTCCCTTTGAGTCATACTTTAAGGGAGCATTGATTATCATATCCGCCTCTGAGTCAGCTTCGACCTCAGCTTCTGCCTCATCATCAGTGTCATTGGCTTCATCTTCGAGATGAATTGATTTGTACAGATCGACGTCGGTAAGAAGGCTTCAATCCCACTTTAGGGATCGACATCAGCAAACTCTGTTCGGATGATGCCGCTGGTGGATACATATTTCATACATTGATGGAGGGTGGATGGCACCACCATGTATTCATATATCCATGGCCATCCCAACAGGATGTTGTAGTTGACGTCTGTATCCACAACATAGCAAGTCACCTCGGTCTGGAGATTGCCGATGTGACACTTCAAGCGGATCTTCTCCAGCGCCTCACTTTTACTGGCGTTGAAGCCACTGATGGTAGTGTGAGACGTTGTCAGGCGATGCATCGGGATCCCCAACATCTGAAGTAATGTTCGGGGGATGATGCTGAGAGAAGACCTATAGTCAATTTGCATTCGATCCACCTTTATGGCACCGACATACCCTGTGTAATACAGGGGTCTGTCGTGCCTATTGTTCTTGAGCAGCATATCCTGTTGAGTGAATGTGATGTTGGGCATGATCTCCCCCATATTATGGTAGTACGGACATGCTGTAGGATCGTCGTCAGGCTGCTTGACCTGACTGATGAAAGACTCGACGTCCTTTAGGGCTTCGCAGAGAGTCTCCCGAGCATCTTTGGATAGGCGGAGGAGCTCGAATAGGGAAAGTCGTACTGGAGTATTGGCCAGTTGTGCCAGTATGTCGAAGTTGCGGGGCTTGGCTAACTCCAAAGTGTTGTCTTTTCGAAGAGGCCTGTCGAAGCGGGCCTCCTTCTGCTTTTGTTTATCAGCTGCAGGAGGTTGGGATGAACCTTCTCCTTGGACAGCTGTAGTGATGATAGGAGGCGTCACTTTGGCCGGAGCCTCCTCTGGCTGGGCGTTCTGTTGCAAATGTGTTTGTATAGGCAGTGCTTCCTCAAGGGAGGAAGTCACCATTCCGCAAGACTTGGTCTTCTTGCCTTTGTTTTTGGAGGTAGAGGGTACCCCCGGTCGAGTCAGCTCTGGAACGAGATCCGATTGGACCCACATGATCTCTTCCTTTGATGTTGTGAGTGGTGTGAGCCCACCCATATTGTCACGGGTTAGTGGAAGGTTGACTACTTCTACTGTCGTATTTGGGATGGGGACGACGCCATCTTAAGCCGTGGTAGGCGGTAAGTTGCCGAACTGGAGCGATACCATGTTGGCCGAGACTGTTTTCTTTTCGTAATCGACTGAGATGACGTTTGCATTGATCATGCGCAGTATGTAGTCTTTGAGGATGTAGCAGTCTTTAGTTGGATGTCCAATGAACCGATGGTGGTGACAGTACCTCAGGTCTCCGACTCTGCCTACTTCGTCAGGACGCTTGGGATCAGGCAATTTGATTTTGTCGCCCTGCTTAAGCATCTCGAAGAGCTGCAAGGTATCCTCATCGTGGAAGGAGTAGACCATCTTCGATCGTAGTGTGGTTGGAGGCCTCTGGATAGGACCTTGCGTGCTGTTAGACGCATTGACAGTCAACGCTTGCTTCCCTTTCGCTTTGCTGCTGCTACTGCTGGTCGCAGGCCGTTTTCCTTTATCGTCAAAGGTAGGGAAGTTAACCCCAGAAGGCGAGCGTTACACACCTTCTTCTCAGCAACTTCGACTTCAATGATCAACGAACTCCAATCGGGCGGAAGAGTGGAGTTGAGCTAGAGCTTGATCGCGGAGATCATATTCATGCTACAGGAGTCGATGAGTGCATGTTCCGGCATGCCTTGAGGCAACCATAGGCATGCTTGTCTGAAACGCTCAATAAATTCTCGAATAGCCTCCTTCTCAGTTTGCCGCACTTCTATTAGAGACGACATTGTCATGGCTCTCCCTCCGTTGTACAACCGATCGAGGAAGAGGCATTTTAAGTCATCGAAGGATGATATGGAGTTGTCAGGGAGACTGTAGTACCAGTTGTAGGCGACTCTCTTCAGAGCCTGACAAACAGGCTCGTGAGCAAGGCGTCTTGTTTTGGGAGACGCCCCATCTGAGATTGAAAGTAGGTCAGGTACCGGCGAGGAGAATCTTTTCTGTCGTATGGCGTCAGTGTGTGTGGTTTATACTTGGGAGAATTAACCACCTTATTCCACTCAAGTAGGTAGGGTTGGGGAAGCCCCAACTTCTGACGTTCTTTCTGTCTGTTTCAGGCCTCGAAGCGTTCACGCAAGTCTCTGATCATCTCGGCCAAGTCTTCTGTCGAGCTTGGAGCAGGTGAAGGCGGTACAGCCTAAAGTTGGATATTGGAGGGAACTGATGCTCACGGTGCATTATGGTTCTCCGCCCCTGAAGATACCCGTTGAGGGGGTATAGCTGATTCTCCGTTGGCCCCCAGATTTGGGCTGGTGGAGACAGGTGCCTTTGCCAGAGTGGTTCGAATGTCGAACACCCCCTGAGTTAGGATATGTATGGAGGCAGAGAGAGTTATGAGACTCCCTTCAAGGGTGTCTATGCGCTATACGATGTCCAGCATTGGAGCATCTGATTCTCCTTCGTCACCACCTCCTACCATGTAAGCTGTCATGACATGGGTGAAAGTGGATGGATCGGTGGAGGCTTTACTTTCGATCTCGCTTTCCTGTAGAGGACATCTTCTTCTGAGGCCTCGTGTTGGCTACCCCCAGCTACGTCAGGGTTGGTTTGTGGAAGCGCTTCTTCGTCTTCGAGGGGAGGGTTGTTAGAGGCTTGACTACCTCTGACTGTGGCTTCTGCCAGGGATTGATCCTTGCTCGGGTGCGTTCGTACACCCCTGGGGACGGGACCACCGTTTTGCTCTTCCTTAGCTGAGTCTTGGATGCAGAGGCTGAGAAGTTGGTGGTTGTCTTTCTCACGGATGAGGAGACAACATGACATGAAGCGATCATGTTAGGAGAGTTTCACTTTAACACCTCCATCAGGCGCATGGCAAAGCCAAGTACTGGGATGGTCATGTGAATGTTGTACCCCCTGATCTGGTTTACACGCATGAGATACGCCCAGATCATTGGTAGAGGAACATCATTTATGGCAACTTGAGTCCACTTCATGCGCGTCACCCAGGTAGGCGCATGGACTCAAAATCGTAGTTGCCCAGCCAGACTTGGTTCAAAACGCAGTAGATGCGCCCAAGCGGGACAAGGACTTTGAGAGTCGATTCGTTTCTGGCACAGATGTGCCCGAGTCGACTCTGTACAGCTTACCATCATCAGCGCACATGATTTTGAGCGCATGCTTCTGGTTTGCTGTTGGCGTAGCACGTTCGTGGCGTATGGCCTGTACTGCCTTGATTTCTTTGTACTAGCCCACGAAGGCGTACAGTACTCAGTATCTAATCGTGTCTTTCCAAGACAACGAGTGAGTCCGTTGAAGACAGACATTCTCTTCTACGCACCAGAGCTCATGCGCTAGAAATTGGTTGCACTTCTGCTCTGTTGGCGCATCTTCTTCGATTGGAAAGAAGACTGTTGGAGAATGCAGTCGATACTGTGCCTTCCAGACAGATGTGCAACACCAGTGGGTACATCCTTGTTGCTGAGTGCGTCAGCAGGAATGGCCAACTGCGATGGCGCATCCCTTTCAGTGATGGTGCCAGGCGTATCGGTCTTACACACCCAGACTTGGTTAGTCTTTTTCGGCTTTGGCAGTCGCTTAAAGGATTCGAGCTGCCTTCAGAGATGAACTCCTCATATGCCTGTTGATTGAGGCGCACCACAAGTGTTTTATGGGAGGAGTCGAGTTTGATGTCGTCAGATTGTGACACAACTTTTTCGTTGGAGGAGAAAGAGGTCCCCAGCAGAGTCGCCAGCTTATTTGCCATCGAAAATGCGTCAAGGTTTTATTGATTAAAACTTGGGTATTTTAATTAGAAACAGAACAGTATACAATATAGGACTGAAACATAGTCCTAGGAGTACACTTTTGTTTTTATTTACGAACAGTGTCAGTGGAGCGAGTGGTAATACGTTGACTTCGTTGACGATCTGACGATGATGTTGAACTCTCCGAAGGTATGGGTTACTCTGGATGCCGAAGCGTTGCGAGGAGAAGCAGACGTTAAGTGTCTCTTCTGGCCTCTGTATGTGTATATATCTGTACTTTTCCCGTCCTGGGTGAAGGAATGATCCCTCTATTCATAGATAGCAGGCTAGCTGCTCATGCGCGCATATGTCGGATGCGCCTGGACGTAGGAATGCCACGTAGCTGATGCTGGCAGGGGTGCATAGATGATGCGCCCTGGAATGAAGCTGAATCTACTGGACTGCTGCGCTGGGCTGCGAAGGAGCTGACACATGGCCGTCGCGGAGATTTGGTTGTTGCTGATATCTTGGGTGGTTAGCACCCATTCTTTGAATAGAACTAAGTCAAGGGACGCGTGGCGTATGCCTGTGGCTCAAAGATCTTGGTTTTGGAGGAGAGTGATATGTCGGGGGGCACTTATGATCGGGCACATGAAGACGACTTAGTCTATGAGTTTTAGGCATCATAGACGAGTCTGGGCGCATGGCTTTTGAGGCACATACAGATCTTCGCATCAGGATGCGCCTAGGATCAGGCATAGAGGAGGCGACTTGGTCTCATGACCTTTAGGAGCCATGAGCAAGTCCAGGCGCATGGCTTTTGAGGCGCATGCATGGCGTAGTCTTCTGTTGCTTGGGATCAGAAGTAAGACGGGGGCGCGTGACCACTGGGGTGCATGTCATCTTCTGGGTGCATGGCTACGAGGCGCATACGAATGATCGGTCTGCCACGTTGCCGACCCTAGGTGTAATGATGGTGCTGACATTAATGGCGCTTCATTTTCTGCACAGCTGATTGGATGGCTCTTGGAATGCGTTGCCGCCTTTATCATTCAGCATTAAATGCTTGATGGAGAGGGTTGCATTGGTCAAGTACTAATCTGGGTACATAGCTATGTCCCGCTGGGCGCATCCATAGGGAACACATGATATCGACGGCGCATCTGCCAATGTGTTGCATCCTCTTTCGTCTGCCTGTTGGGTTCTTCGAGTCGTTAATGGTTACCTTGACTTAGCCGAATACGAGGCGACGGATGCATTTGCTATTAATGTAAATTCATTGCATAGAATTTGGAGCGTTGGCCATTTGGCACTCGGGTGTAGGCTGTCCGTGCTTATAAATAGCCGCATGAGGGAAAGCTTTGCTTTTATTCTTCATTTTGATATAAAGATGAACTTGGCCGGAGCTCCACCTTGGCGAACTGCCAAACTCGAGCTCTTTCCGAGGGTAAAGATGCGCTACCCCAGTCTTTCCGTCGCTCTGAGCTTTCGTGATAGTATCTGTTGCATCCAAACATCGGGATCGTCGAGTCTCGACATAGGTCGATGGTGCCTATTGCACCCAAAGATCGGGGAGACCGCGCTCCGTCTTTCGTTATGCTGGCAGCGCCACAGGTTGCCGCGTGTGCCTGTTGCTTTCGAAGATCGGGGCATCATGCTGCGATCTTTGTCGAGCTAGAAGAGCTCATCCTTCTGCTACACAAGGGCTGATTGGTGCTAATAAGAGAGAGTGATTCGCTCTGACTATGCATGGTGATGCACATACGTTAAGATGCTGGAATGATGTGCCTGGATGAGACATCAGAGTGATGGGCCTAGCATGGGGCGCATGGAAGTTACTGCGCCTGGCATGTGTGTTTGAGCGTACGATCTATGTTACGAAACAAACTAGTTGGGATTGATTCGAAAATTGTGTAAGGAATTCCTAGTCCATCAAGAATCGAAGATGGGCGTATCGTTAGAGACCTTGGGTCGAAAATATTGTTGCCTTGAGCATCGTAGACTCAAGTTGACCTATTGTGTCGGGAGAGATTAAGTATGATGTCTGGATAAGTTACCTAGCGGGGGTAGCCCCAGACGTAATACATGGATAGAACGAGAGAATGTGAATCATATCTGGATAGTTGTGTGCAGGACTTAGTGCAAATGGTAGGTGAAGAAAGTTTGGACATGTTGGACTTAGTCTATGTCATTAAGGCCAAAAGTTATGAACAACTAGATGAAAGACTTGAGTTATGTGAGAGATAGAAAATGGTTGGACAAATAGGCGTTGCGGAGAATTGTTGCGATTTGTATGCACAATGACTCAAAGATGATATGCAATAACTCGGGGATACTCTGATCGAATGAACGAAAATTATGTTGAGCATTGTCACTGGATGAATGAGATGCAAGTTAAGTTGATGTCAATTTAGATGACAATGATAGGAATGCTTCGGAGAATTTGAGAGTGGATGGATATTACTTGGATAAAAACTTAAGTGTCTGGATTGCTTCGTGGATAACCACTACGTTGACGTTCTTGTCTGGCACGAGCGCAACACCAGCCTCGCACATGCATCACGTCGATTAGGATGACTATTCCGCATGAGCGCTGGTATGGTGATTCATGTCCAGTGGGATTGGTCAAACTTACAAGGCATGGAAAATTGGATTTAGACTTATGGTTTGATGCGAAGGTGAATTTGAGGATTATTGCGATAAGCCCAGAGTATGTCGAATATTGATCATGGGTAAATAGACTTGTACCCAGGGTGAACAAATATTGCTCGATTGTGATAGTGTTAACGGTAGTGCATGAGTGATTCGTGTAGTAACGGCGCATCAGTTGTGCGGGGGTAGACAAATTATAGATTGGTAAATTTCGGCGGAGTGGATAAAGTCTCATAGGAATTGTTGAGAATTGATTTGGCTCCGCGATAGGATATAGCATGGTTTGTAGTAACTGTCCCTCATTGATGATCTTCAATTATCGAGCGTTGTTTTGGGACAAATGATCCTAGAAGACTTGACCGCCAAATCAAGTGAATGTTGAAGTCCTATCGGATGACCCAATGAAGTCGCATAAGAAATTTCGTAGAGGATGAAGGATGATGTAGTGCATATTGAGGATAAGTCTAAGCGAGTGAGTATCGTGTTTCGGAAGTTAGCGAGTAGCCTTTGACTAGATCGATATGGTCAAAAAATTTATGATCGATCGAATGAGTACATAAGTAGACTTGGTTGGTCGATGATCGAATAGATGTTGAGGAATGTACTTAGAATATCGTTGCAGTTGTTTGCCATCAAAAATGTGACAAGGTTTTTTTGATTAAAACTTTGGTATTTCAATTACAAACAGAACAATATACAATGTAGGACTTAGACGTAGTCCTAGGAGTACACTTTTATTTTTATCTGGGAACTGTGTCGGTGGAGCGAGTGGTAATGCGTTGACTCCTTTGACGATCTGACGACGATCTTGAACTCTCTGGAGGTCTGGGTTGCTCTGGATGCTGGAGCATTGCGAGGAGAAGCGGACCGTTAAGTGTCTTTTCTGGCCTCTGTATGTGTATATATCCGTACTTTTCCTGTCACGACCCGCACATAATATTTGGGCATGAACAATGTATACGTCCAGCCTACGCTACAGAGTCGGCGGTGAACGCTATAACAATATGGTGAACAACCATGCAATAAAAGATATACCACAAGGGGATTCAATAACTCCACATCTCAACTCAGCATCTAAAAGATGGAAATAAATAAAACTGTCTCATAATAGAAATGTATGAAAGCCAAAAGTAATCTCAACTACATGTCTCAAAAAATCAACTCTAATATCCAGTACAATGTCTCAGTACTAACAAAAATATCTAAGAAAGCGCAGCAGGATCAGATGCTGCGTACTCCTCCAGATAGGCAAAGACCGTCTCTACCACATATCCCAAGTACGGGCCATACTGGTCAGGACACACGATCTCTTCGCAATCACCTAAAGTTTGTTTGGTTATCCAGTCAGGATGGAACGAGTACAATTTACTGAATGCAGTTTCAATATATGAAAATGACTATATAACAGAGGTTAGCCTTTAGACATACGATTTAGAAAATAAATGAAGAAAAACTGAATAAAACTAAATACCGAAAGCAGTAAATGAAATACACAAAAATACTCACCGACTGACCGACTAAAGTACTTTTGATATGTGACCGATCTTGAGACAATTACACGACACTGTCTACAATATCGACACTGTATAAAGTAATACGGTATACTACAATAAAGAAACACTGTCTATACGGTATAAATGTAATAATAATCACTGACTACACGATATACACGGTATAAGGTTAGATCACACATCTTTGGTACTTCACCTCCTCCGACACCACAAAAATATAATCAACATAAAGACTGAAATCACATCTCTACCGACTAACAATGATGTATAGTAAACATCAATACTGAAAACAAGCAATAAACTGTACTCGTCTAGCGTCCTAAGCAGCTAGCATGGTTCAGTGTCCGAAACGAGGTCCAAATAACCTATTAAGGAATTAACATTAGAAAAACTGGGTTTAAAACAAAAATAGGTTTTCTAACTTCTAAGTCAATTTCTAGGCCAATTTGATTTATACCTATTTGTATTCATGCCCATATCCTGCCCATAAGTCTAACCATCTTTTAGACAGTTATGTTGGTTCCTTAGTTAGCCTATTGGTATCTTCACAGAATTTGGGGATAGGAACACACTCTCTATGTGACTTCCCCCACTGTCATGTCCTGGTGTGTGTCAAGAATAACTAGAGCTCGAATGTCACACTCCAATGGAACCCATGTATCCTTCCTATCACCCCTTTCAGTAATTACCTGGATTAAGCAGTAATTCACAATACATCAGTCCTCTACATGACTGCTGTACACTGTTACCTCTGATATCAGAGTGTTGCCCATAGCAGTGCTCATTTGATATGAGAATCTATCTCTAGCCATGTACCTATCTAAGTTTCCTATCACATTGGTACAGCCTGAGGTTACAGGTCACCCTTGAACCTGTCTACTTGTCCATGGCCTGCCCCAAGAGCCTAAGTATTAACTTGACTGCAATTTCAGCCACTACTTAAATTCCCTGAGGACTAACCTGTGATACCCTGTGATACATATGACAAGTATAGGGTTGAGACCCTTTGCTAACCCCAATACAGGTTCCTAAGATATTCAGGATATTCGAGTAAGGATTTATACTAGGCTACTACTGGGTTGTTCCCATGTGAGGTAGGAATAGATTTTTTGTACAACCTACATGTTTCAGTCTTTCCCCTCTCTTATTGGTTATGCCTATCCATCAGTAATAGACCAGATACACTTGTTCAGGAAGTTGGTCACTCTAGTATGGTGTGGATGGGTATTCAGAAGTGGTCTTTGCCTGCTTATAGGATAGCTGATGTGCTTTGAATTGCTCGCACTACAAAAATTTATCGATTTAGCGACGGCTACATCTGTCAACGATCCGTCGATAAATGTAATTACCGACGGATAGTCGACGGATATTGGTTAAAAATGGTCGTCGAAAAAAGCCTCGTCGCTAACTACAATCCGTCGGCAAGTTGTCGACCGGCGACGAATTAGCGACGGACTGCCGTCAACCATACTCGTCCAGTTTGCGACGACTCACCGACGGATTACCGTCAAATTACGTATCAAAAGAAGTAATGACGTATCACTTACCGACGGACATATCCGTCGGTATTTGGTCGGTAAATGCGTATCAGGGAGTTTCCGATACGCAAATTCCGTCGCCAATCAGTCGCGAATGGTCGCTAAGTTTTGACGGATTCGCGACAAAATACCGACGGCATATCCGTCGACCCGGTTCTGTGAATTATTCATATTTCCAGAACATTGGCGATGAATAATCCGTCGTTATTCCGTCGTGAGTCGTCGCTAGACCGTCGCCAATCGGTCGGTTTTATAGCAACGGATTATCTGTCGCCAATATTCGACGAAACATTGTGTGTTTTATCGACTACTAGCGACGGTGTACCCACGTATTATTCGTCGACCCTATCCTGTAATTTTTTCATAATTCCAGAACCTTGACGACGGATAACCCGTTGGATTTTAGTCGCGCATCCGTCGCTAACTGGGAATCCCCCAGTTAGCGACGGATAGTTCGTCGGTAATGGGTCGCCAGTCCGTCGGTAGCTGAGAATTTTTTGAAAAAAATAGCATAAAACTGGGCATTCCCAATATACGCAATTCCAAATATACAAAACACACAAATAATCCCAAGCATTCTCAATATACACAATTCCAATATACATAATTTCAATATACAAAACACAAAAAATTCTAACACACAAATATTCCAAGCATTCAAATTGTTCACACAAAACACATAAATATTCAATATTTAAAAACAAATATTCAATATTCAATAAGAAGGAAAATCGACTTCGGCCTCAGCACAGACCGCAAGTCAGACGATGAATCCTCACAGCTAGGGATCACAATTGCGTTGAGGCATGTACCATTCTCTCAGCCACTTTGCATATAAAGGCTCAATCTGGTTGAGGTCTTCTGTAGGGACATAAGGATCAGTTCCGATGCTACTACTCTTTGACGGTGGCTCCTCCTTAACTTCAACCTTGGGAGCAATCTCTTTCCTGATGGTCATCGGTTCTTCCTTGACCTCGATCTTTGGTAACACCTCCTCCTTAACAAGGCTCTTGTTTGACGAACGAAGACAGTATGTCTTCCTTCATGAGAGCCTTCGCCTTCGGCATGGGTACTGCAACAGAGTCAAAGAAAAGTTTACAAAAAGGACTTAGAAGCCCAACATGAGCATCTGAGCCGTATCAGAATCTCTGGCGCATCAACTGGGATGAAACCCTTGTGCATCAGCCTAAGCACATCTACATAAGACGGCTCATCTACATTTGGGTCTTCCCAACATCATTGCAACAAAGACCAAGGCAAGAGAATACCCACCGAGCACTTCCGGGCGAACGTCGACGTGGGTCGCCCTAACGACGGGGACTTCCTCCGTGTCGACCTCCAAGGGTTCCTTGCCTCGGCCCCTTCATCCGCTGGCAGCACCACCTCGGGGAGTCTTGGGAGCCATCTCTCTAACACAGAAAAGAAGGATATAATTAGTTCAATCTGTGTCGTAAGACAAACTAAACATAACTAGGAGAAAATCTATTAGCCAGGGAGCCGACTCCGTAAGACAAACTAAACATAATTAGTTCAATCTGTATCGTAAGACAAACTAAACATAATTAGGAGAAAATCTTGACATAGAGTGAGTCGATGGACTTACTAGATGTTCCATCATCATCATTGTCTAGAAAGATGATATTTTCTTCAACATCCATAGGAGAACTATAAGGATATATCTTTTCACAATATGTCACCTTTCAAAGACCCTTAATGTGACAACCATGTTACCGCGGTGTCGGAAGACTAACATGTCATAATTTTTTAAGCCGTGTGCTTAGACATAATCCTTCCAACCCTTTCCTCCTATGTAGTAATCTTGCATTTCTTTATGAAGTTTTTTCTTTATGAAGTTCAAGACGGCATATTTTTCCATTATGAGTCACTATATGCCGTCTTGAACTTCATAAAAAAATGCAAGATTACTACATAGGAGGAAATAGTTGGGAGGATTATGTCAAAGCACACGGCTTAGAAAATTATGACATGTTAGTCTTTCGATACCGCGGTAACATGATATTCATATTAAGGGTCTTTGACCAGGTGGCATGTTATAAAAAGATATATCCTTATAGTTCTCCTTCTGAGAACAGGATAACATTGCGCTGTCAGGATCAAGTTCCTAGCCTAATCAAGATAACATTGTGTGTATAGACAAATAGTGATATGGTGAGGGGTGTATGTGTGTTTCAGTCAAATGTGTGTGTGTGTTAAGGGTGCGACAGTGAGAGTGAAAGAGTAAGAGGGTGTGTGTGTGTCCTAGTCAAATGTGTGTGTGTGTTAAGGGTGGGTATGTGTACATGCGAGAGCCTCAATATACTAAATTTTACTAAATTTACTTATTCGGTTCGGTTTCGGTTTTTAATATACTAAATTTACTTATTCGTGCGTGTGTGCCGAATATATATATATATATATATATTTTATATATATATATATGTGTGTGTGTGTGTGTGTGTGTGTTTGTGTATGAGCCCCAAACCCCTCCTCCCCGTCCCCCCGCAGCCCATCCCCAAATAAACACACAAAACACACAAATAATCCCAAGCATTCAAATTGTACACACAAAACACACAAATATTCAATATTTAAACACAAATATTCAAACTCCAAGTAAAACCCATAAATAAGTCTACCAGAAACAAATTCGGTCAAAAATCATATCATATATATATACGATCCATGCCAGCAAGATCAATATCCAGAGGAGATGGATGACTGGAACTCCCGGTGCAACTGCCCTCTGGTGCCACCTCCTCAGCAGCAGGAGGTGGCACTACCTCCTCAGCAGCATGAGGTGGCACTACCGACTCAGCAGCAGGAGGTGGCACTACCGACTCAGCAGTAGGTACCACTACCGACTCAGCAGCAGGAGGTGACACTACCTCCTCAGCAGTAGAAGCTGCCTCTCTCAGGCGACATCCTTGGGTCTTAGGTGCCATCAGGTAAGATTGATGGAAACAAGGAGATTAATTAGGGATTAAACAAAATAACAATATTAGACGTGTAATGTAGAAGATTCATTGTTGTATGGAAATGACAGTATTAGACGTCCTCTACGTCCTCATCTTCCTCTTCCTCCTTATCTTCGCTTTCATCTATTTTATTTTCCTCCTCGAATTCTTCAACCTCTTTAGATACTTCAACCTCCAACGGTGAATGACCCTCATCAGTCTTGCCTTAAACTTGAAGCCATTAACAACATAGCCTGATAGTACAGAATGAGTCTCACAACCATAATATAGAGGAGTAGAGAAGGCCCCCTCTTTGACCCCCCTATACTTCCATGCTTCTCATTTGACTCTCTCATATGATATCCATTTCAACCAAAGAGTATATAAGTGTAAAAATATTACTAATAACCAAGGATCAGTATCGGAATCGGTATCGTCATGAATCTCATGGCTTGTTCTACTAGAGCATAATATAAAACCAAACGTGTGAATCAGATCTTCATATTCTAATATCGTGAATGTGAAGCTCTGCTTCACGTTTGGTTTTATATTATGCTCTATTAGAACAAGCTATGAGATTCATGGTGATACTGATTCCGATACTGATCCTTGGTTAATATTAATATTTTCACACTTCTCCATGCTTTGGTTGAGATGTATATCATATGATGCGGAATATGATGCCTCATGACCCGAATGAGAAGAAGGGGAGTAGGGAGGCTCACTCTATACACTCTTCCGCCTACGATATACACTCTATACACTCTTACTTATGCAAGCCTATTGAGGTAATCAGCATTATACTAGATTTTCGAAAAGATCTAGTACTCTGATAGGCCCAAAAGACTTGGCAAAAGTAAATTTAATTTTCAACACTTACATACTACTACTAAGATATCTTATATATATATCCTGCTAGGATACTCACTCTATATCGATATCTTAAATTTGATTTTCAACACTTACCTACCGCCTAGACACCGCCTAGACGCCTAAGCGATCAATATTGATAATCATAGAAATAGTCTGATACCGATACCGATACCGATTCGTAAGACAAAGTAAACAGATTTGTAATTAAAAGTATATATCCTTATAGTTCTTCTTCTGAGAACAGGATAACATTGCACTGTCTTGATCAAGTTCCTAGCCCAATCAGTCAAATGTGTGTGTATAGACAAGAGAGTGATATGGTGATGGGTGTATGTGTGTGTGTTTCAGTCAAATGTGTGTGTGTGTTAAGGGTGTGACAGTGAGAGTGAAAGAGTGAGAGGGTGTGTGTGTGTCCTAGTCAAATGTGTGTGTGTGTGTTAAGGGTGGGTGTGTGTACAGGCGAAAGCCACAAGTTGTAGGTTCAATTATTCTCAAGTTTATGGCATATAAGGGTGTAATAGTACATACATTACTCATGCAACACAGGTAACTACATTTGTATCCATTTGAAAATGTTTGTATCCTCTATCTGTATCGTATATGTATCAGTATCCGTGCTCATAATTGTGCAACATAGTATGTCATCTTCGTCTAAGATGTCAAACTAATATAAACTATTAACTTGATGGAAATAAATAAGATACTAGTAGTTCATAAAGAAAATTGCTATATAAGAATTGTATAATATAGTATGTCATGTGACACGTGCTAAAGTTAAGAGGATATCTCCAATATTAAGAAAATACTTGCAATAGAGAATAATAGAACATTTAGCTCCTAACACATACATGCTTAATACAGCTGATTATTTGCAGGACCACAAGATCAAAGTTTTTATCAATGCATAAATATTATCACTTCATATATCAAACTAAGATCACTGCATAAATATAATATAAGTGCGAAATCCCGCGGCCAGCAACCCCCCCGGCCAGCCCCCCCAAATGCCCCGCCGGCTAGCACCCCCCTCCGCAGCCCACCCCAACCCCCCTCCTCCCGGGGGCCGGCCCCCACAAACCCCACCCCCTTCCCTGGCCAGCCCCCCCTCCGCAGCCTACGTCCAACCCCCCCGTGGCCAGCCTCCCCATGGCCAGGCCCCCCGCTGCCCTCCCCCTCCCACAACCCAAACTCTACCACAGCCAGCACCCCCCGCGGCGACCCCCACCACAGCTAGCACCCCCCGCGGTGACCCCCACCACCACCAGCTTCACCCGCGGCGACCCCTGTACCCCCACCCCCCACCCCCGCGACGACCCCCACCACCGCCAGATTCACCCGCGGCGACCGCCAGCACCCCCCGTGGCCAGCCCCCCCCCCCCGCGGCCAGCAAGTCCCCGCTGCCCGCCCCCTCCTACCACCGTCGGCTCCCCTCCGCCCCCCAACGCAGCACAAGAGAGAGAGAGAGTTACCTCGATAAGTGCAAGCGTCCAAGAGAGAGAGAAAAGAGAGAAAAAATTGGGGGGAATGAAATTCCCTTCCCCCCCCCGTCGGTTCAACTTAAGCTAGGATTTTAACTAAGCGACGGACTAGCAACGGATAAAATCCGTCGCTACTTAGTCGTTAATCTCACGCAATTTTTTTCAAATTTTTAACCACTTAGTCACCACTTAGCGACGGACCGTCCGTCCGTCGCTAATATCCCATCATCTGGTCGACGGATTATCCGTCACTAAGTAGTCATCAATTCCTCCGCCAACTAGTAACATTTTCCCACAATTTTTTTAATATTTTCCCGACAATTAGTGACTACCAAGTGACTACTTGCTGACAAGTTTTTATTCCGTCGCTATTGTACCGACGGCGTGCCGACGGATAGGCGACGGATGTTCACCCTTAAAAAAAGGGTACGCAATTAGCCGAGAAGTCGTCGCCAGGTTGTCGGTAATCCGTCGCTACGGACGACGAATTTATTCCATCGCTAAAATGTCGTTGCCAATTTACTGTATTTTGGTAGTGTCCGACACACCTGAGCTTATTGGCAAGTAAGGGTTTTCAAGATCCCCTGCATCCATGATAACCACCTCTCAATAATTGGACGAAGATAATGCAACACAGGTCGATTTGTACCATTATTGAGTAGGAATACACTAACCTACCATTTACTACTGTCTATTAACACATTAACAAGATCGACTCTCAAGATTTGAGTGATTCTCAGGTAACTTAGTAACCTACATTGTCCTAATACCAATCCTTAGCTATATGTACCCTGGCTTACTGGCCTAACCTCTATGGTACAGGGCAATCTAGGTGGTTCAGCCCATTTATGATGGTAGTATACATACTACTGATAACTCAGTCCCCCACTCTTAATCTATAAAAACTTGCTTCCTAAATTAGGCATCTACCCTTAGCTGTCACTGCTATGAAGTCCTGGAATTACCTGTGCCTATGAAGGACACTCCTAAGTCCGCATCAACTTACTCGTAGGACTGGCTTCCTAGTCCAATATGTTCTTTATGGAACACCTCTCCCCATGCCTAGGTAGCTGTTTTCTATGAGCATGTCAAAATCCCTTAGATATTAAGGACTGTCACCTGATGTTCCTAGGGACCCAGCTATGCCTACCTGGTGCTGTGGTAGTGTCAGATCTAGTTTATCACCTCCTAGTACTGTAATAGTATCACACACACACTCAAACTCAGGTTCAGTCTTTATATAAAGAATCTACATCCTGCCTTATAGTCCCTAACCCCTATCTTGTATTGAGTCTATACCGGGCTAACTGAAAATCTGATTATTCAGTTTAGAGTTCGAAGGAGTACCCTCAGGTAACTTCCTCCAAGGACTACCACTTGAAATTTTCAACCCATTACTAGGCAGGGCCTTGCTCACTGCTGCACCTAGGCTTGGACTGGGTTTTGGTATCCCCCGTTCCTAGACTGACACAGAATACCAATGCAGGTATCACCCATGCCCAGGCTACCCTAGATTAATTGGACCATCCTATAATTTGGTGGATGTTACTTTATTTGGTTTCGTAGATTTGAGCAATGCTCTTAATGGTACAGGGTTATTGGGCCGATGGGTATATGGTGTATCCTACTCTAGTTAATGTTTGATGCATAGTTCCTCCTTGGTCCCTACCCTATATAGAGGACTTGCACCTATAGCTAGGTGTGTCAGTTGCATACCCTTCCGATCATATTTGAACATCATTGCTTGATGTGTACTTAAAAAAACAACTGATGCTATTACCTATTTTTTTGATATACCCAGGGGTTAGAACCCCAATCCTATTGCTGATGTATGAGTCTACCTATTATTTCATCTGGGTTCTACTAGAAATTATATCAAACACCTACAATATAAAAGATGACTGCTAGGTCTACAATTTTGGAAGAAAAATGATGAGTGCACAGGATTACCTGGTTGAATAACTTGAACGTTTCTCTTTCATGAGGTATCCGAGATTGGTTCGACTGGAATAACAGGTGTAGACAAGATTTCTAGGGTTTCCATTTTGACCGAACTCCACATCTATATATAGTTGGAAATTCAGGTTATAAAAGATAGAGGGGAATCCGATTTGAAATCAATTTGGAGAGATTTAACTCTCGGCAGGACTTGGATTTGAAGGATACCATCAATTGGTTTAACAAAACAGAAATTTGAATTTTTGAGGCTGCCTCATTGTATATGATTTAAGCAGCACTTGAGAATTTGAATCTCAAGTTTGCACCTAGGTCCCTGTCCTAACCCATATTTTGAATTTCTCATCTATTATCATAATAATCAAATGTTCTATAAGAATAATGCTAAAAATTAAAATAAATAATAAAAAAAGGTTTAACGTACTGGAAATTGATCAAGGGGTTTATATTTCCCGGCCTGGGTAAAGGAATGATCCCTCTATTTATAGATAGCATGCTGGCTGCTTATGCACGCATATGTCGGATGCACCTAGACGTGGGAACGCCACGTGGCTGATGTTGGCGGGGGTGCATGGTTGATGTGCCGTAGATTGAAGCTGAATCTGCGGAATTGTTGGGTTGGGCTGCGATGGAGCTGACTCGTGGCAATCGCAGAGATTTGGTTGTGGCTAAGATCTTGGGTGGTTAGCACCCATCCTTTGAATAGAACTGAGTCAAGAGACGCATAGCGTATGCCTGTGGTTCAAAGATCTCAATTTTGGAGGAGAGTGATATGTCGGGGTGCGCCTATGATCGGGCGCATGGAGACGACTTAGTCTATGAGTTTTAGACATCATAAACGAGTCTGAACGCATGGCTTTTGAGGCACATATAGAGCTTCGCATCAGGGTGCGTCTAGGATCAGGCACAGAGGAGGCGACTTGGTCTCATGACCTTTAGGAGCCATGAGCAAGTCCAGGCGCATGGCTTTTGAGGCACATGCATGGCCTAGTCTTCTGTTGCTTGGGATCAGAAGTAAGCCGGGGGCGCATGACCACTGGGGCATATGTCGTCTTCTGGGTGCACGGCCACGAGGCACATACGAATGATCGGTCTGCCACGTTGCCGACCCTAGGTGTAATAATGGTGCTGACAACAGAGGCGCTTTATTTTCTGCACAGCTGATTGGACGGCACTTGGAATGCGTTGCCGTCTTTATCATTCAATATTAAATGCTTGATGGAGAGGGTTGCATTGGTTAGTGCCAATCTGGGCGCATAGCTATAGCCCACTGGGCACATCTATGGGGAGCGCATGATATCGATGGTGCGTCTGCCAATGTGTCGTATCCTCTTTGGCCTGCCAGTTGGGTTTTTTGAGGCGTTAATGGTTGCCTTGACTTAGCCGAATACGAGGCGACGAATGCATTTGCTATTAATATAAATTCATTGCATGGAATTTGGAGCATTGGCCATTTGGCTCTCGAGTGTAGGCTGCCCGTGCTTATAAATAGCCACATGAGGGAAAGCTTTGCTTTTATTCCTCATTTTGATATAAAGATGCACTGAGCTCCGCCTTGGCGAACTGCCGAACTCGAGCTCTTTTCGAGGGTGAAGATGCACTTCCCCAGTCTTTCCATCGCTCTGAGCTTTCGTGATAGTGTCTGTTGCATCCAGACATCGGGATCGTCGAGTCCTGACACAGGTCGATGGTGCTTGTTGCATCCATAGATCGGGGCGGCCGCACTCCGTCTTTCTTTATGCTGGAAGAGCCACAGGTTGCCAAATGTGCCTGTTGCTTTCAAAGACCGGGGCATCATGCCGCGATCTTTGTCGAGCTAGAAGAGCTCCTCCTCCTGCTACACAAGGGCTGATTGGTGCTAATGAGAGAGAGTGATTCGCTCGGACTATGCATGGAGATGTGGATACGTTGAGATGCTGGAATGATGCACCTGGACGAGACATCAGAGTGATGCGCCTGGCATGGGGCGCATGGCAGTTGATGTGCCTGGCTGTAGCTTTAGGATATTCCTTTTTGTAGAAGCTCTCATTTGTAAAGCCTTTCTTTAGACATGTAGTAGACTTTCATATGAAATAAAATCCTTATTTTTAATGTCTTTTAACTTTTACTTTTCTTTGCTGTGCCAAGTATCTGTTTGAGCTTCCTGGCGTATTTTGAGTTGGTCGCATGGTTGGGTTGAGCGTATAGGAATTCTGGCCTATAGATGTGCCATAAATTCCATGCTTCTACAAGACCCCCTTTAAAGTTTTCAAAACTTTCTGGGCAAGTTTTGGAATACTTTAAATAAGAAGCATGGGGATTAACGACTCTGGGCGCATGTCCTTCGCCAAGGCGCATGGCACTTTTTGGCGTATAGTCGTTCTGCGCGTCGCTGTGGTGAATGCTTGTTGCTTGAGGCGTATACGATTAGGGCGCATGCTTCTTCTGAAGAGATAACGCATCGATCTTAGGAAAGATTAATGATGATCTTTTAAAGATAAGCAGCCGTCGATTTCTCGAGACCCGAAGTGACTGATTGCTGATGTAACGCCTCGTTGGTTTACGTATAAGGCCAAGCCTATAAATAGGTAGCTTGTCAGGAGAGAGAGCCTTCTACTTTCTGCAAAAGTTTTTTTCTTCCTCAGACGAGACATTATATCACTGGCCAAACTATTTATGTTATTTCTAGAGTTAACCCTCTCTGGGTCCTAATGAAAAAGCCCAGTATACTCAATTCTTGGCTTACAACATGGGCCATATTGTTAGCACAATATGATATGGTTTATGTTCCTCAAAAGTCTGTTAAAGGTCAAGTCCTTACTGACTTTCTGGCAGCTCATCCAAATCCCGAAACGTCTAAACTCTACGACGAGATTCCAGATAAAACTTTGTAGTCCAACATAATTTCAGAAGAACCTCTTACATGGCATCTATTCTTTAATGGTGCATCCAGAATTGGACCAAAATGTGCTATTGTTGCTGGAGTTGGAATCGTCCTCGTCTCACCATAAGGGTTAGCTATTCAAAGAGCTTATTCATTAGATGAGTCGTGTTCCAATAATGTGGCTGAATACAATGCTCTGCTTATTGGTCTCTAATTGGTTAAACAATTAGATATTGAGTATCTTGAATTTTATGGAGACTCCAAACTTATTTCAATCAAGTTAGAGGCACATACGAAGTTCGACATCAAGATCTGGTTCCATATCATGATACAGCGATCGGGATGGCTACTTCATTCAAAGGCTTCTTCATCGAACATGTATGCCGAACGTGTAATACGGAAGCTGATGTACTCGCTAATCATGCAACAGTATTAGCAATTCCAGTAAGAAGGCAACAAATGATTGTCATCACTAATAGAGAGTTATTTTGTGTCGAGAATAACTTAAATATTGAAGTTAACAACCCAAACGTGGAATTCAGAAATTCAGTTGAAATTTGTGCCATCAGTGAAGACTGGAGGACTCCTTTCATAGACTTTCTGGTCCATGATATCCTACCCGAAGATCCTAAGGAGGCTACAATAATTCGTCGACGGTCACTCAGATTTTATTATAATCATGCTACAAAGACACTCTACCGACGAACATTTGACGGTTTACTCCTACGCTGTCTTGCGGGAGAAGAAGCAAAACAAATACTTCATGAAGCTCATGACGGTGTTTGTGGCGTACATCAACCTGGTCATAAATTACAGGATCGTATTCGCCGTATGGGCTACTATTGTCACGCCCCGACCCGGAATCACCCGAATCATCGTCCTCGCAGGGGGCATGAGGCCGCACGAGCCTAGAGTTGCGCTCATGCAAGGCAAGATGACAAGTTCTAAAATGGTTATTTTTGTTTTGATATTAACAACGAAAGGAAAACAGAGTATATGAAACAATTCTCTTTATTGATATTCGAACTGAGATTACAAAGTCTTTCAATAGCCAAACTAAATTTGCCAAGTTGGCTACAACACTCAAGTTCTCTCTTGCCCACAAAAGATTTCACCGTTTCATATATCATGCCTTCTATATCTCGGCTGCCTCAATCCTGTTGCAAGTCCGAGCGTCAATGCGATCGCACGCTTCAAACGCTTTGGCATTCTAAGCCTCAATTCGTTCAAGCGAAACTCTGCCGCGAGCAGACCAATCCCTGAACTTGCCAGAAAACTAGTGGGAGATTAGTACTTTCATCCTTGTTGTCCTGATCAAAGACCCACTTAACAAACCGATATTTAGTATTGTATTGATTCATGCAAACATACAATTTAGTTCTTTTTCTATGTTCTCCTTAGGATCAGTTCATGGCATATTCGAAGACTATAAAGCATATTATCATGGCAAACATGTTATTCAATTCGCCTAAGTAAACAGGCAAGGAATCTTATGTTTGTTTTGTGACTTCTGACCAACATCGACGCACTCGCCTTTACACCGACGCAAGGTGAATACGCCTACCAACTTTCTCTGTCATGTTATAAGTGCTCTCTATGTGGATCTATATGTGCCCGATATATGGGTACCTTGTACTTTCGACCTAGGATCTATCTGTGCAGGATATAGATATACCTTGCACTTTCATCCCATCGCCCTTGACTATATGAAGGTCACTAGCTTTCCGGGCTAGAATGGACTTATGTTTCTCAAATCGAATATGTAAGATGATGATCACTCTGTACGGTTGCTAACCAAACAAATTAGAGGACCCCCGAAATACTTGGTAAGTGGCTTATCACATTCAATAGTAGGTCGCTAACCGTCTATATGAAGTGCACCAACAATACCAACTTTATCCAATATACCTCCTCGGCCGAACGGTTCCAGCGCCCTGGCGTACCACAGTTGAGGGATGCCCGTGCACAGGCTTCTTCATATCTTTAAGTCCATTTGATCATGTAATGCATCTTATCTTTTATACAACCAAATAAAATCGCCTATCTTTATTTCAATTAGCACAACGCCCCAATGTTCTCAACGAACGCCCTAAAGTCCATGAACATTTCAAAGGCACCATACCGCATCGACATTTGTGTCACATCCATGCCATAACTGTTCTTTTTTCGATGAAGCCATCTTTTGTAAGTATCGTACAGCTGCGAACATTCGCCGTCTTTCCTTGCATCGTGCATTCAATGCACGCCTCGAAGCCGTGTTTCCATATTTAGTATTCAACGCATTAGACTTATGTTCCTTCCCTCCGACTCGTACAACTTGTAACACCCAATTTTCTAAAATGGGGATAATTTTAAAATTTTATAATTTTAATCTTTTATTAATGTTATTTAAATCATGATATGATTTTTGGTAATTTTTAATTATTTTAAAACTATTTTTATTGGTAATTTGTGATTTTGGAGTTTTGCTAGTGAAATTCTAGAGACCACTTGACCTAGAGCCTAAGCATGTGATTAGGATGTTTTATTTATCATTTTTGGCATAGGGGTATATTTTGGTCATTTTGGTTTCTTGGAATTATTTGTTAATTATTTGATTGATGGATGTTATTTTAGACTTTTGCTAGTTACGACCTTGGAGACTAGCCTAGTATTTGACCATGACTATGGTGACTTAGTTAGCATGGTAGAATGGTGTAGGACCCTAATCTAACTCAATTTGACTTGAGTGTGACTTGGGTGCATGAGGAGAATAGGTGCTATGTGTAGTTGGGCCTATTAGCTAGAGTGTTGAATCAACTAACTAGTATATTAGCCTATAGTCCATTTCTCTCAATGAAAGCCTAACCCTAACTTGTTGGCTGGCCAAAGAAGCCATATAGAAGCCCCCAACACCCTATTTAATACCTCTTGAATCATTCTTGCCTCTTTTTACACCACTTCTAATTTTGGCAAGAAAGAGGTATTGTCCATTCTTCAACCCTTCATAATTTCTTCATTTCTATTCCTTTTTAACTCTAGTCTTTTGCATTGGGATCTATTTAACCCCTATTTACTGTTGGTGGTGAGAAATCCCAGCTTGTGTGCAATTTGGAGCTTGAGAGTTGCAAAAAAGATTCTTCTATTTGGGGCTTTTTCCTTGAGTTTGACACTCAATAGGTAAACCCCTCAAACTACCTCCATTTTCTGATTTCTTTACATGGATGCATAGATCTAGGTGTCCCCTAGCTGTAGAGTGGGTCTTATGTGATTTTGTGTCAATTTGGTGTCCGTATCGGACACGTATCATTGGTTGTATGAATGTGTTTGATGAAATGTCATAGAGGAAATTTATTTACTATTTTTGAAAAGTATTTGAATGGATTTGTTGATATTCATGTGTATATTGATTTTCCCATTGATTGAGTCGATTTCTGAGCCGTGTCCGTGTCCAAACAGGACACGAACACACTCGCAGCAAGCTCGGGCAGTACCCTGCTGTTTGAGGAGTTGTTCTCCTCGTACAGTCCACGTGGGCGGCTGCCACTTGGCAGCGAGGTGGGGGCAATGACTGACATGTCAACCCCCAAGACACGTGTCAAATAGTTTAATGTCGGACAAGAAATACAGTGTGCACTGGTTTGACTGACACGTGCATACACGAGAAGACTGGCCTGATACGGGCCTCGTGTGCGCACTGGACACGACGTGGACACCTCATAGTGTGTCGATTGTGTAGCCCTACACGTGGGCTACACGTGTGTATGACCACGTGGCATGAGGTGTCGTGTGTCGCGTCCACGACACATGTGACTCGCAGTACGACACTGCACAGCCGTGCGTGTGTCTGTGTGTGTTCTCGAGTCAGGACACGTCGTGTCCTACTTTTCCGGACATGACACGACCTGTGCAGCACATGTACACCTACACGACACATTACCAACCTTTTTTTTGGATTATACTGTGTTTTCGATATGATTTCGAGTTTTCCCCAAAAACTCTGATACGTACAGTATCAGTATTCAATTTCCTGATTTTTGAATGGGTTAAATTGAATTTCAAATGCAATTTCATATGCTAAATTATGTGTTATATTGCTGGGATATGTGTTGGTATGTTGGGGTTTCATGTGGGAAAGATTTGCTTGGATTTTTATGTGTTCGAGTGTGTTCGTCATTCAATTTGTATATTGACTGAACCTATTGTCTAATAAACTCTCATTCTCATGATTAACCTGTTAATAAACCTAAACACTATAATATGTTCATTGATACTTTTTAAACCTACTTGTTAACTGCCTAACCCTAACCTTGCACTAACCTGAACATATATGGACACATTGTTAGCCTTTCTACTTAACTGAACATTGATGCATTGATATAGCCTAACCTATTAACCTATTGTTAACTGAAAACCTATGCTAACCCTATTTTATTGCCTGAAATTGAACCATTGCATAAACCTTTAACCAACTGAATGTAACCCTTAACTTGAACCCACATTACATATGGCTTTCATTGCTTTAATCTGTAAACTGAACTGAGTTAGTTAGATTGTAGGTTACATTGTATGAAGATGGTGATGACATGTATATTAGGTCGTTGTATAACCTAGACACTATGACTTTACATTGCATTGCCATTAACTATCACTGCTTTTACCTGGAACTGAAATCCTATATGTAACCCTATATACATTGATACCTTGTTAGCCTAAACTTGACATACATTTACCTAAACATTGTTAACATACATTGCATTGTTAACCCTCTCTAACACATTGCCTACACTTCATGTACACTCTATGCACATTACACCTTACTTAATGCTTGGACACATTGATGCTATGACATTTCCCCCTATCTCTATATATATGTATATAGCTTGTATTTTTTTTTGTATATATATATAGCTTGTATATATATATATATATATATATATATATATATATATATATATATATATATATATATATATATATATATATATATATATATATATATATACCTATGAATGTTATGCCTAGGTATATATATATGCCCATATATAATGTATGTCTATATATACATATGTGTATATATGTATATATGTATAGAACTTGTATGTTAAATAGCTTGGTAGCATCATGGATGTGTGTGAATGCTTGGCTAGACTTGGTTAGGTTTAGTGAGACTTGACTGGACTAGGATTGACGTAGTTGACCTAGTTTGACTAGTGTAGTTGACTAGAGTTGACCAGAGTTGACCAAGAGTTGACTTTGGCCTAGATGACCTAGAAATCATATAGAATGCATTGTAAAGTTTAATATTACCATTCTGGACATGTTGTGACCTGTGTTGCTCTAAATAGGACAAATTTACTCTGATCTGGACATCTATTCGCATCGGACATACAAGATATCAGGGGAGTACATTCTCTGACCGTTTTATAATTGATAGGATTTACATTTATGCTCTAGATTACTTTACTTGATATTGTCACATTGTTAACACGGATTGGTACTATATGGTTCCCTTCATGAGATGTTATCCCCCTCGAGAGCATCGGGTTACAGTACGTCGTGTGCATTTTACTTTCATCATGTACTCCAGTGCTTTTACCATTCATATGCACTCTTGTGATTCATGTACTCTCATGTTCACAGAACCCCCATGTATACATTCATGTGCACCCATTTATAGGCCTTCATGTGATATCATGTGCAATAACATAACTTGTCTGGATCCTTGTGTATTAATTGGGGTACGGAGGAGTATAAATGGTCATGTGAACAATTCCAAAGTAGTGTACTCATGTGCAAACTCTAAGATTACTCATGTACAAATTCAAGTCGTTCACATGTCTATCCTGTACTCCACATCACTAGCCACTGTTAGCTTTTTACTTATAGTAGATATTTTTTTACAGTCATCTCTTTTACTTCATATATTCTCCAACGTTTCATGTATCTTACTCTATAGCATATTTACATATCCTATCATATTATGAACTGTGTGAGATGTATTGTGCTCGCTCCTGTCCTGACTGGACCTGTTGAAAATGTTACAGATGACATTGAGGAGTTATATTCTACATACTATGGAGCAGCCTTAGACGACACCTGCGACTTGGACCTCCAGAAGGATCCATCAGCAGTAGATACTGATACCCCCATAGAATAGGCTTTATCTTATTTTTAGTTGATTCTCATTGTATATATCTGAGATTTTATGATGAATGGATATTGTGGAGTTGTTATCTTAGACACTTAGATTCTCTCTCTTATTTTGTATTTCATTATGGATTTATATCTTATCTATCTATCTTATCGTACTTTCTACCTTAGCTGTGATTGAGTTGTACATTTCTATATTGTCCTCCATTCGGAGCGTATACATTGTGCAGGTACCTTATAATTGTTAGATGTATGTGACCTATGTTATCCTCACTTTTCCCAGTTAGGGGTAAAATAGTAATTTTCCATTTTTATAATATTTTTGGGAATTTTATTTCATGAATATTATTATTTAATTATTATAGGAGTCGGGTTCGAATTTCATCGCATTCCGAGTTAATTCGGGACCCCGGTGAATTTCGACTTGAGTCGTAATTAGCATGTTATTTAACCATGGCCCACCACACTAAACTTTTAGGTTTAGGAGTTTGGACTAGTCCCCCATGAGTAATTAAGCTTAATTATGATTTTTATTTATTTTTAGCAACTTCTAAAACCAAATTTTGAATTAATTAGCATTTAGGCTTAGGGAGGGGCAAACTTGTAATTAACAAGTGCCCCTACCCATGCCCACTTGGCCGGCCATGTAGGAGAGCCCCCCCTTTCTTCTCCATTAAGAAAACTCTCTCTCTCTCTTCCAAATTCAATTTCCTTCAAAGCTTTCTTTCTTCCTCAAGCAACCAGTTTTAGGTATGCATTTATTTTCCTATTTATTCCTCTTTTGCATTTAGTTCCTTCACAATAAATGGAGAGGAGCTCATTCTCCACAATTTGCCCATAAATTTGTAGGATTCCCTAGAAATTATAGTTTAAGGATTTATTATGGTTTAATCCTTTTGAGAGTGGTATATATATATATATATATATATATTTTTTTTTTTTTTTTTTTGAGAGTGGTATATATATATATATATATATATATATATATATATATATATATATATATATATATGTGTGTGTAGGGATAAATATATATTGATATGTATTTAGTGTCATGAGGAGGGTGGTAGTGTGTGAGAGTGGTATGGAGAGTGTGTGTGCTTGTGTGAGTGTGTGTGAGAGAGTGTGAGAGGGTGGTGTGTGTGTTTGAGTATGTTTGTGCCTAGGTATATATGTATATAGATTTATATATATATAGGCATGTGTGTGTGTATGATATATAGATATATATATATATAGACAAGTGTGTGTGTGTTTATATATATATATATATATATATATATATATATATATATATAGATATGTGAGTGTTGTTTGTATATATACATAGATATATATAAATAGATGGTTAGATATGTATATATATATATATATATATATATATATATATATATATATATATATATAAAATATATATATATATATATATATATATATATATATATATATATATATATATATATATATATATATATGGAGAGATAAAAGGGAAGAATAGAAGGAGAAGAAGAAGATGAAACAGCAGCAGCAGTGGCAGTCTCAGCTGCAGCAGCAGCTGAGAGCAGTAACAGCAGCACTGGCAGCAGCTGCTGCCAGGCTTCACCCCCTTCTTTGAGCCCCCTTTAGCCTATTAAACCCCCCCTTTAATTATATATATGTTAATATATATAGATATATATATATATATGTATATATATGTTGATAGATAGTTAGAATTAGAAGAGAATAGGAGAAGAAGATTAAGGAAAAGGATAAGGAGAAGTTAGAAGGAAAGAATTAGAAGAGGTTAGAAGAATAGGAAGAAGAGCTAGAATAGAAAATAGAGGAGATCGAGTTAGAGGGCGAAACGGAGCTCGGAGTATCGGAATGAGTTGAAACTTGGCGTGGACCTAGATTATATGAATTAGATTTTGCGGGTAGGCTCCCGAGTGGAAATCGGGGTTGTAGGGTGCCGGTATCGTGCCGTACCATTGCGTATCTTAAAATATTTAAGATACCGGCAATAGGCCGTAAGATGGACTAGACATCCACTTTACCTAGGTATCTTGGTAGGTAATATATGTATAGGCTAGTACCTTACTACCCTAGGGAGCTTGGGTCAAAATTCCAAGCGTAGGTAGGCTAACTTGATAATTGCCTAAGCTAGAATTTTACCCTTTTTTAAGGGTAAAATAGGATATTGGCCTACGGCCAAGATTTGAGTTTCGAAGTCCAAGATGGACTTGGATATGGGTTGTAGAGGTTGGTAATAGTTAGAAATAGTCGCCTAGACCTAGTCTTGACCTCGGTTGACCCATAGTTGACTTTTTACCCAAAAGTCAACCGTGAGTCAACACTTTGTCTAAATTTGACCAAATCCAAACCAGAGTTGTCCAGTTGACCAAAAGTCAACTGTTGGTCAACATTTAACCAAGGGTTGACCTAGAGTTGACCAGAGTTGACCAGTTGACCAAAAGTCAACTGTAGGTCAACTCTTGATCCCGTTTGACTTTCTTCGACTTATTTTGACCTGTGATGACTGGTATGACCTAGGGTTGACTTGGTCTGGCTTAGATTGACTTGATATAACTTGATTTGACCTAGATTTGACTTGACAGGACTTAGTGTGACTCAGTGAGACCTAGTTTGACCTAGATTGCATATCATTCATTGTGAATCATTCTTAAACTTGTCTAAACCTAAATTAACATACAGTATCTCATGGTCTCTAATTTTCCACTCTGAGCATTGATATACCCTACAGCTCAGGACAACAGACGAGTACATTCACTGATAGTTTTCATTGTCTTGATATTTGCTATATCCGATTCAGTCGTAGTGTCTTACTTGATTCTCAGACACAATAGTTCACGGACTAGTATTATCGGATTCCTGTTATGAGATGTCATTCTTGGATTTCTTGGGATACTGGTACTTGCTTAGTCATGATTCTCGTACTTGTATTGATGCCGATCCCTGATGAGGACTTGCTTCCCTCTTAGGGAATCCCGCGTCATGACGTGCTATGTCCGGATCCGTATACTATTCGGAGAAATGGGGAATATTATAGATAGTGTGATTAATGCCCACCTTGAGTTACTACTTGTATCATAGCTATACCCTCACCTTACGATGGGTATAGCCTGATCTGTGCTACTACTTGCTCCATAGCTTACCATCCCGGCCGAATCGAGTCCACGTACTTGTAGCCGGTCGGCTGGAAGCCTAATTTTTGACCCATACCGATCACATTAGGCTATAATATTCGAGACATATTTTATATTTTACTTTTTTTGTCATATATCCTGTTCTGTTCTACATTTAGTACTTTCTCACCATGTATGATATACAGTTACTCACATGCTCTACATGCCTTTACATTGTATCTTGATTGGAGACTAAGTTCTGCTCGGGAGAACAGTTACAACCCCGGTCCTTGTTTGGTTTAAGGGTTGTAACTTGGCTTTCGAACGGTTCCCAAGTCTTCATATATCTTTGTCTTGTAGTTCATTATACTGTCTCTTATAGAACTTGTCAATTCACATGGAACTGCTGTTAGTGTTTGTACTTGCTCATTTTACTGACAGGATACCGTTATGATATATTACAGATAATTCTGAGGCGGACTGCTCGACCGATTATGGGCTCGAGTTAGATGGAGTAGCCTTGGATCGTGGCCTTATAGTAGAGCCACTAAATTTTGTACTTCCAGAGTAGTGTAGGTTAGCTACGTTTGACTGGACTGCGATCCGGCTAGCTTTATGTCACTCCCCGTTCCCAGAATACGTATTTTTAATACATGTACTGCTTTAATATATTTATTTAAATATTTATCATGTATTGTTTTGTATTTAAATCTCTTTAAATTCATGTTAATTAATTTCCTGCAATTAATTTTCTGTATTTTACTTTCTGCTTTTATTCTCTGCTTTAGCTTACTTTAGGTTTGGCCTAGGTTGGTTTATTTTCGGGTTGGTGGTTCATCATGAACCGAACCCATCATCACCATTTAAAGCCCCCAACCCCTCTCTCTCTTCATTACTTTTCTTCACCATTACTCTTCTTCTTCTTCCTTATTTACTTCCTCCACCTACCAACCGTAGGCAAGTACATCTTACTTCCACATGAAAACCCATTTTTATGGTTCCATTCTCTTTCCCTTGGGATTCTAAGAGAGTTTAGAACTTGGCATTTTTCGTTTTGAAGTTTTATTTTATGTAGATCTAAAAATTAGTTATTTTCGGATTTTGGTGGTTTTGATCTATCAAACTTCTTTGTTTTCAAGTCTTGATGGTTCTATGTTGTAGAGAATTTTATTCTACCCAATTTTGACCTTTGAAAAGTTGGATTTGAACTTATTTTGACCAAGTTATGGACTTTTGAAGCTTGGGGTTCAAACCATGGAGTTCTTGCTGGTTTGGAGAAGACAGTGAGCAGTATGCGCAAGCTTTTTAGCTTGCGCCACTGAGCTGCGCATGCTCTTTAGCGCAGCGCAGTCTGACTCATACGCTGCCTTTTGGAGGCGTATGACTTGCATACACTGTCTTGATGAGGAGTCGTATGGAGTACATACGCTGCCTTGAAGAGGAGTCGTATGGAGTCCATACGCTAGCCTGACTTGAGCGTAGGCTGACTTGAGCGTAGGTTGACTTGAACGTAGCCTGACTTGAGCGTAGGCTTACTTGAGCGTAGGTTGACTTGAGCGTAGCCTGACTTGAGCGTAGGCTGACTTGAGCGTAGGCTGACTTGAGCGTAGGTTGACTTGAGCGTAGGTTGACTTGAGCGCAGCTTGACTTGAGCGTAAGCTAGCTTGAGCGTAGCCTGACTTGAGCGTAGCATGACTTGAGCGTAGGCTGACTTGAGCGTAGCCTGACTTGAGCGTAGCATGACTTGAGCATAGGCTGACTTGAGCGTAGGTTGACTTGAGCGTAGCCTGACTTGAGCGTAGGCTGACTTGAGCGTAGGTTGACATGAGCGTAGCATGACTTGAGCGTAGCTTGACTTGAGAGTAAGCTGGCTTGAGCGTAGCCTGACTTGAGCGTAGCATGACTTGAGCGTACGCTGACTTGAGCGTAGCCTGGCTTGAGCGTACGCTGACCTTACTTACTCTGGATCTTCTATAGCCCTGTATATTGATATTTTATTAGATATTTAACGTCCATTTTATATCCTTACGCCTTTTGGCATAAAACTTGATATAATCATGATATGTTAATATTTTTGTTAAATATAGTTTGTTACGTGGGATGTACCATGTGTCGTGAATTGAGTTATAGATACCCCAATTGACTAGAATTAAACCCTGAGAGTTGTAGACTCGACCCCACTGAATACTAGTTGACTTTCATGCCTTGTCACCATTGATAATGATTGTGACCTTGACTAATAATTCATCATGCGTTCCTAGTTAGAACTAAGAGACTGGCTAGTCGTCTTTTTGAATTGAATGAATGAGACACATTCATATTAATTATGAACTATTGAAATCGACTGGCTAATCCTGAATATTGGCATACAGGCACATGCAGGCTTCAATTTATTTAGTATTTATTTATCTTACCAAAGAAGCATGTGCACTTTATGGTCAAGGCATGATTACTCCGTGGTTAGTTTTGATTGTTGTATTACGCTATGTAAGACCTACAACCTGACCGCACTGGTATCATTGTAGAGTTGTGTATATCGTACCCCGTACGAAAGTACTCATTCTGAATGACCATGATCCACGGCATGGTACTTCACTCAACGTAGAGACTATTAAGTTAAATAAAATAATGATTGCATGGAGAGAATGGATTCCCGAGTTCTTACATGGCAGCCCTCTTGGGACTAGTAGTGCCCGACAGGCCGGTTGGTCCCCACAGATACTGCAAATCTGCCACACGGGCAGGGAACGGTATCTGGTTATATTATCTATTGAATATTGTATATTAATGACGGGCGTCCCGCTGGGACTCGTCTAATTCATGATTGGCACAATTGATTGACTGGGTAAACTAGCCTTGCTTGCGCATAGTAAGAACTGAGAAATCCTTTATTGCATAATTCTAGGATAACTTGGGACTCACAATAGCAAGCTGTAGTAGTTGCCTGGCCGTTTAAATTGATTTGTTTGTGTACTGTACCTACTCTGTTACTTAACTGAGATGATCAGAATGTCAGGACATGACGAGCCAACTTCTGTCCTTGTTTGGTTGGGAGGTTGGTTCGAAGTGTCGTGATGTTGTGTGAGTCCTAGTAGATAGCAGAGATCTATTATCATATTCTCTTATTACTGGCTTCATTCCTCATATCGTGCTCCCTTGGGGTACTTGCTATTAGAGGTCTAACCTCTCTGGTTTTGCATGGCCAGATTTAGTGCCAGCCCCTGAGGATCCAGCTTACTTCTACCTCCAAGATGGTCAACACTAGAGGGATGATCGCAGGAGGACTCGAGTGGGTTTCTTACTTCCCCGCCCATTTTGTTATCTACTTTAGACTTTGCCGTTTGGCACCGACATGTTAGTCGGATTGTCTTGTACTTACTTTTACATAATTGTAACTAAGTCAGACTGCAGCTGCTAACAATTGTGTATACTTACTACATCATCTGGCTGTATTTTGTAAAGCCAGATATCAAGAACATTTTGACTGAGCGTTTGGGATGCCTTACTGCTTTATCTCACATGTTCTCTATTTCTGTTTCTTGTTTGAATGATTGAGACAATAGAAGTAAAGTAACCATAGGGAGACTTTCATGTAGTATGCACCCCCTCGTCTTGTAGACAGCATTGATCGTATTATACGGTATTCATCTACCCGTAATACGTAACTGGCTGAGTCATTCCTCCGCTCTCCAGCATTCTGGTTCTGGGGCGTGACAAGGTTTTAGTGGTGGCCCATGCAGGTCTGGTTCTAGACTTGTGGGGTGTTTTAATTTATAGGATGTCTCAAATCACACATGTTTCCCCTTGATCTCATGATTCGTTGATTCTTAACTCCATCTTGACATTCCAGTATCCTTTGACTTCATTGATCCTTCCTGTCCGGTTGTTTGATTTTTCTCTTGTCCCTTTTCTTAGGGGCACCTCGTCCTTACCTGTCAGAGGTGGACATCAACAACATGGACAGCAACATGGACAACCTGACCATGTTGGTCAGCAACAAGGGCCGGTACTAACTCAAGAGACTATCCAGGAAGAAGTGATAGTGGAAGCAGCAGCTGGATCGCAGTATCCGGATGTTCCACCACCACCAACAGTTCCACCTACCCCTGTGGGAATGGACACACCGGCTCTTCCGAAAATCATGAGAGGGATGATGGCTACTCAACAACATCAAATTTTAGCCCAACAGCGCATGCAAGCTCAGTTGCAAGAGCAGAACGTACTACTCAACCAAGGGTTGCAGACAGCTTTGGAAAGAGGGACAAGGCCGGATTCTGGAGCATCAACCAGATTTTGTAAGTTCAACCTCCGCCGTTTCGAAGGAACGGAGGATGCCATCTCAGCAGATGCATGGCTTAAGGATATTGAGGCTATTTTGACGGCGGCTAAGGTACCGGCAGAAGAACGTGTGGATCAGGTGAAGTTGTTACTTCAGGATCTCGCACGTGATTGGTGGGAATCAGAGGAGATAGGCATCAGACGTCCTGTGGCTTGGAACGATTTTACAGCAAGATTCAAGACAAAGTACTATGGAGTTGTGGCGCAGTTTGAGCTACAACAGAAGTTTATCAACCTCAAGCAGGCCGGCAAGACGGTAGATGCTTATGCAGCGGAGTTCTGCAGATTGAGTAGGTTTTCCCCAGAGATGGTAGCGACGGAGCGCCAGAGGGCTATGAGGTTTCAGCAAGGGTTTCATCTTGAGCTCTTGCAAATGATAGAGGGGTACAATTACCAGACTTTTGATGAGATATTGACGGCAACCCGAAGGCATGAGATCACCATTCAGAGGATCACAGTAAGGACTGGAGGTCAGAAGAGATCTCACAGTCATATTGAAGGAGGAGGGGGAGCAGCGCCCCGAACAACAGCACCATCCCTTGGCATTCGCATTCACGATAGTGCAATGCGAGGGCCAACACCACCACCCAGGCAGCAGCAGCAACAGAAGAAGAACCAGCAACCCCCAGCGGGCTGTACTTATTGTAGGAAGATGGGGCACACTAGAGATGTGTGTCGAGCATTAAACGGACTGTGTTTGATATGTTGAAATCTAGATCATCGGGTTACCACATGTCCCATGAATTCGAGGTCAGGAGGACCAGGGCAACAGTTTCCTGCTCTGCCAGCACCAGGGGCAGGATAGTATCGAGGACCAGCGGTAGTAGTGAGACCATTGGCCCAGCGTCCGTTAATGCCCCAGGCTCAGATGTTTCGACAGCAGGGACCGTCGATGCAGCAGCACCAGCATAGACCACCCCAGCATTATCAAGGAAGGGGCCAGCAGCAGCACCAGGCTAGGCCGCAGCATGGGAACCAACAAGGAGGTCGAGGACAGGAATTCACTCTGTCCTTGGTAGAGGCATTGGCTTCAGGAGATGTTGTGGCAGGTAAAATTCTCGTCGCCTCATATCTCGCAGTAGCATTGTTTGATTCGGGAGCATCACACTCATTTATATCTGCACAATTTACGACACGGCTATGAATGGAGTTTGAGACATTGCCAGGGAGGTTGAATATACTCACTGGCAATGGGCTCGTAGGAGTTAGTAGAGTTATTCTAGCATGTAGCGTTGTAGTTTGCGGGCATTCCTTACCCGCCCAGTTGATAGAATTTTCTGTTGGAAATTTCGACGTTATCTTAGGCATGGACTGGCTGAAAGACAGTCATGCGACAATAGATTGTTGTAGTGGGAGTGTATCTTTTGATATTCCAGGCATGAAGAAATTCACCTTAGTCAGATCAGAGGCAACTCAGCAAGATCAGGGAGTAATAACGGCAATGGAAGAAGTTCAAGTTCCGAAGGTAGTTGAAGAATTTCTAGACGTGTTTCCCGAAGAGCTTCCAGGTCTACCACCGGTTAGAGATATTGAGTTCAACATAGAATTGGCACCTGGAACTAAACTAATATCAGATCGGGTTTACAGAATGGCAGATTCGGAGCAGGCCAAGGTGTATCAGCACATAGAGGAATTGAAAGAGAAGAAGTTTATCCAAGCTAGCATATCACCATGGGCAGCACCAATGGTACTTGTGGGGAAGAAGGATGGATCATCCAGATTATGCATCGATTACAGGAAGCTTAACGCGGCGATAGTAAAGAACAAGTACCCACTACCCAGGATCGACGACTTGTTTGACCAGTTGAGCATAGCTAGAGTTTTCTCCAAGATAGATCTTCGTTTATGGTACCATCAAGTGAGGGTTCGAAAGGAAGACATTTCCAAGACAATATTCAGGTCGAAGTATGGACATTATGAATTCTTAGTAATGCCGTTTGGTTTAACCAATGCTCCAGCTATATTCATGGATTTGATGAACCGCATCTTTATGCCATATTTAGATCAGTTTGTCGTGGTGTTTCTCGACGACATTCTCGTATACTCTGCTAGTGAAGAGGAGCATGAAGACCACCTCAGGAAAGTGTTGCAGGTGCTTAGAGAGAACCAGTTGTATGCCAAGCTCAGTAAGTATGAGTTCTGGATTGACCATATTTCATTTCTGGGTCACATCATATCAGGAGCTGGAGTAGCAGTAGATCCCAAGAAGATAAAAGCAGTAGAGAGTTGGCCAGTACCCAAGACCGTAGCTGATGTACAGAGTTTCTTGGGATTGGCAGGATATTACAGAAGGTTTGTATCAGGTTTTGCAAGTCTTTCAGCACCCATGACCCGTTTGACACGAAAGGATGTACCATTCATCTGGTCGACAGAATGCCAGGCATCATTTGAGAATCTGAAGCAGAAGTTGATATCAGCACCTATCCTTACATTGCCAGTTGGACCCGGAGGTTTTACAGTATATTGTGATGCATCAGGTAAAGGACTTGGATGTGTCCTTATGCAACATGGGAAGGTGATAGCGTATGCATCTAGGCAACTTCGAGACCACGAGAAAAATTATTCAACTCATGATTTGGAGTTGGCGGCAGTAGTATTTGCTTTGAAGCTATGGAGGCATTACTTATATGGTGACCGAGTGGACATGTACACAGACAACAAAAGTCTGAAGTACATCTTTACTCAGAAGGAGCTGAACATGAGGCAGAGAAGATGGTTAGAGCTGATCAAGGATTATGACGTGGAGCTTCAGTATCATCCAGGCAAGGCTAATGTGGTAGCAGACGCTCTCAGCAGAAGCGGCGGCATATTTATGTTGACAACGCAGAAGCACATCTTAGAAGACCTTCAGGAGATGGGCATCGAAGTTATACTTCCTAATGATATAGGAATTCTGGCGAGTCTACAAGTTCAATCCGACTTGGTAGGCAGGATCAAGGCAGCCCAGGCACAGGATCCAAGGATTCAGAAGCTTAGGGCAGAATGTGAGTCAGGGCTCAGGAAACAGATGCAAATCCACGAAGATGGTACGCTTAGATTTGGATCACGTCTATGTGTACCTAGTGGAGATATCAGACAGGAAGTTATGACAGAAGCTCACAGTTCTCAGTATTCTATACATCCTGGAGGGACCAAGATGTACCAAGATATCAAGCAGAACTTCTGGTGGAACGGGATGAAGAGGGAGATAGCTAGGTTTGTTTCCCGTTGCTTGATATGTCAGCAGCTTAAGGCAGAACAGCAGAGGCCAGCTGGATTATTACAACCGCTTCCTATCCCGGAATGGAAGTGGGAACACATCACAATAGACTTTATGACCGGTTTACCGAGATCACCAAGTGGTAAAGATGCTATTTGGGTGATAGTAAATCGGCTTACAAAGGTAGCACACTTTCTTCCTTTCAGAGTAGGACAATCTACAGAAAAGTTGGTAGAGTTGTACATGCAACAGATAGTCAGGCAGCATAGATTCCCTGTCAGTATTATGTCAGACAGAGATACCTGTTTCACGTCACATTTCTGGAAGAGCTTACATCGTAGTTTAGGCACCAAGTTAAAATTTAGTGCGGCTTACCATCCACAGACGGACGGCCAATCAGAAAGGATAATTCAGGCTTTGGAAGATATGTTGCGAGCTTGTACCCTAGATTTTAGAGGATCCTGGGAAAGCCACCTGCACTTAGTTGAGTTTTCATATAACAACAGTTATCAAGCCAGTGTCCAGATGGCGCCATTTGAGGCACTGTATGGTAAGAAGTGTAGGTCGCCACTAGCATGGGATGATATCAGGGACAGAAAGATGTTAGGCCCGGAAATGATTGTTCAGACAGTTGAATTGGTTAAAGGAATTAGAGAGCGACTTCGAGTTGCGCAGGATCGACATCGTCATTGGGCGGACCAGCATCGTAGGCCGCTAGAGTTTTCTATTGGAGACCACGTATTCTTACGGATCTTACCTACCCGTGGGGTCATTAGATTTGGCGTTCGCGGGAAGTTGAGTCCGCGGTACGTGGGCCCATTTATTATCATTGATAGGGTGGGCGATGTTGCTTATCGTTTATCCCTTCCGCCTTCGTTACGAGAGGTACATGACGTGTTTCATGTATCTCAGCTGCGAAGGTATGTATCGGACCCCAGCCATATCTTTGATCATTCTGAGTTGGTTGTTGGTACCAACTTGTCTTACGAGGAGCAGCCGGTGTCCATTTTGGACCGAAGAGAAAAAATACTCAAGAACCGAACAATTAGTCTTGTCCGGGTTGCTTGGGGTCATCACTCATTAGAAGAGTCAACGTGGGAACGTGAGGATGATATCCGATCAAGGTATCCACATCTGTTTGACTCACAAGGTATATTTCTTCCCGTGTACCTTGATTGCCTTAACTCCGCATGTTAGTCGCCCTGTGAGTAGAAATTAATTGATATCGTAGATTGTTAAATATAGTTATGTTACTTGCTATGGATATTGTAAAATGATTACTTGCTTAAATTGCTTGTACTAGTTTGGCCTTGATATTCCTATCCTGCTTGGATTTGAAATTTCGAGGACGAAATTTTTCTAAGGAGGGTAGAGATGTCACTCCCCGTTCCCAGAATACGTATTTTTAATATATGTACTGCTTTAATATATTTATTTAAATATTTATTATGTATTGTTTTGTATTTAAATCTCTTTAAATTTATGTTAATTAATTTCCTGTAATTATTTTTTTGTATTTTACTTTCTACTTTTATTCTCTGCTTTAGCTTACTTTAGGTTTGGCCTAGGTTGGTTTATTTTCGGGTTGGTGGTTCAACATGAACCGAACCCATCATCACCATTTAAAGCCCCCAACCCCTCTCTCTCTCTCTCTCTTCATTACTTTTCTTCACCATTACTCTTCTTCTTCCTCATTTACTTCCTCTACCTTACCAACCGTAGGCAAGTACATCTTGCTTCCACATGAAAACCCATTTTTATGGTTCCATTCTCTTTCCCTTGTGATTCTAAGAGAGTTTAGAACTTGGTATTTTTCGTTTTGAAGTTTTATTTTATGTAGATCTAGAAATTAGTTATTTTTGGATTTTAGTAGTTTTGATCTATCAAACTTCTTTGTTTTCAAGTCTTGAGGGTTCTATGTTGTAGAGAATTTTATTCTACCCAATTTTGACCTTTGAAAAGTTGGATTTGGACTTATTTTGACCAAGTTATGGACTTTTGAAGCTTGGGATTCAAACCATGGAGTTCTTGCTAGTTTGGAGAAGACAGTGAGCAGTGTGCGCGAGCTTTTTAGCTTGCGCCACTGAGCTGTGCGCGCTCTTTAGCGCAGCGCAGTCTGACTCATACGCTACCTTTTGGAGGCGTATGACTTGCATACGCTGCCTTGATGAGGAGTCGTATGGAGTACATATGCTGCCTTGAAGAGGAGTCGTATGGAGTCCATACGCTAGCCTGACTTGAGCGTAGGCTGACTTGAGCGTAGGTTGACTTGAGCGTAGGTTGACTTGAGCGTAGCCTGACTTGAGCGTAGCATGACTTGAGGGTAGGCTGACTTGAGCTTAGGTTGACTTGAGCATAGCCTGACTTGAGCGTAGGCTGACTTGAGCGCAGGCTGACTTGAGAGTACGCTGACTTGAGCGTAGGTTGACTTGAGCGTAGGTTGACTTGAGCGTAGCTTGACTTAAGCGTAAGCTGGCTTGAGCGTAGCCTGACTTGAGCGTAGCATGACTTGAGCGTAGGCTGACTTGAGCGTAGCCTGACTTGAGCGTAGCATGACTTGAGCGTAGGCTGACTTGAGCGTAGGTTGACTTGAGCGTAGCCTGACTTGAGCGTAGGCTGACTTGAGCGTAGGTTGACATGAGCGTAGCATGACTTGAGCGTAGCTTGACTTGAGCGTAAGCTGGCTTGAGCGTAGCCTGACTTGAGCGTAGAATGACTTGAGCGTACGCTGACTTGAGCGTAGCCTGGCTTGAGCGTACGCTGACCTTACTTACCCTGGATCTTCTATAGCCCTGTATATTGATATTTTATTAGATATTTAACGTCCATTTTATATCCTTACGCCTTTTGGCATAAAACTTGATATAATCATGATATGTTAATATTTCTGTTAAATATAGATTGTTACGTGGGATGTACCATGTGTCGTGAATTGAGTTTTAGATACCCCAATTGACTGGAATTAAACCCTGAGAGTTGTAGACTCGACCCCACTGAATACTAGTTGACTTTCATGCCTTGTCACCATTGATAATGATTGTGACCTTGACTAATAATTGATCATGCGTTCCTAGTTGGAACTAAGAGACTGACTAGTCGTCTTTTTGAATTGAATGAATGAGACACATTCATATTAATTATGAACTATTAAACTTGACTGGCTAATCCAGAATATTGGCATACAGGCACATGCAGGCTTCAATTTATTTAGTATTTATTTATCTTACCAAAGAAGCATGTGTACTTTATTGTCAAGGCATGATTACTCCGTGGTTAGTTTTGATTGTTGTATTACGCTATGTAAGACCTACAACCTGACCGCACTGGTATCAATGTAGAGTTGTGCATATCGTACCTCGTACGAAAGTACACATTCTGAATGACCATGATCCACGGCATGGTACTTCACTCAACGTAGAGACTATTAAGTTAAATAAAATAATGATTGTATGGAGAGAATGGATTCCCGAGTTCTTACATGGCAGCCCTCTTGGGACTAGTAGTGCCCGACAGGCCGGTTGGTCCCCACAGATACTGCAAATCTGCCACACGGGCAGGGAGCGGTATCTGGTTATATTATCTATTGAATATTGTATATTAATGATGGGCGTCCCGTTGGGACTCGTCTAATTCATGATTGGCACAATTGATTGACTGGGTAAACTAGCCTTGCTTGCGCATAGTAAGAACTGAGAAATCCTTTATTGCATAATTCCAGGATAACTTGGGACTCACAATAGCAAGCCGTAGTAGTTGCCTGGCCGTTTAAATTGATTTGTTTGTGTACTGTACCTACTCTGTTACTTAACTGAGATGATCAGAATGTCAGGACATGACGAGCCAACTTCTGTCCTTATTTGGTTGGGAGGTTGGTTCGAAGTGTCGTAATATTGTGTGAGTCCTAGTAGATAGCAGAGATCTATTATCATATTCTCTTATTACTGGCTTCATTCCTCATATCGTGCTCCCTTGGGGTACTTGCTATTAGAGGTCTAACCTCTCTGGTTTTGCATGGCCAGATTTAGAGCCAGCCCCTTAGGATCCAGCTTACTTCTACCTCCAAGATGGTCAACACTAGAGGGATGATCGCAGGAGGACTCGAGTGGGTTTCTTACTTCCCCGCCCGTTTTGTTATCTACTTTATACTTTGCCGTTTGGCACCGACATGTTAGTCGGATTGTCTTGTACTTACATTTACATAATTGTAACTAAGTCAGACTGCAGCTGCTAACAATTGTGTATACTTACTACATCATCTGGCTATATTTTGTAAAACCAGATATCAAGAACATTTTGACTGAGCGTTTGGGACGCCTTACTGCTTTATCTCACATGTTCTCTATTTCTGTTTCTTGTTTGAATGATTGAGACAATAGAAGTAAAGTGACCATAGGGAGACTTTCATATAGTATGCACCCCCTCGTCTTATAGACAGTATTGATCATATTATACGGTATTCATCTAGCCGTAATACGTAGCTGGCTGAGTCATTCCCCCGCTCTCCAGTATTCTGGTTCTGGGGCGTGACACTTTATCAGACTGTAGCTTCTACATTATATTTTGAGACCCTGTGATATTGTATATATCTGGGCTTGTATTGGACTCTGGACTTATTTACTCTTTCATCTATCATATGTCTTTCCTTCTGAGCTATCTACCTTAGTTTTATTCTGTGATTGAGACTGTATTGTTATGTCACCTCCATTCGGAGAGTATATACTGTACATGTACATTTATATTGTTAGTCGTAGTATTTACAGACATTATATACAGCGTTCTACCGCCGACACTGCGGCGTAGGCTGGACGTACCCACGTGCTCGTGCCCCTCATAAGGGTGCGGGTTGTGACACATTTTTGTGGTGGCCCATGCAGGTCCTGTGTCGCAATTAGTGCGATCTCGTAGTGGTGCTCGACTTAGAGTACTAATTACGAGCCTACAATTAGGACGTAGGACCTAGGACATGATAGGAGTTTCTCAATCACACCTAGGAAAATTTTCGATCTTTTGATTATCCTGATTATTCACCTTGTATTAAATTAACTGTCCTTCTTTGATAATCTACTCATGTGCCATATTGATCTCTTTATTTCAATTCGTCTCCAGGATAACGAAGACGCACCCGCAGGCTACTAGATCGAGTAGCTTGCCTGAGAGATCTGATCAGGCAGAGGAGGCGGTTCACGAGACTGCCTCCAGTGATTCCACTATTCCAGAGACCCAGCCAGTTGCACAGGGAGGTCTACCACCTCCACCCCAGAGGGTTTCAGTCATCGTTCCGGAGATACTGCCGCCACCACCACCGATACCGTCGGATACACATCATATGTTCCTTCTCCTTCAGCAGATGATTGAGACACAGCGGGCCCAGGCAGAGGCGTCGCAGCGCCAGTCGGAGGCGTCACACCGTCAGATCGAGATGCTGAGGCAGAGTATGGAGAACTCGCATCAGCTTGCACTGGCAGCAGTGGAGAGAGTGGCACCGAGTAGGTGCAGGGCCTTACTGGCCAGCAGCCGTACCAACAGCAGTCCAGGCCGGGGACAGTATTAGTCTTTAGGAAGATGAGCTCCAGGGACTTCACGGGCACGGAGGGCATCTTTTATGCAGACGACTGGCTAGAGGATGTACAGCGGAGCATGGAGCTGGCAGAGCTTCCTAGAGCACTTTAGGTTTCGGCCGCAGCCAGCCGATTCTTCGACATTGCGCTGACATGGTACCGTACGGATCCTCATGCGTCGGTGAGAGGGCTGACTTGGGAGAACTTCCGGAAGCTCTTCAAGGAGAAGTTCTTCCCGGACGTGGCTCTTACAACATTGGAGGGCCAGTTCGTGGGTCTAGTGCAGGGGAACTCGTCGGTGGACGAGTATGCAGCTGAGTTCTTCCGTCTTAGCAGGTTTGCTCCCGATATGATCCAGGATGAGGGGCAGACGGCTCGTAAGTTCCACAGGGGACTTATTCATGCAGAGCGCACCCGCACCTCGGGTCGCCGTGACGCGACGTTCGATCAGATATTGATGGACGCGCAGATCGCAGAGGAGGACTTCGACCTCAAGCCGAAGAGGAGCGGAGATACTATAGGGGCGAGTTCCAGTGCGGGATCGGCCAAGCGCCCCTACATTCAGCAGCAGTAGAGGCCGTTTCAGCAGCAGCCTCTGTTGTAAATTCAGCAGGCACCGACGTGTGCCCAGCAGCATCAGGGTCAGGGCCAGAGGCAGACCCAACAGTGTGCTTTCTACGGAAAGACGGGGAACAGCAGAGACGTATGCCAGAGGAGGTTAGGCGCTTGCCTATTCTGCGGAGGGACCGACCACCAGCTGAAGGGCTGTCCTGTTCGGGTAGCCAAGGGAGGCCAGGAGAGGATGCAGCCGGCTAGAGGACCAGCGGTTCAGCAGAAGGGTCCTCTACTTCAGACCCAACAGCAGTGTTTTGTTCAGCACCAGATGGGAGCACCCGCGGGCAGGGTGTTCGCTTTGGCAGCAGAGGAGGAGGCAGAGCCCGTGGAAGATGTCGTAGCAGGTCATGTTCTCCTAGATTCCTTCCCTGCTTTCGCCTTATTTGATTCTGGGACGACCCATAGTTTTGTGTCTGTTTCTTTTGCTTTGAGACACAATATTATTGCTGAATATATGGGTAGGACTTGCAAGATTATGACCGAGGGAGGTATTATCCTGGTTAATAATATTTGCAAGGGGCAGAGAGTCACTCTGAGAGGCCGGGACTTGAGTACGTGTCTGCTCGTAATGCCCCTACCGAGGTACGATATGGTACTCGGTATGGATTGGTTGAGCATGCACCATGCTAGCATTGATTGCAGAGGAGGCAGAGTTCTTTTTAGGACGTCGGGTGAGCCAGAGATCGAGTTTGCTCGAGGAGCAGCGGAGCCGGAGGCTGGATTCTGTGGAGCCTTGTTGGCGGGGCAGGATTTGCCACATCCGTTGATTGCTGAGTTCTCGGATGTCTTTCCCGAGGAGTTGTCGGGGATGCCGCCAGACAGGGACATTGAGTTCTCTATTGACTTGGTGTCGGGAGCCGAGCCCATTTCGCAGCATGTCTATAGGGTGAACAACAGCGAGTTGATAGAGCTGAAGAAGCAAGTCGACGAACTGCAGGACAAGGGGTTCATCAGATCCAGTTCTTCGTCCTGGGGAGCGCCAGTCCTGTTCGTGCAGAAGAAGGACAGTACGTCCCGTATGTGTATTGATTACCGGACGCTCAACAACCTCACTATCAAGAATAGGTACCCTTTGCCGAGGATCGACGACTTGTTCGATCAGCTGAGTGGGGCAAAGGTCTTTTCGAAGATAGATTTGAGGTCCGGGTACCACCAGCTGAAGGTGAGGCGGGCTGACATTCCCAAGACGGCATTTCGGACTCGGTACGGCCAGTACGAGTTTACAGTGATGTCATTTGGGTTGACCAATGCTCCCATGGTGTTCATGAACTTGATGAATAAGGTATTCCATCAGTACCTTAACAAGTTCGTGGTGGTCTTCATAGACGATTTTCGATCTATTCGAAGATGCAGGAGGAGCATGAGGAGCACTTGAGAGTTGTGTTAGAGACTCTGAGGAGGGAGCAACTCTACGGGAAGCTTTCAAAATGTGAGTTCTTCTTAGACCAGGTGGAGTTCCTAGGTCATGTTGTGACGAGCACGGGATTTCAGTAGACCAGAGGAAGATTTCGGCAGTGGAGTCTTGGTCTACGCCGAGTTCAGTTGCCGAGGTTCGGAGCTTTCTGGGTTTGGCTGGCTATTACCGGAAGTTCGTCTAGGACTTCTCGCGGATTGCAGAGCCGATGACTAGACTCACCAGGAAGGACGTGGAGTTCGTCTGGACAGTTGAGTGTCAGGCTGCATTCGATGAGCTGAAGAGGAGGTTGACTTCAGCTCCGATCCTGACTTTGCCATCTGGGTCAGGAGGGTTCTCGATCTTCAGCAATGCTTCCGGAAAGGGTTTAGGGTGTGTTCTTCAGCAGCACGGGAAGGTGATTGCCTATGCATCCAGGCAGTTGCATCCTCATGAGAAGAACTATCCTACTCATGATCTGGAGTTGGCCGCGGTTATATTTGCTTTGAAGTTATAGAAGCATTACCTGTACGGAGAGCGAGTTGAGATCTTCACAGATCACAAGGGCTTGAAGTACGTGTTCACTCAGAAGGAGTTGAACATGCGGCAGAGGCAGTGGTTAGAGCTGATGAATGACTTCGATATATCCTTGCAGTACCATCCGGGAAAGGCCAGCGTAGTTGCAGATGCCTTGAGCAGGTATCCAGTTGCTATGTTCTTGACGACAGATCGTCATTTGTTGGCCGACCTGGATAGTTTGGGTATCGAGGTCACCATTCCGGGCGTGGAGATCCAGATGTGGGGTTTACAGATTCAATCTAAGCTGATGGATAGAGTCAGGTCAGCGCAGTATGATGATGTTGCCCTGAGGAGCATTAGGGAGCAGGTGAGGATGGGCTTGCTTGACGATTTCTCTGTAGCCGAAGATGGGTCGTTGCGGCACGGTACTAGGCTGTGCGTTCCACGTGGAGAGCTTCGGGAGGAGGTTCTTCAGGAGACGCATCGCTCTCAGTATTCTATGCATCCTGGAGCCAACAAGATGTATAGGGACCTGAGAGAGCACGTGTGGTGGTAAGGCATGAAGCGCGAGGTAGCTCAGTTTGTATCTCGTTGCCTTGTGAGTCAGCAGGTGAAGGCCGAGAGGCAGAGACCAGGTGGATTGCTACAGCCGCTACCCATTTCCGAGTGGAAGTGGGAGCACATCACCATGGACTTTGTATCTGGACTTCCACGATCGCCAGGAGGGAAGGACGCAGTTTGGGTCATAGTTGATAGATTGACCAAATTGGCCCGTTTTTTGCCTTTCAAAGTGGATTTGTCTACGAAGAGGCTGGCTGAGCTATATGTTCGTCAGATCGTGAGATTGCACGGAGTTCCGGTGAGCATAGTTTCAGATTGGGATAGCCGATTCACTTCCCACTTCTGGAGGAGTTTGCAGGCTAGCTTGGGCACCTCGCTCAAGTTTAGTACTGCTTATCATCCTCAGACAGACGGGAAGTCGGAGAGGACCATCCAGACTTTGGAGGATATGCTTCGCACATGTGTGCTAGATCTCGGGGGTTCTTGGGAGGACCATCTTCACCTGGTAGAGTTTGCTTACAACAACAGCTACCAGGCCAGTATAGAGATGTCACCATTTGAGGCTCTATATGGACGGAGATGCCGCACTCCTTTGTCTTGGGACGATGTCGGCGAGCGGGCGCTTCTTGGGCCGGAGATGGTTGTAGATACGGCCGAAAAGGTCAGATTAATTAGAGACAGACTTCGGGTGGCTCAGGATAGGCAGCGGCAATGGGCCGATAGTCACCGGAGACCGTTAGAGTTCGAGGTTAGTTTCAGTTCTTGTCGTGTTTGTTGTGATTGTTTGTTAGTTGTGTGTTGAGTTTTTGTCTTGTGTCTAGGTTGGTGACATGGTATTTCTGAGGATATCCCTGACACGTGGCACTATTCGCTTTGGCGGCGATGGGAAGCTCAGTCCACGCTACATCGGACCTTTCATCATCTTAGAAAGGATCGGTGTAGTAGCCTACCGACTGGACTTGCCTACTAGGCTCGAGGGAGTGCACAACGTGTTTCATGTATCTCAGCTGAGGCGGTACGTGGCAAATCCTAGCCATGTATTGGACCATTCAGCGATACAGGTGGGACCTACTCTCAGCTATCTAGAACAGCCGGTGGAGATTCTGGATCGCAGGGAGAAGGTGCTCCGGAACTAGGTCATACCCTTCGTTCGGGTTGCATGGAGACATCACTCTCCAGGTGAGTCTACCTGGGAGGGGGAGGACGACATGCGGGAGCGTTTCCCTTATCTTTTCGCGCCCTGAGGTATAAATTTATTTCCTTTATTTTCTGTTTGTGATTTCCTGTGCTTGTTGTCTTCAATTTCGAGGACAAATTTTTTTTAAGGTTGATAGACTTGTCACCCTCACTTTTCCCAGTTAGGGATAAAATAGTAATTTTCCATTTTTATAATATTTTTGGGAATTTTATTTCATGAATATTATTATTTAATTATTATAGGAGTCGGGTTCGAATTTCATCGCATTCCGAGTTAATTCGGGACCCCGGTGAATTTCGACCTGAGTCGTAACTAGCATGTTATTTAACCATGGCCCACCACACTAAACTTTTAGGTTTAGGAGTTTGGACTAGTCCTCCATGAGTAATTAAGTTTAATTATGATTTTTATTTATTTTTAGCAACTTCCGAAACCCAATTTTGAATTAATTAGCATTTAGGCTTAGGGAGGGGCAAACTTGTAATTAACAAGTGCCCCTACCCATGCCCACTTGGCCGGCCATGTAGGAGAGCCCCCCCTTTCTTCTCCATTAAGAAAACTCTCTCTCTCTCTTTCAAATTCAATTTCCTTCAAAGCTTTCTTTCTTCCTCAAGCAACCAAGTTTTAGGTATGCATTTGTTTCCCTATTTATTCCTCTTTTGCATTTAGTTCCTTCACAATAAATGGAGAGGAGCTCATTCTCCACCATTTGCCCATAAATTTGTAGGATTCCCTAGAAATTCTAGTTTAAGGATTTATTATGGTTTAATCCTTTTGAGAGTGGTGTATATATATATATATATATATATATATATATATATATATATATATATATATATATATTTTATATATATATATATATATATATATATATATATATATATATATATATATATATATATATATATATATGTGTGTGTGTGTGTGTGTGTGTGTGTGTGTGTGTGTGTGTGTGTGTAGGTATAAAATATATATATATATATGTGTAGGTATAAATATATATTGATATGTATTTAGTGTCATGAGGAGGGTGGTAGTGTGTGAGAGTGGTATGGAGAGTGTGTGTGCTTGTGTGAGTGTGTGCGAGAGAGTGTGAGAGGGTGGTGTGTGTGTTTGAGTGTGTTTGTGCCTAGGTATATATGTATATAGAATTATATATATATATATATAGGCATGTGTGTGTATGATATATAGTTATTGTAGGTCCTAAAAAATCAAGTTGCATCAATCAACAAAGTCAAAGAATCAAGATACACATCATTTTGATGAATTGCGCATACAACAGATTGTGCAGTAATCCAATTGCGCATACTGGTTTGCGCATGCTCCCAACTGCGCAGGCTGACGTGGCTGAAGTCATCATTACCTAAATCAAATCAAATCTTCCTGACAACTGACAGCACGAAGAACGAGGAGACTGCTCGTTTATTGTGCCGTATAGTGCTCGAGGGCGGCTGACCGCTGGCAGCGCAATCCATTCCTGCGCAGTCTAAACCTGCGCAAACCAAAGTCTGCGCAGTTCAGGTTGCGCATTCTATCAACATAACTGACAAAGTACACGTGGCATTCATGCCATCAATTGCTCATTATGTTGCAACTGCCTATGCACGATCATGCACATTTCAATCAAATGATGCCATGTGTCCAAGACAGTTGGCCCACGATCCAGCAACTGTTTGTGCAGTCTATTGCTGCGCAGTCCATTGCTGCGCAAACCATCCTGCGCAGTCCAGAATAACTAAAAGTTAGTTATTTCCAGAACTCTATAAATAGAGTTTCAAGTCTTCATTTCAAGGGGATCAAGAGATCAGATATCAGAAATCAGAAATCAGAGAGTTCAGGAGTTCTTGCCCAAGTGCTGCTGCATTCTTCCGAGGCTTTTGCCTTCAACTTCCGAGGCTTTTGCCTTCAGTTTCCAGAGTTGTCTTCAACTTCAAAGGCTTCGTCTTCAAAGTTCACATCGTCCAAGGGATAAAGCAATCGTCATCTAGATTGGATTTCTATAGTTGTAATTTTTCCAGAATTCTTGTAATCTTTATTACATAGTTTGTATCAATAAAGTGTTATACTTTTATTTTTGCAAACAAAATGGCGACTCTGCTGGGGACAACTTTCTCCTCCGACGAGGAAGTAGCAACTCAATGTGACGTAGCGTCTATCGGGAAGACGCAGAAGACGCTGGTTGTTAAAGTCAACCAAACAGCCTACGAGGCGATGCTCAACTCCAAGACCTCTCCCCGTACTTCAGCCACTTCTGCCAAGAGCAAAGTGCGCTCAGTATGGGTCTCCAAGACTGCTGCACAATCTGGCAGTTTTGCCACCAAGGATGATGCACACTCTGTTGCATAATCTGCTAGCCAGATTGTTGCACAAACTGCTGTGCCAACTGTTGCACAATCTGTTAGCCAGACTGTTGCACAATCTGCTGTGCCAACTCTTGCACAGTCTGTCTCAACAACTGCTGCACAAACTGTTTCAGACAATGCTGCACAATCTGTTGCACAGGCTACTTCATATGCTGCCTTGTCAAAATTCAAGACTCCTATGACCATGGCGCAGTTGGCAGTAGCTTTTCCTGTGCAAACCAACACTTCAACAACCAAAGTGCATCCCAAGCACTCTAAAGCAAGGACTCCTGATGCGCAAACCACAGCTTCTGTGGTCAGAACCAGTGCACTTTCTGCTAAAGCTTCTAATGCACAAGTGGCCGGTACGCCATCCACCCATGCGCAAACTAAGCATGCGCAATCCAAGAGTAACAGCCCTTTGGCTAAACTCTCCTCTTCTCATAACAAAGGAAAAACCTCTGTTCCTCCCCTTAAACACTCTGTTGTTCCAGCACAATCTACTGGGAGTAGTCCTTTGGCTATTCCTTTTCTTCCTCAAAACAAAGGAAAAGGCCTATTGGTCTTTTCTCAGACTTTCTTGTCTCATGACTTGGAAGACAACAGAGGAAAACGCTCTTTAGCTAACCCTTCTTCTCAAAATAAAGGAAAAGGCCCTTTGGTCTTTTCTCAGTCTTCCTCGGTCTTTACCGAAGAAGATCAAACTGAACATGTTTCAGCACCTGTCAGTACAAGAACTCCTACAAACAAGGATTCTTCTTTCCTTCATGACAAGGGAACTTGTACTGATCAAAGAGGTATTCTGCCTACCCCAGTAGCAGAATTCCAAGACCTTCCAACATTCAAAATATCCCGTTCCAAACAGGGAAAACTATTGGTGTCTCAAACAGAAACCCCTGGGGGTGAATTTGCAGACCTAAGAACATATCTTAACAGGCCAACTTCGGCAAAACATAAGCAACCTATGCCGAAGGTCAAGCCTCAAAGACAAACCTCCAGGAACAAAAATCCTGATACCTATGCCAATGAGGTGAGCACTTCTTTGTACACACAGGGGACAAAACATTTGAAGAATCGGAACCATGTTCCGAATGTTGTTAAAGAACATATTCTTCGAACCTTTCCTCGTCCTGGCATGGTTTCTGATCTCCGAGAACATCTCAGGCAAAAACGGGATAGTGCCTCAACTCCTTCAGTTCAATCATCTGATCATCATTGCAATCATAAAGTCATCATCCAATGTTGTTGTCAAACAACAAAGCGATCTGTCTTCGATCGTTTGACTTTTGCTAAAACTGAACCAATGTCAGAGGATAAAGATGAAGTCCTATATGCTTCTGTTAACATGACTTCTCGAGACACTGGGGGTAGAAGGTGCTCTAAGCACGGCAAACCTCGCAAACCAAGCCAACGGTATCTAGATTTACTCCAAGAATCCTCTGAAGGAGTATTTCAACATACCCGTTCCCGAAGCCGAGAGAGGAATCTTCTTCAAGATCCTTCGGGTTATCTTTCCACGTCTCAGTCAGGAGATGACTCTTTCTCAGACTATGATGCATATAGCGAAAGTTCTGAACGTACAGTGTCTTCCACTGTACCAAGAGAAGTGACGGCTTATGTTATCAATGAAGATCCAGATGCTTCCACTTCTGTAAATCAAGAACAATGAATTGTTGCACTTGAAGATAAACTGAAGACTATGGCTGAAATGGTCGCCAGTATGCATTCCATCATTATGGCACAACATGCCACACCATCGACTGTACCAGCTGTGAATCCTGAAATCATAGCTTCATCGGTGCCTGTCAACACTGGGCTGGGGGGTAGTATCTCCTCAAATGCCTCCTGTACAAGTACAAGTTCAAACTACACCTAGTTAGTCTGGAGCTGGGGGTAGTGCCTATAATGCTGTTCCTCCTCCTACCACTCTGATCCAACCTGCTCCTTCTTCATCATCCGAAGACGCCAATGAAGCTGTAAAACTCGTACGAACTCAGTTCAAAGCTTTCAAGGAGAAGGACAACTTGCAAAGGTTGGGAATCAAACAGCCTTACCCAGTTGAATGGAAGGAAGTTCCATTTCCTCCCAAATACAAGATTCCAACAATCTCTCTTTTCGACGGCAGTACCTCACCAAGCCAGTTCATTAATCACTTCGAGGTAATGACTGTTCAACTCCAACCAAATGACGCTCTTCTTACCAGAGTGTTCGTCGGTTGTTTAGCTGGCGTAGCATACGATTGGTACAGAAGTTTGCCCGATGGTTGTATTACTTCTTTCTCAGGACTTAAGCAGATCTTTCTGGAAAGATTTTATGAGGGATTCAATGACATGACTATGTCTGCCCTCAATAAAATCAAACATAAACATAATGAAACTGCTGAGAGTTTCATCGAACAGTTCCGTCGAGAAGCCTTGAAGATGCCTCCAGGGACTCCTGCTGCTGTTACCATAGACACTTGTAAGGCAAATCTATTACCTATCATCAGTATGTGGACAGGCTCAACTCAGTTCCAAGATTGGCCATCTTTCATCGTCAACGCCAAAGCAGGTGAAGTGAGTGCTGAGAAATTCAAACAGCTGGGAGTACAGATGTCTAACCCAGATCGGGACGAACATCAATCATCAGGTGGCGGTAATCGTCAGAACAACCGCAAGAACAAGGAAACTCTGAACATTAACCTGAAAAGCAAAGAGTCCTTGGCTGTCAACGTAGCTCCGCCTACATCTACTTCTACTCCTGCTGCACCTCAACCGAGGGAACCTCGCCCTAAGGTAGAGTATTCGTTTGATAAAAATAACACAGCAAGCATCTTTGAGTGTTTACTCAAAAGCAACAAGATCCAACTTCCAGATCCAAAGAAACCTGATGAAGTCGATAAGACCGATCATCCTAAGTATTGTGTCTACCACCGATTCATTGGACATCCTACTCGAGCATGTTATGTGCTCAAGGGTAAGATTTAAGAGTTTGTCAATGCTGGAGTTGTTACTCTACAGCAAGATGAGAAGACTGTCACTGCCAACATGGTTTCAGTCCAGTTCGGTAACTTTTCCCTGCAGATGATATAGCATGGTGTCATTCCTATTCCGAAGGCTACTCTCGAGATTGAAAATCTTCCTTCTCCACCAAACGAAGGTCTCGTTCCTTTGTCTCTTGACAATGGCGAGGTTATGTGGATCCATCCCGACCTTACGTCAGAGTTCGAAGATTCTTCTTCTTCTAAGAAGAAAGGTCGCTCCAAAAATAAGACAAAGATCTGCAACATGGTGTCTTTTGACCCCATAGTTGATGAAGAAATTCTGTTGGGCACCAGATCAGGGAAAACTTATCTGAAAGATTACTCTGAATCTCAAGAGAATCCTGCCTCTTCTTCTGAACCTGTCCCAGCACAACCTGTTGCTATTGAAGAAATTCCTTCTACATCTTCACCAGTTGTGGTTCTTATTCCTCCCAAACCAGTGGCTGCTGATAAAGGCAAGCAACAAGTCCGCTTTGATAAACCCTTGAAGAAATCATCCCCTATAGGGCTTGAGAAGCCTTACAACTTCGATATATTGGCTCAACTAGCTAATACCCCAGCAAGGCTATCTATCTTTGAGCTCTTGCGTCTTTCCAGAGAGACGCGAGAAACTTTAAGTGAAGCTCTTACGCAAGCTGAGACTTGTTTAGCCTTTCTTAAGAAGCCAGAAGCAGAACCAATCTCTTGTCTACATTGTCATAGTGTTCTGGAGTTGATTCCGAACATTACTTTCACACAAGATGACATGCTGATGGAGGACAATAGGCATGATCGTCCTCTCTACTATACAGGATATGTTGATTCGATGAAAGTCGATCGTATCCTGATAGATCCAGGATCTGCTCTCAGTATTATGTCGAAAACAATGCTCGATGCTCTGAAAATTCCTGTGCATAGTCTCTCCACTACAATCACCACCATCCTTGGATTCAATCAGGGAAGGAGTGAACCTTTGGGCAAGATTCGCTTAAAACTCCAAATAGGCAATCTTCGCACAAAAGTTACCTTCTATATCATTGACAATCATGGTTGTTCTTATAATGCTCTATTGGGGAGACCATTCTTACATGAGCATAATATTGTTCCATCAACCCTTCATCAATGTTTCAAATATGTTGATGATAAGGGAGAGGTCCATAAGGAAGTTGCGGATCTTTATCCCTTCAAAAGCGTTGAAGCATACTGCAAAGACGCTCGGATGTACATGGATGAATTCATGAAGATTGTGTTAGCCTTAGACACTGAGGAAGAACAAGAAGCAATGCCCAAAGACACTCTTATCATACCTGTCAAAGGGTGAGTTTCACATCCTCAGTCTTCTAAACCACTGGCTATTCACTTGCCAGTTCAAAAGAAGTCAGTTGATGCGGATCAAGATCAAAGGGAGCTCACCTCTTCTGAGCCACTTGTTATCGACCTACGTCGTAACAAGGATAAAAAGCAGCTCACTCTTTCTGAGCCACTTGTTGTTGATCTCACTCGCAACAAGAAAAAAAGGGAGCTCACCTCCTCTGAGCCACTTGTTATCGACCTCCGTCGTAACAAAACTCCTCCATGTTCTTCTTCTCCCCCTCTTGTAATCAATCTGACTGAGCCTGCTAAGGCTAAAGGTCCTGTTGTAAATACAGATGTACATATCAATGAAAAAGCACCTACTTTCCAGTATACTGATGTTATTTATCATACTAAATGCTATTTGGATATGTTAGATAGCTTCAAATCATTTACAATGGGAGCTGTATAATCTCTTCAAACAAAAGTTTCATGTGAACATTCAAAAGATTCATATCGTATTGTTCCTGCTCGCAAGAAAGGCGAACGTCCAATAATTTTTAGTAAAAGACCGGAACAAAAATTTAGCTATACGGATGATAGCAAAGTTAACGACACGGGACATCTTCAATTCCGTCGTTACAGTCATCAATCAAAAGACATCGTCCGAAAGATGGGTTACGACTTCAAGAGTGGTCTCAACTACGGTAAGGGAAGAAAGACTCCTCTCCGTACCGCTGTTCCACAAGGAAAGTCAGAGATGTATTATAGTAGAACCAAAAGAGGTCTCGGATATGCTTCTCCTCCAATGTTATCCCCAGCAGTCTCTGACTCTGATAGTGAAGAACGTTCTAATTCTTCTGATTCCAGGTCATGGGATTCTGATACCAGCGTCGGTGAAGTCCATCGTATAATCGTATCTTCTAATATGGTTTCTGCTGAACTCCTGGAAGGATATGATGAAGACATTGAAGAAAGTTCTGAAACAGATCCTTGGGCTCAACAGATGGATAATCAATGGGTACTCCGATTTGAACAAAGAGAACCTCCTACTGAAGATCAACTAGTTCAAATTGATGTAGGAGAAAGCGAGTCGCCTCGTCCTATCTTTATTAGCAAGAATCTTCCAAAAGCAGATAAGCAAGAGTTGATTCTTTTTATTAAAGAATACATTGATGTCTTTGCTTGGAGTTACGAGGATATGCCAGGTTTAGATCCTAAGATTGCTACTCATAAACTGAATATTCTTCCCAATGCTAAACCAGTCAAACAGCAGCAAAGGCGATTCAAACCTGAAATGATGGACGCAATTGATGATGAAGTCAAGAAGCTTATTACTTGTGGCTTCATTCGAGAAGAACAATATCCTGACTGGGTGGCCAACGTCGTTCCAGTTCTAAAGAAAACCGACAAAGTTTGAGTTTGCATCGACTTTCGGGATCTTAATGAAGCATGTCCAAAAGATGAATTTCCTCTCCCTATCATGGATGTCATGATTGACAATACCTGTGGGTTCGAGCGAATATCTTTTATGGATGGATTCTCTGGATATAATCAGATCAAGATGAATCCTGAAGATGAAAAACACACATCTTTCCGCACTCCTCGGGGAGTTTATTGCAACACAGTGATGCCATTTGGTCTCAATAACGCTGGTGCAACCTACCAACAGGCTATGAGTACCATCTTCAGAAAACATCTTCGCAAGACAGTCGAATGCTATGTTGACGATATAGTCGTCAAAATTCGTCTAAAAGAAGATCACATTCAAGACTTGAGAACTATCTTCAATCTCATGCGCCAACATCAACTCAAAATGAATCCCACCAAGTCATTCTTGGGTGTCTCTTGTGGCAAGTTTTTCAGCTTCGTCATTACCTCTAAGGGTATACACGTGGATCCCGAGAAGATCAAAGCCATTCAAGAGATGCGTCCTCCACGTAACCTAAAAGAGCTACGAGGATTTCAAGGCCGACTTGCGTATATCAGGCGATTCATTTCGAACTTGTCTGGTCGCTGCAGACCATTCACGCAACTAATGAAGAAGGGTGTATCTTTCATTTGGACTGAAGAATGTCAATAAGCATTCGACGACATCAAAAGATATCTTATGAACCCAACAGTTTTGGTGCCACCAATCTTTGGCATTCCATTCTTAATGTATGTCCGTGCTATGGACCATTCATTGGGTGCTTTACTCGCCCAAAAGAACAAAGAAGGTCATGAACAGGCCATTTATTATCTCAGTCGTACTATGATTGGTGCTGAACACCGTTATATTCCGGTCGAGAAAGAATGCCTAGCTCTTATGTTCGCTGTGCAGAAGATAAGGCATTACATCATTAGGCAAACTATTCATGTCATATCCCGGGTTAATCCTTTTCGGGTTCTCATGAAGAAGCCCAGCATACTTAATTCTCGGCTGGCTACATGGGCAATCCTGCTAGCTCAGTATGACATGGTGTATGTTCCTCAAAAGTCTGTCAAAGGTCAAGCGCTGGCAGATTTCTTAGCAGCTCATCCTGTACCGGAAACATCCAAGCTATATGATGAAATTCCAGACGAAACATTGGAAGTCAACATGATCTCTGAAGAATTTTCAACCTGGCGTCTATTCTTTGACGGTGCATCAAGGATCGGACCGAATGGGGCTAGTGTAGCAGGAGTTGGAATTGTTCTCGTTTCTCCAGATGGAACAACTATCCAAAGAGCCTGCTCTCTAGATGAATCTTGCTCCAACAATGTAGCGGAGTACAATGCTCTACTCATCGGCCTTCAGTTAGCCAAACAACTGAACGTTGAATATCTCGAAGTCTACGGTGATTCTAAGCTGGTTGTTAATCAGGTTAGAGGAACCTATGAAGTCCGTCATCAAGATCTGGTGCCTTATCACGAAGCAGCAATCAACATGGCTATATCATTCAAAGCTTTCTTTATCGACTATGTTCGAAGAGCTTGCAATACTGAAGCAGATGCTTTGGCCAATCTTGCAGCTGTCGTAGCCATCCCTATCAAAAGACAGCAGGTGGTAGTTATCTCCAACCGAGAACTGTTCTGCATCGAAAACAATCGTAATATTGAATTCAGCAACTTTGCTGAAGTCAAGGTTATCGATGAAGATTGGAGAACTCCTTTTATCGACTTCGTGGTTCATGACATACTCCCTGAAGATCCTAAGGAGGCTACGAGTGTTCGTCGACGATCTCTCCGATTCTATTACAATCAAACTACCAAGACCCTCTATCGACGAACTTATGACGGTCTTTTCCTACGCTGTCTAGCTGGTGATGAAGCTGAACAAGTTTTGCGTGAAGCTCACGATGGTGTCTGTGGAGCACATCAACCAGGTCCTAAACTACAGGATCGTATTAGACGCATGGGTTTCTACTGGCCCTCTATGGTATCAGATGCCATTGAATATGCAAGGAAATGTCGTGCTTGTCAAATCCATGCAGACTTCATTCATCAACCTTCGGAATTCCTTCATCCGACTGCTTCTTCCTGGCCTTTCGAAGCTTGGGGTATAGATGTCATAGGTCCCATCAATCCTCCTTCTTCTAGAGAACATCGGTTCATATTAGTAATAACGGATTATTTCTCCAAGTGGGCTAAAGCTATACCTCTGGCTGAAGTCAAGACCAGTAGCATCATCAACTTCGTTAAACACCACGTCATCTATAGATTTGGTATACCCCGAAGAATCATCCATGATAATGGACCTCAATTCATCAGCCAGAAGTTCACCAGATTCTGTGATGATCATCGGATTGACAATGTCGCCTCGACAGCATACAATCCTGCCGTTAATGGTATAGCTGAAGCCTTTAACAAAACCATCATCAAGCTCCTTAAGAAGTTTGTATCCACTAACAAATGAAACTGGAGTAAAAAACTCGGCGAATGTCTTTAGGCCTATCGAACTACGGTCCGCAATCCTACAGGCTGTACACCTTTCTCTTTGGTGTATGGCTGTGAAGCTGTTCTTCCTTTAGAGCTGCAAATTCTTTCTTTAAGGATTGCCATTGCTAATGAGCTTACTACAGAGAATAACGATCTTCTTCGACTTCAAGAGTTAGAAGCACTTGATGAGAAGCGATTAATGGCTCAACAATATATTGAGTTATACCAAGCCCGCATCTCGAAGACTTTCAACCGCAAAGTTAAAATCAGAACATTTCAGCAAGGAGAACTTGTTCTGACAGTCAGACGTCCTATGACTATGACTCATATGAGCAAAGGGAAATTCAATACAAAATGGGAAGGTCCCTATGTCGTAAGCAAAGTCTTCTCAAATGGAGCTTATCAACTTTCAGAGCTTGATGGTCGAGTTGCTATAATGCCTATCAATGGCAAGTTCCTTAAAAAGTATTATGTATAAATGAAAATGCTTGTAAATTATCAGATAGAATCAAGTTCATAAATAAAATTCACATTTTATCTTCATTATATGAGAGTACATGATATTAAAGATCATTATCATCTTTCTCTACATTGGGACGCGGGCCACTGTCGTCCTTCTCGAAAACACGATCAGCAAAAGAGCCGAGAACCACCTTGCTGGAACCCACGAGGAGTTTGTAGGCGGCCATCCTCATGGCTTCTTCTTCTTCAGTCCTTCCTGGTTCGAGCAGGAAATCCAAAATATCTCGTGGCGGCTGGGGTGCAAACGAACCTTCGCCTGCTTCTGCTGCCTTCGGTTGAACTGAATCGGCAAGGCGTTCTTCAGTGCCCTTCTGAGCCTGCGGGGCGATCTCAGCCTTCTTGGATGCTTCTTCAGACGACATTTTTATGTTGAAAATTGGAAGTGTTCATTCCTGTCAGATTTTTGCTATATTTATAGGCAGAAATTCCTCAACTAACGAAGCATCACATTCATCCGACGGTTCATCCGTTCAATAATGCCTGACGATTCATTCGTTCATTTATCACATTCATCCAACGGTTCATCCGTTCATTAATGTCTGACGGTTCATCCGTTCATTTATTACATTCATCCGACGGTTCATCCGTTTATTTATTATCACCTGACGGTTCATCCGTTCGTTCATCATCACTTGACGGTTCACCCGTTCATTTCATCACCACTTGACGGTTCATCCGTTCATTATCATCCATTATTTGACGGTCTTCCCATTCATTTATCCCACATACATTGACGATTCATCATCGTTCATTATCCACATCAGTAACTTGTCATTTTCGATTAAGTTGTCAATTGAAATAATGGTATTCAATATATTCTGCCACGTCCATATTACCTCTGAGCAGATATAATGAATATAATTATTTTCTACAAAATCATCAAGAAATATATCATGTCTTGCACCTCTGAATATATTTTCTATCTCTATTATTTATATCTAAATAAGATATGCAATAAATAATGGAGCCACAACAAAATGCCTTTTATTTTTCAAAATATGAGGCATTACAGAAATGCATCTACGGCAATAAACACAAAAATACAAAAAGTTCTATTAAGAAGGAGGAATGATTAAATTGTCGATCTGCTGCTTCAGAGTCTGCAGTTCTTCTTCATGAGTAGATGTCACCTTTCTTCTAGCCTCTTCCATTCCTGTTTCCTCATTAAAAACTGGCATGTCTATTGTCCGGCTGGTAATCTCTGCACTATGGGTTGCCTCATACTCTTCCTTTTCCTGAATTAAGGCATTGAATTGTTCAATCATAAGTTGGTAATTAGCAGTTTCCTCTTCAAATTCTTGCTGGAGGCGAGTAATCTCTGCTTTCAGTTCAGCAAGTCTATGTCCTTTGCTTTCAGCCATTAAAGTAACTGATTCTATCTTGGAGTTGTATTCAGCTGATTTTGCAGAATGAGCCTCCAAAAGATTTTGAAGGTTCACCCTTTCTATATCAGCTGCTTGAGCCATTCGCTCAAACTCAGCCTGCACTAGGGACTCTATTTCCTTCTTCTTGAGCTCCTTATAGTTCTTTACGGAGATTTCTAATTCATTCAATATCTGTTCAAGGAGAGTGGCTTGAGCTTCGTCTCCTTGCTCCCTTATGGCTCTTATTAAGAGAGAAGTTGGCTTCCTAACCATAAAGAAATTAGCTCCCTCTTTCTCTATCATCTTATGAATAAGAGGTCCCAGCGACTCGAAGAAGCATTTGGTAAATGACTGGACAACTTGTTGATTAATGGCCAGAGTTCCAGGAGTCGCAGCTACTCCTGTTGAAGATGAGGCAGCAGGTTGCTCGATCCTTTGTGGCTGGATAGCAGGTTCTTTAAACAAAGGAGCTATAGTAGAGCTGGTCGCCCCTCCTGTTTGTTCTTCTGCAAAAATAAAATTGTTATTTTACCAGTTATCTGCCAATAACCAAGAGGATCAAATAAAAGCGGTCTTACCTTGGTTCGATTCAGCAATAGGCCTATTCCCTGCAGGAATGGACTCCCGTTGAACAGAAGTAACTTCAACTGCGACAGCTTGGCTGCTGCCCGCCTCAGAACCACAGGATAAATGATGACTACTACTAACAACCATCGTGGCTATGGGCACCATAGCCAGGTCTATCGGAGGTGTTGAAAGAGTCTCAAGATCTGCAAGAATTACAAATGAAGATATTAGCTATCAATCTATTTTAAAAGAGAAGATTACTAAATCTTGTTTTATACCTTGAGGGCCGGTGGCGGGAGTTTCTTTCAGAACATCTTCATTGGCTGCTTCTTCAGAAGATATTTCAACGTCCTCTTCAGGGTTTAAAGTATCAGCAATTTTTTCTGCAGACGCCTCCACTTCAATATCCTTTTTAGGATTTGAAGTATCATCGGCATCATCAGGAGATATATGTTCTTCATTATCCCATTCGGGATCTTGTATATATTCATCAACATTTCCAGACGAAGAGCTTTCTTCATCTTCTTCTTCTTCTTCTTCTGCTACATTTCTACTGTTAGTTGCAGTCTGATCCTCCTGCAGGCTATAACTGCAATCTTCTAAAGCTGCTATCATTTCACGATCTTCTTCCTCACGAAGAGTTCTAGGAGTAGGAGGAGGTTGAGTTGCCTCCGCAACAGGTGAAAGAGGTCGTACAACATTTTGTTCTTCCTCTGTGATGTTTTCTCTGGACTTTTTAGCCTCAGTTCTTGGGTCAAGATTTCCCCTCTGTTCAGTCTCTTCAAGAGTTTTGCTCCCAGATTTAGAAACAGGTGTGGGAGATGACATTATAATTCCTGCTGCAGCATCTACTGAAGTCAGGATTTGCCTGGAAGAAGAGTCTGCTAAATTCCTTCTGGTGACCACCCTCTTCTTTCTGTGTAGAGGTCTGTCAGGACTCTCTACATTTATTGGTTCTGCTTGTTTCTGCACGGAAGTTGGTATAGTAGCAGCTTCTTGATTTGTCTCGGCCAATTGTCGAGATTGAGATCTTGTGGTGATCTTTTCCGAAGAATGATCTAGTATCAATTTCTTCTTGGAGGCCGGAGCAGGAGGCTCCTCTCTTCTCCTTTTCTTTGCGGGAGATCTACCAACTTTCAGAGAGATACGCATCGCTGCGTTTACTTCTTGAGGGAACATAATCTCCCTCGAAGTTTCTAAAGGTGCATCCGCCGGCTCGTGCACCTCATCATTTGCAGGGAGTGACAAAGCGACTCTTCTTTTTCTCAATCTATTTGAAGATGTAAAACTATCTGCGAGACTAAAATTCTCGGCAAAAGTGTTCGCGGATGTATAGAACACTGAATATGTGAATAGCATCCGAGGACCCTGGGGAGTGATCTTTGCTGGCATTGAGAATACGGCCTTTGTATCACGGGCATTGTAATAAGCCCAAGCTCGGGCCCCGTCGATCAAGAAACCCTTACCTTGGAGGCAGGTGATTGCATTCCCCATGTGGAATTGATCATATCCAAATTGTCGAGCAAACCGGCTGGAGAGATATGGTTCTAAGTAGCATTCCTCTTCGAACCGGTATACTAGATGAGACGGTCGAATTGTCTTCAACCATTCAAAGGCTGCACGGGTTAGAGGCTGCATCTTTGAGTCCACCATATTTGCGGGCATCTGATCATGTCCGGCAGGGAGAGGAGCACAGCAGAAGTTTCATCCTCTGTTCAGATTTAAAACATATCTGTATTCGCTCAAAGAAGTGTACTTCTATTTGCCCTGAGAGTACCTCCGCAGGAAGCTGCCATCAACCAGTCCCATGCCGGGATCCATTAAAGTGGGATAATGAAGAAGCAACCATCCAAAGAGATATGTGTATGGCAGTTCGAGGCGGGGGAATTCTTTCTCTCCCTTTGCTTTCAACATCGAGTCAGCATACAGACGAAGACTCGCATTCAACTTGCAAGTCATTGCTGATAGCAGGTCCACCTTGTAGCCAAAGACTAACTTGACGACGGCAAAAAGAACGCCGCAATGAAAGCGGCCCACGGCACTAGATCCTGGGACCACAAACCGTCGGAGCCAGTATGTCAGAAACCCTGCCAATTGGGCTTCTTTTGACATGGGTCTATAACCCATTCTCAAGTAACTCTCTAGAGTGTCCCCTTTCTTTAAAGGTGGACATTGGTAATCATCTTTCATCTGTTTATCATAATTACCACTCTCCTCCATCAGCTTCATGACTTCTGTATTGCTCAAAGGTTTGAAGAAATCAGGATAACACTTGTCGTTTTCCTTGGTCTTCTTCTCCTCCAAATGGTTAAGGAACAGATATGGCAGCCACTTTGAGGAATAGCAGGTGTTGGCTGTAGCACACTTGTAGAACAAAGAGCAGATCTTATAATGGCATAGCAGTTCCTCGGATACTGCTACCATTTCTGTATTTTCTCTTCTAAGTTTGTCCAACTCGTCATTTGTTGGAACAAACTCCTCATACGGAGCATCTGCCATGGACAGGTACGAGATATACTTCATCTCGTGGAGTGCAAACCTCATCTCTCCACCCGGGGTCATGAAGGTTCCTGTCCTATAATTGTACCTTTCAGCCAAGGCTAAAAACATATGTGGGTTGGGAGCAAAGCCATATACAGTGGCGTGCACTGCCTGATACAGATTGATCTGTTGGAGTCTGTCTTCGAATGTCGTCAGAATCCAATTCGCAATGTAGTTCCATCTCTTGTAATCTGGATTCACCAATCCAGTCAGTCTGATATCTTGTTCGGGGTATTTCCCTTCAGCCTTTGCAAATTCATTGGCGAATATCGGTGTCCTGACAGGCATCAGCAAAGAGGAGTTCTCTGGCGGAATGCAGCCGGGTCTCAAGCCTCTCAACAGGATGCTGTATCTATCAGAGGAGCTGTAAAATATATCTTTCTTGTCTGATCCCTTCTTTACGAAGATTTTCCCTGCACGGGCGTCCTGGAAAAGAGTGATGTTCCACTCCATCTTCCTTGGGTAGCTTGCATGAGCATACCGCGATAAAGGAAGGCAGCGGGCAGTGTCTGGTATGAAGAATGATCTATCTTCCTGATGGACTATTCTTTCCTCCATCCTCGGCCTAGGCTGAGAGATTTTCTCAAAGGCGTCACCGAACAGGAATAAGGGTTTCTTATGAATAACAGCATCTGCTGACTCTAGGGGCTGTCCATTCATCAAACACATTAAAGTCTCATTATCCTGGGAGATCAGAATAGCCTGACGGGAGGCCGGCAGGTCATATTGGAGATAATGAACATGAGATAGATCTTCTTTATATTCAGACTCTGAGAGAGTTCCCACAAAAGTTTTATATTCTGGGTCATCTCTCGTATTCACTATATCAGACAAAAAGAGACAAAAATTCAGTACAAGTCAAAATCAAAAAGTTCTGTCATCAAATTGCACAACATCAGACTGCGCAACATCAGATTGCGCAAACATTTGTTTGCGCAAACATAAGACTGCGCGAATAAACAGTCATCAGTTTGCGCTGACAATCTCGCGCAAATCAGCAGATTGCGCTGACATCTGCCAGCACAATTCAACCGATTGCGCAGAAAGTCGTTCTTCATAAAAATGAAGAACTTACTGAGTTGTGCAACCAGAACCCTAAAGAGGGCGGCGCAGTATGATCACATCTCTAAAAAGAGATGGATTTCGAATGACAGTGGGATCAAAACCCTAAAAAGGGTTTGAAATCTTTTACCTAACATCGCA